>CM029557.1:331569-1034069 GCA_017141385.1 Sogatella furcifera
AACAAGTAAGTAGAGGAAGAAGAATCTTTTGGAATTGAAGCTAACCGTAATTCAACTGATTAATATCAATGTAACATAATTTTGTAATTAATCAGAAAATAGGAAAATATTGAAAGGAATAGGTTTATCCATATTAGAATAAGATGATAAGTTCACTTGAACTCATTTTCAACAACGGAAAAGTTAAACTTTTACTTGCTTTGCAGCTCATCACTTACGATTTTTGAGTCACGGACGCGTTCAAACAACTGATGTTCATCCTCGGCTCTCCTTGACGAGGACGAAGACGTAAGTAAATTTTTCTAAAATAGATGTAAATGTAACTTATCTATCTATTATAGGTGTAGAATACATTTTTATAGACAGAAATTATTATAATTTTCCAAAAAAATATTACTCAATTATCGAAACACTCACCCAGAGGTCCCAGTCTATAGTTGAAATTGACGTAGATAATGTGGTTATCATCGTCCATCAAGTAGGTAGGCTTGAAGAAGTCGCCAGACAAAAATTGGAAAGCACCTCCGTGTATGTGCACTATCACATCTAGCAGTTGGTCGCCTAATTTGTATTTCTGCAATTTATTTCGAAAAATATATATTATTTTCTTGGATGAAAAAATCCCAATCTCAGATGACAACTTATCAAATCCATGAGATTAGATGATTAGGACATGAATCGGATAAGAAAATTCACAGTTATGGATCCACATAAAATATTGCTTTCATAAAGGTTTGCATGAACATAGCAATATTATATGAATTGATTATAGATAAATATATGTAAATAAATTTATTATTTAATCTTCATTTTATACTGACTTATAACTTATTTCATATTGTGACTTATCTATCTCTATACAGCTTCTTACAAGGTTCCAAACAGGACGATGCAGTCACAGAATAAATCTATGAATTTTAAACAATTCAGAAAGCTGGAAAGAGATGAAATGCAGTGTTAGTTATAAGTTCCTAATCAAAATGAACCAGTAAAAGCAGTTAAAACTGAATTTTCAGTAATTTTTGAGCATTTACTCCTATTTAATGATAATTATTAGCAATTAGTTCAGTTTTTGATTATTTAGAATACAATATTTTTAGCGATTTGTTTTCTTGATACTGTAGTGATCTTTTGATTTGAATATAGTCCAGGGTTATTACAACCTTAGTAATCTTGGATATAGCCAAGGTATAGCTATAAGGTTGTAGTTTTCTGCTTGATATGAAATACGCATTACTCATAGAATAATTATAAATTTAGTACCTGTAGTAGTAATATCAAAGAAATATCTTCTACGCTTAGCTAAATTAGAAAATATCTTTCTTAGTTTATGTTTTGAAATATATCACCTTTAACAATTCTTATTTTTCATTCTTATAGATAAATATTATCTATATAAGATAATAATGTTGTAAGAATGCAGACAGACAATAGAAGTCTGTGATGAATACTTGAATCTATTAATGAAAAATGAATTTTAATAAAACAACACCTGAGGTCTGAAAACGTTGATGAATAGACAATCCTCGGCTCCCACTACTTGATAACCAAGATGAGTGAATTGCAGACATTTACTGCCATAGGTACTCGCATTATAAACGCCTTTCCACGGTTTGGCCGGCTGGGCTACCTGTAAAGCAAAATACACTATTGGTGTATTATAATAAAATACAGTATTTTTACAGTAATTATAGTAACTACAATAATACAGTATTTATAATAAATACAGTAAAATACAGCTGTTGGTCGAAATCGGTTCCTTTCACAAAAACACTTGCTTGCTATTGATTTGTTAGTTTCTTCTATACAAATACTCGCTGGCTATTGGTGGAAATAGTTCCCCCTCACTCTATTAATTCACTGGCCAATGGAAAGATGTTCTGTGAGTGGAGAGTTTGCTACAAGTAAATGTTTGCTTCCTATTGGTGGAAGTGGTTCCCTCCCACTCTATGCCATCACCATCCAATGGAAAGGCGTTGCTGTATGAGTGGGGAGTTAGCTACAAGTAAATGTTCGCTTCCTATTGGTGGAACTAGTTCCCTCCCACTCTATGCCGTCACCATCCAATGGAAAGGTGTTGCTGTATGAGTGGGGAGTTAGCTACAAGTGAATGGTCGCTCCCTATTGGTGGAACTAGTTCCCTCCCACTCTATGACGTTACCAGCCAATGAGAAGGCGTTGTGTGAGTGGGGAGTGTACTGCAACCAAGAGGAGACTTGAGTGACGACTGCAAGAAGTGAAAGAATCGTCATAAAGTATGAGAAAGACTGAAATTTGATTCAATCTCGACTTTATTTAGGTAATCTATCTCAAAATTAATTGTAATATATATGCTCTCCTGAACTTAGTGTTTTATCATCATCTTCCTATAAAAATACCTTCAACTGTTTTAAAATTCTCTCAAAATGTATGCAATTGAGAAATAGAAACAGCTTACTTCCAATAAGCCGGAGATTCATGATATTTGGAAATGACTCGTGTCACAGAAGTTGAATCTTGAGGTACGATATTCTTATTTTATTTATTTATTGGCATAATAGCACAAATAACAAGTTATGTTTTATAACATGATTATGAACTAGGATAGAAAAACTAGGCTGATCCTATACAATTTATCCATTAATTTTGATGCATGATAAGTCCAAAACAAGGTTATGTGGTAAGATGGTAATGCGGTTATGTGGTAAAGCACCTTTTCTTTGCTCGTATCAGCAATCTTTATGTCTGTGTGAATTTTGGACTCGGTATCACTAATTCTTGTCAGAAATTCATCGTGTAAAGAAGTGTCACACTGACGGCTCGTGCCCACAAAACAGGTGAAGTGCTGTACAGTAAAAGATACGGGCACTTCACCTGTTTCGTGGGTACGCAACGCCAGTGAGCCTCAATAGTTCTATTATCAACAAATAAGCACTATGGCGTCAGATCAAGTTGATAATAGAGGAGTTAATAAAATATACGTTGTGTGAAGAGGTTTTTATGCGTGAAAAATAAAGTATAGGTTACTCGTTAACACCAAGTTAATGCAGTAGTACTTAACATCCTAAATAATGTATTCTACTTTAAAAATTCAATATTCATCATTTATTTATTGAATCAATTCTATTTGTTATTATTTGTTGTTACAATTGCGACTTATATAAAGTATTTCAAGCAAAGGTGATAAGTGGATGATGATGTTTAGGCTACATAGTGAATGAATGATGATGGTTGCTGAATGTTTACATTTCAATTTTAACTTTAAAAAAACACTTTTCACTTTACAAAATCCTGAATTTTGATTGAGTTCACTGTTAACAATGAAGATCTGATCAGAAACACTTAATAAAAATGTTCAAAAACTTTGGGATTTTTTAATGAACTGGAAAAGTTTTTGAGCAAAATAGAACCAAACTAACAAGAAGCCATTACAGCTGATGAATGAATACAAACGTGAGTACAAGTATAATGCCTTTATAATACACTTTTCACATTGGGAAATTATTAAAAAATTAGATACCTACCTTGAACCTGAGCTCCCCAACCGGCGGCTTAGCATAGGGTATACCCAAAAACCCTTCGAACAGCTTTTCAGACTTGGTTTTCAAAAAAGTGCCCTGCAATCTTCCCTGCGGAAGGACCACTTCCGGCGTTGGATCAGCTGTAGTTAAACCAGTCTGCGCCAAGAATGTGGTGAGGAGGAGGAGGAGGAAGGAAACGAAACTGGCACCAAAAGAGAATCCCGATGAAGAAGACATCATCACGTCTCCTTGTGTTGTCTGCTTCGTTGGAACTGATGGCCGGAGGACTGTGAACAGAAAAGGAGAAAAATTATGTGTCAATAAGGTAATTATTTATGGGAATAATAACTAAAAAATATGGAAATGAAAGTGATAAGATAAGAAGAAGTGGGAGAAAGAGGTGAGGGAGAAGGGGTGTGTAGAGGAGATGGAGGAGGAGGATGAGGAGGAGGAGTAGGAAGAGCTCATGAGGGAAAATATTACAAGAAAGGAACATTGACTTATGAGCAAAATTAAACAGAATTCTGATAAACTTGTTAGCTTTAGTAGAATTTTATAGCTACGTGATATAATCTACTAACAGCTGATATAATGCATCTATTGTCTCTTCTGATTTAATATCATAACCTAGTATAATTGGCCTAGCTAAATGATTACTCTGATTGACAACAGCAGATGTTTGATCACACAATAAGCAGACAAAACCGCCTTGCAGTAAGGCAGTGATTGATATCAAAACTATACGAATTCATAAAGCTATCAACTGATATTTCCATTCATTTCAAGTGATCGATTAAGGAAATAAAATAAAATTCACTTGCGAGTTATCACGAAATACACGAAACTATCACCTATATCGCCGAAAATTGATTGAAATATTAGCAATCAAAGTGTTCATTATCTTAAAAATTACTGCAAATTACCGCTGATTAATTTTAGCTGATACTGTACTAAAATGTGATAAGGACAAAGAGAAAATTGCTTTTCAAAATTCGATATTGATTCATTGCTTCTCGTCAAATCTAATTATTAATTACTAATAAATTATATGTGATAACTAAACATATAAAGCTCAAATCTCTATTGTGAAAATACTAATTAGCTGCTCAATCACCTTTCGGAGCACATTTCCTGCCATTAATAGTCTACTCAACAAGGAACAAAGAAAAATATTCTCACGCTTCTTTCTTCTTCTTCTTCACCCCCTCTTGCTCTCCTTCTTATCATTCTCTCTACATCTCCTCTCCCACAACTCTATCGTAATAGTTAACTTTAACAGTACAGCAAATACAGTACAACAGTTTAGCGGCTGCAATAAGACACGAACCTGGGGCATTCAAGCAGCAGGTGAAAACTCCAAAATCACTGGCGGCTTGTGCCTACCAAACAGGTGAAGTGCTTAACAGTAAAAGAAACGGGCACTTCACCTGTTTCGTGAGCGCGAGCCGCCAGCGCCCAAAATGGCTGACGTCATCCGCCATTATGGGGTTGTCAGAAATTGCTTAGCAACATTCTAGAAGCTAGAGCCTGTCCAAGTGAAGAAGACATTCTGGCAAGATGGGAAAATTGCTCCGGCTCGGTCAATATTGATTCAATAATAATAAATTTGCTCTCAAACTGTAGGAAAGATTGTGATCTACAATTTTAAACCAAATTTATAATTTTTGAACCGATATTGACCGAGCTAGAGTCATTTTCCCATCTTGCCAGAATGTCTCCTCTGCTTGGAAAGACTATAGAAGCCATTTTCTAACGAATTATTGTTGGAAACGTAATTGCCCATTGTTATGGAATGTTACAATAATATCATGAGACTTTATGCATGCTTTTTTCCAGTTTCGATTGTTCCTCGGGGTGTTTTGCTTTGCATCTTATGGTAGCATTCACGCTGAACGGTTTTTGTTCGTGTTAGGTCTTAAGGGAGTATTCACACAAAGACTGTCTTGTGTAACGTCAGAGAAATATTCGCATTGAACGGTTTGTTTTGGTGTTGTGTCTTATGTGAGTATTCACATTGAATGGTTTATGTTTTAGGTGTGTCTTAAGGAAGTATTCTCATCAAACTGAATATTTCCTGTGTCAAGTCAAGTTGTGGTGGTAGTTATCACATAGGTATATCACTGTACATTATACTGAACTATTCATATTATTTTATCAAGTTTTTCAGAAGCGTTCATACTCGACAAATGCTAATAATACTGGCAAATCGTGATTAATAATGATAATACTGATCAAGGTGTTATAACTACTTCAATGAAATCTCATAGATCATTAATCGAGTCAGATATTCTTATTTAAGCTTATAGTCTTTTCATGGTCGTATACGTCCCTTTCACGATGGCTTGAGACGAGATAAACAAAAGCTCTGCATGTGTGTGTGTGTGTGTGCGACTGGAGTGGCTTCGTTCTAGCCACGACATAAACAAGTCACAGCAATGCCGGTATCCCGAATTTTGTTGTAGGCAATTCAGAATAAGTATCTTTAAGTAATCTTTTTCATAGATAAACATTGGAAAATTGCTTGTTTCGGTTGTCTATCGACTGCATGAACTTAGAATGAACAAACAAATTATAGTAAGAGTTTTTGTGTCAATGCTTTGGTTACAGTCCCATCAAAAAAATTCGGGATTTCGGAATTTCTGTGAGTTGTTTATGTCGTGGCTAAAACGAAGCCACTCCAGTCTCACACACAATCATGCAGAGCTTTGACATTTTTCTCAGTGATATATCATTATTCTATAGCCTACATATTATTATAATTATTTAAACATAATAATGTTAACACTAATTATCACTATGAATTCTCCAATGTTACTACTGTTTTTTAACAGCTAATCAGAAGTTTGTTAAACAACAAGAAAAAGTCATCGATTTCTAATTATTGGAAATTGACCGTACGCCTTCATTTTTCTGTCAGAATGAGTGGCTTTCGAAAGCTATCGTAAAAGTTTCGATACTCCGCAGGAACTCGCTGCCTGTTGGGAAAACGTTTTCCCGGAAAAGCTTCTCGTGAAAAGCGCGCCGGCGTTAATTAGACTGAAAGAAAAACTTCGACTCTCTGCCTATTCAAGTAATAGCCTGTGATAAAAGTTTTCGCCTTTTTTCTCTTCCCTCCGCGGCGCTCTATTTTCAATTAATCTTCAATCGACCAATTTCTTTTTGTCGACGTCTTTTCCCGCGAAGGAAAAGAAGATGAAGAAGAAGAAGAAGAAGAAGAAGAAGAAGAAGAAGAAGAAGAAGAAGAAGAAGAAGAAGAAGAAGAAGATAAGAAGAAGAAGAAGACGAAGAAGAGGAAGAATTCGTAAGTCAACTAGCTTGTGGCAACGAAATGCATTCCACCATTTGTTTTTAGCTAACCCTTCATTCACAGAACGCCTTCTTATTGGCTGGTGAAGTTGTGCAGTGGGAGGGAACTATTCCGACCAATAAGGAGCCAGTAGGTTTCGAGAATGGTGGTTGACTTTAATGATAGAGCTCAAGTATACTGTTGTTACTTGCTCGATGTGATTCTCGACCAGTATCTTGTAAATCCTTAGGTTCCTTTTCTACTATTATTTATCTATTTTCTTCTCCTCATTCACTTATCTTTGATATTTTCTGTTTCTTTCTCCATTCTACTATCAAATTCTCCTTTACGATCCATCTCTATCTCCTCATCTTCCCACTCTTCTTCCTTTTCCACTCCTCCACAAAGTCCTCCTCCTCTCTTTTTGTCTTCTTCTTCTCTTCTACCCTCCCACTTTCCTCCCTTTTCAACATACTCTTCTTTCCTTTCTGCTTCACACTATTTCTACAAAATTTATCAATTCTATCTACTCATTTATCAATTTTTCTTCTTCTTCTTCTTCTTCTTCTTCTTCTTCTTCATCTTCTTCTCCAGCATGTTCAATCTTTTACCAGTTCTTACCTTTTCCCTCCCTTCACTCAGTTCCTCCTCTACTGGATATCACCGTTCCCTCAAAGTGTGTTTCAAGTATCAAGTGTATCATAAAAGGTAATGCGATACTGTTGTGTTGTGTTGTGCAGCTGGAATGTGTAGTTAAAGGAAATAGCGGTTGGTGTAATATGGTGGAAATGTTTGGTTTTTGTGCAAATATCGCAGGTAAAGCTTACGTTAGAAAGTTAGGCGGTTTCGTTTGTCTCTTGCACGTGATGTAACAATCATACTAATGTAAAGCATCTATTGCCTTTTTGATTTCAAAAACATCACCTAGGACTAGCCATATGACTACTATAATCGACAATATCAGCTGTTGGAGTCTAAAGGAAGCACTAAGATGCCAACCTCATGTAACTTTTTGGCGTCAGTTATAGGCTACAGCACTGGCGGCTCGTACCCACGAAACAGGTGAAGTGCCCGTATCTTTTACTGTACAGAACTTCACCTGTTTCGTGGGCACGAGCCGTCAGTGATAATTATTCCATCTTAAATGAAACACATTGTAGTGAATGCGATCATAGCTTGTTTAATTACTGGAACAACTCATATTTGGTTTTTGTCAAATGATTGCACTTTTACTATGTGGGCTACGGATGACAAACTTATCACTCATTTAGTTCATATTTCAGGATGACATTCAATGACGTTACAAATGGATGGGTTCTCTTGATTTTCGATACATCATAATACGGGTTTATCAACTCAAAAAAAGCAAGACTTCACTACATTGTCAAGTTATCTGATAATTTATTACGTTATTAACGCCAACAAATCAATCAACTGCCTACTTCGACCTTCAAGCGTCCTTCACACATGTGATATACGTTTGCGGTCTAAGGTAACAGCTGACCATGAATACCCCCTCCCCCTTAAAACCATCAGGAATTTGAGGTGCACATTCAAGGGGTTTTTGGGGGAGGGAGGGTTTAGTAACCTCTAGATCCCACAATGTAAATTATAATAGTACGCAGCTAGCACAGCGGTTGACCGTAATGTAGCAGAATGGGGGCACCCGTTCTATGTGGGGGGAAGGGGGCAGTTAAGCCCCACTTTGGATTTTGGAAAAGGGGGGGCCCAGCAAGGGGGGTCCAGATAGCCCCAAACACCATAAATGCCTGCCTCAATTCCGATTTATGGCTTTCAAAGCTAAATATCTATCCCCTCCTCCCCCCACTCACAAACCTATATACGGTTGTATAGAATAATACATAGGTAGCCTATTCTGTGTATAGAATAATACATAGGTATTCAGTGGACATAATAATACATTGATATTCTGTGTATATAATAATACATAGATATTCAGTGTATAGACTAGGAATGGCATCGGGGCATATGCTGGCTTGTCTAGACTATTATTCAATAGATTGATTCAGGACAAAGTAGGTCTACTAATGGTTATTATGTACTGTATTTGGTTCATCTATTTATAGATTACATACTGATAGTTCACAGTAATTCGATTTATAGGTTACCTAGTAGGTCTATAATAACTCTCTATAGGTCAATTATTGTCGTACAAGAAAGATACAAGACTTGGTGAGCATATAATACATATGGATACCTACAAGTATAGGACTTCATATAAATAGATAAACTTATATACATTGGCAGATACAAGAATTCGTGAGGCTACCAATACGCCAAGTTTAGTGTAAGTTTTCTTCTTATATACCCAGTTTTCTTTTTGTTTAACGTTGTGCTAGAATGTTGATGTGATACTTTTAACGTTTAAAATTTTGTTGATTTTGTTATTTTGTCTTAAATGTTTTGTGAACAAATTTAATAATTCAAAACGTTTCTCATTTCGACTTTTGTGTGAAAATATGACGAGTTGATTTTTGTTTTGAGCTCTGCCTGTTGTTCTATCCCATGTAAAATTACTTTATCATAGATTATTATATCAAAATTGAAAAAATTTGGTGAAGAGTAATGATACACAGAGTCCAAAATTAGAAAAATTGGTACGGGAGGAAAGATACGGGTTCATTTGTAACGATGTATAGCTCGCTGCCATATTGAGAATAACCTGATTTTTCATTTTAAATAATAACAGAAGCCTTTATCCATCACCCAATTATTGATTATTTTTATTTAAAATATAAATCAGTGATAAAAGTAGACCTGAGATGAAGAAAATGCAGAGAATAACCTGTATCTATTCCCCAATGATTGAAATAATTAGAAAAGCATGTGAAATTTGTTCAGGTATTTTCAAGTCGAACCATATGAGCGTAAGAATGGAAATTAAAACTTGGAAGTACGGTACACAGAGAAAGGAGCAAGGAAGCACTGGCGGCTCTTACCCACGAAACAGGTGAAGTGTCCTTATCTTTTACTGTACAGCACTTCACCTGTTATGTGGGCACGAGCCGCCAGTGCAAGGAAGAGAGGTTCGTCTGTGAAAAGACAAACAGGAAGTGGAAACTCGATAAAAGCAACGTGAAATAAGGAAATAACAAACTCCTATCCCTTTGTGATGCAACAGGAATTGCATGCAGATGATCATAACTCCTTATTTGTGTCAAGCATCGCATCGTAGCAGCGTGTTGATGCAGTTCACAAGGAGCAGCGAAAATTAGAATATAAATCAAAGCTTTAATTTCCTCTGGGAAATTTCCGATCTCGGACATTCGAGTCGCGAGCTCTGACGGAGAGGGAGAGGGGGAGTGTAAGAGAAAGAGATTGAGAGAGTGGGAAAGAAAAAGAAAGTGTGAATAAGAGGAAGAGTGAGTGAGAAAAAGTTGAAAAGAAAGTGAGTGTGAGAGAGAGAGAAAATGAGGAAAAATGATAGAGAGAGAGAGAGAGAGAGAGAGAGAGAGAGTGAGTAAGAAGAGTGTAAGGGAGTAAGTGAGTGTGAGTGAAAGAGCACTCTCTTTGTCAAATATTATATTTTCTTGGAGTAGAGAATCTTCAACTCTGTTCAGGGCAAGGGTTTTAGGGTTGGATGTTTAATACAACAGAGCTGACAGAAATCTATGTTCGAATCATAGTTCATAGTTCCAAATATTTATGATTCTAACCATATTTTCATAGGATTTAGACAAAAGGGAAGATGAAACATAAGAGATAACATGCTTCATACAAAAGATGATACCGAATGTTTAATTTGATTATAGTTTACATATAATTTGAATTCTTCATTCAATGATTCTTCACTTCAAGAACATTACAGTTCGACTTGAATCTAATATGTTTGAGAAACAAAATAATTGACTATCTCCAAGTATCAATCAAATAATGAATATCTCCAAGTTGAGACCTGTTGATGCATACATATCTAAGTCGATGCATGCTACATAATACAAATACAATACTATGTATACTACTCTTTGAGTAGTTGTGAAGGTGATATTGTGGTAGTTATCCATAATAAATGAGTAATTAATAACAATAATTAATAATGAATAATGATTTGAGAACATCTTGTCTTTTCATTCGCAATGTATTATACGTTGTACATTCGATAGGATCTACACTGCTCATCAAATACTTCTGAACTCGCTTACTATACTGTTGGTCGGAATAGATCCCTCCCACTCTGTGTTGTCACTAGCCAATGGGAAGGTGTTGTGTGAGGAGTGTACTATTGAATGGTCGCTTCCTATTGGTCGAAGTAGCTCCCTCCCATTCTCTGACGTCACTAGCCAATGGGAAGGCGTTGAGTGAAGAGTGTGCTACTAGTAAATGTTTGCTTCCTATTGGTCGAAGTAGCCCCCTCCCATTCTCTGACGTCACTAGCCAATGATAAGGTGTTGTGTGAAGAGTGTGCTACTAGTAAATGTCTGCTTCCTATTGGTGGAAGTAGCTCCATCCTATTTTCTGACGTCACTAGCCAATGGGAATGCATTGAGTCAGTGGGGAGTGTGCAACAAATAAATGGTTTCTTCCTATTGGTTGAAATAGCTACCCCTCCCGCCAACCCAATCACGCCAGTAGCCAATGGGAAGGCGTTGTGTGAGTGGGGAGTCGCTACAAACAAATGGCGGCTTTTCAGAATTTTTTGTAAATGATTTGAAATTGAAATTATAATAGGCTATAACTTACATTAACTCCCTACAATTTATTTAATTATTTTAACGAAACAAGTAAACTTATTGGTTAAAAACAAAGACTATTGTCCAAAACGTCTTTATACCAAATTTTGATTAATAAGTTCGAAACTTGGGCTACTTATTTACATTCCTTCAGGATTTATTTGCTGCAAAAAACTCTGGTAACTTGTTCAGAGATCTATTTATTATCTACAACTCTCCCATCATTGACATTCATGCTTTTTTGGAGGATATCTCTCGAATTCTTCCAATGAAAATTAACTGGTGCTGATCAATATAACTAGCTACAAATACTTGAATAACTTTAATCCGTAGATCTAAAAGCTACTTAACTTGAGCAGTAAGTTGATGAGTTCCGTTGGATTGGTGTTCATCTTGATCAACCTTAATTTTAGCGTTGTTTGACTACTTCTACAATCGGATAAACGAACATGCTAGTCATCATTCTGATCAGATTATCGAAGAATCTCGAATCCACTTGAATTTTCGAACCTCATCAAAAAATATTAATCGGCGTTCAAATCTTGATCAACGTTAATTTTAGCGTTGTTAGACTACTTCCCAACACTCATCTAAATGAAGTGCCTAGTCATTTCAGGGACAAGTTTATCGAAGAATCTCTGATCCACTTGAATTTTCGAACCCTATCAACAAATATTAATCGGCGTTCAAATCTTGATCAACGTTAATTCAACCGTTGTTTGACTACTTCAACACACTTATCGAAATGAAGTGGCCAGCCTTTCCGACAAGCTACCCGAGTCTTCAATCGTCGATCCAAGCAGAGAAGACATTCTGGCAAGATGGGAAAATTACTCCAGCTCGGTCAATACTTGTTCAAACATTGAAAATTTCGTCCCAAATTGTAGAACAGTATGTTCTCTACAAATTGAGACAAAATTCATGATTTTTGAATCGATATTGAGCGGGCTGGAGTCATTTTCCTATCTTGCCAGAATGTCTTCTTTGCTTGGACAGACTATAATTTAGTCGCTGATTTCAGAATCGGCAATCAGCTCGATTGAAACATAACAACTGCTGTGAAGTTAGTCCGTTATTCTGTAGTCTGTACAAGTAATGAAGGCCCTCTGGCGAGATGAGAAAATTACTCCAGCTCGGTCAATATTGGTTCGAAAAATATTGATTTGGTCTCAAATTGTAGATCAGAATGTTTCCTACGATTGTAAAAAAGTCAATAATTTTTGAACCAATATTGACCGAGCTGTAGTCATTTTCCCATCTTTCCAGAGGGTCTTCTTTGCCTGTCCATTATTGTAATTGACTTGAGATCTCGTGCTAAATGACAATCAAGTGCCGAGTGGAGGGAGATTAGGCCAGACGATAATCGGCGCGCTCAGCTCCAATAAACCAATTTGTCTGATTGCCTCTAGTTTCTTTAGTTGGGTAGTTCGAAGTTGCTTCAGTATGCTTCCAAAATCGATATTCACTTCATTTTAAGGCAGTTTCTGAAATGTCTTTGTTGTTCTGGGTTGGAGATGGAGAGATATGAGTTTATAAAAGAATATGGAGAGGGACATAAGAGAAATAGAACAGTATAAGAAAGTAGAGAAGAGTAGAATTTGA
The DNA here is from genome assembly GCA_017141385.1 of Sogatella furcifera. Taxonomy (NCBI): domain Eukaryota; kingdom Metazoa; phylum Arthropoda; class Insecta; order Hemiptera; family Delphacidae; genus Sogatella; species Sogatella furcifera. The sequence continues at coordinate 344,649 of CM029557.1, forward strand.
GAGAAAGGAAGAGATGAATATAGAAAGAATGGAAAGAAGTAAATATCAATGGAAAAGAGGAAAAAGATGACGAAGAAAGGTTGAACAGAGATCTTAAGTAGATTGATAGGAAAATAGAGTAGGAAGAAGGGAGGAATAGAAAAAAGGAAGGAGAAAATTGAAGAGGAAGGGAGGAGAACATGGAAGAGAAATAGGAGAAGAAGGGAGTGAAAAATGGAAGAGAAAGAGGAAAAAATAGAGAAGAAAAAGAAGGAAAATAGAAAAGGAATAGGAGGAAGAAATGTGGTTGATGTTGATACAATATTATCTAGTTGGTATTTGATTTAAAAGGGAAGCGAAAATGAGTTGGTGAAATAAAGAAAGAAGTAAGAAGAGAGAGAAAGCAACTTCGGAGAGGAAGAAAACATAGAAGAAGAAATGAAAAATTGGATAAGTGGAGAATCACAAAACTAAATGTACGAGGAAGTAAGAAGAATTTTAAAATTGGGAAAGTTGTAAGAAGAAAATATTTTCTATGGAAATAGGAGTGGAAAAAAGGCCCTGAAGAGTAATAGGGGAAGAAATGTAGCCTATAAAGTTAATAGAATGTTGAGAAAAAGGAAAATGATAAGCAGAGAAATGATTGAGAGAAGTAAAGAGGAAAAAATATTGCAAGAGGTTGGTGTAGTCTGACCAAGCAAAGAAGACACTCTGGCAAGATGAGAAAATGACTCCAGCTCGGTCATTATTGGTTCAAGAAGTATTAAATTGATCTCAAATTATAGGAAACAATTAATTTGATCTTCTACACAAGATCTATAATTCTTGAACAAATATTCACCAAGCTGGAGTCATTTTCCCAACTTGCCAGAGAGTCTTCTTTGCTTGAACAGACAATATAAATGTCATGAGAGGACAAGCCATAAAAGTTCATTAGAATTGGATGAAACGGAAAAAAGAAGCATCAGAACAAAAAAGTTTCTGAAATGTTGAGGATATGAAGATATTTGTTTATGCTATTATTTGAAAACTGAACTTTAAAACTTATTATGGGATAATGGCCTAATGTGCCGAAACATGTCTGTGTTTCAATAATTTTATAAATTTTTCTAAAGGATGTTTGATTTTTATTTATTTTTCAATTATGTTTATGCTATATTCTAATCATTCCATTCGATAACAATTCAGAGATGATTTCTGAGAAATGGTGAAAAGGAGAAAAATAAATTGATTATGTAACAGGATGAGGTGGAACAATAATAAAAAGAAGAAATACCGGATGGGCAGAGGAAGGCAGCTGAATGTAATCAATAAGCTTTTTCAACTTTCAGTGAGCCAATTTGGTTGCTCTCTGCGTTTGTTTGCTGTGAAGTGCGCATTACACGAATTGGCTCTCGTTAATTAATGGCCTGTTAACTGGAAACGACCGTTCTATGCAAACGGAAAAGAAGAAACTGGAAAGAAAGAAAAAGAGATGGAGAGAGATAGAGATGGAGAAAGAGATTGTGTGAGAATGAGGTGCTGATGTGCAAAATAAAAGGAGGGAATGGAGATTTCAATTTAGGAAATGAAACGAGAATATGGAAGAGTAGAAGAATTTGGTGTGAAGAGAGAATATGATGATTCAGGGAGGGAAATTTGTAGAAATGGAGAAGGTAAAAATATATGGAGAGGGGTATGAATGACTTTATATTTCCTCTTGGTATATCACATCATAGATGATGTGGGCAAAGTTGAGGCACAAGAGGCCCTCTCTACCACTTTATGGTGGAGATGTATATTTCGGTGTGGAAATGGAACGAGAGGATAGAAGAGTGGAATAATTTGATAAAAAGAAGAATATGAGGATGAAGAAGAGAATAGAAAAAGGAATGGAGCAGATAAGTATATCTGAAATGAACAGAAGAGGAAATGAAACTGAAAGAAGAGAAAGTTATGGGATGGTTACGAAGAGGAAGTAGTATATGAAGACAGAAGGTAAGTAATGGATAAGATAATATATAAAAAGCTATATTTGTATATTATATAAAAGAAAATATTTATATATTATATAAAAAGAAATAATAATATTATAAGATCATAAAATAGAAATGGAATAATATGAACCAAAAGAAATAGAAGAGATAAAATCACGGAAGGATAATAACGAATAAATTTGTAGATTCTTGGTAGGAACGAGATGAGGATGAAGTAGAAAAAAAGGAATGAATAGGAGAAGAATGAAGTAGAGAAGAAGTGGTGAGAGGAAAAGGAAGAATATGGATAGAATGCCTAATATAAAATATGCCTCAGAAGAATAGAACTAGCAACTAATCAACCCTTAGTTGCTCTATGCTAAACAATGGGATTATAAAACATATTGTTGAAGAAAAGCGAACAAGGAATAACGAAAGGGAAGAAAAATAAGAAAGAAATGAGAAAATGAATTAGAAGAATATCATCAGGAAAACGAATAAGATTTATCGGAGATGGATGAGGAGAAATAAGAGGATGAAGTAGTGAGAAAAGATGAAGAAGAAAAAAGAAACAAGGACAAGGAAAAGAACGAATCAAGAACTTGAATACAAAGAAGAAGAAGAAGAAGATGAAGAAGAAGAAGAAGAAGAAGAAGAAGAAGAAGAAGAAGAAGAAGAAGAAGAAGAAGAAGAAGAAGAAGAAGAAGAAGAAAAAGAAGAAGAAGAACTAGAAATAAAACAGAGTGAATGCAGAAGAAAACGTTTGTAAAAGGAATGAAAGCGCTGAATCGGCGAGAAAGGCATTTCCAATTGGTCCGTCTGTCTGTCTCTATTGGCATTCGAAATGGAATTCTATAAATTGTTGAAAGGCAGAGTCCAATAATTTTTGTTTGAAAGGGTATGCGTTCAATTAGCTCGGCTCGCTTCAGTGAAATTCAATGAATGCCTAATGAATTGCATCTTGAATTCGAGATGTCTTACTATCCAGTGATAATTAATTACTAGCTGTAAATATACAAGCTACCAATGGTGAAACTCCATTTTATTCAATACGTTCAGAGGTGGATGTAATAAAAAACTAGGAGTACGTTGAGAAATAGTAGCCTAGTTAATCAAGTGAACTGAATAGTTGAAATGATTCTTAAAGAACTAAAATCGCTCATTCACTAACAAACATGTAATATGATGTAGTATATTTCGCACCTAGGGCCGAAAATGTCGGATTTCCGGCTTGAGATCGGGTTTCAAGTCCGAGGCCGTAGGCCGAGGACTAGAAAAGATCAAGAGTCGAAATTTTATTTTTGCGCCCGTGGCTCGAACGTTTTTCGGCACACAACATCAATAGGATTAAAACAAATAGGATTAATCAGTTTCAAGGACTAGACCAGATAACTTACAATGCTAGCTCCGCCAAACAGAATCTGGAGTAGGCCGAGCTAATACACATTGAATCTTTGCATTAAAAGTTTATTGATTTAATTAATTTAATATTACTTTATAACTATCAGTTTATACGATTGTCTTAGTCCAGAAACGTTCAAGCCCATGATATTTTTTGTACAATCACCCCAAATTGTATAATATCAATCCAAACTTTCCCTTTATCAACAAATCACTCCACATTTTTGCAGTCTGGCTCAGTGAAAGAAAAGCTTAGTGTAGTTCCTTCATCTCCCGCTAGATGGCGCTGGCTAACGTGTTAAAGGCAGGACCACAGAGTCTGACCAATATTTTTGACAAAAATGAATTATTTGCTTGCATCATTATCCAACGTTAATCAATACAAACATTCTCAACCTTATCAGAGTTAAAGCATTAGTTATTGAAGAATTTTTCCTTTATTGTACAACTATTGATTAATGTGAAAACTTTCAACATCCACTTCTCTTGACAAAGGATTTTGACCAATCAAAATGAGAGTTGGGAGATTACCTTTACATCGAAATACCAAAACATCAACATCGACTCCCCAAACAGCTGACATTAAACCAATCAAACCGGGATGCTATCTTCTCTATTGACCGACTAACCCTTACATCGACAACGACCTTCAGTCAGCTGACATTCAAGGTTATTTGCTGCATGGCGACCTCGCCCGAAAACGTTCGTGTTCGGACTCGTGTTCCTCGGCTTTCGTGTTCGATGCATGTAAAACAGTTCATTTCATACCAGTGTGGCGAAAAAATAAATTCATGAAGGCCTAGAAGTGGTACGTGAAAGAATATTAACTTGAATAAGGTATTTTTCAAATTGATTTCATTCAATATAGTAATATGAAAGTATTAAGTTTAATTTTGAAGAGTATACAGTTATTGAATAATATGGGCTTTATTTTTTTTAGTCCGTCCAAGCAAAGAAGACCCTCTGGCAAGACGGGAGAATGACCCAAGCTCGGTCAATTTTGGTTTAAAAATTATCAATTTCATCTCAAATTGAAGGAAACAATTTGATCTACTACTGAGACAACATTTATAATTCTTGAACAAATATTGACCAAGCTGGAGTCATTTCCTCATCTTGCCAGAGGGTCTTCTTTGCTTAGACAGACTATACCATTGTATAAGTAGAACACCAATATTCAGCTCCAAATGCTAGCCAAGAATTGCTTATTCAACAAGTTTCCTTGCTATTCTCCATTTACCTTCCCTTCCCTTCCTATTCCCATTCCCCTTTCTTTCCCTTCTCTTTCCCTTTCCCTTTCCCTTCCCTTTCCCTCCCCTTTCCCTCCACATCCCTTCCCCTCAATTTTCTCACTAAACGGGATGCAAACTGCAAATCGGCTTCCGTGACCATATTCTGTCGAAGCAAATAAGACATTCTGGCTAGATGAGAGAATGACTCCAGCTCGGTCAATATTGGTTCAAAAATTATAAACTTGGTTCCAAATTGTAGAGCATATTCTTCTTTACAATTTGAGACTTAATTGATTATTTTTGATCCAATTTTGACCGAGCTGGATTAATTTTCCCATCTTGCCAAAATATCTTCTTTGCTTGGACAGACCATACTTGGTGGTGGTCAATTTTCATGTCGATTTTCACCAAAGTTTCCCGACGCTTTCCACAGTTTCCCAAGACGATGATTGGTCGACCATTATTGCAGTGCAGCTTGGGAAAATTGTCAGAATTGGACCGAAATCGCTAACTTGGACTTTGGACTGCACAGTTTGGACTTTACTACAAACTAACCAACCGACTTCTAGTTGAGAAACTTGGGATATAATCCGTCCAAGCAAAGAAGACCCTCCGGCAAGATGAGAAAATGATTCCAGCTCGGTCAATATTGGTTCAAAAATTATTGATTTGGTCTCAATCGTAGGAATCATTCTGATCTAAAATTTGAGACCAAATCAATATTTTTGAAGCAATATTGACCGAGCTGGAGTCATTTTCTCATCTTGCCGGTGGGTCTTCTTCGCTTGGACTAAAAGTTGGGATGAGTTTCGTCCTTAGAACATAGCAATGTTCTAGGTATTTGTTATGGGAAGGAATCCGATTGTATTGGTTAACGTGCATTGAATTGTATCCTGTAGAATGTTAGCTTCGTTCCCTGAAATTTTGATAACATAGCTTCAGAACCAGTAGCACAAAAATTCAATTCAATTTCCAACTCGGAGTGAATGAAATCTAGTATTTATGATGTCTTGGAACGGTGGGTACAGGGTTCAATTCTCTTCTAGGAATATACAAATTATAGTTCATGTAAGAAATAAGAATTCAACAAAATAATATATGAAACCCATTTAATTGAAAGGTATTGTAAAGCTGTCGCCAAAAAGCTCCTAGTGCGTTCCAACAGCTGATTCAGCTAATACTGGGTGATGTATCTTCCACTGGCGGCTCGTGCCCACGAAACAGGTGAAGTGCTGTATAGTAAAAGATATAAGCTTTGTGAGCTTTCTTGTTTCAAAAGATACAAAAACTTTAAACGATCTTACAACTTTTCTCTAATAGCGTTTAGATAACTCAAATTCGCGTGCAAGAAATGACAAAACTTTTCTGTCGATTTGATTTGACCAGAGGGTCACAACTAGCTGTAAAACTACTATTAGGCCTTGATGGATTTGATACTATTATAGGATCTAGAGGAAGGAACCTGATCGCCAAGAAGGACACTAAATCATTACTTTTGTGCGGATCCCAAGAAAGAATTCTGCCCCGCGGAAAACTCATCAAACTACTAAATCTTCTCATTTTTCAAATTTTTAGTACTAAGGCCGGTATTACACGATAATAGTTATGGAAAGAGATGGAAATATGATTTCGAAATTTTCATCTCTTTCCATTTGGTCAACTATGATAATAGAACTATTATCCCGTTCATGTAATACCCGCCTTAGGATATAATTATTCCGATATCAGGTTGAAGCTTATACAGAATAGAGTATCATGAGTATTTAGAGTCTTTGTGAAGAGTCATGTTCAAAGATTTATCGATATAGTTGACGACAAAATGTTTGGTAGTATAATAATTGTGGTATAGTAGTTATGTAGTATCATGGTATAGTTTCGTAACTGCTCCTTGTGCGCTCCAACAGCTGTTGTTGTCAAAAAGAGTTGTAATTTAGCCTGAGTGATGATTTTGAATTCAGAAGAGACAATAGAATAATGCATTACATCAAGTGTTAGTAGGTTACACTGGCGGCTCGTACCCACGAAACAGGTGAAGTGCCCGTATCTTTTACCGTACAGCACTTCACCTGTTTCATGGGCACAAGCCGCCAGTGGTAGGTTATATCTCGTACAAGAAACCGTCTAGATTTTTGGTGCCATGCTAGTTATCTCAATAATGATAGAAGACTATCGATTATTTCATACGATACTCTCATTTGTATAATCTTGTGTATCTTTTCAAATGTATTGCCATTAGCTGGAATCGTAGACACACCGCTCTTTTCTAGCCTTCTTTCTATTGGTCGAATAGTTCCCTCCCACTGTATGACGTCACCAGCCAATCAGAAGGCGTTGTGTGAGTGGGGAGTGTATTGTAAAATGTCGGATTGCATAGCATTGGTGCTGCTTGCTCGACTAATAAGAAGACGCTAGGATGTAATTTGGTCGTTTAATTCGTGAATATAATTTCCTTGGTCATATAACATAAGCACATAAGTCCAGAACTGCAGTTTTGAGAAAATGGAGCCCAAGGTTTTCTAGTATGTTCAAACACAAATATTCAAAATTTTTTTTATTTAAATTTACATTTTTTATCTATTTCTTATTACAATGAAACTTACAAAGTAGGTTTAAAATTCACTTATTCATAATTCTATCATTCCAAAGTGATGAATAAATGTAAAATTACTGATTTAGTTATGACTCAAGCTGTCTCAAGTGGTTATACCCGAACATAGATTCTCAAGATTCATCTGCAATACCTTACTCAAGATGTTTCAATGGTCTTAATAATGGAAGTGAGACTGAAGTTGTTTTTCCAAAGTGTAGATTTCAAAATTCTACATCCGGATGTGTAATTATCTCATTTCCTAAAAAGTGGACTTGAGTGCTTGTGTCAAGTAACCAAAGATTTATTCATATATTATTTGTTGTAACTTGATAATAAATAGTTAAATAAATTATCATGATTGAAATAAATAATGTATTTTGCTGATATATTTATATTATTTATTACTTCACTCTATGTTTACAGCTGACAGTTTAGGAAAGACAGATAAGTCGGTTTTGTCAGTCTCTTTTACGTGATGTAACCTACTAAAATCATATATCCATCAAATTATTATTCCATCACCAGTCCAAATTTGGTGTGAGCCAATAGCCTTCTCTAAGTACATGGTTACTTTCAAAAAAAAAAAAAATAACAAGAGTTACCACCAACCACTTTATTCAATCTGTTTTGGTCACGTCCTGGAGCAAAACAACACGTTCAAAAAACGACGTAAGGCAAGAGAATAAGAAGGTGGAGAAGAAGAAGAGAAGAATGATGAGAGGGAGAGTAGAAAAAGAGGAAAAAGAAGAAGAAGAAGAAGAAAAAGAAGAAGAAGAAGAAGAAGAAGAAGAAGAAGAAGAAGAAGAAGAAGAAGAAGAAGAAGAAGAAGAAGAAGAAGAAGGAGAAGAAGATGGAGAGTGAGATTTCGAAAGAGATCCCGTGAGCCGGGAGTGAATGAAGCAAGAAAAATTACCTGTCAAGAATCTGGAAGAAGGTAAGGTTTGGTTGTTGTTGGCGGGGGGGGGGTTGGTTTCAGCAGTGCGTGAGCAGTGAAAACTGCATTTTCCCGAGGAAAACAGCAGGGCGCCGCCGGAAAAGCGGTCCGCTAACACTTTTCCAACAGCAGTTGAAGGGTGACAAGTCAATTATGAGCGTGCCGCGGAAAAACGTTTTTCCGCGGAAAAAAATGTAGCGGGAGATTTTTTTGAGCGGTTGATTTTTCCGCCAAAAACGTGATGTTTCATGCCACGTTGTTTGTGTTGTAATAAGTTTATGTCTTCATATTCTTCCTTTTGATTTAGTTTGTGAGCTTCCATAGTTCATCGTTGTCTTCTTTGTATTCTTTCCGTTCCATTTTCCCTGTTTACAAGTTGGATGAAGAAACAAGCCATCGTCAAACCACAGACTAATTATATCGAGGTACCGGTTTCCGTTGATATACCATAATTAATCGCCTGTATAGTCTGTCCAAGCAGAGAAGACATTCTGGCAAGATTGTAAAATTACTACCCGCACGGCCAGTAGGCCTATTGGTTCAAAAATTATGAATTTGTTCTCAAATTGTAGAAAACATTGTAATCTGAAATTCTAAACCAGATTCATAATTTTTGAACCAATATTGACTGGGCTGGAGTCATTTTTCCATATTGCCAGATTTCTTTTTTCCTTGGACTGAGTTCAACAATATCTTGACTTCTCATTTAATGTCGATAACTACATATAATATGTTAAATGTTATATAATAACATTTAATGTGGATCAGCCTACTCAAAAAGTGATTATTGGGATGTAGTTATAGTCTGTCCAAGCAAAGAAGACCCTCTGGCAAGATGAGAAAATGACTCCAGCTCGGTCAATATTGCTTCAAAAATATAAAAGTTGATCTCAAATTGTAGAGAACATTCTGATCTACAATTTGTAACCAAATTGTTAATTATTTTACCAATATGGCTGGAGTCATTTTTTCATCTTGCCAGAGGGTCTTCTTTGCTAGGTCGGACTATATAGATTAATTCAGATGAAGTAATGAGAAAATAAACTCCAATAAACAGGAAAAAATTAAGTAAGAAAATCAATCAAAATAAGAGAGTATTGAATAAAAACAGGTAGAAGAAGAAACTATTTGAAATTTTAAATTATTATGGGAGAAAATATTCTTAATATATCAATATAATATTATCTATTATTGTATAATATTATATTAATATTATTAATATAATACAATATATTAATCTATCTAATAAATTAATATATCTATTATGGGAGAATATATTATAGAAACAGTATACTGTTATACTGCCATTAACTTACTTCTCTCAAGTAATAATAGTCTTTGAGAGTTACAGTATAACCAATCAATTAATTTGAGAAGATTTTCAATACATGGAAGAGATGAACATTGCTCATCAATATAAGTGTCGTAGCTGACGACAAACGTTAGGCGGTTCCGTCTGTCTCTTGTACGTGATATAACCTACTGATGATGTAAAGGAACTGAGTTGTCTCTTTTGATTCCTGAATTATCATCCAGGCAAAGCTAGCTGACAACTCAAATTGACAACATCAGCTGTTGAAACGCACAAGTAGTAAACTAAACTGCCTAATTTTTTGTCAGCTATGATACGTTTCAATAGTCTATATATTTGGATGATTGCTCCCTGTTTTAATACACCTAGGCCCATAGTCTGATTTTAGAGTATTTTTGAAATAAATTTAATTCTGAATTTGAATTTGAAATAGATGAGCTCGATAAAAATAAAGTAATACACTCTCACCATACAACGTACTTATCACTATTTTCCATTTCCTGACTCCTTCCTCTCTTATTCTTCCCTCATACAATTCCTTTTTCCACCATTTCTTTGGAGAAGTGACACACAACTAAATTGCAAAGAGCAGTCAAAAGATAGATAAGCGCATCTCTTACATGTCTTCCATCCACTTCCTTTTTCTTCTTCTTCTTCTTCTTCTTCTTCTTCTTCTTCTTCTTCTTTTTCTTTCTCCTTCCTTTCTTGGTAAGTAACTATTCTTCTTTGCCACGTACGTGATTCTATCTGCTTTCCCATCTTCTTTTGAGATTTTTCTTTCCTCCTTCTCCTGTGCTGAAAAGGCTGACAAGTCTCCCTATTACAGCTGGACAGGTTTATTTCCTCATCCCTCCATTCCTTATCGTTCTTCTTTATATCTTCTTGCTTCTTCTTCTCCATCTTCTCTTCTTTACTTGGTGAGGTTCGAATTGAGTGAAAATAACAGCCAACCACAATTGAGTTGTAGAAATGTTTTTGGAGTGTTTTTGTTGATGTCAAAATTTTTCTAGTGTGAATATGAGTGATAGATCTTTCCTACTGTATCTTGTTCTTCCTTAATTATACAGCATTTTTGTTCATAATGCTGTCTTTTGAGCTATACCACATACGTTGAAAATCGAATGTTAATCGATCGAAGATTCGTAAGATATTTCTATTTATTTTGTGTGTTATTGTAATTATTTTTCAATCTTCCATTATCGTGTTCGCTGTTTGAATCGCCATCGACGCTATAATCTAACAGTATAACCTTGAAGGTATAAAATCCTATACCTTCATTCCAAACACTATACCGCTATACATAGTATGAAGCTATATTACGGGCTTCTAGCGCCTATAATACGTTGGTGAATTGAAAACGATCATTGTAAATAGGCTGCAAACGCTATTAGGACGAGATTAAAGGCCACCAGAGTGCGCTAGTTTAGCGTTGATGGCGAATTTCCGGGCAAAGGAATCTGCTCAATATCACGCTTACTCAATATGGGCTTTCCACCCTTTCAATTCTCATTATTGGTTTTGCAGCACTGGCGGCTCGTGCCCACGAATTAGGTGAAGTGCTGAATAGTAAAAGATACCAGCACTTCACATGTTTCGTGGGCGCAAACCGACAGCGTTCGCCAGAGACTGCAAAATTTGGAGGGGCACAATTCAATGAACGGTTTTGCAAGAAATAGGCTGTGCAAGCAAAGAAGACATTCTGGCAAGATGGGAAATGACTACAGCTCGGTCAGTATTGGTTCAAAAATTATCAATTTGGTCTCAAATTGTAGTAAAACTTCTGTTCTACAATTTGAAACTAGATCCATGGGTTTTGAACTAATATTGATTGAGCTGGAGTCATTCTCCCATCCTGCCAGAATGTCTTCTTTGCTTGGACAGACTATGCTTAGTTTCCAGGGAAAAAGGATGGTAGAGGAAGTCTATCATTGTTGATTCACTCTGTCAGAACGGTATGCAAGCGGTAGGTCTAAGAGAGCGTGGATATTCAGTTCATCTCGATTTTATTAACTTTTTAAAACCGCTCAACAGCTGTCGAGGAACGCTCTTACTTCCCTATTCATCATCAACATCATCATCATCATCATCTTCTTCTTCTTCTTTTATTTCTTTTCTTCATTCACTTATACTCTTCTGCTAATCCTAGAGCCCTCTGACTCTTATCTAGATTCTACGCTCATTTTTGTTTCTATCTTTTATCTTTATCTCTCTTTCCAACTGCTTCTGCGTCTTGTTCTTCCCTCTTTTTTTATCCTTTCTCCACTCCCTTCTCATCGTGTTCCAACCATTTATCTTCTGATTCAAGTGATAATCCGCCCGCTTCCAAGATTTAGCTCTTTGATATTGGGTAAGTGCTTTCTGGCATTCAATAGTGCAAATGAGGCAAGGCACCTCAAGTCATTAATTTGGGTAATGTATTGAATGGGGTTTTCAGTCGGTAATGAGAATTTGCCTAGAATCTTTATATATTTGGCTTTAGTCAATGAAAATGGTGATTCGCAAAAGTCTGTTATTAATGCTTAGCTCTGTCAGAACTGTCAGAAAGCGGTCCACAAAAGCGAAACTGTTCAGCTGAGGTCGCTTTTGGCACATATGCTCGTGTAATTGACTCAAGGAATTGTTTATACCCACCTAATCCAGCACAGACAGTTGAATAAGACAGTATTATAAAATGAGGACTTTTCCAATTATGAAAGTTTATAATCAACAATAGATTTATCCAATTATCTATCGTTTTTTTTATTCTTGTTCATGCTGTTTTTCTACCATTTTATTCCCTGTCTATTCTTCTAATCGATGATTGGTTCACATGTACAATCTATTGGAAGTTATTAATTGAGAAGGTTCATCACCATTGAACGATAATTGGTGTCATGCGAACTATGTAATGACATGAACAATAACTTCAATTGAAGAATTAAACATACATTTTTCAAACATGTATTTTTCTCATTTACACCTTGCTCATTACTCAAGCACAAGCTTACCTCTCTGATGGGCATTAGCCTCTTAATATTGAAAATTTTGTATATCCTTAATGCAATTACCTCAACATATCTTGAACCGCTTTGTAACAAACTATTATCTGAAATTTTAATCATGTAATCCCTGTAATTTCCTGCAATCCCAATTTTGACCTGCAGTGTTGATAATGAGCCTATAAGTCTTATGATTGAATTGAATGAAAATAAAATTTACATTTTTCGCGGGATAAAATGAAATAAACACTACGACATATTCTCGAATAATTCGACAAAAGAAGATTTTTAATCACTGGCAGCTCGTGCGCACGAAACAGGTGAAGTGCTGCACAGTAAAAGATACGGGCACTTCATCTACTTCGTGGGCACGAGCCGCCAGTGTTTTTAATCTATCTATTTTGCCTATCCTTCTATTGCCTAGGATTGACTAGGACAAATAGAGGGATGATATGTAATTTAATAATAATTATTAGAGAAGCGTCCAATGAAGTTTCACAGCCGACATAACCAACATGTGAAATTGTGATAGTTCTTGATTTCATACACAATTAATATATAACAGTGAGTGTGGAAACTATTTAAATTTTTATGGAAAAAAAATTTTGATTAATAATTGTCAATAAACAATAGGATGATTCATCAGCCTTTACGTAACGCATACTAACTAACCAGATCTAGGTCAAGATTACGGAAAGAGTATCTTTAAAGATGACAAAATAATCGATCAACTGTCAAGCAATACAATTAGCAATCTCCACCATAAAATAATCATGAACCCGTAGTCTGGTCGAGCAAAGAAGACATTCTGGCAAGATGGGAAAATGACTCCAGCTCTGTCAATATTGGTTCATAATTTATAAACTCGGTCTCAAATTGTAGATCAGGATGTTTCCTACAGTTTGAGAAATTTATCATTTTTTAACCAATATTTACCGAGCTGGAGTCATTTTCCCCATCTTGCCAGAATGTCTTCTATGCTTGAACAGACTATACCTTCGCAAACCTCTCTCTAGTAAGTTTGGATCTGGGAGAGTAGAATCTGATATATAGTAATAATACAGTGTATATAATACAGTAATACATGTTACTAGCCATATTTGAATCCCATATCTGGAAGTAGAAAGATAAGACACTTATTTATGGCATCAAAACAATCATAATTTTGAGAATTAGGTAACCTATCAGCAGGAAGTAACAGAGCATTACCATAATTGGATACTGGAATTGTAGAATTTTAAACATTACGACATAGCCTAATATCGATATCCGAATTATCAAAGATCGATAATCCGTATATCACTGGCGGCTCGTGCCCACGAAACAGGTGAAGTGCTGCACAGTAAAAGATACGGACACTTCACCTAATTCATGGGCACGAGCCGCCAGTGCCGTATATAGTGGCTGAGTCCATAAAGTAGGACGGTTTCGTCTGTATCTTGTACGTGATGTAACCTACTAACAGCTGATGCAGAGGATCTAATGTCTCTTTCGATTTCGAAAACATCATCTAGGCCTCAAGAACGCATAAGGAGCTGACGAAACAGCCTCACATTTTGACGTCAGCTGTGAGAACAATATTGTGAATAACATTTTAACATCATGGCGACATTGTTTTGATTGAATATTTGTTGCAAATAATAATTCAAGTCAGCTAACAAGTTATAAATAGTACACATTATTCTCAAGGTAAACAGGAGCTGATACTAGTTATGAGCTCTTGCTTCTGTTGAAAATGAAATAAATTACTGATTTATAAGATAGATAAGTTGCAACAAGATATTATTATATGAAGAAAATTCCACATGTGTGTGATTTCTTTCAATATCTTAAGTGTATAGAAATAGAAGTTGATACTGAAGAGATATACATTTATATAGGCTGAATAAACACGATTCTGAAGTAGACAGTCTATTTAAAATACACATATGAATATATTCGTAATAAAAAACATGAAAGAATACAGAAATATAAAAAAGGAAGATGATGCAGAGTGGAGGAAAAAGCAAAAGAAAGAAAATATTGAGAATTAGATAAGGAAAAATAATAAATTATTATAATTTCAGTACTAATGTAATTGATTCAGGTTTTGCTTCGAGAAAGAGCAGTTTATATTTGATATCTTGTATTTCTTGATTTATCCAGTTTTTTCAAAGATTATAATCTATATGAATTTAGAAATACGCAATAGTTTTAGCTACAGTCTGTCCAAGCAAAGAAGACCATCTGGCAAGATGGGGAAATGATTCCAGCTTGTTCAGTATTTGTTAAAGAATATTATAACAGTAGATCAAATTGACTCCTACAATTTGAGATCAAATTGATAATTCTTGAACCAATATTGACCGAGCTTGAGTCAGTCTCCCATCTTGCCAGAGGGTCAACTTTGCTTGGACAGACCATACCTATTTATTCAATACGAGTGGAAATACCGAATGTTTCACATTATAATACATTAAATACCGAATGTTTCACATTCACATTATAGTTTTCTCATTATTACTATCCATTTTAATTATATTTATTACTATCTCGCAAAGGAGGGAAACACCGGTTACCGTTATCTATGATTTTTAATAAATCTGTGATTTTACAATATTTTCTCTTCTCATTTTAAGGTCAGTGACTTAAAAATAATCAATATACCTGAATTTGATCACCATTTGAACCTATTTTCATGATCCACTATCATGTCGCTAGCTTTTCCTGCAGTTGAATGATTCATCAGATTTGGATGAACTATAATTCGCTTGAAAATAATCAATACTTGTCTAGTGAATAAATAAATACGCGTACCAAGGATTCGTGAATGATACATTCTGTCCAAGCAATGAATACCCTCTGGAAAGATGGGAAATGACTCCAGCTTGGTAAATATTGGTTCAAATAGTATTGATCTAATCTCAAATTGTGGAGTAAAATGTTTACTACAATTTGAGATCAAATTGATAATTTTCAAACAAAAATTGACCGAGCTTTAGTCATTTCCCCATCTAGCCAGAGGGCCTTCTTTGCTTGGAGAGACTATACGCAAACTGTGAATCAAAATTTGATCAACCAAGTTATCATACATCGTTCACATATTCACATTTCCACAGATATAGAAATTTGAATGAATCTGTCAACAACAGCTAGATAACCAGATTGAAAGTAGGCTAACATATATCTGGGGTTACTCAACCTCAGAATAACCCCTCAACCTGCTCTAGCATGTCAGTCAGCATCGACACAAAGCTTGTCACAGCATGCCACAAATGTCAATGTGAATGATGTAACATGCACCAGCATGTCATATCCAATGAAAAGTTCGTCAAAATCAAATCTGAAAATTCAGTTTTCAGTTCATAAAAGTAGATAACGCTTCTATTTTCAACTCTTGAACCTAAATTCCGAACGAATTGTCGAAGATAAAGTCAGAATCTCATGTTGTCAACAGCTTGTATACTGTACAGTCTGTCCAAGCAGAGAAGACATTCTGGCAAGATGGGAAAATTACTCGAGCTCGATCAATATTGATTCGATAATCATAATTTTGGTCTAAAGTTGTAAGAGACATTCTGATCTACAATTAAGGATCAATTTGATAGTTTTAGATCAATATTGACCGAGCTGGAGTAAGTCCCCATCTTGCCAGAATGTCTTCTTTGCTTGCACAGACTATAGACATAGTTCAAACGTCAGGATTGATAAAGGTAGAAGGTGAATGAAGTTACAGGTAGAGTCAGAATTTATTGAACTTCAATTCCTAACAGATTTTAGCTGATTACATACTGGTATTGTAAATGTATTACTGACGCCAAGAAGGCCGTTTCGTCTGTCTCTTGTACTTGATGTAACGTACAAACAGCTGATACAAAGCAACCATTGTATCTTTTGATTACAAAATTATCATCTTTATTACAACATAGCTGAATAGAACACAGTTCAAGAGTTATGAATTTGACCTCAAATTGTAGAAAACATTTTGATCTACCATTGAGACCACATTTATAATTATTGAACAAATATTGACCAAACTGAAGTCATTTACCCATCTTGCCAGAGAGTCTTCTTTGCTTGAACAGACTATATATAAGTGTCATCAGCCTTTCATCGTATGCTATGAAAGCTACCTATAGACTAGTCACTAGTCAGTCATTGTATTCTGAATGACAGACTGTGTCCCGGATGTTTACAGAGATAAGGCATGCTACAAACTGAAGTGTGATGGAAGGTCATGCATGTAGAACACAATTTCATCCCTTATTTCGATCATGATGTGAAGGGTTGCTGGTTTAGGACACCATTGAGGACAGCAGAGATGACTAGAAGAGATTGTTTAGGGATCGATGAATGGGTCTAGGGGGTGAGGTTACCATTTAAGGAGGTTAGCAGAGGAGAAGAGTCGGAGAGATTGTTTAGGGTTTGATTTAAGGGTGAGGTTATCATTTTGGAGGTGATAGGAAACCCTGTAAAAGAGGAAAAGTGAGAGAGGGTTGGAACAACCCTTCTTTAATGAGGTGATGGTATGGGGTGGGGAGGAGGTTGAGTTGATTGTTGATAGGCTACATGCAGGTTGTGAGGTGAGTATCTTTGACATACTGTTTGTTTATTAAGTCCTGGTCAAACAGAGATGTATGACGATGGATAGAAAGGAAGGTAATGAAGAGTGACACAGAGGTAGAGGGTGTGTGAGTGGGAAAGAGCCAGAGAGTGAGAGAGAAATAGAAGAACGGGATTTGAAGGAGAGAATGATAATGAGAGACAGAGGAAGTGATAAGGAGGTTTATAGAGACTGTTTAATGATTGTTTGGTCATTGGTGTGAGGCACTCCATAACAGATTGTTGAGATCAAACTTTTGTTCGCCAGCCTCCATACTTTTGCCAAATTTGCGAATTATGGAATAGATTACAGGCACTGGCGGCTCGTGCTCACAAAACAGGTGAAGTGCTTCACAGTAAGAGATACGAGCACTTCACCTGTTTCGTGGGCACGAGCCGCCAGTGCACCTGAAACATATTCCTCTGGTATATCTAGGTAGTAGCGTAGATATACTATTCTATAGTTATAGTCTATGGTAGTAGGTACCCTCCATACACTACTAAATTCTGTCCAAGCAAAGAAGACATTCTGGCAAGATGTGAAAATAACTCCAGCCTGGTCAATATTGGATCAAAATATTGAAAATCTTGTATCAAATTGTATGATAGATTCTAATCTACAATTTGAGACCAAATTTATATTTTTTGATCCAATATTGACCGAGCTGAAGTCATTCTCCTATCCTACCAGAATGTCTTCTTTGCTCGGACATAGTGTACCTATATGGATGTTAACTACTCTCTTTGATATAGGATGGTCGGTAAATGTCACCTATTGTGTTAACACCCTACACATAAGGGTAAGTGATGGTGAGAGAGACTCTAGCAAGCTTGTAAGGGTTGTGTTTACAGATAGAGATACCATAGATACGTGCAAGAGATACTGTAGCAAGCTTGTAGGATGTAGGGGTTTAGTTTTATAGGTTTAGAAGGTGCTGATAGACACTGGCGGCTCGTGCCCGCGAAACAGATGAAGTGCTGTACAGTAGAAGGTAGGGCACTTCACCTGTTTCGTGGGTTTGAGCCACCTGTGCTGGGAGATAAGTGATTGTTTGAGCGTTGATTAATCAACTGAGTGTGTTGCCCTGAATGATTGTTGTGATCGATTGTGAAGTGTTTAGTTGATTGGAAATGGTTTTAGTTACATGAATAGTGTTGACTATTGGTCTCACTATGACTAAGCTCTCTTTACTCGGCGGGTTACTGATACGAAGTACTGATACACAGTAGTGACACAAAGTCCAAAATTGATACAGGAAGGAAGCTCGTTGATACGAGACATTTGCAATGATTATGGATCGCCGCCATATTGCAAATAAGCTGACTGTATTTTTGTCAATGAACAATAATTAAACAATTTTTAACATCGTATCTTAGTTGAGATATTTTCCAATTGTATCAATATAAAAAAATAGAGCACTGAATTTCAAATAGTTATTTCTCCCTTATTTTTGACATTTTTTAAATAAGCTAGCCTTACTTTGTAACCCCTCGTTGCGAATATTTTGTATCAATGAGCTTCCTTCCTGTACGATTGCGTATCAGATTTTGTTCTTTTGTATCACTTTTGCTTGTCAGAAATCTGCAGTCTAAAGTGGCCTTGAGATTGAAAATTGGATTGGAGAATGTCTGTCTATTCGTAATCCAGATTGCCTGGATTTGAAGACAAAAGTTATTAAAGTTAATAATTTAAATTGTTAAAGATGGAAGTTTTTTACAGGAAGCTCAACAAATCTATTATTAATTTTCAAATAGAGTTTTCAACTGAAATTCTAAGGGAACTCTGAGTTTCGTAACACGGAAAAGCTGTCTGATATTTTACCATTGAGTCATAAATAAAAGATTGGCAATAATATCTATCTTAAACAAACTCCATGAGAGTCGCCATTCGGTTGTAATGCACTCCCTTTAACAGAACGCCTTCTCATTGGCTGGTGACGTCACAAAGTGGGAGGGAACTATTTCCACCAATAGGATGACAGTTTGGTTGGTGTGGGAGACAACGATGGAGTAAATTGAAATTTGAGCGTAATATAGGTTGAATATCGGTTGTGAAGAATTTAGTTTAACAACACTGATTTCAAATGAAATTGTCATTCAGCTAGGCCTAGGTGATGTTTTTTGAAATCAAGAGAGACCATAGATGCATTATATCAGTTAGTGAAAATAATAATACGAGAGGCAGAAGAAAGCCTGAATAAAATTCAAGTTCTCAATTGCTTCATCCAATATTGATAATTCGTTTTGTTCGAACTTCGAAAATCAATCGACCATGTCATAAATTAATGATGATAATGGTAATAATATGAATTCATGAATATCATTACTCATCAATCAACAGCAGACTCAGGACATATAATATATTATAATACCAGCTATTATAAGAAATTTGAGAAGGAAACTTAGTTTGTTATAATGTGAAAGACTTGTGTCTCTAACGAAGCGTCAATATCAAATTCAAAAATCAATCCCATATCAATCTTGAAATGGAAAAGTTTGTACCTCACAAACTCCAAGACCCTCAACCCTTGAAATGTTAATCCTTTCCATCTCTACAGATCCATCACGTCATTAGCACGACCTTTAATCGAGTAACTGCCGTGAATCTTCACTTCGATCTGATTTATCCTCTCTTAGTATTACATGAGTTCCCCCCCACACACACACAAACACTAGCACTGCAATGATGATTATCATTTATCATTATAGTCTGTCCAAGCAAAGAAGACATTCTGACAAGATTGAAGAATGGATACAGCTCGTTCAATATTGGTTCACAAATTACAAATTTTGTCTAAAATAATTATAGAGAACATTTTTTCTCCAATTCAAAATCAAATTTCCAATTTTTGAATGACTCCAGCTCAGAAAATTTTGGTTTGAAAATCATAAATCTCAGATTATAGAAAATGTTCTTGAGAACTTGAGACAAGATTTATGATTTTCAAACCAAAATTTTCTGAGCTGGAGTAATTTTCCCATCTTGCCAGAATGTCTTCTTTGCTTGGACAGACTATAGTAGTCTTAAACAAAAACGAAACATGGAATTGCTTACAATCTTACAATTGCTCGAACAATCTTACCTCAACAAAATCCAAGATCCTCAATCCTTGAAATGCTGATCCCTTGTATCTCCTCAAATCCTGATCGTCCTTAGCTCGCGACCTCTGCTCGTCCTTCGAACAAGTAGATCCTCACTTTGTATGTGATGATCTCCTTCCCACACACACACAAGCACTAGCACTGCAATGATGATGATGATTACTCGTCCTCAATGTTGATTTCAATCGACTGACGATGATACTGATTATTCAACAGGTCGGTGAGAACTGAATCAAGTGTAATTGACCAGTTTTTTCACAAAATTATACACGTCTCTCGTTCAAGGCTCAAAATTCTAGTTCATGATCAAGGACGAACGCTCACTGCGCAATTATTATCACTGTATAATTATATATTATACTGTGAATTTTATATACCTATTGCCTTAGATAAAGTAGTGACTATATATTATACTGTATACTTGGTCTATGTTATCACATAGCTGTAGTCAGGTCGAACAAAGAGACATTCTGGCAAGATGGGAAAATCACTCCAGCCCGATCAATATTGGTTCGAAAAACATAAATTTACTCTAAAATTGTAAAGTAGAATGTTTTATACAATTTGAGATAGAATTTATTATTTTCGAACGAGCTGAAGTGATTTTCCCATCTTGCCCGAATGTCTTTTTTGCTTAGACCTTCACTATTATAACAACCATTAAAGATAGTGGCGGTTGATTGATGTATGTTATCATCAATCCTATCTAAACTCTATCAGGACAGTCGGTGAACATTCTGCATTGGTATACTACGTCGAGAGCTTCATCAAGAAATAGGTTTGTTCGTGAAGACCGCTCTCAGATTGACCTGATAGAGCTGAGAGTTGATAACAGACATAAGCCAACAACTAGTATCGTTGTAGTCTGGTAATAGGCTAAAACAATTATTAGCCTATACTATACTACTTGGATAATATTTATGTGTTATAGAGACTAGCCTGTATTGGGTCTTATTTTCGATTTATTAGAAGATTTCCATGGAAGATCAGATTGAAATTTCATCAAAGAATAAAAAAAGTAAGTCAAAGAAGGCTTCAATGATATTGTACCTAAAAGATTTAACCTTTCTCCAAACACTTTGAAAACAGAGTAGGGCTGGTATAGAATCTCAATTTTGGTTATAATAATGTACTCGACGGATCTTAATAATGCTTTTTCATAGCTGTGGAGGTGATATTGTGGAAACTAGTTATCCATATCAAATGAAAAGACATTAGATTAATAATGGTTTAACAACCAAAACCGTTATCTCAATTTTTTAATAAATCAGTGGTTTGACAACATTTTGTCCTTTCATTCAATCTTACAATACAGAATTTAAGAATACAATCTTGATAATGAATCCGTGATAGTGGAACAGAATGATATTCCATAGATAAGATAGAGGAGCGTGTAATTTGGTTTTATATATAACTCATATTAAGATAATGGAATACACTATACACTACACTACACCACTGGCGGCTCGTGCCCACGAAACAGGTGAAGTGCTCGTTTATTTTACTGTGCAGCACTTCACCGGTTTCGTGGGCGCAAGCCGCCAGTGCCCTACACAACACTCTATACAAAACAAGAAACCCAAAATCAATATCAGATTTAGAGTGACAAAGCTGAACACAAGTTGAAATAACTGAAGAATAAAACAGTCTAATCACTCTAAACAACGATGTGTAATACACTATAGTATTATAGTGTATTATCTTTGGTAATATCGTTAGTATAGAGTGTATCTATAGTATTATCAATTCAAAACGAGAGATTTAGAACTGATTCCAGATTTAGAGTGAAAAATTAACAAAAATCTAAATAACTAACGAGTTAAAAGTCTACATATTCTAGTTCCCCATGGTCAAATACACTACACTACACAAAAGAATTTGTTTTGACAAATCAAAACGAGCTATCTAAAATCAGTTTCTGATTCAGAGAGATTATATTGAACAGTAATTAATTGAAATAACCAACAAATCAAACAGAGTTGAAAATTCGAAGGAATAAATCAATGGAATACACTAAGTCACTTCATACACCACTCAATAGTATTTTCAATTCAAAATGAGAGATCTACAACCAATTTCAGATTGAGAGTAAAAAAACTGAACAAAAATTGTAATAACTAACCTAAAAGCGATGTGGAACACACTAGGCCTACTCTTTAGTATTGTCAATTCTATAACCAATGTCAAAATCTAACAAATGTGTCATCTAACAATTTGTCAAATCTTGACAAATGTCAAAACCAACCAATTGTCAAAATCTATAACCAATTTAAGATTGAAAGTGAAAAACTGAACAAAAATTGAGTAAGCTAACGAATTAAACAGTTTAAAAACCCGCTAAAAGTATTGATAATGAGAGCAGAACGAGAACTAACTCACTTAGACCACTAGGCAGTAACACGCGTTGGTAAGAAACTGGTTATACCGAGTATTATTCATGTGGCCAGTGCTAAACACAGTGTTACTTAATCGCTACTTGGGAGGGGAATCGGAATGATGGGAGAGAATAGAATGGAGTGAGAAAGAGAATAGAATAGAGGGAGAGAGAGAATAGAACGGACGGAGGAAAAGAATGATAGGGAAGGAATGAGATACTGAGTAGGGGGTAGAGAGAGATAATAGATTCGTTGAGAAAGGTTTAAGAAAAGAGAAACGTTTTGGATAATAAAGGGTAATTTTGGATTGGATTAGGGACATTTTGGTGAAAAGAATGAGATATGGAAGGAGGAAGAATAAGAAAAGGGAGAAAAAGAGTGGAGAAGAATCAGAAAAAAGAGAGGGAAAGAGAGAGAGAAACAGAGGGAGAGAGTGAGAGAAATTTTAGTTGGAAAGATAAAAATGTAATCAATGAGGCAGAGATCAAACCTTATTTACTGAAGTACGTACAATAGCTAACGATAATATTTTTATATATTCCACAAAACCTGAATCTTATAAGTACGAGTATTATGGAAAGAGGGAAAAGAGAAAAAGAAGCGAACGAAGAAGAAGTTGAAGAAGAAGAGAAGGTAGGAGGAAAAGGAGAAGAAGGAAAGAGAATAGTTTTCAGTTGAAAATAATAATAAATAAGAACAGGAGAAGCGAAAGATGAAGAAAAATAAGAAGGAGGAGAAGAGGAGGAAGAAGAAGACGGAGAGAGAGGAGAAGAAAAAGAAGAAGAAGAAGGAAGAAGAAGAAGAAGAAGAAGAAAGAGGAGAAGAAGAAGAGGTGAATGTATGATTAAAATCATGGCTCATAAGAGGAAATGTGGATTGTGGAAGTAGCAGGAAGGAAGATGACGAGGAGAAGACATAAAAGTAGAAGGAAGAGGAGGAGGAGGAGGAGGAGGGAGAAGAAGGAGGAGGAGAAAGAGAAGGAGGGGAAGAAATGTCTTAGTTGATGGAAAGAGAAAGACATAATGAGAATTAGACAGAGTTCCAAATAAACAAATGGAAAAAACAGTCTAATCTGTGAATTATAGACAATAGCCATGCAATAAAAAGAAGTTGGTTTTGCCAAATAGGTCAATGGACCGAACGCTGGTCTAGAAAAAGTGAAAGGAGAGATGGTGGGTGGCAACACGCGAGAGAAAAAGAGAAAGAGTGAGAGAGGGAATCAACGAGAGAGCAACACACAGAGAGGGAGCGAGAGAGAATGAGAGAAAGAAGAAGAGAGACATGTTAAAGACAAATAGAGGAATTTAGCGAGAAGTTTGAGCAGCAGATAAAGAAATAGTGGATAAATTAATAATAATATTGTTCACCATTATCTTTCTCTTCTCCGTTCTTTCTTCTTCTTCTTCTTCATCTTCTTCATCATCTTCTTCTTCTTCTTCTTTAAACTTATTCCTTCTCTCTCTTGATCTCCTTAAGGTTTTATTGGAACATTTGACGATAATTTTGATAACAACGATATAATAATTCTGTCTTATCTTATTACAGTATTTCTCTTTATGAATCTGTCTAATCGATCAACCTTCTATAGCCTGTTCAAGCAAGGAAGACATTCTGGCAACATGGGAAAATGACTGCAGCTCGGTCAATATTGGTTCAAATATTATAAACTCGGTCATTAATTGTAGGAAACATTTTGTTCTACAATATGAGACCACATTAATAACTTTTGAGCCAATATTGAGCGAGCAGGAGTTATTCTTCCATCTTGCCAGAGGGTCTTCTTTGCTTGGACAGACTATACTAAGAAACTAGATATTACAAACTTAATAGTGCTGTATAGCTGGAACCAAAACATTAGGCGGTTTCGTCTGTCTCTTGTACATGATGTAACCCACTAACAGCTGATGTGGGTTTTCCTGAATTACAACTAGTAATTTACAACATCAGCTGTTGAAACGCACAAGGAGCAGACTGAAACCAAAGGGTTCATATATGGTACTTACTAACTATACTAAACTATAATACTATACTAACCTTGGACTAAAACCCCTTAAGTTTTTGCCGTCAGCTGTATTTAGATCTTATAATAATAATTGATTAGAATCTCCATTCATTGCTCTATAAATAGACAAAGCACTTTTGCAACTGCAAATAATAAGCAATGTAATAAATTGATATTACAATATTGATTATTTTTATAAAATCCAGCAGTTTATGTAGACTAATGTAATAATAATAATTCTTCCATATTTTTATCTCTTTAAAAATTATAAACTTCACAATAGTGTTCCAATTCAAACATGAAATTCAGTTTGTTTCATTCAGATTCTCTTCTTATCAAGCCTATTATTACTGTATTATTTTCATTTCAATATAATTATAACTAATTCGAATCTCCTATAACAGCAATTATTATTGATGTACGTCAATATCTAATAATTCTTCAACCTATTATTTCATTCATGTAAATTCATCCCTTTAAATTAATAGAATAGGACGAGTGGACAAAATATTTTCAAATTAATTTGACAATATTAACAGCATTCCCCTCAACATAATTAATTCGATGAATACAATGTTGATCCACGCCAAACACCCTCAGCTTCCCAAGGTCACCCCTCAATAAATAATAGGCCCAGCATCCCTCAAAACCAAACAAGTCCAACCCTCATGACCGCTCTTTTGTCTGCTAAACTGTTTATTGTTCTCTGCAAATAAACGCTGCAATTAGCAGCAACTATATTTATTTGTCAGTTACCGCCCCCTCAATTGTTGAGAGTAATTAGCCCGCATATTTGCATTGCACTTGTATTATGAAGCAAGGATTGGCTAGTATTTTGTACTAGTAGTAGTCTACTAGTACTACTAGATTGGCTAATGTTTAGTCTGTCCAAGCAAAGAAGACCCTCTGACAAGATTTTATCATTTCTCATCCTTAAGAATGACTCCAACTTGGACAATATTGTTCAAGAATTATTGATTTGGTGTCAATCGTAGGAAACATCCTAATCTACAGTTTGTGACCGAGTTAATAATTTTTGAATCAATATTGATCGAGCTTGAGTCATTATCTCATCTTGCCAGAAGGTCTTCTTTGCTTAGTCAGGCTATAGCTTATGGCTTGACCACATATTTTTCAAGCAAGTCGCCTAGCGTACAGCGTTCGCTTATAAACTTTCTAAAGGAAACGAATATATCTACTACACTGATAAAATTCAATTACTACCGCTCTGGCGGCTCGTGCCCATGGAACAGGTGAAGTGCTGTACAGTGAAAGATACGAGCACTTCGCCTGTTTCGTGGGTACGAGCCGCCAGTGCTCAGTTGCTATGTTGAAAAATTACCATTGATAACCAACAAGTATTATGCTCGAGTATTAATTTGATCTATCGTTGACTACCACACCAACTAACCTGTCCTCCTATTGGTGGAAATAGTTCCCTCCCACTTTGTGACGTCACCAGCCAATGAGAAGGCGTTCCATTCTGTTAACAGGGGAGTGCATTGCAACATAATGTCGGCTTTCATGGAGCTGGTTAACTTGGTTGTAGATTCTCTTTTCATCTATTAATATAGATTATAAATAAGATGTATTGGTAAAATAGTTTTACGTCAAATTACTTACAAAAGTCCTGTGAATATGATACGAGGAGTACAACTCAATACAATGGAAGAAGTTGGAAAAGTGATTCGAGACCTTTCAGTTTGTTTCATCTGACAACACTGACGGCTAGAGCCCACGAAACAGGTGAGGTGCTGTATAGTAAAAGATACGGGCACTTCATCTGTTTCGTGGGTGCAAGCCGCCAGTGTCTGATTCATGTATCATGTTATCGAATTGTCTTGTGTTTTCTCTCTTCTTGAATGAGAGATTGATTAATAATGTATAATTGGGAAGATAAGAAAATTAATTTTCATTGTTTATAATTGTTTTTCTGTCAGGTAACCTACGTTCAAAGGCAATATATTGAACATATGAAGACAATAATTACAATATTTGAATTCTCACACTACTTCACTTGAACTACATTATGTAGTTTGTATTACACTAATTGTATTATCAAGCATCCCACTATAGAGTCAATAGATACATCTGAACGGATCGAATTATTAATTCGAAATTCATGTTATTCAGAATCTAATGAGCTCAACAAATGATAATGAGAGAATAAGCAAGAAGAGCGAAATAAGAGGATGCGGTGATAATAAAGTTGAGAAGAAAGTGGAAATGGTTAAGAAATAAACAAGAACAGAAAAAGGAAAAACAAGGAAGATACAGAACAAGAATAAAAAGAATGGGAGAAACAAGAGTTACACGAAATCATCCCATTTACGCGAACATTCTTTCAAAAAAGAAGAAGAAGAAGAAGAAGAAGAAGAAGAAGAAGAAGAAGAAGAAGAAGAAGAAGAATAAGAAGGAAAAGAAGAAATAAGTAGAACTTGAAAAAAGGGCGAGAGATAAAATAGCACGAATTTTTATCGTTGAAGTTAACACTTGAACGAACACACAGACTCAGCATACTACAGTCTGTTCAAGCAAAGAAGACATTCTGACAAGATGGGAAAAATGACTCTTACTTGGTCAATATCGGTTTGAAAATCATAAATCTGGTCTCTCAAATTGTAGAAAACATTCCGATCTACAATTTGAGACCAAAAAAATTTCTAAACCAATTTTGACCGAGCTGGAGTCATTTCCACATCTTGCCAGAATGTCTTCTTTGCTCTAACAGACTATACCCCACTGTTATCAGAGAGACACAGAAGGTGCATTACATGGAGTGGAGGTTCAGAGAAAACATGAAAATATAAAGGAGAAGAAAGAGAAAAAGGCGATGGAACAGGAGAAAAAGAAAAAGGAATGAGTGGAGGAAGTTGGAGATGGCCTATTCACTTTTTTAAAACGCATATGTGATCTTCATGATTTGTCTGGCTGCCATAATAATAACTTGTACAAATCTATCATTCTATCCATTCTCGTTGATATTCTGTACAGGAAGAAAAATAGGAGAAGGAAGAAAAAGCAGCAGGAGAAAAAAAGAAGAGAGGGAGAAGAGGAATGAGGAAAGAAGAAAGAAAGATGAGAAGAATGAAGTGGAGAAGGATGAGAAGGAGAAGGAGGAGAAGGAGAAGGAGAAGGAGGAGAAAGGTGGAGAAGGAGGAGAAAGGAGGAGAAGGAGGAGAAGGAGGAGAAGGAGGAGAAGGGAGAGGGAGAAGGAGGAGAAGGAGGAGAAGGAGGAGAAGGAGAAGGGAGAAGGAGGAGAAGGAGGAGAAGGAGGAGAAGGGAGGAGAAGGAGGAGAAGGAGGAGAAGGAGGAGAAGGAGAAGGAGGAGAGGAGAAGGAGGAAGGAGGAGAAGGAGGAGAAGAAGGAGGAGGAAGGAGAGAAGGAGGAGAAGGAGGAGGAGGAGAAGGAGGAAGGAGAAGAAGGAGAAGGAGGAGAAGAGAAGAAGTAGGCAAAGAAGGGGGAGAAGAAGAGGAAAAATTAAAATTAGGGGAAGAATTTGAAATACCCTATCTCTTCCTAATACGTATAGGTGATGTCTCTGGGAAAAAGAAGTAGGAAATTAGAAGAAAGAGGGAGAAGGGTGAGAAGAATAAGAGAAAAAAGAAGAGAAGTAGGAGAAAGGATGATAAGAAGAGAGGGTGGAGAAGAAGAAGAAGAAGAAGAAGAAGAAGAAGAAGAAGAAGAAGAAGAAGAAGAAGAAGAAGAAGAAGAAGAAGAAGAAGAAGAAGAAGAAGAAGAAGAGAGGAGGAAGAAGAAGGAGGAGGAGGAGAGAGAAAGTGCAGAGAAAGAACAATATTATTAGGGATAGCTTATCATTCTCTCCCTTACACATATTATGATTGTGATAACTCCGATTTGTCTGGCTAGGAGAAAAGGAAGAAGGAAATGGTGAGAAGAAGAAGAAAGATGGAGAAAGAAGAAAAGAGAGAAAAAGAAGAAGAAGAAGGGAAAGAAAACATGGAGTAGGGAATAAAGAAGAAGAATAGAAATACTCGTTCCGACGACGACTTAACGCCTGAGCGAATCCATTCACAAAAATATTCAGAATCGCGAAAATTTTGCTGCATAGGTAGCAACTGTCCAAGCTGAGAACACATTCTGGCAAGATGGGAACATTACTCCAACTCAGTCAATATTGGTTCATCAATTACAAATTTAATCACAAATTGTAGAAAACCTTCTACTCTACAATTTGAGACCAAATTCATAATTTTTGAACCAATATTGAACGAGCTGGAGTCTTTCTCCCACCTTGCCAGAATGTCTTCTTTGATTGAACAGACTATATGTATTACGCGACGACATGTGATATAATACGCTCTATTCAACGTATTTCTACGCGAAATATACGTCCTTTCTAACGTATTAAAACGCTCGAAACACGTCCCATTTCAATGTGTATTAACAGCGTGCTAAGTCGAACTAATCGCGTAAAATGTTTTATCATTCTCAGAAATATCTCAATAGGGAACATAGAAGGTAGCCCTGCATGGGATATCTTTCATAATGACTGCATGAGAGATATAGTCTGTCCATGCAAAGAAGACATTCTAGCAAGATGGGAAAATGACTCCAGCTTGGTCAATGTTGGTTCAAAGATAATAAATTTTGTCTCAAATTGTAGAGCAGAGTCTTTCAAACAATGTGAAAGGAAATTTATAATTTCTGAACCAATTTTGATCGAGCTGGAGTCGTTCTCCCATCTTGTCAGAATGTCTTCTTTGCTTGGACAGGCTCTAGCCCTAGATGGGATATTCTTCATACTGACAGAATGATTTGACGTAATGTGAGATGAGAGATAATATGAGAGGCAGCTAACAAGAATCATTTTGCAAAATGGTTGTCATTGTATTTGTTCAGGAAAGTTTTGTATGAAATATTATAGTCCGGTTGAGCAAGAAGGCATTATAAGTCTCTTGAAGCAAAGAATTAGACATTCTGGCAAAATGGGAAAATGGCTCCAGCTCGTTCAATGTGGGTTTAAAAACTATCAATTTGTTCTCAAATTATAGGAAACATTCTGATCTACAATTTGAAACCAAATTTATTTTTCTGGAACCAATTTTGAACGAGCTGGAGTAATAATAATGACTTAATTTAATTAATTATTTGTGATTTAATTTAATTCGTGGGCACGAGCCGCCAGTGATTTAATTTATTTCGTGGGCACGAGCCGCCAGTGCCTCGTTTTTACTAGAAGTTGGCGATTAGGTGCTGAGATCATTGTAAGATTTGAAATGAGAAAATTTGAAATTCATTGCTGGTCACGTATTCATTGAATTGAAAATTATTATGTTTTTCATTTTATTGGCAATATTCAAAGGTAACCATAAAGTTGGTTGTAAGCTCTAAGAATTCAATGAACTATATTCCTAGAAGAATTATTCTTATTCTTGAAATATCATTATGAGCGAATAGTAATTTGAGGTGTGTTTCCTTTTTATTTACACAACTTCACGAACAATACTAAAATATATAAACTTGATTAATCCGTTGCAATACTAGGATTATGAGATTCCTACAAGTGTAGGATTTATCGTAAGGTGTGACCAGGTACGAGATAATGCATATAAAAGAAACTGACAATAATGGAAAAGAAATAAAGAGTTCCATTGATAGTCATATCAGTTTTGAAACATTGTTTCGTGTCCGAACAAACCAAGTATTGTGGAGCTTCACATCCTTGAATTATTTAGTTTTTTTTACCATACTGATATAATGAATCTATTGTCTCTGTTAATTTTATAAACATCACCTAGTATAGGCTTAGCTAGTTATAACTCATATACAATATAAGTTAAATATTATCAAAATATCATATGCAAAATCGATGTTCCTCATGGCAGTTCATCCGATTCAATACATGGTCAATATAATAATATACATGGCCTCTTTTTGTTCTTCTCAAGGTACTTCCTATAAGAAATCTTTATGTTTATAAGGTACTGAAGCTTTTTTTTGAAAGGAGTCTGAGTGCAAATCTCACAAGAGATATCAGATACAATTTTAGACGGGTCTCAGTTCAGGTTCCTCAATCTAATTTAACTGTATATCAACATTCTTTTTCCTTCAATGCCCCAAGATTCTTCAATTTAATCTCTCAAAAACTAAATACTTTAGTGCCTTTGCATTCATTTCTAAAAAAATTAAAATTGTATCTTTTCACTTTGAATGAGTGTGAGTCATTTTTAAAAATAGTTGGCTAGTAAGGCTCAGTACTAGTAGAATATTTATGTTTCGATATTAATAAAATTTTATTAGTCTCTTTTTTCAATGTTGGTCCCTAATAAGTTAGATCTAATAGTTAAGATTTGATATTCATTTGTTTTGACATTATTCAATTGTAATTTATAATATCTCATATCTATTTATTTATTTTCTTATGTTATTCATTTTGATATTTCAATATCTATTATAATTTATTTTGTTTTTCACTTTACAAAAAACCGTAACTTCAAGTTATATATTTCATTATTATTATCATTATGTGTATAGAGTGGGCGGTCCTAATTCTCTGAGTTTATTTTTATTGTATTTTTTTTAAACTTATATGATTGAATTTTCAAGGAAATTCAGTCCTTATATTATAAAATATATGTATATTCTGTAATGGCCAACATATTACTATCATATGCAAAAATGATGTTCCTCATGAGCAGTTCATCCGATTCAATACATGGTCAATATAATAGAATACAACAATTATACCAAAAAGTAACAAAAGTATCATTGAAAATATTTCATAAACTTGTAAATTTCACTAGCTGAAAAAATCAAACTGAAACCTTAATGAAAACAGCCCAGAATATTACAGCACAAAAATATTCTACAACTCTTCATCATGACACTCATCCAATGAAATCCGATGAAGTTTAAACTGTTTGAGAATATCACAGCGATATCCAAAAACATTGGGGAAATAATTTATATTTCATAAATGAAACCCCAACTAATTCACTAGCTCTACCGTAATGAAAAAAGGAGATAGCGCGGTTGATTAAAGCCGTATAGGCTTGCAAGCAGGTGGGCACAAATTTTAACTATTTATAAGGACAGTAATTACGGGGGGCGCAATTACAGAGGGGGCAATTAAGGGGGGAGGGGATGTTTGAAGCAGGTA
The DNA here is from genome assembly GCA_017141385.1 of Sogatella furcifera. Classification (NCBI taxonomy): domain Eukaryota; kingdom Metazoa; phylum Arthropoda; class Insecta; order Hemiptera; family Delphacidae; genus Sogatella; species Sogatella furcifera. The sequence continues at coordinate 376,213 of CM029557.1, forward strand.
CAGTCTGTCCAAGCAGAGAAGACATTCTGGCAAGATGGGAAAATGACTCCAGCTCGATCAATATTCGTTCAAACATTACAAACTTGGTCTAAGATTGTAGATCAGAATGTTTTCTATAATTTGAGATCAAAGTTATGATTTTTGAACCAATATTGACCGAGCTGGAGTCATTTCCCCATCTTGCCAAAATGTCTTCTTTGCTTGCACAGACTATACCGCCAGCTAATGTGCTCAAGATAAGCGTGAATTACAACCTATGCAGGGTCTTTCAGACCCCACTTGAGGTAACATAGGACTTGGCGAAACACATTAAAGATAGAAATACAGTGTAAACTGAGTAGGAAGTTACATCAAAGCGTATAAATTGTGTCCTTTTTTCATCCGGGGATCATTAATTCAGGCGGGAGCGAGATCAACATGAAATAGAGGATTTTTAACGCCTCGCTTGCAAAAATCGCAGCTGGCTGGTTTTTGTGTAGCATAGAAATGAGTTGGAGATCGCATACATCTCGCCGGTTTTGTGTAGCATAGGGATGCATTGGAGTTAGCATACATAGGAAGTATGATTGAATAAAGTAACAGAATTATTATGCGAAACAATTCATCATCAATAATACCTTAGAATATCTATCAAGAAAGCTTCCAACTATGAGTTCCAATAAATACTTTTCAAAAATGATTCACAGTAATAAGTGATTTTCAGTATTATCTTAAATTTTTGAGGTACAAAGGTTTTTGTGTACCGTGGTGATGTATGGAGACTCGCATACAGAGGAGGTCAAATGAATGATGTATTCTCCTGAGATGGGATTTTGTGAAACATTTTAATTAATTACATTTTACATTTTTGATTGGTTCAATATATAGAGACTTTATAATCAGACGGTTCTTATTTGGCATAAGAATGAATTGAAGCTTGCATACAGGAAAGAGGTAATCGAATAAAGTAGCAGGATTTTCTAAACACAAGAATAGATTGGATCTTACATTTTCGATTTAACAAAATGAATTGAAGCTGCTGGTTTTGTGCAGAACTGAATGTCCATTGTTCAATAATTCCCTTTTAAGAAGATTTAGAATATGATGGAATGGAACATGTAGTGGGCTACGATACAAAAAATGTTCATTCATAAGACCTTCAATTGGATTGCTTCGATTATATTATGTATCGTATCAAATCGTTTGTGTATCAGATTGTGCTATAACTGTTGTAATAGTCCACTGGCAGCTCGTGCCCACGAAACAGTTGAAGTGCTGTACAGTAAAAGATACGAGCACTTCACCTGTTTCGTGGGCACGAGCCGCCAGTGTGTAATACCTTTCTTGTCAAATTGGAATGTTTTGTACCTTATTGGGTAGTTTTTATAGATCATGATTGTATTAAATAAAACACATATAAACGAATCTATTGAGATTGAACCCAGATAAATTTATTGAAAGTAGTAGAATGAGGTGAAACAAATCGAAACCTAAACAAGGTTTTGAGTAATCTAGATTAGAATTGGACCACACACATTGGTCAAAAACCAGTTGCCAAAGTTACCAAAAATAACAAATTACCAAAGTCATTAGTAAACATTCCATCAATCACAAAAATATAGGTTAGCTAATTTTCTAGTAACTATTCATCAATTTGATCAAAATTCTACAAATCTTCCGTTATTTTTCTTAAAACTTTGTTCAAATTTACAAATTTCATCTATTATGTGTGGTGGTTAGCCTACGAAATATAGGATATCAAACTTTCAAGTGATAATTTCATCAATTGTATTAAAAATTTTACAAATATTCAGTGATTAATCTAGTGAAATTTGACGTCAACTTTGTTTACGTTTTTCAATTATTTCAATGTAAGGAGGATAAATTAATTAATCATCTATTATTTTGCTTGAATTCCTTAATAATTATAATCAATGTATGGAGGTTACGAAGTCTGGCCTTCAGGCAACCTTCAAGTAATAGTTTTAATTTCAACCTTCGTACAAAACTCCGAAAATTTCAAAATGAAAATAGGCACCTGCACAGGTACCCTAGTCGCGCCATCTTGGATCCTCACAGCTGCCCACTGTTTTCCCAAAGGAACGCGGAAAATTCTGCTGCAGTTTGGCGAAAAAGACGCTAGAGGTCGCTGGAAATGCGTGGGAGAAGGAAGGCAGGTGGTTTTCTACAATGGAAAATTGTTTGGAAAAGTTACAAACGGAGTTTTGTTTGGAAAAGTTGTGTTTGGATGGGCTGATTTGGCTATGGTGGAAGTGGGAGGGAGTTGTGAGGGGGGGCCACAGCCTATGGAGATGCATGGGAGGGATCGGATTGAGATGGAAATCAAGAATAATTGTACAATTACAGGTAATGATTAATAATATTATTCTCGAGTGATTTCTTATCAATTTAACAAGTAAATATAAGTATAAAATGTAAATTTTAAGCTGCTTTCACATAGGTGTATTGTATTATGTATTAAGCCTGTATTAACTAAACCTCATATTTTGTATTAAGCATGTATTAACTAGCCTCATATTTTGAAATTCGTCATTATAATTATTATTATTAGCGTATGACTTCATTTGGTGGGGAGACCAAAAGTAATATTGCGCCTCGCCAACATAACCATATGTTTCGCCAATAGGAAACATGGAAAAAGTTCTTGATTATTTTCACTGTAATTTGGATTCCGAGAAGTCTCTTACAATTCAGAAAGTCCGAGAGCACTAAAACACAGGTTAAAACACTAATCCAAGACTAAAAAATTTGAAATTAAAGAAAAAATTAATGTTCAATATCCAATATTATTATCTACAGTACTATGGATCTTAGGGACACAATTCAAAACATGAGGCTTGATACACAATACACCTATGTAAAAGCAGCCCAAGGGTAGCATTCCTAAGCAGCAGAACAAGCCGCGCTGCGCTGCTCGAGCTGCCCGGCTCCAAATTTGCTGCTTGGCTCTAGCTGCGCTGCTCTATCCATAACGACCCTATTGACTCATCTATATTATAAAAGTTCACTTTGATATTAGGGCTTATAATGTATAATAAATCTATATACGAATATATAGCCTATATATCACTTGAAAATTACCTAAAAAGGGTGAATCTCACTATTTTGATATATAATACATTAGTAGCACTAATAACGAAGTGAAAATTTATAATATAGTCATCTGAATAGAGTTGTCATGGCTAGAACAGCGCAGCTAGAGCCGGGCAGCTCGAGCAGAAAATTATTTTAAAGCTGAGCTGCCGCTCGGGAATAAGTGCAAGGCTTACACGAGAATTATGAAAAAAAGAACTCAAGCTATTTTACGCTGGCGGCTCGAGCCCACAAAACAGATGAAGTGCCCGTATCTTTTACTGTACAACACTTCGCCTGTTTCGTGGGCACGAGCCGCCAGTGGTTATTTAATCTGAGAATTTTCAAACCAAAGATTGACAGCAGACTACAGATTCACAAAATTTACTACTTATGATAATATGATAATGGTTTTGCAACCGATATTGCGATTTTTAATGAATATTTACTTTAACAATATTAATTCCGTCTCAACATTCGATATGGTTAACTACCATCATATCACCTTCACAACTACTCAACAAGGATACTATAGAATAGAAAAAGTAATATAATCTACTAAAATTGCCCTCTATTTCTCACAGGATTCGGTTACACAAAATCAACCCCCCACCAACCTCCATCCTGGCGACCTGATAGTTTGAATCAGCTGATTGTAGGGAGTACCGACATTTCTTTCGTGATTCCTGGCCGTATTCTGATCAGAGTGGGACCCCGGGGTTACGGTCCCTGTAAGGGTGATTCCGGGGGACCCCTCATTTGCAATGGGTTGCTGTACGGGGTGCTATCACGTATAGTGCATGGGACAAAGACAGAAAATTATTTTTGTGGACTGCCGAATGGAAAGGCTGTTTATGAGAGTGTTTCAGATTATTTGGAGTGGATTGATTATGTTGTTAGTACAAGGACTAGTGGGAGTAGTGGTTCGGGATGTGTTATTGTTAGTTGGTATGTTGTGATAATGTGTTTCGTGATAATATTATTGTCTTTGGATTAAAATGATTGGTTGTGGATCACTTTGTTTCATATTTTTTAAGAATTTGAGTTGCTGCATTTAAAAGTCTGTCCACAAGAAGTTTACTTTATCGTTCTATCACGTGATTTTAAGCACATTATTTATTAAGTCAATTTTACTATGTTTGCCAATCCTATATTCGAAATTGTTTTAATCTTGCTTTGAGAGTGAAAATAATTTTTTCAATAAAATTGTTCAACATAACCTATTTTTAGATTGTTTGTGGAAATTGAAAGAGGAACAGAACTGGGAGGAATCCTGTGTACACTCTTCATTAAAGTACTAGCGGCTCGTACCCATGAAACAGTTGGAGTGCTCATATCCTTTACTCTACAGAACTTCACCTATCTGTTTCGTGGGCACGAGCCGCCAGTGCATTAAAGACAATTGAATCAATTATTATGATTATCATAGTTGGAGCTGAATTGTTGAGTGCCAAAATGATTTATATTTGCTTCAATTGATATTCCTAAATCACAGAAACAATAAAGTTTTGCAGCCAAGTAAACATGAACGAGTTGACCATTTCCATGCAAGCCGCCATTTTGCAGTACCTGGTACACTCCCCTTTCACACAACGCCTTCTCATTGGCTGGTGACGTCACAAAATGGGAGGGAACTATTTCCACCAATAGGAGGATAGTTCGAGCGGTGTGGTAGACAACGTTGAAGAGAAAATTGATACTAGAGCAGAATATTTTTGTTGATTATTAATATTGGTTTTTCAATATAACAAGTACAGTACAATGTTCATAAAAGTTGATTAAGAGTATAACATGGAAAATCTTAAAATTTTATCAAATTATCAAATCACTTACTCTTCTCATTAACTAACTGTCTCCAGTATTGGTTTTATTACAGGAAGATGTAAGTATAGGCTACGACAAAAAGTTGGGTGGTTTCCTTTGTCTTTTGTATGTGATTTAACTTGATAAAAGCTTATGAACTGTATGAAACATCTACAATAAACATCTGTATAAACATCTATGACGAGTAGTTGGATCTGTGAACAGTAGACCTCACGAAGTCTTCCAAGAATGGGGCAATATTCACGAATAGGCAATACTCAGTTATGTTGAGTTTCATTAATTGCATGCAATTAATAATAAACTCGACAGCTGGTTCAGCATTAATAATTCTATAGTGTGAATTCTTCTATGTTCAGAAGTATAAATGTATGTACAAAAATTTTGGTATGGAGATAAATCCTTTTCCTTTCATATTATGTTTGAAATTCAATATTTCAAGAAACCTTACTTATAGCCTACATCGACGCGCAATTTCAAGAGGAACATTCCTGTCGAATTTCATCATAATCTATAGCCGCGTTTTGTCGTAAATGCGGAACAAACAAACAAACAAACATAAAGAGAAATCGTCGTCTTGAATCTAGACCTTACTTAAGTTCGGTCAAACATCTACTCAATGTTTTAATTCCTCTTTTAAATGTAAAGAGTCTGTATACTAAAATCGTACTTAGAAATATATTGTATTTTGTGATAAAAAGTATAGCTGACACCAAAAAGTTAGGGGATTTCGTCTGTCTCTTTTGCGTGATTTCATTACCAACAGCTCTAATGAAAAGCATTTATTGTCTTCTTTGATTAAAAAGCATCATCTAGGCAGAGCTAATGACAACTCCAATAATTGACAATATCAGCTGTTAGAGCACATGCAAGCAGACGAAACCGCCTAGCTTCTTTGCATCAGCTGAACAGGAAAATTGACAGCAGCTTACATCGCCCCAGAGATATGTGACAAACCAAGTACAATTTCCCAGTACAACCAATGTCATACAGAAAAATGGAAAAATAAGAATTTCCAAGCTGGCTAGAGGATTGAATTCGAGACATTTCCAGGAGGATGCGATGCTGAGAGAGAGAGAGAAAAAAAGAGAGAGAGTGAGAGAGCGTGAGAGAGAAGAGAGAGGATAAGAGAGAGATGAGAAAGAGTGAGAGAGAATGAGTGGATGAGAGAGACTTGAGAAAGAGGGAAAGAGAGGTAGTGAGTGAGAGTATGAGCGTGGATGAGAGGGAGAAAAAAAGCATAGAGAAAGAGTTGACAAAGAGAAAGTTAGAGAGTAAGTGGTAAAGATATGATTCTAGTCAGAGTTAGAGAAAGATGAAGATGAAGATGAGGATTCCATGCAGAGTGGGACAAATATATAGGATATAGGATTCTAAGCAGAGTGATAGAGAGGGAGCGAGGGTATGAGAGAGTGGTGGTGGGGGTAAGAGATCAGTGACGTCACATCGAGTGTGAAAATTGGCAGTGGTCGGAAAAGCCCCTGTTGGGAAATTCAGGGATGATGATTTTCCAACAACATTCTACTCAGAATGTGACAACTGCTAGAGATGACTTTCTCCTCTTCTCCCAGTTCTTACCTCCTCTTCTTCTTCTTCTTCTTCTTCTTCTTCTTCTTCTTCTTCTTCTTCTTCTTCTTCTTCTTCTTCTTCTTCTTCTTCTTCTTCTTCTTCTTCTCTTCTTCTTCTTCTTCTTCTCCTCCTTCTTCTTCTTCTTCTTCTTCTTCTTCTTCTTCTTCTTCTTCTTCTTCTTCTTCTTCTTCTCCTCTTCTTCTTCCTTCCTCCTCCTCCTCCTCCTCTTCTTCTTTCTTCTTCTTCTTCTTCTTCTTCTTCTTCTTCTTCTTCTTCTTCTTCTTCTTCTTCTTTCTCTTCTTCTCCTTTTCATCAATTTTTCTCTTCTTCTACTCCGTTTTACCTCCTTTCCAAACTAACAGCTAACTTGTACAGCAATTTTTCGAATCTTGACAAGAAAATCTCCTCCACACGGCCTATAGTATGATATTTTGCCTTTCACTCTTCAATCTTTTACTTCTTCTTATTCTCTTCTTCTGTCACTTTCTTCTTCTTCTTCGTATTTGACCTTTTCGTTCCCTACAATTTTTGTTTCTTGTCTCGGTGAGTTTGAAGATTTCTAGTTTTCGCTCGGTAAATATTTTGCTCCTTCCTCCTTCTTCTCCTCCTCCTCCTCCTCCTCCTTCTCCTTCCTGTTCTTCCTTTTTCACATATCGAATTGGATAGTGATGTAATCTGTATTGCTTCAAAAGTGATAGGCTTATCATTATTTTCGTATTTTCACTGATACGTTGTGTTTTCTGTGTTAGTTTAGTATTCTGTTATCCCTTCTATGTAACATTGCTATGCTCTTTCTCAGTGATTTATCACATTCTATTGACAGCAATATTCTCATATAATTCATTATAGATGATATTTCCAAAATGATTACTGTTTAACATGGAATATATATGATAAATTATTATTTTATTCTTTGTACACTTTACATTGATCAAAGACATAATACATAGAAATACACAATATAAATATACAATGGAATATAAGAAGAATATATTATCAAATCATTACAACAAACATCATATTTCTACATCATTGTTTGCAGTTGAATGAAATTCAATCATGTACAACATCTTCAATCTCTGTCATCCCAAAATTCATAATTTTTTACGAAATAATATAAGTCGGATGAATTACAAAAAAAAAATCTAAAACCTCTTTTCCACCCAATTTTGATAAGCTGGTACTAAAAATGAAGGTTATGTTGAAACCTAATTATATTCACTCCTTTCATTTGAATCTTCCAGATAAACTTCCAAAAAGAGTAGAAAATAACTCGAAACTTTCTAAAACTCTCCAAAACTTGAAACTCCCATCACTTCCACTCCAAGTCAACTTGTTTCAGCTCAGGCGCGATAATAATTAATTGAAATTTATACAAGTGCTCTCTGTGAACAGTACTTAAGTACGCAATTAACCTCTTATGGTATGTCCAAGCAAAGAAGACATTCTGGCAAGATGGGAGAATGACTCCAGCTTAGCGGATATTGGTTCAAAAATTATGATTTTGGTCTCAAATTATAGATAAGACCGTTCCCTACAATTTGAGTCCACATTTCTAATTTTCAAACCGATATTGATTGAGCTGGAGTCATTTTCCCATCTTGCCAGAATGTCTACTTTGCTTGAACAGATGAATCCATTGTCGCCGCTTCATTTAGTGAAACGAGGCTCAATTAAAACTCCTAGATTGTGGAATTTATGGGTTTTTCGGCTTTCAAAATAATTATCACTGTTAATAAGCCACGGCTTTGACTCTTTCAAAACAATGAATTGTTGAAGCGTTTTTGTATTAGTTGATGTGTTTGTTCCAGGAAACTATTATTTCCTGTAAATGGAAAAATAAATAGATGAACTATGAAACCAGCCTTATTTCTATACTATTTTTGAGGATTTGGGGATAATTTTAAATGTTTCAAGTTAGCCCATATCTTATTGATCTCACAATGAAAATTCGTTGAAATTGTATTTTTTGTATTCTCACAACCCACACATCCCAGCCAATGAAATGAAAAAGTAATTCTTCGATTTTCGTAGGATAAGTAGGATATTACTTCAATTTTGATAAGGTACATTCTCATCAGGAGGAGAACTATCACTGAAATTTAATATGAACCTTTTATGGTGACAAGACTTTTTTAACATATATCCATAAGGTCTTGAAATTTTATTTTTTTATTTGTGTATCACATTCGATGATATTGTGTATCAACTTGATTGTGTCATCTCCGGAGTGAATTTAACAAATCAATTTTAAAAAAGTTTTGGGATTGTATGGAGAAATAAAATATTGTCAAACCACCGATCTATAAATCTTCATTGAAAATTATATTCAATGAAATTTATATTGTTCATATTTCATATTTATTATTGTCATATAACTATGATTGTATGTTGATTTTTTTGGAGAATAAAGTTTCAATTTCAATTTATTCCAATAAAAATTTTGTAAGTCTGTGGTTTGATAATATCTACGCTTCATTCAATACGGATAATTACCACAATATCACCTTCACAGCTACTCAACTAGTGATGGACCCGGGATTTGATTCCTTACAACTCTGTATATTTACGTCAAGGGATGATGCTTTTAAGTGCATGAATAAGCTACTCATTATTGAATAGTGATGTGAATAATTTATTACAATAATAAATAAGATGACATCAATAATTTACTTAGCCTACAAATATAATTTGAATAAAAGTAACTTATGATGGTTGTACAGCTTCTCGCAAGTTTCTTCCAGTCATTGGAAGTTGTAACTCCATTCTCAGAATCTGGTGATATTCGTATTGGACAGTGCTTTCTTGGGCATAACATCATTTCCATTCTTTTCGGGAACTGTCTTTGGTTTGGTTTCACCTTAAAAAAGAAAGAAAATATTCAGGAAAATTAAAATAAGATAAGCTGATCACAGTAAGTATTAACAACAAATCAAAATTGGTAATATTATTCCAAAATTCTATCTATTGAAATGAAGGAGAACCTGTAAGAAAACCAATCAAACCTGGCTTTAACATCAAATCAGTATTGGAGATTCTATCTATTTGATAAGAAGCCTACGGTTGAAAATATGAAAACATGTAGGCCTATAATCTGTTCAAGCAAAGGAGACCATCTGGCAAAATTAGATAATGACTCCAGCTCGGTCAATATTGGTTCCAAAATTATCAATCTGATTTCAAATTGTAGGAAATAATTTGATCTGCTATGGAGACCACATTTATAATACTTGAACAAATATTGACTTAGCTAGAGTGATTCTCCCATCTTGCCAGAGGGTCTTCTTCGCTTGAACAGACAATATAAACTCCAAAATGTGCTATATTTGACTCTCAAAGTAAGGCGGTTTCGTCTGTCTCTTGTACTTAATGTAATCAACAAACAGCTGATATAGAGCATCTATTGTACACCTTGATTCCAAAAACATCATCTTGACAATGACAAAATCAGCTGTTGGAACGCACAAGGAACGGACACAACCGTTTGACTTTTTGGCGTCAGCTACAGGTTTATTGTGGTTAGAAATGAGGATTAGTACTTGTTCATGTTCGAAATAAAATTATTGAGGTTCAGCTCACCTCGCCTAGTTAGAACATACTCCAAATTCATGAATGGTAGCTCGAATAGTACTGAAAACAGGAGACCACTGGCCGTAGTCAATACTACCACTCCTAGCATCATCACCATCTGAAAAAAATGCAAAAATCATGATTACTTCACTTACAATTCAATAGTCAAACGCTCTAAATAACATTATCTTTGAGAACAGCTTGAGGGACATTAAAGTTATTGAAATAGTTCATAAAAAATACATTTGTAAGAATTCATGTATAATGTATATTGAATTGATTCTCGGGATATCATTGTGTTCAATTTCGAAAATTTAATTTTCCAGCTCTTTAATAAGATCACATAGGCTACAATCGATCGGTTTCAGAAAGAGGTATAATAGAGATTAGATTAGATTATTCACTTTATTTAAGTGCAGTACAGCATTTATAATCTTAAATCATAGATTCCGAATATAAAACATAAATTGAATTACACGATTGGTTAAAATAAGAAATAAATATACAAGGATATGTAGTTAACTTGCTAAATTACTGACATATAGGATTTGATATTCTTACTGTTATAATATGATGTAATGTATCTACATGGAATAGCGGAGTTTGGACATAGATGTCCATTCTTGGAGAAGGATGTGCAAGGATATCTCTCCCATCAACACTCAACAGAGATGAAGAGTGATTGAAAGAAAGAGCTAGAGAAATGAATAAAGAATTAGAGAGAGAGAGGGAGAGAAAAAGAAGATGTAAAAAAATAAAGGGTAAAGACGAATATGAGTTGATGATAGTAAGTAGGTAGATTCAGTATAAGTAAGCCAGTGGGATTGCGACATATGTTATGGGGTGGAACAATGTGTTAGGAAGGGGGTTAGCGCGGTGCATCAGTGCATGGCTTAAGCTTATTACACGTCAACAACACATCTAAGCTAATTTAATTCGCAAGGTAGGCAAATCTCCAACATCTTCAAACCTTGGGCGTTTCTATAACGTTAGACAAATTAGTATAGTGACCTGTTCGAACAAAGAAGACATTCCGGCAAGATGGGAAAATGACTCCAGCTCGGTCAATATTGGTTCAAAAATCACGAATTTGGTCCCAAATTGTAAAGAACATTCTGATCTATAATTTGAGACCAAATGTATGATTTTTGATTCGATATACACCGAGCTGGAGTCATTTTCCCATCTTGCCAGAGTGTCTTCTTTGCTCGACCAGAATAAAACTGGTGCCAAAAGTTAAGGCGGTTGGCGGAAGACAGTGTTATTGATGCTCAGCTCTGTCAGGACAGTCTCAAGCTGTCTGCGAGACAGTCATTTTATTTGTCAAACATGTTAATTTCTGAGACCTGCTTTACAAAGTTCAATATTCATTAAATTTCCCAACAAGAAAAAAGAAAAGCCCGTTAAACGTTCCATATAATGATTATAATAATAATTATTAATTCGAATCTCGATCTATTGCTCTATAAAGAGCTTATAATATTGCTATATAATTCACCATCTTCCATATGGTTGTTGAATATTCTTTTTCTTTGCCAGGATTATGTTATACGTTGAATACTATGAAAGGCGTATTGATAATACAGGAAAAACTCATGTTAAGCTTATTATATCTCACACCGATATGTTGAAGCCAAAACGATGGACATCTATTATCTCTTTTGATTTGAAAAACACCAGTACGTAGGAAATAACAGGAAATTAAATAAGAGAAAGAATTAGAATGATAGTGATTCAAAGCTGGAATCTGAACCAATTGCACTCACATTAGGCATGAAATCCAGATAGGCCGGGGTTCTCATCATGGCTGATAGCACAAATTGAAAACTGCCGTGCAGCAAGTAGATGGCAAATGATAGATTTCCCAGCGGTTGCAGGAAACGACAGGTCAGCACATTTTTCAGAGTATCTGTAACAGGAAAAATAAATGAAAATAAGAACAAATGTTAAATAAATTTGAGAAGCAAATCTTGGAACTGAACAGAGCAGTCAGTAGTCATATTACTGTGAAAATTGTTAGAGTAGGCTACTTCTAAACTTGAAATACACCATTATTTGAAAATTAAATTTTTAACTCAAGGCTATTTAGTATAATTCATAAACTAGATGAAAAATCAAATACATTCACAAAAAACTTCAGAATTATCATTCTACAGACATGTTTCGGGACTCAATTCACATTGATAATGGGCTGAGTACCGAAACATGTCTGTAGAATGATAATTCTAAAGTTGTTTGTGAATGTATTTGATTTTTCATCAAATCTATCAATTTAAATACACCATTTTTACATTATTTTGGAACTGTGGTGAATTAAGATTCAAAAAACTATACAACAATATAGTTTTAGAACAAAACTATCGATACAACAGAAGAATAAAATTATTATTATTTCTAATGAAATTTGCCAAATCATTGGAAATATATAGATCATGTAATCGTTTTAAATTACAAATTTATAATTCAAAATCATCAGCAACTAACATGGGAGTCACATTTTGCCAAAATCCAACACTAGGAATTTGCATGCAACACTGAACACGGAACTATTTCCTATTCAATGAGCTACTAGTATGTACAAGCAAAGAAGACATTCTGGCAAAATGGAAAATGACTCCAGCTCAATCAAAACGGATTAAAAAATCATGGAATTAGTCTCAAATTGTAGGAAACATTCTGATCTACAATTTGAGAGTAAATTTGTAATTGTCGAACCAATATTGATAGAGCTGGAGTCATTTTCTCATCTTGCCAAAATGTCTTGTTTGCTTGGACAGACTGGTAACTGGTTGAATAGGGAATAGTTTCGGGTTCAGTGTTGAGGGATGGAGCCAATTGGTGGTGGGAAGGTGAGGAGGAGGAGGAGGAGGAGTAGGAGGAGGAGGAGGAGAAGGAAGAAGAAGAGGAAGAAGAAGAAGAAGAAGAAGAAGAAGAAGAAGAGGAAGACGGAAGGAGAATAAGAAGACGGAAGAAGAAGAGGAAGACGGAAGAAGAAGAAGAAGAAGAAGAAGAAGAAGAAGAAGGAAAAAGCATATTGTAGAAGAAAAGGGAACAAGAAAGAACGAAAGGAGAGAATAATAAGAAAATGAATTAGAAGACTAACATCAGAAAAAGGGAGAAGATTTGTCGGAGAAGGATGAGGAAAAATAAGAGGACGGAGTAGTGAGAGAAGATATGTAGGAAAAAAGGAATAAGAACTTGGAAATGAAAAATATCAAATTAGAAACTTAATAAACATAATATAATATCAAATTAAGAACTTGAATACTATATGAATGCGGATCAAAAGAAGAAGAAGAAGAAAAATAAAAAGAAAAAGAAGAAGATGAAGAAGAAGAAGGATGAGGATGAGAAGGAGGAGGAGGAGGTTGAGGAGGAGGGGGAAACATCATGTTGTCACCAGCAGAAAGGATCGAGCTCTGTGTCTTCTCCTTGATGTCCTGCTTATAGCTCCTGTATCCTGCCCTGCAGGATAGAGGGGGGGATGTCCTTTGGGACTCACACCCTGTGTGTTGTCTCGTGGGGGGGGGGCGGCTGTAAAGGACCCCCCAAAAGGATTCGGAAGGGTGAAGGGGGACACACCAGTTGGCTCCTTACAAGTGATGTCGTGTCTGCCTTCTGCCTTCGCCAGCCAACATGTCTTCGAATAGATTACTGAGCCGCTGCTCTGCCAAATGCCAAAGAGGAACATGGTTGCATCAGCTGGCTCACTACTCAGAGTAAGCTCAATGTTCTGTTCCTTTCGATTTTTCTTCTTCTTCTTCTTCTTCTTATTCTCCTCCTTTTTCTTCTTCCTCTCCTTATTATCAATGTTTCTCTCCTAAATCCTTCATTGGCGTTGAACTTCTTCACTTTTTTTGACTTTACCTCTTCTCTTATTTCCAAATTCATGCTCTTGCAATGCTCTTCTTTTTCATCTTCTATTATTTCTTCTTCTTCTTCTTCTTCTTCTTCTTCTTCTTCTTCTTCTTCTTCCTTATCATTTTCTCTCTTCTATAAATCTCTCCATTGACATTATTTTTGACTTTACCACTCTTTTAAACTTTTTATTATATCTTGTGTAATGCTTCTTCTTATTCCTCTTCTTTCTTCTTCTTTCTTCCATGTTCTCCAGCTCTTCCCTCTTCCGCTTCTTTTCACATTTTCCATCAATGTTTCTTTTCTTCAAGTCCTTCTTTACTGAGCTTCCCATTTTCGACTTCACCTTTCCTCTCAAGATGTTTACAACCGACTGTCTATGTCCAATGCTACTGTTCCTTTCTCTTCTATTCCTTCTTCTTCTTCTTCTTCTTCTTCTTCTTCTTCTTCTTCTTCTTCTTCTTCTTCTTTTTCTTCTTCTTCTGTCTTCTTCTTCTTCTGTCTTCTTCTTCTTCTTCTTCTACTTCTTCTTCTACAGCTCTTGTATTACATCAGCACCCAGACTTCAACGAGACGAGACAATCCAACATCCAACACTGCATTGTGTGACATTATAGTAGCTAACGATCCTTTGGCACTGGCGGCTCGTACCCACGAAACAGGTGAAGTGCTCGTACCTTTTACTGTACAGCACTTCACCTGTTTCGCGGGCACGAGCCGCCAGTGTCCTTTGCCGGCAGGATTTGCAGGCAGGATCAACGTGTCCTTGAGAAGTGACAGACAGACAGTTCTGAGTCCTTGTAACACGTCTCCTAGCAGCCTGGATTATAATATTATCATACAATAACAAGTATAGTTCCCCATCCAAGCGAAGAAGACATTCTGGCTAGAATGGAAAATGACTCCAGTTCGGTCAATGTTGTTTCAAAAATTATAAATTTGATCTCAAATTGTAGATCAGAATGTTTACTACAATATGAGACCAAATTTATAATTTTTGAATCAATTTTGACCGGGCTGGAGTCATTTTTCCATCATGCCAGATTGTCTTCTTTGCTTGGACTGACTATAATTGACATTATTCAGTCTCTCCAGTCAGCAGACGAGAAATTGGGCTTTGTTGAGCACTGTACGAGATATAATGTAGTGTATATATATATATATCTATATCATGTATAAATAGTATCACTGTGTAAGATAATGTACTGAATATATGTAATTGAAAAATGAATGAAAATCGAATACCCTTTTAAAAACTTTAAAATTATTATAACACAGGCATGTTTTGGGACATTAGCCCATTATCAATGTGGATAAAATAATAATCTTTATCTACGGGCGTATCGAAAAGTTCCTGTTTCAGTATTAAAATCTAAATCGAAATGGCTATCATTTCAAAACGGAATTTTAGAACTCTCATTATGATACAGTTGTCACTTTATGACACTGTTCCAGAATTCATTCCGTGTTCCATTTGACCATTTCGCAACGGGCTGATGCCTGATAAACAACAGCGGTCGAATCTTCTAACCTAAAAACTTCGACAAGTGATAATACTTCATCTTACCGATATCTGTTCATCAATATTTCAGTTTACGTATTTGAATAGTCTAAAGTTTAATATATCTTTAAGTTTATAACATCTTAACTTCTATTATAAATTGCTTAATAACTTGTCTCAAAGGATGACATTGAGAATGAAATTATTCCAACTCCAGAAGGCAAATTAGCTATATACGGTATGTAGAACGTTTTTATTGTTAATTTGGGCCTATATTTTAAAGATAATTAGTCTATTTCGGATGTAAAGAGAAACTAAATTGTAACATGAGTTATGAATAGAGGCCTACGGTAGGCTATAACTTACTAGGCTACTAGACTGTTTTTGTTTGTTTGAACTTACACTAAATTCACACTAAGAGCGAATGTTTATTGAGAAAATTCTATGTTTCTTCACTAACTTCTTGTTTTAAATGATTAGTTACAAAACCAATGTTACTTGTCTAATTGAAAACATTTTCTGTGAAACGCAGACAAGTTTGTTGTTGAGCTCCGAAAATAACGGGAATGGAATAAGCGAAAAACTTTATTTAAGATTTAAGTTGAAAAACAAATGTAGCCTGTTTCATTTGCCTCCTTGCCCAAATTTGAGTCAATTATTAATTTTGCAGAATAATAATTCTATCTATTCATTGGTTTCAAGATTATCTATTGAATACTGCATTTAGCATTTAAATTAAAAATTTAAAATTTAAAATTTAAAATTTAAAATTTAAAATTTAAAATTTAAAATTTAAAATTTAAAATTTAAAATTTAAAATTTAAAATTTAAAATTTAAAATTTAAAATTTAAAATTTAAAATTTAAATTTAAAATTTAAAATTTAAAATTTAAAATTTAAAATTTAAAATTTAAAATTTAAAATTTAAAATTTAAAATTTAAAATTTAAAATTTAAAATTTAAAATTTAAAATTTAAAATTTAAAATTTAAAATTTAAAATTTAAAATTTAAAATTTAAAATTTAAAATTTAAAATTTAAAATTTAAAATTTAAAATTTAAAATTTAAAATTTAAAATTTAAAATTTAAAATTTAAAATTTAAAATTTAAAATTTAAAATTTAAAATTTAAAATTTAAAAATTTAAAATTTAAAATTTAAATAATTTAAAATTTAAAATTTAAAATTTAAAATTTAAAATTTAAAATTTAAAATTTAAAATTTAAAATTTTAAATTTAAAATTTAAAATTTAAAATTACTATTATAATAGCTTTAAATTTCAAAGTTCAGTTTTGAATATCTGTATTATAATGTAATATATCAACTGTAGTAATAAATATAATCTACTACATCCTGTATATAATGAATATGTTGGAAAACTGACTTTGCTACTCTACATAATACTGTCTTTCTATAATCTATAAATAGTATGAACACTGTACAAGATAATGTTCTGTATATCTATCTATATTGTATAAGTAGTATTTTGTTAGTCGGGAAACTTACTTCGTCGCTCCAGTACAAAATACTGTTTTCCTATTGGTGGATTACATGTAACTTGAGCGTGTATTACAGATATACTATATAATATTATCTATAAATATATTGGACTTGACGGATTGATGCCCCAACTTCTTCTACTGGTAAAATACTTTCTCTCTATTTCATACTCATAATTATAATATTTCGTTACAACGGACTATTTTGGTGCTTTCTCCTCTAACAGCTGATAGAAAGCTTCATTATTTTGTATTTTTTTATTCCTAAAATACAATTTTGGTACAGCTTAATGATAACCGTGATTGTTGTTAAGTTTTTTAACATTTTCATTCGGTGTTTCTTATAAGATCTTTATTGTGAACAGTGAACTTGTAAAAAGTGGATTTCAAAGTGAAAATTGTAATGTGAATTTTCATCATCCACTATGTGAACATCATTATTAATTTACTCATTCATCACCGTTGTTTAAATACTTACAATAAAATCGCCATTGTAACAATGAATAAATGATATGTCTTCTGTTCTTTTCACTGTAGCCTGAAACTAGATGTTTGTCAACAATTTTTGAGATACTTTACACTTGTGGTACTAATGAGATACAGTGTAAAGTCCACCATTTTCACATAGGCCAATGTCATTCCGTACAACACACTCTCACTCCCACAACGCCTTCTCATTGGCTAGTGACGTAATTCGGTGGGAGGGAACAATAATTTCTGACCAATGGGAGTAGTTCATGACATTTGAAGTCATCAGTACACTCCCCTTCCTATTCTCGCAACGCCTTCTCATTGGCTAGTGAGAGGCCATTTTGTGGGAGGAGCCGATTTCTATGGGAGACGCTAGCGGCTCGTACCCACAAAACAGGTAATGTGCCCGTATCTTTTACTGATAAGCAAAACTTATTAATTTGATCTCAAATTGAGGGGGAGATTTCGATCTACTATTGAAATCACAATTCATAATTCTTGAACAAATATAGACCTGGCTGGAGTCGTTTTCCCATTTTGCCAGAATGTATTCTTTGCTTGCATAGACTATATCACTACATGTTTCTATTGCAAGTGGCAAGTTTTCAAAACTTACTGCAATTAAACCGAACAAAATCCATTCAAAAATTATAATTCAATAGTGTTCTTTTATAACTTTTACACGGCTTTAAGCAATGGGTCGCGTGACTTCGATTACTTTGTAGTATTAAACCATAATTATTCAATTTTTCTAAATCATACCAACCAAAATCCATGCAAAAATCATAATTCAATAGTTCTCCTGTCAGTTTTACACGGCTTTAAGCAATGGGAAGCGTGACTTCTCGACTACTATGTAGTATTATAGCCTATCATTATCATATCATATCATAATCATAAGCACATTTCTTTTAAAATGTAATGTTAATTACCAGCATATCCAGTCTCGGCAGCGAATATCACCCACCCCGTGGCTAGCGACCACAGAGTGCTGTGCAGGCTGGTGTAGATGGCCGACTGAATCGGGTTATACTCGCGATCGGGCTGATTGAAATAGGTAATTCCGAACAGGATAGTTGTGCAAACTAACGCTGAGAAAAGCCAGCAGCAGGTTACTGTTAACTGCAAGAGAAAACAGAATTAAAATTCATATTTTAATTCAAGACTACACTGAGCTCGATAATCATCTTCTCAACTTTAGAATGCAATAAAAAGCAAAATTAATATTTGGATTTTTCATTACAAGTAGGCCTATACAACTGAACTAGGAAATTATCTTCTCAACTGTTAAATGCAATAAAAGACTCAATCAATATTTGGATTCACTTATTACAAATATTACAGTTGAACTCGAGAATCTTCATCTCAGGTGTTCAATGCATGTAAAATTAAAATTATTAGTCGGATTTGTTATTAAAAGTATACAACTAGATTTGAGAATCTTCTCTTCAACTGTTAAATGCAAGAAAACCCCAAATTCAAGCAGTATTTGGATTTTTTATTACAATTATTACAATAATTACAATAATTTTACTTGGGAATATCTCTAATTCCTCACAAGAATAAAGTTGAGATCATAGAAGGTGGAAAAACTAGGAGGCGAACTAAAGTAAAACTGGAAACTAACTTAGTGTTATATCTTACAATAATTCAGAGAGATATCATTGGTTGATATTGATAGCCTACTCTAAAATCATATTATATTTATTAATCTGTGTGGATTTCAACGAGGATTTTCTTGAGAATTTTATCAAGCGAAGATGAGAACCAATAACAAACATGGCAGCTACAAAAGATAGGAAAAAAATTCTATAACAATAATATGAAAAGAAAGTATTGAGTTACAGTGAGTTCCGTTTCAGAGACCACGTGAATTAATCATCCAATTTCTATCAGAGTTGATCATTTATCAAATTTTATAGATTGAATGAAGCTTGGCGAATATTATGATGTGAAGTGATACATCATTAATTCACTTGCCAAGTTCTATTCAATCTAGTCAAATAACGAAGAAAAAAGATTGTACGTTGAAAATTCTTTGTAAGTGAGAGAGGACTATGCATAGCCGATACATGTATTCGTCCAAGATTATAACCACTCAACATGCTACGTTATTATGAGGACAAATTTCAAAACTTAAGGCTCGATACGTAAAGTGTGTAAGCCAGGTAAGATTCGTGTACTATTTTTTTGGATTCACGAATGAAATTGGGGGAAATTATTGAAAATGTCCTATTCTATTGCTTAGGGAGTTTCAAGTAGGCTATCATTGCCACCAACCTTTGATAATTTGATTTTTGTATTCTTCGACTGGTACAGCAGGTATCCCAGTCCAATACCAATCACCCATGATCCGAATCTTGTGTGAGTTGTTATGTATTCGGTAGAATAGGATTCCATCGTTTGCAAGTCTCTGAAAAAATACCCAAAAAACATCTATTTAATTGTTGTAACATCTATATAATTGTTTGTAATAAATGTTGTAGCAAAATATGATGAAATAATATTGGTGAAAATTATTTGATTCAGATCTAGAAGTTACAACATTCGCAGTATCTAGAAGGAGATGGTACATTACAAACATAGAATGATTAATATGTTATAAAATGAATTGAAACTATTATTAATATAGCACTGTATGAGAATTGATTAATTCCCAATAATGCTAATGCAATAATGTCAGATTGTATTCACAATTCAATTTACAATCAAGAAAATGGATGGGATAACACATAAGTCAAATTTAACAATCGAGAACGAACGAATTATTATTTGATAATAATGATCCAATTCGCTTGTTCTATTTGATACATATGTCATCCTGAATTATATCATTGGAAGTGTACATTACAAGCAATGTCTCCCCTCAATCGTATCGTAACAGGATATCACACACTTCTAAGGCATGAATTATCATATATTACCACATGTTAAGATGTTGAAAAAAGATTTTCAGGGACTTAGTTGTCAATTGAGGTCCATAAGATATCAACTGATTATTATTGATACTGCATGAACGCTGAAAAAAGAATGATTGAGAATAGATTTAATTCACTTACAGCTCACCTTACAATAATAGATCTAATAAGAATTCTATATCCTTTTAACGTAAAACGTATACGAACAATAAAATGATAATTTGAAATTAACTTGGAGTTTGTTACAGCTTACCTTGTAATAATGCACCACTCAATACCATTGAAACGTCCATTCAAATCATAAAATAAAACATTTAATTTAAATTTGGAGATTGCCTACCTTGCAATAATAGACCCGGCAGGTATCTGATGCGAGTAAGAGATGAAGAACGAAATCAGAATCGAAATGAATACAAGCAGAGGAAGACCAACTCTCCTGAACATCCTCGATTTATAAACGGGAAACAGGATCAGAGGGGATAGCAGGTAGAGTTGCATATCGACTGCTAGGTACCATGTTTGTGGGTTGCACTGGAAAAAAGCAATGAATTTTGGATTATCGAATACTAAAATTTTTATTCTTCTTTTACAGATTAAAAATTATTGATACAGAAGCTATAATCATAGACTAACTATAGAATAGTATATCTACGATATAATAAACATCACGTTCGAGATTAGCAGCACTGGCGGCTCGTACACACGGAACAAGTGAAGTGCTCGTATCTTTTACTGTACAGCACTTCACCTGTTTAGTAGGTATTAAAAAGGACAATATCTTGCATTTTTCATCCAATATTATCAACCTAAAGTGCTTCAGTTCATGCCGCGCCCTCTGTCAGTTCCTGAAAAAATTACTTTTTCGACGTAAGAATCTTCAGAATTCACTCTCTCACTGCGTCATGATTACATTCAATTTTCACAGCAACACAAAAGGCAAATATGATTCAATGATTAATAAATACAATGAAGACAAGGATTTCATTACTACAAAAGATGCGATCGAATCAGGCAACGCAAATCTTAAGTCAGCCGACCAGTGTGCGTTTCTCTATACAACTTCTTGTTTAGATATTTACTTCATCACTGAAGTGAAGGGGCTACTTAACTGTTAGGTTAAAGTTAACTTAACTTTCAGGGCTACTTCATCACTGTTTTTTACTCCATATAATAAGTATTGTATGCTAATACATGTTATGCATAAATAAAATAATTGAAAAGGGAACTGCGATTTTTATTTGAAGTAAGAAACTTTCTGTCTCTATTGCATCTAAGGCACATGCTTCCGTGCAACGTTTTTGTGATGAAAACTACGCTCAACATATAAATCTTTTACATGTATAAATTAATAAATAAATTGTCATCATGTAGCTGTGAATGGTAAAATATTATTCCCACCAACCTGTCTATCAGTATGAACATAGTTGTTGATGAAGAGCATATTGGTCCACCAGTGATCCCTGCAGTTCTGCTCGTGACGCTTGATCAGGTGGTTCCACTGGGGGCCGCTGGCGTATCTCGGGTAGTAAGTCAGGCCCAGGAACACCACCACAGCGTACATTGGCAGGATTCTGGAAGAGAGTAATTGGATAATTGTTATCAATCCTTAATTTTATTCCTCGAAAATGTATTACAATAATTATATTCAATGTGGTAATGGAAACGAAAATTGAATCGATGAAAATAATATTCAAATAAACATGATATAAGGGACAAGTTCCCCAAGAAAGAAAGCTCGATCTTGGAAAAGACGTAGCCGTTTTTCGACTATTTAGCCTACTTATTCTTATTATTAAGAATGATAATAAGGCTCCTGCCTACGAACAGGTGATATGCCCGTATCTATTACTGTACAGCACTCCACCTGTTCCGTGGGCACGAGCCGCGAGTGACTTATTATCATTATTATATACAAATATACAAAACTAGAATTGAATCCATTCGATAATGTACACTGAACATGAAACCCAGCAAAAATAGGAGTAAGAGTTAAGTGAGAATGAAAGTGTACAAAAATTCATGATTAGCCTATTACACAAGCTAAGATAATCCATAATTGTCAAAATGTAAAACCATTTATCCAATGAGGGAATAATAATACATTGATTTATAATCAAACCAGCTGGCTCTGAGTTGTATTAGAGATATCCTGTTTCGTTTATTTGCTATTTAATTATTAATCTGTGTTTTCTGGTCTCGATTTTCTTGCTAGAAGATACATTTTATGTCAAATTGAAAATTTATCCAAACCTAATTCCATTGTAAGTTCTTGCTTCATTATTGTGACGCATATGTTTGCTAATCGCGATCGTTACATTTTATAGTGTGCATCTTCTTGGAAGAAAATTGAACAGTAAACATGCTTGCACAGCTTAATAAAAATATACCCATGACTAAGTAAAGAACGAGAAGAAAGATACAGTACTGTAGTTGTAGTAGTATGATAGATAAACTGATAGATAGTATAATATATAAATAAATAAATGAATAAAATAAAATAAACGAGCTCACCTTACAATCCTATGCAGATAGAATAGCCAAAGATTGAACTTTTTCCCAGACTCCATCATGTCCAAAAATATGTAACAAAGCAGGAGACCACTCATCACCAGAAATAAATCCACAGCGCATTTTCCGTTCAAAAAAATTGCTCCTGAGAGGCTCTCCATCATCTGAAAATAGAAATTTGAGATAAATATGAGTACGAAAATTCAATTTGTTATTGGGGCTAGAAATGTTTGATGAATCAATAATCGACCAAATTATCCTTTAGGATATCAATTGAAATTGGCTAGAAAGTTCGAAAATAGTTGTGAGAAAAAATTGCATTATTCTTAAAGTGCGGTTTGATTAATTTTTTATTTATAAGCTTTATTTCTACTTACACTATAGATATGTATCCAGTTGAGCGCCGGCTGGAAGGCTACGCATGCGTAGTTGTGCGAGTAGACAATCCAAAGAACGCAGAGGAAGCGGAGACCCCTGAGGGAGGCCAGTGGCTTGTTGGGGTCCTTCTTGCTCACTATGTGGCACAGGGTGCGACGGGTCGAGAAACACTCCAGTAGTTTCCAAAGTCTGCCTCCTGAACGATAGAAAAGTAGACTATGAGATAAGAGTTGATACTTATTATGTTATTGTAAATGGATTGCAATGTGTCTTCATCATGTGATTTATGTGCATGTAATCGAGGCTTCATGGAGATAATGGATGGAAATATTTTCAAGTATAGTGTTACTCTCCAACCAAAAAAGCAAGAACCAATAAATGGATCAATTCGTGAATGAATTTATCTATGATCTAATGAGTTTTGCTCTGTATAGGAAAACGTTTCACTCACCTTTTTGCTTCAACCGCCTCGATCCAGCAATATCTACCAAACTTGTTAGCATAACAAGTAAGAAGACTCCCCCACATACAAAACTGCAAAACAATTGAAAACTTCATCATCAACAGAAATCAATCAATCATCATTTATTCAAATCACATTTTATGAGTGCAACTGCAGGCTCAAGCCCTAAACTGCTCCTCTAACAATTTACGCTACACAGTCCAAAACAAGGTAATATTTAATCATAAACTCATATTAGAATTCCACTTCGAAGAAATTGAAACAAATGAGTATAATCATTGAGCGAGGTGTATCAAGGTACTATGAAAAAGTATTTATGTTATTGTAATGTAGATGTTGTGTAAAGAGAGACACATATTGTTTTTGTTAATTGTGCTTTCCAGTTGTAAACTATAGAAGTCTGATTTCCTGTTTGTCAAGACAATTAAGTTTCTAAATAATTGATACGCAGTAGTGATACAAAATTCAAAATCGATACGC
Source organism: Sogatella furcifera (assembly GCA_017141385.1). Classification (NCBI taxonomy): domain Eukaryota; kingdom Metazoa; phylum Arthropoda; class Insecta; order Hemiptera; family Delphacidae; genus Sogatella; species Sogatella furcifera. The sequence continues at coordinate 400,321 of CM029557.1, forward strand.
AATCTTGCAGGAAGGAAGCTCCTTGTCAATAGACATCTGCAACATGGGGCTAGCTCATTCGAAAATACCGAAAATCGTAAGAGAATTAATAACTATTGGCTCTCTGAAACTTAATTATGGACTAATCATTGATTTATATCAGTTCAATTTGAAAAATACCTGAACTCAGTTTAAATGTTGCTAAGATGTTCAATGATTGAAAAATTATAATCAGCTTATTCCAATATGGCAGCGATCCACGAGCAATGCAATGACCAAAATAATGTCTTATATCAACGAGCTTCCTCCCTGTATCAATTTTTCACTTTTGTGTCTTGTGTTTCAGGGTTCATGTCCACTGTCAGTTTGATCGTCCACGCAGCTGATCCACAGCTGATCAGCTTTCAGTTCAAGACTGCACCCATCCACTTGGCTGCCACAGTCCGAACTGACAGGTAGATCCTTATTATACCACCTGAAAGACATTTATTTTCCTTAAAAAATTAGAAATATCTTATAAATTATAGTCTATTATGTAAAAAATGAATAGTTTAGCTCACCCCATAACCCAATCAAATAGATAGAAAGGACTGGGATCCTTGGTTGAACAGCTGTACTGATTTATGATCGGGGTCAGATTTAGATGAGAGAACACCTCGCTGTAATGTTCCAATAGTTCTGATCTATTACAAGAGGCTGGTACACACATTGACAGGCCCAGATGAGGCTTCAGCAGGGGTAGACCGCCTACTATCGTTTCAACATCATCCTGAAAATAAAATTCAAATTATCATACAATTTTAGAGTTTCTGAACCATTTTCGATGACACTGCAGTCAGTAATTTGAATATTGGTTTTATTATAAAACTCCTACTCACATGTGGAGGGCTTTCGGATTCTACTCCATTTTCAACATGAAACATAGTTCAGAGTGAAATATTTTGTAGCAGTTCGTAATGGCAAACAAAATAGATGCAAATTTTAGAGTGATAATTGTGATGATTTAACGGTTAACTAAAAAAATAAGCTTTGCTGATTGGGTTACACCGCCTACTATCGTTTTAAAATCATCCTGCGGAAGAACATTGAAATTGAAATTTATGTACAAATTATCATAATTATAATTAAATAAATTATAAAGTGATGATTGTTATGAATTATCCAGTGAAACGGATAAGATTATTTTTTCAAATTATTATTTTGAATTGAGTTATTAATAAATTACTGTATTACCATTTCAGTCTTCTGATTTTGACTCATTAATAAGGGCGATAATTATAAGAATATAATAAAGAAGGACATAACCTGAATTTGGACATTATTATAAAAATTCAGAATAGAAGTTTTGGGCCAAAACTGTTTCTTATTTCCTTCTATTGTATTTTTTCAATGAAATGAATAAGATGGACAAGAATGGCGCTGATCTTCAACTGAGAGCTGCAATGACATAGGAATATTCCTGCCCATTTTTTCGGTGAATTATTAGCAATTATCGTAGTGTGAGAGCGTATAATTAGATGATTTTTAACTTTTGGCAAGACTATAACAAATCAATGTTTCATTATGCATTCACTGTTACATATTTCCGGCGATAATTTCGAAACTCGTTTTTTGAATTTCTGATTTAATGGCTTCTTGAAAGCAATAGGCTTCTGCTCTTCTATGGGTTGAGATGGCTTCCTTTCACAGAAAGGCTTGTTGAGCATTACTATCATTCTATTGGTGGAGATACTGGAGCTCCCTCCTACAAAAAAACTTGTCAAGCAATACTGCTATCCCATTGGTAGAAATAGCTCCCTCCCACAAAAAGGCGTGTCAAGCAATACTGCCATACTATTCGAAAACGCTCCCTGCCACAGAAAGAATTTTCAAGCCGTACTACCATACTGGTGGGAATAGCTCTCTCCCACAAAATGGCCTAACAAGCAATACTGCTTTCCTATTGGTGGGGATCACTCCCTCCCACTCTATGACGTAACCAGCCAATGAGAAGGCGTTGTGTGAGTGGGGAGTGTAGGCCTACTGCATTAAATGGAAGCTCAAATGTCATTCCTATAAGTTCTTTGACTACTATGGGATCATTAACTTGTTACATGATTGGTCTGTCCAAGCAAAGAAAACAATCTGGTAAGATGGGAAAATGACTTCAGCTCGGTCAATATTGTTTCAAAAATCATAAATTCAGTCTTAAGTTGTTGGGAACATTTTAATTCACAATTTGAGACCAAATTTATAATTTTTGTAACAATATTGACCGAGCGGTTGTTATTTTCCCATATTGCCAGAATGTTTTTTCTCGTATGTATGACTTATGTATCTTATGTACCTCTTGTATGTATGAATGTATGACTTGACTCGTTACATTGACATATCTGATGCCAAGAATTAAGGAGGCTTCTTCTGCTACTTATGCGCTCCAATAGATGATTTTGTCAAATAGGTTCACCATTAGTGTGCCTATATAATTTTTTTTGAAATCAGAAAATACAAAAGATACTTAAGATCAGCTGTTAGTAGGCTACATCACGTACAAGAGACATAAGAATACGCCTTTTTTAGCGACATCTACATTATGAAAATCTTGGGTTTGAAGAAATAGTATTTCATATTAAATATTATAATTTGAAATACATAATGTTAGAGATACGAATTCAAGTGTAACAGAGCCTTTTCGCTCATACTAATTATAGAGTTACTTAATAAAAGACGATGTGGCCATTGAATGTCAAGCTTCTAATTGGCTAGCTTGATCATGTGGTACAAATCTTCATTAAACTCCACGCTGAAATCCAAAGAGATGGAAGCATCATGGCGGCAATGGCCACACTGTACTAATATCAGTATAGTCTGTCCAAGCAAAGAAGACCCTCTGGTAAGATGGGAGAATGACTCCAGCTCGGTCAATATTTTTTCAAAAATTATGGATTTGATCTCAAATTGCAGGAAACAATTCAATCTACTATTAAGACCACATTTCTAACTTTTGAACAAATATTGACAAAGCTGGAGTCATTTTCTCATCCCGCCAGAGGGTATTCTTTGCTTGGACAGACTATAACACCAACGCTATCTGTTGATGTAAAACGTAAACAAGCTAGCTGGCGTGTATAGGAATAGTAATTTCATATTTCTAATGCCTCATTTTCACTCGCATGTCTTATTTCATATCTCTTTTTCAATATGTCTTATTTATTATTTATAATATCCCATTTCTTGCTCACCAGATCTCCAGGAACCTTGGGATATCTGACGATTCCTCGCAGCTCGACCAAACACTGTTGTACCTTGAACGGACTGATGGCATCCACGTCTATACACTCGTCAAAACTTCCCAGATCTTTGAAATGTGCATACAAAATGCCGGAAGGCAGCTTCGACGAGGAATCGAACACTGGAAGAATACAATCAGAATTATTGTAAATCTACTAAAATTCTCAATTATTCTACTTTGACCCTGAAAAGGTAGATTTCCATTACCACAAAATAGTACACAAGATGCAATAGAAACATGTAGTCATCCAAGCGAAGAAAACCCTCTGGCAAGATGGGAGAATGATTCCAGCTTGGTCAACATTCGTTCAAGAATTAAATAAATGTGTTCTTAAAAGTAGATTTAATTGTTTCCTACAATTTGAGGTCAAATTGATAATCTTTTAACCAATATTGAATCATTTTCTCATCTTGCCAGAGGGTCTTCTTTGTTTGGACAGACTTTAGAATGACATTACTGAACAATAAATTTTCAATTTGTCATGTCTTTCACATTAGAAATCTGACAATAATAAAGCCAAAAAACATGATATCAATCTTTATCTATTTTTAACATACTTATATAAAGTATAAATTCCGATTAATACTAACTTCCAAAATAGCTTAAGTAACATGCAATATTTCGTCACCCATATAATATCCTATCACAATAATATTATTAATTCAATATTATCGTGTTCGATATTTTTGTAGCCTATTGAATACTATTGTAGCCAATATTTGGATATACTAATTGTTAATATTGATAATTAATTGTTGAGAATTTATGGCTTTTGGGCCGGTATTGGCCGGGCTGTTGCGCCATTGACAAACAAACAAACAAAATTGTAAATATTATTGCGTTTTATCTTGCGTTAATATCTTCCTTGCAATATTCATCATCCCCATAATATCCTACCCCAATTCATATCTTGCTTGCAATATTTGGCATCCCCAAATATATCTTGCAATATTTGTCAACCCCAAATTTATCTCACACCAAATATCTTGCGCACAATGTCGTCATCCCCAAACATAACTCAGCCATTCGACAGGGGAGCTTTTCAAATTATATTCCCACTGGAACTTCTCTGTTCTTGTGTCTATTTGATATCACTTATCTCTCAGCGTGTAAATGGTAGCCCGTCTTAGCTATATATACCCTCAGTCTGTCCTAACAAACAAGACATTCTGGCAAGACGGAAAAATGACTACAACTCGGTCAATATTTGTTGAAAAATTATAAATTTGGTCTCAAATTGTAGATTACAATGTTTCCTACAATTTAAGAACAAATTTATTATTTTTGAACCAATATTGATCGAGCTGGAGTCATTCTCCCATCTTGCCAGAGGGTCTTCTTTGCTTGGACTGACAATACCAGAGCTGTATATATAGATATAGTTGACACCAAAAATTGAGGCGGTTGGCGGATGACTATTATTAATGCTCAGCTCTGTCAGGACAGTCTGAAGCTGTCTTCGAGAGCGAATAAGTCAAGCTGGGGTCGTTGTCTCTCGGATGTACTCTCGCAGACAGCTCGCCGACTGTCCTGACAGAGTTTAGAATTAATGAAAGTCATTCGCCAACCGCCCAAATTTTTGGAGTTAGCTATGTATAGTCTGTCCAAGCAAAGAAGAGCCTTTGGCATGATGGGCAAATGACTCCAGCTCGATCAATATTGGTTCAAAAATTATCAGTTTGTTCTGAAATTATAGGAAACAGTTTGATCTACAATTTGAGACAAAATCAATAATTTTCGAACCAATATTGACCGAGCTGGAGTCATTTTCTCATTTTGCCAGAGGGTCTTCTTTGCTTGGACAGACTAGAGCAGCATCAATGCTGATTCTCTATGGAATAGTGCTTGACACAGCAGAGCAATGAGCTTTTGAGCGCTGCGAGAGAATGCCCTGTTTTAATTAGCATACTATTTGCATAAAGAGAATTCAACATCTTTGCTGTTCTCCTTCGCATTTGTCTTTGTATTCTTCATCTTCGTTTCTCTTTCCCACCATTATTTGTCATTCTCTTTGGCATACATTCAACACACACGTTTCCCTATATTATAGAATTTTCTTTGTATTATCAATTTCCATACATTATCGGGTTTTCCCATTTGTTACTGTCTTTCTGTTGCGCTACTCTTCTTCTTCTTCTTCTCCTCCTTCTTCTTCCTATTCTTCTTCTTCTTCTTCTTCTTCTTCTTCTTCTTCTCTTCTTCTTCTTCTCCTCATCTTTCTTCCTCTTCTTCATAATCTTGTTCTTGTTCTTTCTTCTTTCTTCTTCTTCTTCTTCTTCTTCTTCTTCTTCTTCTTCTTCTTCTTCTTTCTTCTTCTTCTCTTTCTTCTCTTCTCCTCTCTTCTTCTTCTTCTTCTTCTTCTTCTTCTTCTTCTTCTTCTTCTTCTTCTTCTTCTTCTTCTTCTTCTTCTTCTTCTTCTTCTTCTTCTTCTTCTTCTTCTTCTTCTTCTTCTTCTTCTTCTTCTTCTTCTTCTTCTTCTTCTTCTTCTTCTTCCTTCTCTTCTTCCTCTTCTTCTTCATCATCATCTTCTTCTTCTTCTTCTTCTTCTTCTTCTTCTTCTTCTTCTTCTTCTTCTTCTTCTCTTCTTCTTCTTCTTCTTTCTTCTTCATCATCATCATCATCATCATCATCTTCTGCTGCTTCTTCTTCTTCTTCTTCTTCTTTCTTCTTATTTTTCTTTCTATCTCCTACTTCTTTGAGTCTTTTTGATCCTGGACTCTTCTCTATAAATTATCCGATTATCTATACAGTATTAGCCTATTCGATTAGGTTACAATATTTGCATTATGAAGAAACCTAATATCATCTGTTCTTCTCATTTGTTTCTGTCTTGTCACTGTTCTTTCTCCTCTTTCGCCCGAATAGTGTAGCTTTCACGAACTGGTAAAACTCAAAATAAATAAACAACTGAGAAAATTGAAACCTGAAAATAAAAGTATACGAAATAGTCATAGATGAAACTGAAAATTCTTATAATTGAAGATAAAATTTATTAATATGAATCATTTAGTAATGTTTCCAAATTCAAAAAACCATAGGCTACATCATTAGAATTACCAACCAAATTGTTCAGAACTAAAGAATAATAGATAGTATAAAATGAAAAAATCAAATACCCTTTTTTGAAAATTTGAAAGTATCATGTGAAAAATAATACTTTCAAAGTTCTAAAAAAGGGTATTTGATTTTTTTATTTCAAACTATCAATCATTTCAAATAGCCCAAAATTTAAAGTTGAATTTTCTAAAGAATAATCTATAATTTTCAACTTATTTCTACTCACTTTGAAAAGCCCATAAGCTGAAATTCTGCAGCGCCTCTTTGTAAATTTGGCTTTCTTGCTGACACAGCGTTTGGGGCGGCGAGTAGACGGGCGCGTAAACGTCGGTCAGCCATTTTGGAATGCCCCCCTCGCCCCACAAACCCTTGGTTAGAATTTCCAGGCGCTCAGGAATCTGTTCCAAGCGTCCGCGGAATGTGTCACTGCGGTGGCCATCTAAATAATCATTAGTCATAAATGTTGAATCATAAATCATGAATATGAAATTATAAGTCATAGATATTGAATTATAAATGATAGAATTTCATATCAAAATTTTCTAGAATAATGCTAAATGATCTATAAATAGAAAAAGCATGTCAGTAATGCCGGCCTCCTGAATATTTACTTCAGTTCCAAAAACACTATTATGAAACTTTTGATTTCAGACCATGATCTCTCTATTTTCAATAGAAACACAGTTTGATAAGAAGATTGTAGGAGAGATTCTAACGAAGGAAGGAGGAGATTCTTACATATTTCCTAGTTGTAGGAATTAAGTAATGAATAACAGAAACACAAATTAATACATCCGAGTAAAAATTGAGAAATTAACACTTGAGAAAGTTTCCCGAGTATTATTTGTTCGAGAATGCTGAATGATTCGGAAATAAGAGAGGAAATAGTGGATTGTGTTGGAGATCAATATGTAGGCTACTTACTGCAAATACTGTGATTTAATAAATACCGTTCCACTGAATTTGATATATTGTTCAGAAATACTAAACTTGAAATATTTTCAACAGACCAGACTCTGTATTGACATTTGTATTGTTTGATAGCTTTCAAATTACTGCATTAGTTCGGATTCGGATTTTGGTTGAGAAAACTTCTCGTAAATCAACAACTTATTCCATTAAAGCCGCGTATCGACAGTCCGAGGCATGTGCCACACATGCCTCGGACTGTCGATACCGGGTTTGCTAGCAGCCGAGGCAAACGCTGCACACAATTCGCAGCGAGCAGTGCCAGTTGCCTCGCAACGCACAACAAACAATTCTACAAACTAACCTCAAAATTGTACCCCATTCCTATGCATTTTTGTGATTAAGAATTCTATTTGAGTGCAGAAGGTTCTAATAGGAAGGTTCTAATAATAAGCATTGCCTTGAATTTCTATCTACCAATTGAGCACAAACTAACCTCCAAAGTCCAAATTATCAATTGTCAGAGCTTAGTTGCTTTGTCTCCCACTTGATGGCGCTAGTCAATTTGTTCGCGTGCTCGCATTTTTGGTTACAAAAATGCAGATTTTTTATTATAATTATTTTTATTATAATTATAATTATATACTATACTATAATTATAATGATTTTTGATTATTACAGATTATATTCACACATATGCCTCAGCCATGAGTTTATACTTTTTGCGTCACCAGACTGTACTGCGAGGCATACGTGGCACATGCCTCGGACTGTCGATACGCGGCTTAATATTCGAATGAAAGAAACTTCAGAAGTAATCTTGAAGCCTGACAATAAAAAATCGATAGCATTAATACTTTCAAAAAACTTATTGTCAAATGGCTCATTTCTTCTCCACCTGAATATATTGAGAGGTTGTCACTGTCATCAGCTCACTTCATCACTGATTAGAATTATATAGACACATGTAACATTAAAGTGTGTGGATGGTGTGTGAATGGTTTTGGACTAAAAGTTCTGTTTTCTTTATTGAGATCTAATTTAATAATTTAGCAAGTAGTATTTCCTATTTTGACATACTTATACATTAGTTCTGAAACAATATTATGAAACATTATTGATAAACCTTTTTGATGATAAGTTATATACATTTTCTTATTAAACTTGTTTCATTATTTGATAAATTGTGTTGTTCAAGTGTCAAAATAAACAAATATTCGATTTGATCTTATTTTGATAAATTATACCAGAATAGCCTATCGATAAAAAATCGAGTGTCACTCGGTGTAAAACTTTAACACAAGATAATACAATAATTATCATAATCTATGAAAATTACGAAAATACATTAATGAAGTTATAAAATGGTGTAATATTATATATGTTGTAATCCATAGAAAATAGCCTAGGTTAAAGTAGTTATAAAATATTGATTGAAAGGAAAATATGATGAAAATTAACTTACCAATACAGTTGAACGGCAAAAAAATGATATAAATCAACAACAAATACATGACAACTGAGATCACCCGCATTTGTTTGAAAGTCTGGAGGCAACTGACTAAATTTGATAGGAAGCACTATCCAGGAAACGTTCATGAAAATAACGTGAGAATTAAAACAATAAATTGAATTCATTCGTAACTTGTTACTCCGTCCTCACCACACTCTTCTTCTTCTTCTTCTTCTTCTTCTTCTTCTTCTTCTTCTTCTTCTTCTTCTTCTTCTTCTTCTTCTCCTTGTTCTTCTTCCAGTCGTCTCCATATTCTTCACAAGCAGATCTCTTTGAATTACTTGTGAATAATCTGGTGATATAATTATTGTGATGATGATGATGATGATGATGATGATGATGATGATGATGATGATGATGATGATTATTGTGATGATGATGATAATGAAATGAGGGCCTCTGTCAAGGTTAATAGGTATAGCCTGGTTCCGTTTTCATTTCGTAATGTGTGAATTTGCATGAATATTTTTGTCATTTTTGATAGCATGTGTTGTATCGGAAATAATGTGAGGAAATTGGATTAAATTCAGGTTAAACCTGGAGAATTGACGGTTTTGTTAAACCAGGGATGATTTTTTTTTTTTTTTGGTTAATTATTGGGAATTTCCGTATTAGCGAGTTAGCGATACCATGAATAATACGAGAACTTTCAATAGTGATACAACACTATTGTCAGAAATTGTATCAATTTTATATGTAATGTATATGATTTTATGGTCGTGTGTATAGGTATAATAGCTAACGCCAAAAGGCTAGACGGTTTGTGCGGTCCAACAGATGAGTTTTTTAAAATCGAAGGAGACAATAGATGCTTTACGTCATCTGTTAGTGACTTACATCAGCTGTTAGTGGCTTACATCACGTACAATGGACAGACGAAACCGCCCTACTCTTGGAGCCAGCTTTAACTTATTGAAATGTCTCCTTTTATATTGAATAATATTTTTATAGTTATATCAGTTATACAATACAATAATTGTTATACAGTTATACAATATGTATAATTGTTACGTCAGTTATATCTTATTGTAATGTTTCCATTTATAATGAATTCAATCGAATTGTATTGTAGGCTACTGAATAGTGTTTTTCGACCCTAGGTGCGAAGTATACTATTCCATATTGCTTTGAAAAAACTTCATCAGATTTTTTCTGAATCTCCCTGAAAAGAATTTTAACCGTGTACATCACACACACAGCTTCAACGATTGTTTGAAATAGCGAGTTTTGAACTTTGAAATGTAAACTTCTGTAAATAATCAACAAAAATATATCTTATAATTGACACTGTATCATCGAAGACAAAGAAGAAGAAGATGAAGAAAATGTGAAGAGAGAAATGAGGTGGAGGAGGAGAAGGTGGAGAAGAGAAAAAAGAATCAGAAACAATATTATGAACGCCATGTACCCTTGGATGAACAAGACGTCGATCTGCTCTCCAAAGTCTCCTTATTTTTCTTCCGCAGAATGGAAACTCTATTTTCCATATTTTCCCACCCCCTCTCCTCGAAACAATTTTCCTGTACTGCTCCTGACGCAAGTACACGACTCGGAAAAACCTAGGCTACGATTTTCCCCATTTTTCCAGCCTTGGAAAAAGACACAGCGACAAATTTCCATACAATTTATCATTGGCAACAGCTGATTAATGCAGCCCGGTTCACATGTATTCCACTGTCGGCTCGTGCTCACGAAACAGGTGAAGTGCTGTACTGTAAAAGATACGGGCACTTCACCTGTTTTGTGGGTAGGAGCCGCCAGTGATGTATTCATACATCATATTCCCCCTTTATCCTGGTTCACATGTATTCATGCATCATTCTTTCCTCTTTTTTGAAAAATGTATTCAACATTCCTTCGTGTTCTTCGAATAATGTATTCAGGTTTTGTTTTCTGCATGACTAGGTACCTACAAGACGGTGTTCTGCAATTGTCTTGCTGCTGATTTTCAAGAATATGTATGGAGAATAAATAAATGTATGAATAGATAAGATACGAAGGATACATTGATTTACGATGGAGTTGAGTTTTATGGAAAAATGAATGTATTAAAGTGTCAATAATGTTTTTAAGGAGACTCTCTATAGGAAAAAATGCTACAATGATGCAAAACCTATAATATTGATTCATGTTGAAGATATATGCAGATTGAGAAAATTATATAAACTGGAATTTATCAACTCATCGTAGAAAAAATGGCCTGAACAAAATCATAGTTAGGATTCACCTAAACTCAATCAATAGAAATCAACAGCTGATTGCTATTTATTTATATTCAATATAGTAAAGTATTTATATATTATTCAATAATGTATGCTCCAAATCAGCTGTTTGAAGGTTACATCACGTACAAGAGACAGACGAAACCGCCCAACTTTCTGACGTCAGCTATGCCAGAGCCTTTTCACTAACGCTATCTGTTGATGTAGAAAGTAAACAAGTAAGCTTGTACTGTTCCAACACTTAACGCCTATTGGCTGGTCAGAGAGTGAGAGTGAGAGCCTAGTCCAATCACAGAGCCTCATTGCAGTGCTAGAAAGTTCCACCATTTTCTACTCCTCAAAGGCAGCCATTTCCTCAGTCTCGCAGTGTTTCAACGCTCGACTTCCATTGGCTGGTCTAGAGGAAAGTGGGGATGAGTCTAGTCCAATTACAGAGCTTCGTTGAAGTCTAGAAAGTTTCCCCATTTCATTCTTAAAAACAACCATTTTCTTGAACTTGACTAGTTTATCAGAATGTCTTGAAAGAGTATGGTGAAAGAAATCATTGAAAAAGAAGTCATCTCTATATATAAAAGCGAAATGGCACTGATTCATTCATTCATTCATTCATTCATCACCAGAACTAAAAATCCACTGAACCGAATGCGTTCAAATTTGGCAGGTATGTTCTATTGGTCGTTTAGACGCGCGCTAAGAACGGGGTTTGAAAACTTTTCAAGGATACGCCAAATATTTGAGTTTTTCTATAGTTTTCTTCATTTTTTTGAGAACCAATCGGTAGAAAATGTTGATATTTGGTAGGCAGGTTCAGATAAGGTCTAGAAATGTTGTGTTGAAATATTTTTGAAATCCGTTCAAGATTACGCCAGTAACCAGGTTTTCAAAATTGTATATGTATTGCGGGTTGCTTATCTTCCGCCTTGATTCGACCAATCCTAACTGTAAATTCAATGGTTCAGCGAGATTATAGATGAACTAATTGGGAAGATATTGAATCAATATACACTTCCTAAGGTTGCGCTCAATATTAACTTTTTACTATTTTTGGAGTTCTTAGATTTTTCGAGAACCAATTGGCAGAAAATGTTGAAATTTGGTAAACAGGTCCAGATTAGGTCTAGAAATGCTGTGTTCAATAAATTTCGAATCCCTTCTGAACGGAATTCGCAGGCGAGCGAAGCGAGCCTGTTTGTCTCATTTATACTGTCGATACTGTCGGGGGTCCAGGGTGCGGAGCCCCCTGGCTAGGCGTAGAAGGCGAGCGAAGCGAGCCTGCCGGCCAGTTGAAAATATAGCCCAAATATTGTAAATAGTTTTCAAAGGCAACAATGTATGTATCACCTGTTTACATCAATTTGATAGAAAGAATTCTATTCTATTCTCCACTAAGCATTTATTCTCTAAATAATGTATTTCTGTTGGGAGCAACACTTGAGTGATGTCATAGAATATTCTGTCCAAAAATATTTCATTGCGTATTGGTATAATTTAACTGTGGCTCCTTCTTCCGTAACTATAAATTATAAATAATTACATAAATAATTAAGCACATTTTTGGCGACTGCGCGTACCTAGTAATTACCACGAAACAGGTACGTGAAGTGCTGTACAGTGAAAGATACGGACACTTCACCTGTTTCCTGGGTACGAGCCGCCAGTGGTATCTACGTGTTTAGTGCCCTAATTCTGACTATATATTTATTTTAGCTATTGCTTGAATGATATTTTCAAGATTATCTATAATCTAATTGATCAACTCGACTTGACTCAAAAACTACTTTATAGTGTTACCTTATTACTTTTGACACAGAAAATTTTAAAAAATTCAAATAAACAAGTATTCCATCGTTGAACGCTATTGTGAAACCTCAACACAGCATTCAGAAAATGTGTTACAATGGTCTGTCTCAATTACACCAGTGCTGTGTTACACTTCATAGCACTCGCGTATTACAGCAAACCATCATGCTGTGGTCCAACTCTCAAAACTAATGACTTCTCCCCCATTACTGCGTTCGTTATGATTCCAAAATTCTGGAATTTCGGCGCTCAAATTGCATTTCGCACATGGCGTTTCAGAATTGGCGGGAAACGGTGGCGATATGGCGGGAAAAGGGGGATTTTAGGCGGTAAAGGAGGGAGTTCTTGCCTTGAAAAAGGGATCTTTAAGAAAAAAGGTAGTTCTTGGAAAAGAGGTTGATATTGCTGGATTAGGGGGTTTTAGCGGGAAAAATGAGTTTTGTGAAAAAAAGTAGTTTTGGCTGTAAAAAGCTATGATTTGGCGGGAAAAAGGAGAGAGACAGTTTTGGCGGTAAAATGAACAATTTGGCGGGAACTGGATGGTCGCATTCTAACCTCAAACTATGAACGCTGGACACAAGCTGTTACCAACTAATAGCTTTGTATATATATATGTATTTTTTATATTCTGGATGAACTTTGTTATTCTATTATTATACATGCCATCCTACACAATAGCATACTGCGTATAATGAGCAGAATGTATTGTATGAGAACAATATAAATATATATGTATACAATACTACAAAACAGACAGAATATATAGCCCAACCTCAAAATAGTTTGCGGATATCATCCATCCAACAAAGCTTAAATTTGCTGAATATTGAGTATTGTTGAACTGCAGCTTCATATAACTTATATAACATGACTAGCGTCATATCCATTATGTGGTTAAAGCCTTCATCATACAATTATTAATAGTAAATATGTTTGGCGAGGGCCTCAAATCCAGATTATCGTGTCCCCATATAACCTGTTCAAGTAAATAAGACATTCTGGCAAGATGAGGAAATGACTCCAGCCCGGCCAACATTGATGCAAAACTTATAAACTTTGTTTCAAATTGTAGGTAACGTTTGATCTACAAATTGAGACCAAATTGATAATTTTTGAACAACTATTGACCAAGCTGGAGTCATTTCCCATCTTGCCAGAATGACTCCTTTATTTGAACAGACTTTAGCCTACCTATATTGAAGTAGTTGGATTGCATAAACTACCCAAAATGTCAAAATTGAGAGAGCTTCCAGTACGTATTCGAGAACAGTTGTAGAGGGGGAGGGATCCATTTACCTCTATTTCATGGGGTGAGGAATGTTTATTTCCCCCCAATTTCTTGGTGGGGGGGGGGAGGGGAGGATTCATTCACCCCTATTTTAATGGTACGGCGGGTAGGGGTTCAAGCATTGTGGTAATAATGGAATGTGAGCTCTCTCCATTTAGCACAAAGCGATGATAAGTTTCGGCGCACACTGTACAACAGCTGGCATTTGCTAATAATATTGTGGTAGACCCATTACCGTTGCTAGTTATAGTCTGTCCAAGCAAAGAAGACATTCTGGCTAGATGGGAAAGTGACTTCAGCTCGGTCAATTTTGGTTCAAAAGTGATGAATTTGGTCTTAAATTGTAGGAAACAATCTAATCTACAATTTGAGAGCGAATTTACAATTTTTGAACTAATATTGACAGAGCTGGAGTCATTTTCCCATCTTGCCAGAATGTCTTCTCTGCTTGGTCATACTATATCAGTTGGTTAACCTTCCTGTTTTCACTTCAACGCTTTAGTATTTAGTATAGATGGTGCCAGAAATCTAGGCGGTTGGCGAATGACTGTTATCAATGCTCAGCTCTGTCAGGACAGTGTGCAGCTGTCTCCGAGAGCGAATTAGCTTAGATGGGGTCGGTCTCATTCGGATGTAATCTCGCAGACAGCTCGCCGACTGTCCTGACAGAGCTGAGAGTTGATAACAGTCATTTGATAACCGTCTTCATTTTTTATTCTAGAATGTTGTACTTAATAGATAAATTAATATACTATAACAAGTCTTGTTATAACGATTTTGTTATCTTTTTAACTCGATTCAACAAGTCTTGTTATAACTGACCCCAATAAGTTGGACGGTTTCGTCTGTCTCTTGTACGTGATGTAACCTACTAAAAGACTGTCCAAGCAAAGAAGACCCTCTGGCAAGATGAGAAAGTGGCTCCAGGGCGGTCATTATTGGTTCAAAAATTATCAATTCGGTTTCAATTGTAGGAAACATTCTGATCTACAATTTGAGACCGATCCAATAATATTGACCGAGCTGGAGTCATTTTCTCGCATGTTGCTAGAGGGTCTTCTTTGCTTGGACAGACTATAACAGGTGTTGTAAAGCATCATCTATTGTCTGAAAATAACATACGGGCATTGCCAAATTAAAACAATTTACAATATCAGCTGTTGGAGCGCACAAGGAGCAGATGAAACCGTCTGACTTTTTGGCGTCGGCTATAATAGATTCAGAAGTCCACAGTTCAAAATCCACGCCTAATATGATACATTCAAGAAGATATACATGAACTTAAAGATGATCTACATACATCGAACTAAACAAGGGAATCATATTAATAATGATACAAGATCACCTAATTTGATACTTATTATACAGCATGAACTACTCTATTTTCTCAAATGTTTCATGATATGGGAGTATTTTACTGTATACTGTTCAGAAAAAAAGTGTCAGACAAGGATAGATTCATAGAAAAGAATATATTTTTTAAATTGCTTTAATTCAATTATTATCAACAAACCATGAATATTGTATTCATTGACAAAAAACCTTAAATAATCCTTTAGTAAATCAATACACATATATTACGAAAAATGATAGACTAATAATAACAATGCTTGAAATTAAGATTAAGGAAATGAAAATATGACTCAAATCTAGTGTGAATTTGAATAAAATTGAACAATATCAAACCAAAGTTGATTTTTAGAATCTATATGACCGATGAATAATGCTGATAATATAAGTATAAGCCCCCAAAGTGAAAGTATAATGTACTAAACCCCCAAAACCGAACACACAAAACTGAAACACATTTTATTAATTATATGAAGGTTTTCAAGCAAGATACAATATAGGAAGAGGAATAAGATTACATATTTATTAAATTAAACTAAAGATAAATTAAATTAAAGATAAATTAAACACTTTAAAATTGGCCACAATCATCTCATAAGTGTTTCCAAATTTCTTTTATTTCTTCTCCTCTTCATCCTTTTCCTTCATCTTCTCATCCTTTTTTACCTCCTCCTTCTCTTTATTCCCCTCCTGCTTCTTCTTCTCCTCCTCCTCCTCCTTCTCCCCCTCCTCCTACGCCACCTCCTCCTCCCCCTCCGCCTCCTTCTCCTCCTCACCTTATCATCCCCCTTCTACTCTTTCATAATCTTCTATTCTTAATGATGCCACTTCTTCTTCTTCTTCTTCTTACCACCAGGCAATTTGTCACTTACTGCATGCCATCCCTTCTCTGCGGCCTTTTTCGCTCTTTTCCCTGCTTTAGCGCCCTTCTCTTTCCCCCTATCCAACATTTCTTGGCCTTTTTCTTTCCCCCTTTCATACAATTTTTCACCTTCTCTCTTCCCCCGTTTGTAATATTTATCACCAACTCCTTTCCCAGCTTCTACCAAATCTCTTCCTGTTTTTTTCGCAGTTTCCAACGCTTCATTACCATGATGTTTCCCCCTTTCCACCAATTTATCACCTGCTTCTCTTCCCCTTCTCTTCAATTCTTCCCCTCCACTCTTCGCTCTATCCATTGCTCTCTTTCCCTCCTTTCTCGCTTTCTCCTTTCCATCATCCACCATTCTGCTTGCTGCATCTATCCCTTTATTCTTCGCTTCCCCTAATTTATCAACCACTTTATCAGTCTCTCCTTTCACCCTCTTCGCTCCTCTTCCAAACAAATCTTTCACTGCGCTTGTTACCTTTCCACTTGCTTTACTCAGTTTTCCTTCCCCTTTCTCCTTTGTATCCTCCAACGCTCTCTCCCCACTTTTTTTCGTATTTTTTGCTTCGTCTTTCACTTTATCCGTCAGTGTGCTTTCACTTCTGCTTACGCTTCTCTTGCTTCTTTCGCTATTCCTTTCACTTTTTCTTTCTCTCTTCCTTCCTCTTCCTTCTCGTCCTCCTCTCCCTCCACTTCCGCTTTCCTCACTTCCTTCGTTTCCTCCTTCACTTTCTCTATCTTTCCTCTTCTTTTTACCGCCCCTTCGCGATCTTTCTTCGTCTTCCTCTTCTTCTTCATCGCTCTTTATCGTCACTTCTTTTCCTCCTCCACCATTCTCTTTCAGGTATTTCGAAGTGTCTGGAACAGATCGAATTAAAAATTTTAGAGAATTCTCTACAAGCCTATCAGGAAATGGATACATCCCTTTATTAAAGCCATAGAATAATAGAACTCTCTAAATCCTGGAATCATCTTTGGTACAACTGACGACAAAGCATAGGTAGGTTTCATCTCACTGGCGGCTCGTGCCCACGAAACAGGTGAAGTGCTCGTATCTTTTACTGTACAGCACTTCACCTGTTTTGTGAGCACAAGCCGCCAGCACTGTTCGTCTGTCTCTTGTATAGGTATATGTGATGTAACCTACTAACAGCTGATGTAGAGCATCTATCTAGCATATTGTCTAGCATATTGTCTAGCTTATTGTCTAGCATATTGTCTAGCATATTGTCTAGCATATTGTCTAGCATATTGTATAGCATATTGTATAGCATATTGTCTAGCATATTGTCTAGCATATTGTCTCTTCTGATTTGAAACAACATTATCTGTGAATAGCTAAATAACAACTAGAATTGACAACATCAGCTGTTGCAGAGCAATAAGCAGACAAAATCGCCCTATTTTTCAGCGTCAGCTATAGAAAGAGTTGTCTGTCCAAGCAAAGAAGACTTTTGTAAGATGGGGAAATGACTCCAGCTCTATATCCAGGTCAATATTGATTTGAAAATAATAGGCCTACATTTGGATTCAAATTATGGAAAACATTTTAATCTTGAAGACCTATTTGTAATTTTTTAATAATATCCGGCTAATCGATCTGGAATCATCTTGCCAGAATGTCTTCTTTGCTTGGACCAGACTATAATCAATGCTTTACATCAATTTTTGTTGTATAGCCTAATTACAGCGTTTCCTTAATCTCAGGGCTACTTTTATCACTGTTTTTTTTATTTTGAATAATTATCAGAGTACCCTTTTTCAATTATTGAAAAAATAATAATAATAATTAGAAAAGGGTACTTTGAAAATTATTCAAAATGAAAAAAAAACACCTACTTATAGTGTATAATTGATGACGCAAATGGGTGAAGTCGCCCAGCTTTCTGGCGTCAGCTTAGATATGACGTCATCTCTATAACAACTCCTGAAAGATTAAATTCTCGGTAAACAGAATATAATGAAATTTATCTTGAATGCGAGCCAATAACGATTCTGAATCACGAACCAAATACTCTGGCAATATTGCCACTTTATATAGCCAATCCAAGCAAAGCAGACATTCTTGCAAAATGGGGAAATGACTCTAGCTTGGTCAATAGTGCTTCAAAAATTGGAAATTTGTTTTTAAATTCTAGATCAGAATGTTTCCTACAATTTGAGACTAAAATACATAAGTTTTGAATCAATATTCACCGAGCTGGAGTCATTTCCACATCTTGCCAGAATGTCTTCTCAGCTTGGACCATTGGCGGCTCGTGCCCATGAAGTGGGTGAAGTGCTGTACAGTAAAAGATACGGGCACGTCACCTGTTTCGTGGGCACGAGTCGCGAGTGTCGATTCCCATTCTGCCCAATATCAGGAACGTATGGAGCGCCACCTTCCTTCTTGTGGAAACCTACTTTCAAGTCTAACTAGAGTATTTGAAGAGTAACTCACAAATATTGAAGGGCCTCTTCTTGACATCAAAGTACTTGGCGCGACACAGAATGAATCCCTCCCCGGTCATTCCCAGTGCGTGTTCGATTCCGGCCTCGGGCACCAGGGCACTGCGATCCAGAAACTCTTGCTGCATCACCACTTCGGTTTTGTAATAGGGGTCAGCCTGTAATTGAATTCATCCATTTATCCACTTATCTATTCAATAATTACAATTACTGTTTACTTGTTTTTGACTGTCTATAGTATAAATTGGTGGAAGATCAGTTTAGGGCATGAGCCTTTGCACTCACCCAAATGTACATTCCGATAAACATTCAAATGTACACCCAAATACATTCACATGTATTTCTGAATAAACTATGATGATTAATTGATTGATTGATAATAATGATATCTAATGAATCTATCTCTTTATTAAGCTCACAAACGGACTCAAGTCAAGCTTTACATTCCCTTGTATTTTATTGTTTTTGTATTTACATTGAATATTGTCAATTTGATTATTTTTGTAATATTGTACAAGGAATGAATAAATTGAATTGAATATCGTGTGACCTTGCTGATTGATAATTGTAAAAGGAACAGAGATTTCATGGTATAGGAAGCTGCGTGTGAAAGAATTTGGTGATAGAAATTATTATGTTGATTGATTTAATTCTTAAATCTTATCAATAAAATGTGATTTATAACAGTTAAGACTTGAAAATAAGATGCTATGTGTTGTTTGTACACTGTTTGATTTGCAATAAAATGCACCAAAAATGATGCTACGGAGAATATGATACACAAGGAACTATACACGAGAAATGATACTGAAGAAAATATTTTACATCGAAGAGCAAAGAAGAATAATTATAGACAATAAATGGTAAACAAGAACTCGAACTTCAATTTAGTTCTCTATATCTTATCATCTTCTATATTATTCCATTCTCTATAGGTAGTTGATTACATGCATTTTCATTTTGTACTTTCACTGAACACTAATTATTCATTTATAGGCTATATGTTGAAGATATATTTGGTAAACTCGTTGTCCCTCCATTGTTAATGTATATGTGTTCGTACTCCTTCGATATTATGTCACTTGAAATAATAATCATAAGCGAATATTCGTTTCAATAATTTCCGATTCTAATTGAAACTACAATCATATTATGCTCTGGCGGCTCGTGCCCACGAAACAGGTGAAGTGCTGTACAATAAAAGATACGGACACTTCACCTGTTTCGTGGGTGCGAGCCGCCAGTGATATTATGATGTGTATCCTCTTGAAAAAAGAGCTGGATTGTGAAGGCGTGAACAATCAGTTTCATTGACATAATTATAATTAGAGCCTTCTACTTAGAAGAACTCAAAAAACCAGAAAGAAGCAAGGACGTTTGGTGGCTCTCATTGAAGTTCCAAGTTTCGTTCACAGATGGCGCTGTGTGTCAATGGAAAGTACAGAGAATCAATCATCGATCATAGAAAGTCACTGTAGTGAAATGTAATAAATCCTGTGTTGAAGGGACAATAGATGTTTAGAGTTCTGTAAGTATAGAATATTTAAAGTTATAAGAGGTTTCAAATATTGCGTTACAAAATTTGTAGCTACTTTCCCGACAAACAAGTTGAATAGAACGTTGTAAAAATGAAGAAGAACTATTAGTCTACTTAAAAGACCTACTCTCATACGGAATATTGAAAGTTATATTCCAAGAATACAATTTCATAAAATATTATTCTAGTTTTCATAATATATAATACACTTGACATTGTAACATTTCCTGTCTTTTAAGCTATCTTTGTTGATAGTGGAATGATTAGAATGAATAGTATTCCATCTTAACTTTCCATATAATTGAACATTGACTAACATTGAAAATTATTGTAGACTGAATGTATAGCATAAAATTAGATGAATAATATTGATATTCACGAAATAAGAACGGTGAGAACAACTATTTACTTTCCAAGCGAAGAAGACCCTCTGGCAAGATGAGAAAATGACTACAGCTCGGTCAATATTGGTTCAAGAATTATTGATTTGGACTTAATCGTAGGTAACATTCTCATCTACAATTTGAGACGAAATCGATGATTTTTGATGAATATTGACCGAGCTGGGGTCATATTCTCATCTTGCCAGAGGGTCTTCTTTGCTTGGACAGACTGGGGTTTTTGAGGAAATTGATTCAATGTTTATGGGAATACTCACATGAACACCATCGCAACAAACGTAAGTATTCAAAGAGAGCAGCTTTTTCTTGTTGCTTTCCAAAATAGGATAGGGCAGTCCAGGATTATCAATGAATTCACAACTGCAAGTGAAAAATACGTAATGTATAAATTTCTTGATCCATAAGTAAGTTTTTGATAACATGTCGATTTTCAATTAATTTTATAAAATTAAATCAAGGGAATTGACGCCAAAAAGCTTGGCGGTTTCGTCTGCTCCTTGTGCGGTCCAAAAGATGATGTTGTCAATAATCAGAGAAGTCTTTGAGCTATGCCTAATCATATTGTTGATCAAATCTTGTTGTTCAAATTGTTGATTAAATATTGTCGATCAAATTTTTGATCGAATAATGTTGATGAAATTGTCGATCAAATTGTTGATCAAATATTGTTTTATTTATTTATAAAGACAACTGTTTCCAGGCTTAAGCCCATTGAAACAACAGAAATAACTGAATAATAAGAGCAGAGCAAGTACAAAGATAATCTTATATCTAGAGTAAAACTAAAAAGTAAGAATAATGTAGAAATCGCAAAGACAATCAATACAAGAGAAGTAGTAATAAAAATAAAATAATAGTAATAAAATATACAATATGTATTGAATCATTGATCGAATTGTTGATCGATTTGTTGATCAAATTGTTGATAAACTCAAATAAGTTTTAATTTTACTCTGTAGTCGGACACTTCAATTTGGATCCAATTAAACTCATATGTAGTCCAATTTGAATAATATTATCACAACCTGATAATTAAAAAATAGATTCGAATTATTTAATCTTTCCTATTTCTTACTTTTATAATAATTCTAGAATTTCATCGTGGAGAGAATTTTTGTTAATAGGAGCTTCGCCACAAATGATTCTGTACAACTTTCGTACAATTCTTATGAATTTTACCTGTATTTCGCACTTGGAAAATTAGTTTTACTTATGTTTTATGAAATAATTTAACACCTACTTTTGCCCCGGAAACTTTGGTTGAAATCCTCCAGCCATACCCCCCACCAGGCGTCCTCCAGTCATCATATGTCCAGCCACCATACTAGGGGAATGATACCCTGCATTGCTGGAAATCAATTAGAAATAAGTTTCTTCTATGAATATTAGAAATTAGATTCTCCAGCCTATCTATGATGCATATTGAATACAGCGATATATACGATTTGTATTAAAATATGGAAATGTATCTTTGTATCGTTACCGGGGAGTCGGTATCGAGCCGTGTAGGCAGAAGGTTGTGCTCGGAGTTGCAGCTCAGATAAGATAACACGGTTTCGTTCTTTTCGTTGCTTGTATAATTCTAGTTGATCCTTCTAACCAAATTACTAAATTAAAATCATTTTCTTTTTAAATGTAGCCTATAGCAATTTTCATTGTAGTTTAGTTAATATCTGATAGTGCTTATAATTAACTTGAATAATAAAAATTAAATAATATAACAGATGAAAATAATTATCGTAGAAATATAATTCTGTTAAAACTATAACCTATCAATTGCTTCAACTAATCTACTCCTAATTTCAATAATTTCTAAGCTCATAGTAATTCTTTTTAAAGTAACGTATATACTCTTACATTAATTACTCAAATACTCTTAGATTTCACAATATTCAATTTGATTGAATAAATAAGTCAAATTTTTTCAAAATAAATATACCGTAACCTTTTGTTAACTATAATATAAAATTTGTGGATGATAATTACTCTATTGAATTAATTAAATTATCCAATACAATAATTCTGATAAAATAACTCTCATTTTTGGCATTTTTCTTGTGAACGATTTCATAGTTAATATTCTTCATATTATTTGAATTTAATAATTTAAATAAAAGTATAACGTACTTTTGTTCTTGTGGTTTGGAAAAATTTTAAGTCTCTATTATCCTCTCTATTATTATCCTCTATCAGTATTTTTTCTCTTAATTTTAAATTAGTGAACTTTTCGTTTCGAGGAGAGAGATTCCGAATTGAATAATTCTATCAGTTTTACGTTTTTAACAGAGGTTTGTGTGGCAGATAAGAACGGTTTCCCATAGCTGTTCCAGGCAAGCGTTGTGCAGAGAACCCAATTATGAGAGATTCAATGATCCATATTATCACTGAAAATGGTATTCGTTATTTTGGCTTTACATCCTATTATAGACTATATAAGACTATACAGGAAGGTTTTAAAAACAGCAAAAAAATAGCTGCCAATAGGTATATATATAGTTCTAGTAACCAAACTAAAGCCATTTGGACATTAATAAAAAATGAAACATCTAAGAGTAAAATTACTAAATCAGATACTATTATAGCTACTGATACTGGAATTGTCAAAACGGGAAAAGAAGCTGCTGACCTCTTAAATAAATATTTCATAAATACGCCATTATCTATCCAGAGAGAGATAACACAGCATAATAATATTAACTTCCGAAATTTTTTAGATGTTAACACTTGCCGTACCAGCACTTCAAAACTAAATTATTTTGAACCATTGAACTCTGAAGAACTTCAGGAAACAATAAAGTCATTAAAAAATAAAAAATCTTATGATTGCCAAAATATATTAAATTATTTAGTTAAACAATCAGCCATATCGATTTTGAAGCCACTAACATTCATTTTCAATAGTTCAATGCAGACTGGATATCTACCTTCAAAGCTTAAGCTTTCAAAAATTACTCCAATTCATAAAAAAGGAAATAATGACCTTCCTGAAAACTATCGTCCTGTCGCTAATCCTCCTGTTTTTTCAAAAATTTTCGAATATGTAATATTGAGGCGATTAAGGAAGTATTTGAATAGCGTTGGTTTGCTGTCTCCCAAACAATTTGGATTTAGACCGGGATTTTCTATAAATGATGCTGTTTTTTCTTTGATGAATGAGGTGCTGACTTCGGTGGATAGTAGATCAAAGGTTTGTGGTGTTATAGCAGATTTATCAAAGGCGTTCGACCTAGTAAATGAAGAAATTCTATTGGAAAAGCTCAAATTCTATGGTTTTCAGGGTCCGGTTTTGAAATGGTTCAAGTCATATTTTGAAGATAGATATCAGAGGGTTGTTATTGAATCTCACCCAAGTATGTATAGTTCTAAATGGTTAAAAACAAGAAGCGGAGTACCTCAGGGTACTGTTTTAGGTCCTTTACTATTTTTACTGTACATTAATGATTTACCCTCTCATCTAGATCCAGCTCACTGCGTTTTGTATGCGGACGACGTCAGTATTCTACTAAAAAATGAGAGTCAATCTAATATGGATTCACAATGTCATGAAGCTCTTCACAAATTAGATAATTGGCTAGCTGCAAATATGCTGAGCTTAAATTATAGTAAAACTAAAGAAATCTCATTCAGGACGTCAAGAGGGGCTAATTTGAGGATAGGAAACCGCGACATAGAGTCTGTTAAAGACATAAAAGTACTTGGAATAGTTGTAGATTCAGATATTTCATGGAAACCACATTTGGCATACTTAAAAGGAAAACTTAGCTCTGCAATTTTTGCCATCAGACATCTAAAATCACTTCTCAAAAAAGAAACGCTCAGACAGGTATATTTTTCATTATTCCACTCCCTTTTGACATTTGGCATAGTTTTCTGGGGAATTCAAGTGATGTTATTCAAATATTCAAACTACAGAAATGGGCATTGAGAGTAATGACTGGAGAAACAAGACGGACTAGTTGCCGGCCTATTTTTAAGGAATTAAAAATCCTTCCATTGCCTAGTTTGTACATTTTCGAAACTATATGTTTTATTAAGAGACACCAGCACGAGTTTAATACTGGAGAGGCATTTCATAGCTATGAAACTCGATACAGGCACAACCTGAGAGACGGAGTTCACCGTACAAATCTTTACCAACGGGGAGTAAAAAGCGCTGGTATAAGATTGTTCAATACTTTACCAATGCATCTAAAAGAACTGAACGGTAACATTTTTAAAACAAAATTGAAAAATGAGTTGTTGAATATTTCCGCATATTCAACTGAGGAATTTACGGCTCATTATGAGCAACTAAGAATGATTAGGATATAGTAACTAATATCCTAAGTATATTGACTTAATATTTTGACGAATCTACATACCCCTTTTATAGGTGGTCAAAAGATGATTAATAATAATAATAATTCTTATGAATTTTACCTGTATTTCGCATTTGGAAAATTAGTTTTACTTATGTTTTATGAAATAATTTCTCACTTACTTTTGGCCCGGATACTTTGGTTGAAATCCTCCAGTCATACCCCCCACCATGCCTCCTCCAGTCATCATATGTCCAGCCACCATACTAGGGGAATGATACCCTGCATTGCTGGAAATCAATTAGAAATAAGTTTCTTCTATGAATATTAGAAATTAGATTCTCCAGCCTATCTATGATGCATATTTAATACAGCGATATATACGATTTGTATTAAAATATGGAAATGTATCTTTGAAGTAGAAATTTTGATATCAAGTTCCATTATTCCACGTAACCTGGTTTTGTCGTAGGTCCTCAAGTAGAATCTGTCCAAGCAAAGAAGACCCTCTGACAAGATGAAAAAATTACTCAAGCTTGGTCAATATTGGTTTTTGAGTTATCAATTTGATCTCAAATTGTAGGAAACAGTTTGATCTACTATTAAGAGCACAGTTATAGTTCTAGAACAAATATTGACCAAGCTCTAGTCATTTTCCCATCTTGCCAGAGGGTCTTCTTTGCTTGGACCGACTATAGACTATGGGTTGAGAAGTGAGTATGACGTAAGTCCAAGCCTAATGAATGGTTCCAGGTCTGAGGTCTAATGCACTTCAAACATTTTTAAAACAGTTAGAGATATTTATAAGACATAAATTATGTACTATAGGTCTAGAATATTGTTTATGAGTAGGAGTTTTGTTCATTAATTGTAACATAGAAAGATGAAAAATAGTGCTCCATTATTACTGATTTTTTGGAAGGTATCTATAATAATAATTATATTATTTTTGAAAATTGGGATGCGAGAGAAATAAATAGTACAGGATATGCCTAGTTTTCCTCCCGTAATTTTTACAAATTGTTTACTCACAGTAATTTGTATAAACGTATGAATAAATAATCAAATATAAAATATAGAATTCAGGCACTCCAACTAAATGTACCAGCTAAACTTTTCAACTTCAGAAAACCTTGAATATAATTCCAAAAATAATATAATAATTACGTACTAAACTGATAAAAGACTCAACTTACCATCCTCCGAGAAATCCCGATATCCCAAGAGCCAGAAGCGGTAACCACCCCATTCTAAGCTAAAAGTATCTATACCAAGTCCCTAAGTTTTTCAAAGTTTCAGGGTAGCACTAGCAGAACAACTTATTTACACAAAAACTTGTAAAAGTTGGAAAGTTTCGGCCAGAGATCAGATTCCCTACGTGGTTGTATGATCCCAGATCACTGATCAATATTGATGTTAAAAATTTAATCGAACGTCATGTAATCATTGAAAATTAATTCCCAACATGTTGTTTGTCGAGAAAAGTTCTATTTGTGTTTCAAGTATGACGTATTGTGTTCAATTTTTGAGCTAGATATGATTTTCAAGGCTCAATTCGTATGGTGTTATGTTTGTTTCATATAGTAGAAGCCAAAAAGATAGGCGACTTTGTCTGTGACTTGTACGCGATGTAACCTTCTAACAGCTGATGTGATGCATCTATTGTCTCTTTTGATTTTAAAAACATCATCTAGGCATAGCTGAATGGTAACTTCAATTGACAACATTAGCTGTTGGAGCGCACAAGGAGCAGACGAGTATGACTAACTTTTAGACGTCAGCTGTGGATTATTGTTCATCATAGTCTTATTATACAATTAATTGGATAAGTTCTTCTAGTATCATTCGTTCTTCAATTCAGATTTTTGTTTGGTTTTTTTTGTCTGTGATATCATGATGATAAAATAGGTTATTATTGTGGTTAATGATTATAGTGTCCATCCAAAAACCATTGCTGATAATATTGGAGTTGAACCCAATAATAATTATATCATCGTTCAAGATTATTATTTTATTGCACGGATTAATTTTGACCTTATTTGATAAAAGTGAAACATCAAAGGAAAACATAAGATTATACCTTCATGTATAATCTTATTATTTTCCTTGGTTTGATAGATGCTAAGGATAGGCTGTCCAAGCAAAGAAGACCCTCTGGCAAGATGGGAGAATGACTCAAGCTCGATTAATATTGGTTCAAAAATTATCAATTTGATCTGAAATTGTAGGAAACAATTCGATCCACTATTAAGACCATATTTATCATTCTTGAACGAGTATTGACCAAGCTGGAGTCATTTTCCCATCTTGCCATAGGGTCTTCTTTGCTTGGACAGACTATAAAGTGTAAGTGAGGAACTGTGAGTCTATTAATTACAAGTTATTAATAGATATAAAATCTATTCTTATAGCTACAGAATTTCATAGCAGTTGTCAAAAACTAAGGCGGTTGGCGAATGGCTCTTTCAGGACAGTAGGCGAGCTGTCTGCTATACTAATTCGCACTTGGAGACAGCTTTAGACTGTCATTACAGAGCTAAGCATTAATAAAAGTCTAATCTAATTCATTAAAAATAATCTAATTAAAACATATTGTATCGGTAGATAAAATGAATTAAATCAAATACCCTTTTTTTAAAACTTTGAAAGGATTATTTTCACAGAGACATGTTTCAAGCTTAAGCCCATTTTCAATGTGAATAGAATAGGCTAATACTCTATCTAGGCCATCTATTAGGCCTATAGAGTATTATTCTATTCAAATTGAAATGGGCTTAAGCTTGAAATATGTCTGTGTAAAAATTATACTTTGAAAGCTTTAAAAAGGGTATCTGATCCATTTCATTCTATCTATCAATTATTTTAAATAGCCCTAAGTTTAAAGTTCAATTTTCATTATGTATCGATAACGAATTTGATATGACCTTCCAATTTAATTGTTCAATTCCTCTTGTATCTTTATGGATGTATCATCTTAAAAACGTTTTGAGCCATATCCACACCGCATCAAGTTGAATTGATAATAGGTAAGTTAAAAATCATAGGGGCTCATTCATAATTAAAAAGTATACATGGTGATACAAACAAAGGGATAGGCCTACTCAAAGGATTAAAAGGAGATAGTACTGTAGGTGAGAAATTGAGGGATTTCATTTATAATCAATTTTATTCGCTTATAGTTCTGATGTAACAGTAATTTCCATGAATTATATCACAAATCAGCATGCTTTAGAAGGAGGAATCTATTCCTAAATAGTCATTTCTTGGCGTTTCTGGAAGACGTTCTCCAAGAGGCAACAATACCATTTTCCTAGCTGTGGAATAAGAGAAAGTTGGTTATCAAATATTCTCATGGAAATCGTAGTGAAATTATGTAATTGGAGGAAATTCATTACTGTTTTTTTTTCTAAGAGTGGAGCAGCTATTGTTAATGCGATGCAATCATAGTTTGTAAAATTGATTTGAATCAAAATGTACTTCAATCATCAATCCTTGTGGATATTATTGTTCTAGAGCTCCAATCAACATTCAATATCAAAATCAACTATCATTATAATAGTTTTAAATATCTTGTATCCTGTATCTTGTGACCAAACAGGTCACATCATAAAACTGACTGAGGGTCCACATCCACTGTCAGCAGGGCCCTCGCGTAGGGTGTGCGGTGTGTGCGACCGCACAGGGCGCCACGGCCAAGGGGGCGCCGTGGCGGCTGATGCGAAACGGGAATTAGAAAATTCCAATTAGGCTTTCAGAATAATTTTTCACAATTTGATAAAAAAACTATTCTACCAACAACTTGAATCCACAAGAAAATATTTTCTCTGCATAAACTCATTCATCATAATGAATTTATCAATTGAAAAACAATGTATGGAGCAAGCGAAGAAACGCCCCTCTTGAATTCAATTCTATTGTTGGCTGACAACCACCTTACACTCTGTCGACCAATCACATGCCTGTTTCCGATAAAAACTTCTCCCTAATATTTTTACCGAATTGTTGTAGTTTTTCGAACTTTTTTCTTGCAATAGGTCGGTACTAGATCATGAATAGTTTGAGTTCTATTTCATTATATTCATCGTATAAAAAATATAATTAATGAGTATATGATGGAAGTGCGAAATCATATTTTCATTCCATTTCATACACCAAAAATTATTGAAGTCTAGTACTGGCCTAAGTTACACGATAAAAGTAGAACTGAGTGTAAATTCTATAAATAAATTTTTCAAATACTAACTTGATATAATCTAACCAGCCTGAATACATAAATGAATATTATATTAGCAAAAGATTGTCAATAGTAAATCAGAGCGATTTTTTGTGTATGATACACCATCCATCATTTTCTTGCTAGCAGCCATTTTCTAAGACAGAACTCACGAAACACAGTCAACCAATAAGAAAAGAGCAGGCGGGGCATGAAGGCGTGTCCAAGTCAAAACTGAAACAACTGTCAACTGCTGCCATCTACTGGTTGAATTTGGAAACTTTACTAACAGATTTTGTCGGCCATTTTAATTCTAGGTGGAGCTCGGAGGCGTGTCCAATGGAAATCAAAGCAAGTCACCAACCTATTGCTACTGCAATTTGCTGGCTGAATGCGGAACTATTTCGAATGTTATACAAGAAAGTTGGGTAGAGCAGTGAAAATGGCTGAAATCTTCAATTTGTTTGTTATTGAGTTATCGTCTTTATCAAAATATCTTTATTTCCAGTGAAATAGAATATGTATAATGATACCCGATATTTTTCTGTGAAAAACTTATTATTCCCTCCCTTATGTGCTTTCAAGCAAACTAATAAAATAAATTAATCAATAATTGAAATTTCAATATTTCAATGATAAAGTACGGTGCAATGTGACAGTTCTGTTCAATGTAAATAGCCTATGAAGATGTAAACTTCCTAGCCAGCTTGTATTTTCAAATTATGTTCTTCTGAATAATGTTTTTTCTCATGAATAATAGTTTCGAATAATGACAGTTCTGGTTTGAATTCAACTCACAATAATTAATACTTGCTCCATTCTTGTCATAATAGGCAGCTTGTCTGCTAACTCCAGAGAAAAGAGGACTTCCCTGCTCTGTGATTTGCATGTAGAAGCTATCTTGACCCTGGAAAGAAATTGAAAATTTTTGAACCTTTTGTAATAAAAATGATAAAATGCTCTGTAATGAAAACTGTAGAATATCTTGTAATAGAGATTGTGAATTCTATGACGGGGCACAAATAGAGAACATGTATTACCGGTACCACCAATATCGTGGATATTAAAAGGACACGAATTACCACCAATATTATGAATATTGAGAACTTGAATTACCACCTTCCAATTCAACAACAGTATTGACGATTTTGTTGCTAGTCGGAGTCGGACGCGTTTTGGGACTCTGAGCCACATCTTCAGCTGAGAAGTACCCAGGTACTCCTTGTACCTAGTTCACCTTCTCTGTGCCAAAGGTCTCCTCAAGGTAAGTTTTCATTGCAACACACGTCGAGCACAAGATACAATAGAAACACATAGAGCCAACTGTCGGCTCGTGGCCACGAAACAGGTGAAGTGCCCGTATCTTTTACAGTACAGCACTTCACCTGTTTCGTGGGCACGAGCCGCCATAGTGAATTAGAGCAACACGAATAAATAATTAGCTGACCAGTGTGCGTTGTATTGCTCTATCCAATAATCATGTTCTCTTAGGGCTACTGTATTCATTAAAACTTGAAAATAATTCAAATCAAAGTACCTTTTTCAAGAATATTTTAAAAAGGGTACTTTGATTTGAATTATTTATAAAACTATGTGTTCCTATGAGAAAAAAAATCAGTGTTGACTGTGATAAATGATAGATCCCTTAAATAATATCATGAACCTCTCAAAACAGAAATAAGTAAGAGTAATTATAATAATAATAATTTTTGAAAAATATACATGTTTATAAATACTTACATATTCAGGATCAGTACACAAGAATGAGCGGTACCGAATCTCTTGTTTTTGGATTTGGTTATTGACCGTCATTTTAAAAGGCTCGCTAAACTTGAAGCCTGGATTTTCAACTTCCGAGCACCTGTAAATGGATTGAGAAATCAAAAATTGATAGAGAAATAATAATTAAAGGAGTCATCGTGAAACATTGTACTGTAATGCAAGTTTAAACATAATATTATAAGATTAAAGGTGATTATATAACTGACAAAAAACGATTAAAAAAGGCATCACTTTCCGACAAGTATTATATTAATTTATATTGATTAGAGGTATCAGCAATTCCGCATTATAATACTTTTATCCCTTTATCACCAAAAATTTCTGTGCATCAAAGAGTTATATTTATATTGATTAGAAGTATCAGCAATTCAGCATTATAATACTTTTATCTCTTTTATTTTACTGGGCTATGTGTATACATACATGGTTTATTATACTAGAGATAGATTTCACAAGAGTAATGCATTTTCTCATCATCTGTTATTCACCATGTAAACATCATTATTCACTTACTCATCCATCACCTTTGCTTAAAATACTTGCTATCAAGTCGCAATTGTAACAATCGATAGATGAATATTTTATCAAATATGATCAAGCTTTATACTTTCATAATTCATAAACTTCGAGACAATCTCAAGAGATTCTCAATGTTATCATAATCATTTATTCGATAATCCACAATGTAGAGTAGAATGAGATTCCTTCCAAAATCCCAAATACGAGTGGTTTTAATTGTTTGTGTGTGATATTCTCTCTCAGTAGAATATTTGAATGGTTTTTTCCAACGTGATAACAATTAGAATAATCGAATTCATATTGTTATCATTGAATAAAACGGTTCCAAATCAATTATCAATATTAAATTATGATAAGAATAATACCAATAAATATTCAATGAATAAGTGAGAGTAATACATATAATAATACTAATACTATTAATACTTACTCTGGTGGGAATGGAAAGTTGGGAGGGGCATGGGGAATCCTTAAGTTCTGAAGGTATGGTGCGGTAACAGGTCTGTAAGTAAAAACAGAAAAAAGTTTAATGATAATACTGTATCATGAGACCTTCAATATCAGATTCGGAAAGATTTGACGGGAGCAAAGAAACTTGATATTATAACATGTGCATTATGTTTATTCTTTAAATTTTAATTTTTCGAAATGTTTGACTTGACGGAAAGAAGAGTTGGTGAGTACAATAATGAATAATCATTGAACAACTTACGAGTTTTTCTAAAAGCTACTATTTTGTGATATCTTTTTCAAGCCAGAGAAATGAAAGAGAGCTTCGAAAATAGCTTATGATTTGAAATGATTATGAAAGAGTTCAAAATGATTGATAGAACATTGAATTATCATACCAAGTACAAGTTACTTGTTTGCGAGTAAGGTATAAGCTACTTCTATATTATATATTTAATTAATATAATGCTATGAGAATCGTCTCTAACACTTTAACTTGTATAAACTGTCTAATTTGAGAAGCCTAGCAGAGTTCCAGTCAATATAGGTTTGGGCCAATAGATATTGTTTCATGCTATTGAATAAATAAATACATTTTTTTCCAAAATAATACTATCAAAAAACTCACTTAATATTTGGTCTTTTAGGCGCAACTGGCACAGCATTGGGCGAGGCGGGGGTCCTGAAATAAAACAAGATTTGAATAAAATACATTACAACAATTTAGAAAAATTGAATCAAACTTAAACTAAGTTTTTAAAATAAAATTACTGTCAGCCTGCCTATGTTAGTAACGGATGTATTAATTATTTGAATTAAATGAAGGGATAAACTCCATACACAATAAATTCGATACAATTTAAAATCTATTCAATCAAGAATCAGTTTACGACTCAAGTTTAAAATTAATTTATACAATTATAAATTGTATATTTAGAAAGTAATGCCGTTTTGTCTGCTTATTTTGCGCTAATGTTGTCAATAATTAGAGTTGTCATGAATCTATAGCCTGGATGATAATGCTTTTTCAATCGAAATAGATGATTTACATCAGCTGTTAGTTGATTATATCACTTACAAGTAACAGATGTAACCACCTAACTTTTTGGTGTTAATTAATACCTAGAAGGATCATTTCAAAGTCATTGAACAATATTATCAACAGTTATTCTATTACTCTTTTTCAATGCTTCGTTCTACCGTGGATATAGTGGACAACATAATTATGGTAGACGTAGATTATACTTAGTGTTTCCTTTATCTTCTATTAGTCCTTTTTATATATAGTCTGGCCAAGCAAAGAAGAGCCTCTGGCAAGATGGGAAAATGACTCCAGCTTGCTCAATATTAGTTCAAGAATTATAAATGTGATCTCAAGAGTAGATCAAATTGTATTCTATAATTTGAGACCATATTAATAATTTTTAAAACAATATTGACCCAGCTGGAGTCATTTTCCCATCTTGCCAGAGTCTCTTCTTTGCTTGGTCAGACTATACCTTGCTTGAAACTTGAATTACTTTCAGCCTTCAACAGAAAAGATACCACCAGCATTACATCGTTTGTGATGTTCCTTTTAATTCTTATATTAGTAATGCTCGTTCATTTCATAGAGCTCACCGAACGGATTACATTATTATTTCAGGAGACTGAGATATGCTCATAAATTATTATGAAAAATGATCACGTCCCGTGAGATGTAATCAGGATAATACACAAATTTTTAATAACAGGTAACTTTTACTGAAATATTCGAGAAATAATCAAATACTTTTTATCTTACTCTCATTTCTCCCATTACAGATATTCATAAACTATCTTGAGAACACAGAATAACTTATAAATGAAGGGTGTTTTTTAGAGAGGTATAGAACTTTAAGTTGACATTACTGTTTAAGATGGTGACCGATTCAACATTTGACAAATTATTTACTATCAGTTTGGTTTGGCAATTCATCATTGAAAGACTCACGCCTGAACAACGCTTGCAAATAGCGCAAAATACTATTTCGAAAATTATGGTTCTGTGAGGAATACGTATCTCTCACTACGTCCATTTTATCATCAACAAAATCGTCTATCAGAGCATTTAATTCGATTAACCATCG
This sequence comes from Sogatella furcifera, assembly GCA_017141385.1. Lineage (NCBI taxonomy): Eukaryota > Metazoa > Arthropoda > Insecta > Hemiptera > Delphacidae > Sogatella > Sogatella furcifera. Next base: position 434,334 of record CM029557.1, read on the forward strand.
ACCGTTTTTGCACCACGTTCACTGTTATTGATAACTCGCATCCCCAGAGACGTCGTACGGTGCAGAAGAAGCTATTGCACTATAGAGCCATTCGCCATTGAGCACAGGAATAGGATCTGTGTCCATCCACTTTAAGGAAGATTTTGCGGAAGGATTTTGGTTTGCGTGCTTACAAAATTCAACTCGTCCACAAGAATTGAAGCCAAACGATCATCAAGACAAACAATTATATTCACAATCACGACACCCGACAAAATTCATTGCTTCATAGGAGACAATGTAATTTACAATTGACTTTTAACAGTTTTCATGAATTTGGAATAAAAATTTACAATCTATTACCGAGTGAAGTACGATCAATGGAAACGGAAAATTTCAAAAAAATAATTAGGCATACGTTATGTGAACTATGTGTGTACCATGTTAGGGAGTTTGTAGAATTCTTGACAAGTGATAACAATGCTATTGATTTATAGAGAGATGTATTATAAAGTTAGTTACCATTCTAATTTGTTTTATAATTGATATTTGATGTTTTAATTAATTTTATAATTGTATATGTGCTTGATGCTTGACGTTGTTATACAAATTGTATTTTTGTCATGACAATAAATGATTTTGATTTTGATTTGATTGAAGCGAGGAATAGATTTGTCAAATGGGCTCAAAACGAGATAGCCGTTGTTCCCGATTTTCATAAGGGAATTGTGTTTAGTGATGAAGCGCGCTTCTGGTCGAGTGGCTACATCAACAAACAAAACTGACGCATTTGAAGTGAAGGGTATGTCAAAACACCTTTACATTCAGAAAAACTGACTGTTGGGTGCGCTCTATGGAATGGGCTGGTGTAATCGGCCACAAATGTTGGAAAAAGTAATAAAAAATTGGGCATCCAGATTGGACAACATCCGAGCCAGCCGTGGTGGTCATATGCCATGAATCATTTTTAAAATGTAATGCCACAAGATTATCTTTCAAATAAAAAGAAGTTCTTGTCAATCGAATAATCCATTATTGTTTTATTGCAATTTAAAGTTCTATGCCTCTAAAAAATACACCCGTTATAAGTTATTCGGGAACTAAGTAGTAAGTATGGACTTTATCTTTAAAAAAAGCATTAGAGGTGAGAAAAAAAAATACTGAACGTGGAATTCTTGATCATTTATTCAATATTTTTGCAGCAAAACAATGACTATAATATTATCATTTAATAAATGATTGAAGAGTTATGTTTCGAAACATGATTACGGTTTTTCCAGTTGAGTTTATTAGAAGTTCCGAATGATCGGAGAAAACCTGTAAAAGTAGATACAAAATATTTAACAAAATTAGATGCAAATAACCAAATTGGAGGTTGAGAATTCAAAGAATAAAGGAAAATAATCATAAATAATTGAACTACATAATTATACAGTATCTTATAATTATATTTCAAGAATATGATCAGACATTCCATGGGATTTCAACCAATAATGATAAACTTCATCCTTGAAAACAATTCATAGACTAAATAGATTACTTACAATACTATAATAATCAATTCGAATAATTAATTCTCCAATCTTACTTACAATACTCTTTGACAAAAGTATAATACAGATTAAAAGGAAATAATATATAAGGTACAAACAAGAGGACTCTTATTTTCACTGTATAGAGTTAATTCATTGAAGTCAATTCAAGTTAGGTTTATTCATACAAAAGTAAGTCATATACCGTACTTCAACATTGACTCAATATTGGAAATTTGAATGTATTCTCCCTCGAGTTTAGAGATTATTATAAGCAATCTACTAAATAAATATTTTTTTTCAAAAATGTTACAATTTCATATGTGATATGGGTACTTACACCCTCGGTCCTCCTTCCCCATTAAAACTGTCTCCCACATTCAGATTTTTAATGTTATTCCTGAAAAATTCATTGAAAAAATTGATATTATATTAGCTTCCGTCATTACTAATTCTATATGATAAGTATGATTCAACGTTTTCTCAAGTATCTTATTATGAAGTTTGTTGATGTACTTAGTCACAGAGGAGAAAATTTTCTTCTCTGTCACTTAGTGGAAATTTTTCATAACGAAAGAACTAATATGCTGTCTCAATAATCCACTTTATAATAAGGTGAAAAAATTGGAAATTGAACAGAAATATGAAAACATGTTTCTGTTTGATTTCTAATTTTTGATTGTGTTAGGTGGATTGGTTGATAAAGTGTATTTGAGACATCTTGGTTCTTTCATTATCTTATATGAATATCTATCATCCTTATGGAATCTCATCATTATCATAATCTCCCTCACTATAATTTTTCATAAGTCTAGTTTCCATTCATTATATTATTTTGTAGATTGTTGTACTTACATGAGGCCATCAGTAGTTTGAGTATCATCCACTAGAGTGGTTCCTGTTACTTCAGAGGTGGAAGAAGTACCTGGTAATACAGTTGTTGTTGGTTTGCCAGTTCTAGAAAATTCAAGGAATAAAATAATAAAATACAGTTGGTAAGTGGTTAATTTTCACCGTCTAAGAGTGATTGCTAACATAATTGTTTGATAATGATGAATAAAATAAAATAATTTCTTTGTAAGAAAGATTATTAGAATAAAATCTAAATTTTAGAAAATTAATGTTTGCTTCTCGATTTTAATTAGGTTAGCTGGCTGTCCAAGCAAAGAAACCCCTCCGGTAAGATGGGAAAATGATTAGAGCTCGATCAATATTTGTTCAAAAATTATAAATGTGGTCATAATAGTGAATCGAATTGTTTCCTACAAATTTAAGATCAAGTTGATAATTTTTTAACCAATATTGACCAAGTTTCAGTCATTCTTCTATCTTGCCAGAGGGTCTTCTTTGCTTGGACAGTCTATAGTGACACACAATCTAGTATCTTATGCCTCAAACCTCGTGTTTTGAAATTTGAAATTAATTTGTCCTCAAAATAACATATTATACTGGGTTGAATCATGATTGAGTACCGTATTTGGAATAATGTTATTATACCAGCATATAATGTTAAATATTTATTGTATCGTAGAACATATTATGTATCATAATTATCTTTTGATTTCATAGAACATCATCCAGACACAGCTAAATTACAACTCCAATTGACGATATCAGCTGTTGGAGCGCACAAGGAGCAGACGAAACCGACTCACGTTTTGGTGTCAGCTATTTTCGTATAATATTTTATTAGAATTTGGATTTGGATTTGATAGAATGCCTTCTTTTTTACCCCACTAAAAAAAATTCTAAGGTGAGAAAATTAAAAATCATTAGGCTACCTTCTCTTGGGAATATCACTAATATTAAAAAGTTTTATCTAAAGAACCCTTTGGAGGTTTTATCTACCCTCCTTTGGGAGATTGGCTGTCGTTAGTAAAGACAGTCAGTCGTTTCCCATCTCTGGAGGAATTGTAATTGTTGCATTACACTCTAAGGCTGAGGCCGCACTGCCGGTGGGTAGAGCCTGGAGGGTGGAGGGTAGTTGGTAAATCTATAGAACATACACACCATCCACAGTAGTACATCGTATGAATGGTATGTGTTCAGCCGCCATCTTGAAATTCTCAAATATGGACAACATAACCTCAAAAAACAGAATGATGTCATACCATTCATACTATGTATTACTGTGGATGGAGTATATGTTCTATAGATTTACCAACTACCCTCCACCCTCCAGGCTCTACCCACCGGCAGTGCGGCCTCATCCTAACTGATTAACTGCATGTTATTCAGAGGTCTTCTGCGCCGCCAATTAGTTGCGGAGACTGGCTTATGGTTGAGAGGATCAACGTGCTAACCACACGTTACCTCTTATCGTGGTTGATGATTATTTGCTTGCTGTATGGACTGTCCGGCCGGGGGGGAATTCTGGCGGGGTGGAGGCTTGGCTCGGCTTCGGCTCGGCCAGTGTTGGTTTTGGGACTGTGAGTTCTGATTGAGAATTTATGGCTTTTGGGCCGGTATTGACCGGGCTGGGGCCGTTTTTGCCTCGTGCCGGGGTGTCTTCTTGGCTTGGACGGGCTCTATAGTAGAGTGAATTTGAAACTGGCAACCAGCTGGTAGGCCTAGGCCCTTCATGGGCTGTTGAGCCAGACATACATACATTTATCTAAAGAATATTTCAGTAGAAATCGATATCTTATGAAAATATCACTAATATTGTGGTGTTTCATGTAAAAATTATTTCATAAATACTTTTTACTTACATGATATTGGGTGTTGTGATAACTGTTCCGTCCTGAGCCATTGATTGAACACCATCAGAACTGAATCTGTCAAATTCATAAAAATCTTGTTGAAGTACCGTGAGTCCTTATAATTCTTTAGTGTTGGATAATCACAAAAAATCGTGAAAATAAAAAATGAAGAGATATCGAAGTGACATTATTTCCAATGTCCTGAGCCCGGATTTAAAAATAAGTTTTAATATTAATAATATATTATAGGCTATTCATAAATACTGAGATTTATATTATCATACATTTAATTAATGAGATCAAATATAAAGATTTGTGAGTTCTAGAGTAGGTATAGTCAACAAGGGAGACTTTTGGCAAGATGGTAAAAGAACTCCAGCTCGGTCAATATTAGTTCAAAAATTATAATATTGATCTCACATTATAGATCAGAATGTTTCCTATAATTTGGGACTGAGTTGGTAATTTTAGAACTAATTTTGACCGATCTGGAGTCATTTTCTTTTTTGCCAGAATATTTTCTCTGCTTGGACAGACTATAATATGGTTAACTAGATTAGCCTATGTCATGCTGGAGGTACCGTGTTGTTTGAAGGCTGAAGTAGTCGAGTTGCAGCATAAGGTATAGAAATATTAAGGAATAATATGTTATAGTAATGTAATGAAGAAGCTACAATTCTAAATTATGGAAGAAGAATAATTAAATAATAAAGAGATCAGACAGTAATGAAGATTCCCTATTAGCATGGAAGCAATAACGTGAAAAAATTTGTAGTACTCGCAATCATTAGAGAATTGGCCAGAAAATTGTAAATTTGACGTAAAAAATCACATTGTATATATGTGATAATATAGATATAAAAATAAAGGTAGCAATTCAATCCAATTCAATATTATGAGTATAGATCATAAAATAATATAGGAACTTACACAGTGTCAGTACCAATATTTATGTTTTGCATGTTCTGCATACTATTGGACCTGAAAAAATAGAATCGATCTTGTATTATTCCTATCTCTCCATTGATTATTTACGAATTGATCCCTATTCAATTATTATAGTAATGTGATAATTAGAAATATTGCTCTTCTATTTTATGGGCTATCCAATTGAATTTCAATTGATTCTATAGCTCAATATAGTGCTATAAAAGATTAAGAACGTCTTGTCTCTTGATATATCTTGTTAATATTATCTTAATGTTGTCCAATTCTAATTTAGATATTTTTATATAAAAATTGAAATGTTGAAAAATTTTGATTATCTATCGAAAATGTTATTTCTACTTACGCGGGATCTGGACCGTTGATAAATTTTCCATCCGAATTTATTGATTGGATAACGGGGGTGAACCTGAAAAATTCATTAAAACTTTTTATTTATTCAGATGATGCCCACATAAGTATTTACTTGTGTGTGGGTAATGGAGAGTGCGAAAGTGATTAAAGAGGTATCATTTCATTCATTTATTGACATGATTACACAAATCAGAACATAATTATGAACTAGGATAGAAGAAAAAGACTGTGAGCCTCTGGTGGGATTCGAACCCACAACCGGGTAGCGCTATAGCGGACTGAAGGTTGTAACGCCCCAGTCCTCTTGGCCAAACCGGCTTAGGCTACTTATACTTAATGTATCATGAATTAATTTTGTCATGGATTCTCCATAATTTTATTAGTAACGATAACCTGAAACATAACGAGAAAATGTCAATAACTCAAATAATAAATAGGGAGAGGAATAGCACAGGCTGTCAATTCAAGTAGTTGTATCGATGTATTAATATGTATGAATACGTATGAATGAATGGAACAAACTTTGAAGAAGGGAATTAAAAAAAGTTATGTAACCTCAAAAAATCAACCATTTCTAATAAATAAATCAGGAAATAATAAATTCGAATAATAAATGAAAAGACAAGATGTTGTCAAAACACTGATTTATTAGAAAATCGAGATACCGGTTTCGGTTATTACACCATTATCAATCTCTGGTAAACTCGGAGTTGTCTTTCATTTCATCTTGTCTTTTCATTTATTATGGATAACTACCACAATATCAATTTCGCAACTACTCAAAGAGGGAATTCGAATGATCGTTTTTGAAAAAATTAATGTAAAAATGTATGTGACCTCACCGTGGAAACACATGTACCATTCCTGACTGGTGGCCTAAGTCTATCAAGTTATAAATTATTATTTTCAAGAAGAAGAGTTTAAACCATTATCACAGCTCTACTTTTAAGGTAATAGCAAATATGCAATGTTGTATTGAGAAAACCTTACTGAGAAAAAATAATTTTGTTAATAATTGACCACTGAATCGAATTTATTTTGTAGTTTTATTCGATTTCTTATCACAAAACTTCTAATTTTAATGGTTAAAGTCTCTATAATAGCGTTGAATAATCCATCACCGATACTGAAAGTTTCCAAAGATTGAAAGGTGGAATACTCACACATAATTAGATCCAATATTATGGTTCTGCATGTTATTCCTAGAAAATGGAATCCCAATAAATTAATAAATAAAATATCATAAGCCTACATCATAGCTTATAAACCAAGAACACTACCGTACTGAATTCGTATACTAAAGTTTGTTCAAGCAAAGAAGACTCTCTGGCAAGATGGTGAAATGACTCTAGCTCGGTCAATATTGTTTCAAAAATGATCAATATTCGATCTTAAATTGTAGGAAACAATTCGATCTACTAATAAGAATACAATTATAATTATTGAACAAATATTGTCCAAGCTGGAGTCATTTTCCCATCTTGCCAGTGGGTCTTCTTTGCTTGGACAGACTACAGTGTGACCGTTGGTGTGAAACGCTCCATAACAATATGCTGAGATGAAAAACCCTCCCGCCAGCCGCAATACTTCTGCTAAAATCTCAAATTCCGACAAGATTTATCAGGAAGATTAATCTGTATTCTAATACTTGCTCATTTTTTCAACTTTTCCAAGAGGAACGACATTGAAATCAATTGAGTGAAATTTATTTTGACGGACTCGAATGAACTAATATTGTTTACTGTTGCTAAACCTTTGAATTCTTTAATAGCCAATAGTTATTTATTACATATTCTTTAGTCATTTAGCGTATGGCTTTTAATAGTGGGGAGACCCAAGGGTTGTTCCACTTCGCCAGATTTATTTATTTATTTATTTACATGAATGTAAAAAACCTCATCTTCCACAAACGGAGACATAAGTTATGTCTTTAACATATCTTTGAAGATAGTATCAAAAGAAGTTAGAAATCTGACAAGGTTAGAGAGAAGGATTTGGAATATTTGCTCATATTCGAACTTTTCCCAATAGGAACGTCTTTGATATTTCTGTTATTAATTTTGTCAGACTTTGTTTCTAATGATCAAATTGACTACTCACATAATGTTACTCTGGTTATCGGTTACAACCACAGTTTCATCGGATGGTGTGGCAGGTATCAAGGGTTTGACAGGACGGGGGGGTCTGGGTGCCCTAGGGGGTCTGGGCGCCCTGGGGGGACGCGGAGGTCTCTTGGGTTTGACTCCTGTCACGGTTGGAGCTCTGCAAAGAATGAAAAGTTACAATTTTTAAAATATTAGCGACCGTGACAGAAGATATTCTAAGTTACACATATAATATTACTAAGTTAATATTCAAAGTTATCATATTTCTAACGCTGTATTTACTATGGAATTGAGCGAGTTAGTGTCTTCTGAGCCCTTTGCACCACTGGCGGCTCGTGCCCACAAAACAGGTGAAGTGCTGTACAGTAAAATATACGGGCACTTCACCTGTTTCGTGGGTACGAGCCGCCAGTGCTTTGCACTTACCATGATTCTGCCATTCCACTTCTACTATTTTGCTTTAGTAGTAATAAACTTCTAGATTGAGCAGAATTCGGTGGAAATTATACATATATTATACTTCATCTGTTGAAAATAATTAAGACCAACGTTACACTGTTAATATTACACTTGATTTGTTTGATAAGTTTAGCTTATCTAATCAATTCAGTGCGAGATGCATTGAAGAAGTTAGTTCGTATGATACCATCTTATAATTGAACAATCATATGACGTTAAAACCATTGTATACACCATCATATATTTTATATGAAAACCATTTCATAAAACTATATAATACAGACTTCCATCCTAACCCAGGCTTTGGCCTTCTTGGATGAGTCGCATGAATTGCCTTTTTTCATTTGCATTGTACCTAGATAGGCAAATAATATACCTTTATATTAACTTATTAAATCTGATACCGTATCTGTTATGTTTTCTAGAGAATAAGTAATTCCTACTATGAGAATAATATAAAATTATATTATAAATAATATTATATATTTATAATTAGGCTATGTGAATGATTTTCTTATTATTGTAATGCCTGGCAGAATGCAGAAAAGAATTTGAATTTGAATTGAGTCTAGGCTATGTAATATATATGATTTTTCATTCATATTTTTCTACTTAATACAGCAGTATTAGAATATTGTACTTACGTGTATGTGGTTACTCCATCTGACATTGTCTGTACCACGGGAGAAATCCTAGGAAATTCATGAAGATTAATAATTGAGAGTCAGAGAAGTGAAAATTCACACTATGGATTTCGAAGAAATTCTTAAAATGATTAGTTGAATCATCATTAATGATACCATTTTGAAAATTATCATTCTACCACTATTCACGAAGACTTCATTTTAATATTTCAGTTGTAGCCTGCGTCAGTCATGTTTTTGATGAGAGTGAAGCCCACATCTGCTCATAGGCTTGTGCGTATGTAGCCTTCTTGTTAGGAATTTCTTAGATGCAACTCACTGTCAGGATCTATTACGAATATTTCAAGTTATAATCAAAAGATTCTATGGTAGGAAGAGTAGCATAATGGAAAATTTATTCCAAAAGAATCATATACATGTGAATAAAATGGAGAATAGAGTCACAAAACGTAGAAAAAATAACAAAAAGCTGATAGCATATCACACATCTTATAGAAAAGATGTGATTACAAAATACAATGATTGTAAATCATGCAATAGTATTGAATTTATGTCAATATATTTTATTAGGTGAAATATGTTTCTAAAATTTCTTGCACTTACACAACATTGGATCCAACATCTTCTGTAGTATATTGGTTAGCCGTGTTTGTAGCTGAATTCCTGTGGAATTTCGTTAGTGATATTATTATCCCATTATGCATCAAGAAGTAGCCAATTAAAGGTATCTTGTATTTTAATTTTTTCGTGCAGTAGCCTATAGGTGTATTAAAATCGAATTTGAATTGTCTCTCATTTGTATCTTACATTTATTTCAAATAATTTCACTTTCCGACAGTTATACATGAGGCCAAGTGTATCTAACCGCCTTGAGATGACGTAATTCAGGAACCACTTTAAGAAATATTATAAAGTATCAATGCAAAATCGATTGAGCCCCTCTATTGATTGAACACCTTACTTTGAATGACTTTGTATTTTTTGTTGGTTTCAGTCAAATTTTCTCACAATCGGCTCCAGAACTGTTAAAGGCCGACTCTGTTGTAGCTCAATAGATTTGATTAATTTGAATGCCTTTTTTTGTCCTGATCAATGTATCTTAACAAAATAAAACTTGGAATCACAGTACTCTGAAAACTACTCAGAAGGGAACTTTGATTTCAAAATTCATTCATTAACATTTTATTCATTTCAGTCCACATTATAAATTATTATTGAGATAATGATCAATTAGAAATATCTTTGAAATTCAATTCAATAAATTGAACTACTTCCATCCATTACACTATTCCATATCTGTTGATAAGTATGAGAGGAATGAGCAGCAACATGATACAAACTAGAGAGCTTTACGATTGGTAGTTGGATGACCGATCAAAGTGAACGCCCACCATTGGTGGACACAAAACACTCCCAAAGTGGGCGGTTCATAGCAGTAGGGCCAATGGCAGTCGTTCATTCCAGCCGGCTGGAAGGCCAATCATATTCCTCGATATGCTCGCTAGATATTGATGATGGACATAAAATTTAATAAACTACGTTTTGGACAGTCTGTGTTTCTTACCAGAAAGACGTAATTTCTGTCAAATGAATGATGAAATAAAATGGCTATCCATTATGAGATATTGATATTGAACCATTGAAACATATAACTTATCGGTGATCTGACGAATGTGTCGTTTGTTGAGTTCTACATGTTTCTAAAAGTAATATATAAAATCCAATTTGAAATACATTGTATGCATATTCTCTATTTTAAATGAAGTATAGTATCGTATAGTTTATGATTAATTGTCATATTTACACTAAATCAACTTCCTCTACTACACGAAAATTGAAGAAAAAATGTTGAGAAAATTATTATTTTGATCTACAGTAGTAGAAATTAATATGATTCTGAATCATTAGTTACAAGTTTGTAATCTTCTCCTACATCAATTCACAATATTGTGAAAATTATTTATTTATTCATTGATATAATGATAACAATACATTGGAAAGAAAAAACAAACTATTTTCCATTAAATTCATGATATTGTTCAATAATTGAAAGAGATTTTAATAAAGTACTCACAATCTTTCTTTGATTGAATTCTGGAGTCTTTCATTCCATCCTGCGTTTCCTGGGAACATGGGGTCGTTGCTGGAAGAAAATCCTCAATATTTTTTATCATAATCAGTTATGAAACACCCAGTATGATAGATATCATTATATAGTAGCGATAATATAACATTTAGTCAACCATAATAGCTTATAGAGAAATTTAAGTTTTAAAAACAGCATTTCCTTTTCATCAACACTGTATATACTTGGACTTTATCCTACATCAAATGACATTCGATTTTATTGTAATCGTTTTTTCATAGAGACTGTGTAATCAGTTTAATTATTATAGAAGCCATATATAGAGATTCATCATATAGAGATTATAATCATACAGTCCATAATTTGATTATTCTCTTAATCTCATGATTATTTCACCAATTGAAAAAATTTCATGTAGTAGGCTACTTACAATCTACTTTGGAGCTGTGCATTCCATCCGGCGTTTCCTGGGAACATGGGGTCATTCCTGAAAATAAATCCTTATTTATTCTTATAATATTCATTATCAGCATCATAATTTTATACAATCGATAAATGATAGAATTATAGTGATCACATTCATGAGACTAGTTCGCTCCAAGCAAACAGGACATTCTGGTAAGATGGGAAAATAATTCCAGCGCTGTTAATATTAATTCAAAAGTAAAAATTTGGGTTTAAATTTCGGAATTAAACTTCTGTGTAACTGACGCGAAAACATTGGGAGGACTTGTCTGTCTCTTACGCGATGTACCCTTGCTACTAACAGCTGATGAAAAGCATCTATCGTCTCTTTCTATTTCGAAGACATCATCTATGTATAGCTAAATAACATCTCTAATATACAATATACAACATCAGCTGTTGGAGTGTAATTGGAGCAGATAGCTCAGTCAGCCTTACATTTTGGCCTCAGCTATAAGAATTGTCACACTTTTGTAATTTAATACTTGAAATAGTTTTCTAATAGTTGAAATAGTTTTGTAATACACAAGTCTCATTGTTACACTGTAACCTAAAATATTTTTCACATCGAATGAGTTGATGTATTCAGATTTATTTTATTGTATAAAATTAACTTTGCTGAGAATACATTTATCAGAACGAGTATTGATTCATAGTGAAACCATATTCTGTAATAAAAGAAGATTATTACTTCAATGAAACTATTGTATTCGGATAACAAAAATCTGAGCTCAGGCTACTTACAGGTGATCCAAGTTGACACCAAATCTGCAACAAGATGAGAAAATAGGAAAAATGAAAATTGTGAATAGGCATATATAGTTTGTCCAAGCAAAGAAGACCCTCTGGCAAGATGGGAGAATGACTCCAGCTCGGTCGATATTGGTTCAAAAATTAATGATTTGATTTCAATCGTAGGAAACATTCTGATCTACAATTTGAAACCAAATTAATATTTTTTGAACCAATAATGACCGAGCTGGAGTCATTTTTCCCATCTTGAGAAAATGTCTTCTTTACTCGACTCGACTATAAACTAGAAATGTCTATTCATCATACACAATAACTTGAGATTGAGACAAAGTAGGATACGACACAGTCCCAACACATTCTAAGGGGTTTCTCTGCTCGACAAGACTATAATTATTGTTTTTACGATGGTCAATCAGAGTATAGATTGGAACCAATAATCTAGTTCTATTCTTTCTGATGAAAATCCATATAAACTGTATTATTGGAATTTTCCCATATTATACTCTCAAAGACGTTATTGAAATAGATCCAAGATAAAATTTGCAGAGTTGATAATTTGAAATCAAAGTATTTTATCGAACAAGATTCAACAAAAAATCGAATGAATGAACAACTAACAGGATACTTCAAATATTTGAATGCTCTGAATACTTTTAACTTGAGATTCTTATGTAGCCTATCTACGTAAATTTTCGAAGATAAGTAATAATTATTGAAACTAACACAAAATATCAAGAGCTAAAAACTTAGAAATCTTATAACTCACATTCCATCAGCTCCCAAAGCTAGAAGAAAAGCACACAATACGAAGCCCTTCATATTGCTCTAAATAGGAAAATTAGTTCCACTAAAATTCGAAGAGCAAATTTTTCCCAAGCAATTCTATTGACAACTATTGAAAAGTTGCCGCTGTGGATCGAATAGGAGAGTCCTCGAGTTTATAAGGGTTTCAAATTGCTTTGATCTTTTGTTTTCAGATTATTTGAGTTCTAGGCCAAAGTTTATGACGTCATGGATGTCAGAAGGGTCATAAATTGAGAAGTTTGAAAGACGTTTCTGTTTGTAGAGTGGATCAATATGGATGCATTCTTAACAAGCAATGAATTGATTTGATAGATGATATTCAGGCTCAACAATGTATATGTCTAGAAAATAAATAGCTTTTATTTCATCGCTTATTATTATGAAGCTTCTTAGAACCATGTATGCTAAGTGTTATAAATTTAATAATACTGACGCAATAATATTAATCACAGTACCCTCTTTGAAATTAGTTTGTTCTTGATTAGTTTCGATTTCAAGTATTTATCAAGTGAACATGTTACCAATATTATTTATTGTCCTATGCATATAGGAAAAATAACCATACTATAGTCTGTACAAGCAAAGAAGAGCCTCTGGCAAGAAGGGAAATGACTCCAGCTTGGTCAATATTTGTTCAAGAATTATGAATGTGGTCTCAATAGTAGATCGAGCTGTTACCTACAATTTGAGATCAAATTGATAATTTTTGAACCAATATTGACCGAGCTGGAATTACTTTCCCATCTTGCCAGAGGGTCTTCTTTGCTTGGACTGACTATACTTACTAGAGCAATCTAGTATGAACTTGAAAATACTTTAGGTCTACTCATCTACATACATAAATATTATCTTACTTAACAGTTAATGAATTTAGAAGAGATCTATCTGTCTAACTCCCGGACTAGAAAGTAGTGGATAGTACTACTGGATAGTAGTGATTACAGTATCACAAGCTGAACCAAAACATTCAGGCAGTTTCGTCTGCTACTTGTGCGCTCCTACCGCTGATGTTGTTGATTAAAGTTGCATTCAAATACGGGTATATCAATAAATATTAGTTGTCATTCAGATATATGCCTAGATGATGGTATTGAAATCAAAAGAGACAATAGATGCTTCACAACAACTGTTATTGAGTTATATCATGTTTAATAGACAGACGAAGCCGAACAACTTTTTTGTTCTTGGGGCCGGTTTCTCCAAAAAAGTTAATCTGAATTTTGGGTTAAACCATCAGCTGGCTAAATTGAAACACAAGTTAATAAAAGTGACCATACACTGACAGCTGATAGTTTAAACTAAAATTTCAGTTAAACGTACTTGGAGAAATCGGGCTTTATAGTGGGCTCAGCTTATTGAGTATTGAAAGTAAAGTGGCTAGAGAAATTGACTTGGAATAGATCATTCAAGCATAAGCTTCTCCCAACTCAAAAAGATCTTAAAAATTCAAATGAAGACATTCGTGTCATTTTCTTTTCTACATTCCTTTTTCTTGTTCCACAGTAGTTTTGTCGTACGGTAGTATATTTTTTTAAATAAAATATTTCCATGCTCTACTGAATGTTTGTTATTCTGCCTAAAGATTCGTAGTAAGCCAATGTCATTTATTTTTAATGTAGGTCAACAATTGAAATTCAACTTAAGCAAAGATAAAACTTACAAGAATTCAATATTTCAGTGCATGGTAACTGTACGAAACCCTTCAATTGAAATCTACTTTTGTTGAACAAATTTAATTCTGTAATCAACTACTGTACTGTACATAGCAGCGGATTTAGAACCGGGCAGCTCAAGCCGCGCGACTCTAGCTGCCGCTTGGAAATCGTACATTTAAATTCAATTTTATTGATGGCTGACCACCTCACACTACTCAAAGTAAGCTGAGAAATGCCCCTCTCAAATTCAATTCTATTGGTGGCTGACAACTCCCTCCACTCTGTCGACCAATCACAAGCCAGTACAAGTCCATGCCCACAACGCCCTCTCATTGGCTGATGCCATTACGTCATCATGGCCTAGCAAAGGCGGAGCATGAAGGCGTGTCTAATAGGAGTCGAAGCGAATCACCCTATTGCTACTGCCATCTGCTGGCTGAATTCGGAAATAACTTATTTCGAATGTTTTCTCAAGAAAGTTGGGGAGGGCGTTGAAAATAGCTACAATATTCAATTTGCTTGTTATCAAGTTTCCAATTTTTGTTAGGACAAGTATATTTTCAGTAAAACTCAAGATTTATGATTCCCAATATTTTTCCTGTGAATAATTCATAATTTTCTCCCTGATGTGCTTTCGAGCAAATAAATAGAAGTAAATCAATTGATAATTGAAAACTAAATGATCAATAAGTCGCTAAAATTTTTTCCGTTCTTTAATACAGTACTTAGTACAGTATTTCTCTTTCCAACTTATCCCAACCAGAAATATCCAAGCATCATTTTTAAGTGCTCTCAATGATAAAGTACGGTACAATGTTACAGTTCTGCCCAGTGTAGGTTTTCTACACTCATTTTTTATTCATTTCTGTTTTGCTTTTGCTTATCACGTATCACATGTCTGAATACATAAAAATATAAAACAATACATTAGAATAAGAAAGTCCGATAACCCTTTTTTTTCCACACAACAAGCAACGATTATGAATGAGTAAACTGTGAAAATGGAAGGCAGCTTAAATCATGTTTGGCTTAGAATATGTTGGATTGTATCCGTCT
The DNA here is from genome assembly GCA_017141385.1 of Sogatella furcifera. Classification (NCBI taxonomy): domain Eukaryota; kingdom Metazoa; phylum Arthropoda; class Insecta; order Hemiptera; family Delphacidae; genus Sogatella; species Sogatella furcifera. The sequence goes on from CM029557.1 coordinate 449,873, forward strand.
GATAATGGAGGGTGGGGGGGCGCCTGCAGAGATCTTGCACAGGGCGCCAAAACATCACGCGAGGGCCCTGCTGTATAACAATGTATGAAACCAACTAATCAGGTAAATAATAATATGATTAAAAAATTATTTGAAGGCCTATGTAACATCTAATGATTGAAAAGCTTGCTCGTTTCTAGCAAAATTGGAGGGATTTCAAACTAGTGAGCTATAATTTATTGATTGTTAGATCTGACATAAGCTTCAATCTTTAATGATCAAAATATACAAATACTTTTTTGGCATAAAACAATTCAATATACATCAAATGAGGTACATTATTGGTCGAAGTAGTAAAAAAATCCATAAATCAAAGTCACTTTGGGGTCCTGTAAAAATATGTTTGCGGGGGGGGGGGGCGAAAAAAACTGTTACGCCACTGGATAGGTCCTTTCACCAGATTTCCTTATTTTTCTCCTGTTTTTTCCAATTCATTTGGAAACACTCAGAAACTACTACTGCACTGGCGGCTTGTGCCCATGAAACAGGGAGTGCTGAAGTGCTGTATAGTGAAAGATATGTGCACTTCACCTGTTTTGTGGGCACGAGTCGCCAGTGTACTACTGTATAACGCGGCCTCTGGAGAGAATAGAATAGAAATTATACTATGTCTCTGACGGTCATTTACATTTCTGAAATTATTCTAAATCTTATTCTATTCTCCCTGACAGACTCATACGGTTATGGAATTTACACTTCTTCAAATTTCACAATCGACTATATAATTCACAAGAAAAGAAAATATTTTTCTTTCTTTCTTCCATTTCCTGATAGTGATACCTACATGAAGTCTTAGGCTTGTGCATGGGTAATTTGAGGGATAATGTTGAGCGATGATGACTACTTTCTAGCCAGTCGGGACCGACGGCTTATGAACTTCAAGCGATGGTTTGGCAGGAGCACGATGATGACTGCCGGCAGCTCTAGGCCAATCCCTCGCGCTGGAATTGGCAAGGAGGTCTGAATTGACCTCTGGGTGATGGTCCCCTTCCTTTGTGGTCATCACCTCTCAAGAATGCAACATGGTCATTCGTTCTTTTTCTCAACCTTCTGCATCTATCAGTAATGTATTTTTACTCCTATCTTGGGTTTTTCTCTGTTCTTCCTTCCTACCATGGAATGATAAGGTAATAATACTTACCTATCAAAAAAAATCTTCTCTGAATGACGGGGATTTATGTGATTTGTATCTATGAGATTGTGATGTGGTCGAATAATTTTTCCACGGTCATGAATTGAACACTGGCTGTTCGTGCCAACGAAAAAGGTGAAGTGCTGTACAGTGAAAGATACGTACACTTCAAATGTTTTGTGGATACGAGCCGCCAGTGGAATCGAAATCTAGTTTATTAGACCGGCACGTTATCACTTACCACTATACGAGCCACCAAATTTAGTAGTTCTTCCTGAACAACAGTTTTCAACGTATGTGATTGGAAATTTCAATTTTCAGATATTAACAATGACACGATAGTTGTCTGACTCTTTACCATCGCCAGTACGTTTGGAAGTACGTATACAGAATTTAAAAGTTCAGCGGCCAATTTCGCGAAAATACAATATTTATTAAACGTAACCGCTGTTGAAAATTATGTCATTCATCGTAATCAATCCAACACTGGCGACTCGTGCCCACGAAAAAGGTGAAGTCCTGTACAGTAAAAATACGGGCACTTCATTAGTTTCGTGGGCCCTAACCGCCAGTGCAATCCAATGAACATGAATTGACGATTCAGAATATTACTACATCATTTCAGGGTGTTTAAAGTCGAATGTTGCTATTTTTATGCAACAGATTGAAGGAAAGACACTATAAGAAACATGAATAGAATTGTTGTATCGATACCTGCATCGATACTTCGATAATTTTTCACATCGATTGTCAATGTAACTAATATCGAGGAGAAAACAGCAAGATAGCTGCTCGAGTTGATAATGCGGCTCGTGTTCACGTAACAAGTGAAGTGCTGTACAGTGAAAGATACGGGTACTTCACCTGTTTCGTGGGTACGAGCCGCCGGTGCTACTTTATAACAATTACTATGATTCTATGAATAAATTGTTTTGTAATAATATGTTTTCCAAATTGAGAATTATTAACTATGATATTAGCAGTGCATATTATTTCAAGAACCAGTATACAACAAAAATAAACAAATTTTTAAGTTCACGCTTATACCCTCAGCGTCCTTCATTATTAAATTTGTTATCTTTCAAGACTCTGACCACTCTTATTAAGGTATCAAGATCACAGAGAAGGTAAGTGTGCCAAGAATGTATGAAAGTAGAACACAAAATTTCTCCAGAAGCTAAGGCTTGCCTAATACCACTGACGGCTCGTACACACGAAAAAGGTGAAGTGCCTGTATCCTTTACTGTACAGCACTTCACCTATTTCTTGGGCACGAGCCACCTGTGCCTAATTCCACTAATTCACAGGTTCATCAAAATATCGTTGTTAGTACCCTCAAAAATTTGTTTCCTGTGACTCTACTGTTATTCTTTATAGTATCAGATTTGTTTTTACTGTCATGGAATCACTTATTCATTCTACATAATCTATTCATTCATAAATACTCAACTCATGGCTCAAAAGCCTGGGCTGACGCAGAAACTTCCATTTTCAAATTTATGAATTTCATCTGTTAGTTCCTTATGTTATGTAGTCTATCTAGTCCAACATTAGCCTAAATGCGGATGGGGCAGGTTTTGCCTTGAAACCATGGTACAATTGTAAAAACTATCCAATACAAGTACTGGTATCAACAACATCATGTTTATGTATTTTTTTTTTTCATAAAATAATCTGGATTATTAGGAGAATAAGAACATGCCTATACAATTAATTTGTAATTAATCAAGATATATCCATGCTTTTGAAGCCTAATGATTGCATCCTACTAACAATAGTTCGCAATATTTAGGCCTATACTATATTTATTAAAGTTTCTAGTTTATTTATTGATAACCTTGTGAGATCAGACTCCATATAAATGGAAAAAAGGTAATGAACAAAAATTAAACAAATTGAGATTCATTTTGAAAACGGTTTTAATAGACAGTTCAAATTAAGAAAGAAGTTGGATTTTCTCCAGGATCATATTTTTTGACTATTACTTGCTCAACTGACTGGTGTGAGTACCTGAAACATACAGAAGAAACCTTGGAACTACTATCTAAAGAATCGATTCTACCAATAAATAGTTAGTTATCCAATGTACACAATCGTATTTTTCATAAAATTCGCCAAAATTATCAATATAATCATCCCTCTCATTACCTTTACACACAAGCCTGAGAGCTCATGAGGAAATCAACCTCAGAAAAAAAACAAACAATATCATCACTGATATAGTACAGTCGTCCATTACGTTGAAGTACACTCCTCTTCCGTACAACGCCTTCTGATTGGCTGGTGACGTTATAGAAACGCCATTTCGTGGGAGGGTGCTCCACCTCGACCAATAGGGAGCCGGTACAGTCGTTGGTAGTATATTACAGTCTGTTCAGATATTCTTTTTCAACTAAACTTATAGTTGTCCAAGCAAAGAATAGGCAAGATAGGCATTAACTTGTAGGTAACATTCTGATCCACATTCTGATTGATTGATTGTGTAAATCTTACCCAAATCTCAGAAATGGGGATCAAAAATCACAAAATCGCTACTATAAACACAAATTTATCACTTGTGCTACGTTTTGTCAATTTTGCGAGTTTTGATCGCCATTTCTGAGATTTGGGTATGATTTACACAATAGCCGCCATTTAACTTTTTCTTTAGAATTCGACTCTCTTCAACTTCCATTAATAAAAAATACAATTTGATGATTCCTTATCCTTATTGTTGAAAAATGGCGTTTTCCAGCATATTTTTCCAATTATCTCAATAACCGTTAAAGTTACAAACTTGGAACTAGTTTCATTGAATCCCTCAGTTAATTTTACATAGAAATTGATTATTTTAGATCCTCACTAATGCCTCTAAAAAATTAGAGAAATTAATATATATTGAAAAATCTCAATTTTCCGCCATTGTTATCTCGGTAACAAAGCGTTTTTGGGGGATGGTCCCATGGAACTTTTTTGTCTACTTGGTGTGAGGAATCAGCCTAAGAAGTATTGCACATTCCTCCTGAAACACCCTGTATATGATTTTCAGTATAAAGTGAGAAGATTTTGATGAAAACACAAAATTCTTACTATATCCCATTTTTTCTCCATTCTTGTCGAAAACGTTCTCCCATGAGCTGAATGAGTTTGGTCCAAAGCTTTTCACTGTTTTAATTATGTAGTAATCATCATTGCCCTGTTAATCAAATAGAGAAATGAGATGCAATGAAATACTATATCTATATTCATACCAATCTATATTCATAATATTTAAAAATAATGAGCTTCAATAATTCAGTAGAAGACTATTTGATAATAGTCTGTTCGAGCTAAGTAGGCATTCTGACAAGATGGGAAAGTGACTCCAGCTCGGTCAATATTGCTTCACAATAATAAACTTGGTCTCAAATTGTAGGTAACATTCCGCTCTACAACTCCCGACTACTTTCATATTTTTTAAACCAATATTGTTCAAACTGAAGTCTTTTCCCCTAATTTCTTGACAGAATGTCTTCTTTACTCGACTCGACTTGACTCGACTATAAACTAGAAATGTCTATTCATCATTCACAATAACTTGAGATTCAGACAAAGTAGGATACGACACAGTCCCAACACATTTTAAGCTTTATTTCCAATTTCCATCACTATAATAAGTCATGAATTGGCCATGTTTTGTCGTGGTTAAGTAAAATTTGACAAAATACGTTTTTGTCAGTATTATTGAATGGAAAAACGAATAATTTTGGAACTATACTTACGTATTTCTTATCAGTACACAAGTAGTATTTCTTTTCAGTTTTTGGAGTTTGTGGTACCCCGTTCATCGAGTACATCATAAACGTGTTATACTTATCCTCCTTGAACTTGATTTTGGGAGCCGTTACTTCTGTACAACTGTAAAAAAGAGATTTCAAAAGAAATTCTCTATTAAAACCTTTACAAACAAACTCTCTAATTTGGATTCGATTGCTTGGAAAAGCAAAAATTTTTCGTAATGTCTCATTACTTATTACGCACAAGCCTAGAACTCATGTGAGCATCGCTCTCCGAAAAATGTATTTAGTCGCAGTAAAATAGGATAATAATGAAGAATTTAGAAGATCCTTGTGGTTGTTACTTTTGAGAGCTACTATTACTAGTAGCAAAGACGATTCTAGGTTTTATTATTTAATAGAGAGGTCTATTTATTCTAATTATTCTATGCTATATTAGTTAGTAAGATCCTATTAAAAGCTATATAGCTGACGACAAACAAAAGGTTAAGTGGTCTTGTCTGCTCCTTGTGCACTCCAACAGCTGATGTTGTCAATTATGGGGCTCTTATAAAATCACGCCTAGGCACACTGGCGGCTCGTGTCCACGAAACAGGTGAAGTGCTGTACTGTGGGAGATACGAGCACAAAATTCACTTAGGTGGCATAGGTGATGTTTTTGAAATTCAAAGAGACAATAGATGCTTCAAATCAGCTGTTAGTAGGTTACATCACGTACAAGAGACAGACGAAACCGTCTAACTTCTTGGCTGTAGGCTTCAGCTATTTAGCCTATGTCACCACTCACCATTGCTAGTACCTTCTACATTAGAATGAATTATTAAAGGCCTGCAATAAACTATTAATGGCGGGTCGTACCCACGAAACAGGTGAAGTGCCCGTATCGTTTACTGTACAGCACTTCACCTGTTTCGTGGGCACGAGCCGCCAGTGTTAATCGCATACTTACGGAGGTGTTGGCGTTCTCTTATCTTCCTCTTTTTTCTCCTCTTTCTTTTCTTCCTCTTTCTTTTCCTCCTCTTTCTTCTCCTCCTCTTTTTTCTCTTCTGCTTTCTTCTCTTCATCTTTCTTCTCCCCCTCAACAACTACTACGGGATCTTTTCTGAAAAGTAGATTGAAAACAAAACTTTATTGAATGGTTTGCAATGTGAGAAGTGAAAGCAGTATGATTATAGTAAATATTCTTTGTTATATATATACTGCTGTTTACTATGTAGTACCATAGACAAAATATACATACAATACTATAGCTTAGTATATCTACGGTAGTACCATAGCTGTTTGTGTGTTTGTTTATGAGGGTGAAGCCCACATGAGCTCTTAGGCTTGTGCGTGGGTAATGAAATGGATGATAGAAGACGACTACTTTTTTTATGTAGTCGGGACCGACGGCTTATCGTCTCCTCCGAAAGACGGGGTGGCCGTGTTTATGTGATTGTTGCTTCCTTTGATATGTTGAAGGAAGCTCTGGTAGTATACAATATACACAAGGCTATATTCACACATAGGGAATATCATAATTTTAATCATATTGAAAGCGGAAAAAATACTGTGTAGCATACTCCAAATAAATTTAACTTGTTCTATTTTATAGTACTGTATATGGTCGAATTTTTTACTCTCTTGAAGACAAATAAAAGCCGAAAATAGTTAATTGCCGTTGAATGACGTGATAAGGATAGCCTACTTCAAAAGTCAATTTTGTATCAAATTCAAGTTTCATCTGGAATATGAAACAGTACCCTTGGGTCTCCCTACTTTTAGAAGCCATAAAGCTAAAAAATAACAGTGATTCAAAGGAAAATAACAATTAATAATTCTGATTGAGTTACTGAGCTTCTCATTGACTATAAACTCAAATATGAGTCTCATTTGATTTAAACTTGATTTTGTTCAAGGAAATGTAGTTTCAAAATCATATAATTGGGGAATCCGATCACACAAGGTGTCAAATTATCAATAGATAAACTGGAAAACTTCAATGAATAACAATATAATTTGATACTTACGATGCCTCTGCTGGTTTTTCAGATTCTGTGGGCTTTTGCACAGGCTTTTCCGATCCATCAGTTATTGGTATTTGTACAATATTGGGTTTTGGTTTAGGTTTGGTCCTGGAAATTTCAAAGTTTTATTAGTTCTGAGAACATTTCAAACAAGACTAGACATTATTGTTTCATAATGATTATTTTATTGAAACTTTCATGAGTGCATTTGCAACAGCTTATGTAGAGCCTCTTGATTTCAAAAAACATAATCTAGTTATATAGATGAATGACAAATTCAATCTAATCGACATCATCAGCTGTTGGAGCGCAAATAGCATACGGAAGTACGAAACCGCCTTAAGTTTTGGCGTCTGATATTTCTGTGGATTATAAACATCCTATGAATCTGTTGTATCATCTTGAAAGAGTTTAATTATTGATACAGTATAATAATGGATATTTTTGATACATGTTCAAATGAATATGAATTATATAGACTTACGTTATTTGAATTGTATGTTCTCCTGGTGATGGCAATTCGTGTATTATAACAGGTCTGGGTTTGAGCGGTCGCCGAGGTCTTCGTGGTTTTTTAGGACGCAAAGGACTGAAAAATAGAATTTTTTAATAATTCATCAATATCAAACCACGTATTCATTAAAAATAGAGGAACCGGTTCCAGTTGCCACACCATTATCAATCTCTGTTGAACTGTCAGAGCTAATTCCACAATATTAAGGTAACTACCAATATATTAAACCTTCTCAACTACTGAACAAGTAATGTAGAATTTGAATATTATGTAATGTAGTTTAAAGCTATGTAAATTGATGCTTCATACAGGTTTTTAATCCAGAACTGCGTTCCAATAGCTCTTTGCTAGGGTTATTACAATAAATGGAACGGCTTTCAGTAGTGAATATTTGTTTAAAGCATATACAATTTACATTCCCTTCTTTTGGAGATTTGCTGTTGTTAGTAAAGACAGTTAGTCGTTTCCTACTTCTGGAGCAATAACAGTTGTTGCATTACTCTGTTAACTGATTAACTGCATGTTATTCAGAGGTGTTCTGCATCTTCACTTGGTTGTGAAGACTGGCTTATGGTTGAGAGGATCGACGTCCAAACCACACGTTACCTCTATCCTGGTTGATGATTATTCGCCTGCTGTATTTTCTGTCCTGGCTGGGATGGTATTCTGGCGGGGTGGGGGTGGCTTCGGCTCGGTCGGTGTTGGTTCGGGGGATGTGGGTTCTTTTGAAAATTTATGGCTTTTGAGCCGGGTTGAAGTCGTTTTCCCGTCTTGCCGGGATGTCTTCTTTGCTTGAACGGACTGAATAGTTTGGTGAATATGAAACTGGCAACCAGCTGGCAGGCCTAGGCCCTTCCAACGATATACAATCTACATAATTCACACAAACATATTTCATGGTTTTCAAATGAGATTTTTAGAATCTCATTCCGTAGAGAAGCCCTGCATTCATTCCTCTATGAAGAATAGTGAATTCTAGTTTTACATGTATATGTAAATGAAGCCCGCGACTTTATAGACAGTGTCCATAGTTTTCCACCTTTAGGAGACAAAATTTGTGTGAAATTCAATTTTATAATGTGGATAATGATTATAAGCTTTATTTCTATATCAGCTAATCAAAATTGGGGGGGAAGAGAGGCTTTTGACTTTGCCTGTGCTTCAAGCTCATTGTATTCCAATTTCGTGAATTAAATGACACAGCGGGTCGTACCCACAAAACACGTGAAGTGCCCCTTTCTTTTACTGTACAGCACTTCACCTGTTTCGTGGGCACGAGCCGCCAGTGTGGAATGAGTACTAAATACTCCTTATATACAGTAATAATATAATAGTCACAGGATGTTACCATGCTATGTTATCATGAACGCTATCTATCAAGAGAAAAAGTAAACAAGTGAGCTGGTACTGTCTTTAGCGCTTGATTCCCATTGGCCAGCCACTCCCCTTGTTAAAAGTGGGAGGGAGCGCTTTCGTCCAATCACAGATCTCTGTTGGCGCGTTCAGTCATTTTGTTTTCACAGACAGCCAATAATGAGGTCGAATGAAAATCGACTGCAGCTCTTATCACTGGCGGCTCGTGTCCACGAAACAGGTGAAGTGTTGTACAGTAAAAGATACCGTCACTTCACCTGTTTCGTGGGCACGAGCCGCCAGTGGCTCTTATATTTTTTTTTTTGGTGAACTTGGTGGAAAATTTCAGCATGTAGACTTAAATTTAACTTAAATTAAATTACCTACATCACATGATCGATTTGTATGTATAAACCAAATCAGAATCTCGTTCATTCCACAATCAATATACAGAAGATTTAAAGAAATATTTTGTTGGTCATTATTGTTGAGAAAATACTCCAACCTCTTATTGCCGTATTGTGAACTTCAGCTTACCTTTTACTGTGTCATTTTAATATTACGTTAAACTTCACAAAAAACAATAAAATTTGAACTTTGGTTACTTACATCAACAATGGCGGTGGTGGAAGAAACTCTGAGAAAGCTGGCGGCATCCTAAAAAACAGAATTATAGGTTTTTGTAAAGTTGGGTGTCCACATTTCAATAAGACAAAAATTTATAATATTTTGATCAAACGATCAATGAATTTTGAGTTGGTTTTTATTATCAATAAATTATGAGTTGAGTATAATTCAATACCACTGGCGGCCTGTGCCCACGAAGCAGGTGAAGTGCTCGTATCTTCAACTATACAGCACTTCACCTGTTTCGTGGGCACGAGCCGTCAGTGTTCAATACGATAGAAACTGTATCAATGTTGATTCGGTCATCTGCGGAATTCGATAAGCGCGGAATCCGGTGTTCTCTCCAGCCAATTCCGATGATAATCAGGAGTCTACTGTCTATTATTGAAATTTTATTGGAAAAGAAATAATCTATGTACATAATAAATAGAATTTGATAATAAATAAACTAAGACATTAGATAAGAAGGAATAGGAGAGAATATTAGAATAATTTTTCCGTTTTGATCTTATGAATTATGAGAGAATTCGTGGAAGAGAGATGATTGGGGGAGTGAATGGTGGATGAGAAGGAAAAGTAGGAAGGAATAAGAGAAAGAGAGAGAGAGAGAGAGAGACAGAGAGTGAGAGAGTACGATGAAAGAAGGTGAATAAGGATTCAGATTCAGATTCAATCACTCTATTCATGTAGATAACTTGATACAGTAAATTGGTTCAAGTCCTATGCTATAAGAATGATAAATGACACTGATTTCATTATTATATATAACTAGCTTGAGTTGCATAATTATAGGCCTACACTAGAAAACTTGCAAAATAACTCAAATGAAGGATTCAATAAGCTAACGGTAATATAAATTAACGCTGTATCTACATGAAATGGTGGAGTTTAGACATATGAATTTCTTTTTACTAGAGATAGAGAAGGATGAAGGAGGGATAAGGAGGAGGAGGGGGAAGAATGGAGGAGAAAGAGGAGAATGAATTTTGGAGAAGAAGGAGAAGGAAGATAATTATGAGTAGAAAAAACGAAACAGAATGACTGATCCAAAATCCGATAAAAGTTCAATCTAAAGATTATTTCAATAAACTTACCCAAGCATATCTTGATGAAAACTACTCATAAACCCAGGGTTACCAGGGAAGAAGGGGTCATTGAATCTAAAGAAAACATAAATTTATTATTTAAAATGTTGGAATATTATGTTGAAGACAATTGGAAAGAATAAGTCAGTATATACAAAATCAAGAGAGTAACTTTGGATCGAAATTATTTAACCTGAAATGAAATAATAAAGTTGAAACAAAGCATGATATTGTTATTTATAATGAATACGATTCAAATAATATAAAGAAGTTAATATACAGTCAATAATAAATGATGAGAAAATGAATAACTTTAAATAGAAAGTTATTGAGTATTATTTTTGATTAGACACAAAATAACTTCTTCTATTCACAAAATAAATTCTAGAGAGTGATCTAATTAGTCAATTATTTGTAAATTATTTAATTTTCTATTATTAGAAAGAATATTGAATCAATTTGGAATTACTTCAAATTTGATGAGAATGCTATTGAGCTGCTAATGGTAAATTACAGCGGAGTGTGTTTATAATTTAAGAAAGTTGATTTTGGAAATCGAGAAAATTACAGCAATAATGATAATTTGATTAAAAGCTTAAAGTGTTCTTACGTATTATGGAAATCCCCCATCCAACCTGGATTCCCAGGAAACATAGGATCGTTACTGGAACACAAAAAAAATTAAAAGTTCGGAACAGAAATCAAAACTTTTATCAACAAAATTAGGCTACATTGTACAATTTGAAAACATTCACATACACAACTCTCATAAATAACAATGAAAAGTACAATTCCAAATATACTATTTCCTTCGACATCATAATTAGAACTATTCATTGAAGAGGAAATAGAAATAAATCAATTTTTAATGCAGCAAATAAAAGGAAAATATACTTACAAAGGTCGTATTTCCTAATTTAAAAAAAAGAAATGAAATATATACTTACAAAGGTCCTCCAAAAGCATTGGTCCTGGAAAATTGAGATATATTATTGATTAAATTTGATTGAATAGTTTTGGATTAACTTAGCTTATTATTATACAAAAATAGTGAGTGCTATTCTAGTATGTTTTGGATTTCTCATAGCAAAGCTTCAAAACATGTATACAATCATTAATTTTTAACTTTGTCAGTAAGATCAATAATTCAAGTTCCTTCTAGTCTATCAAAAACAGTTGTGAAATATGTTTACTTAGATTTCAAGAATATCATCAAATTTCCACTTCGTCAGTAAGATCAGAGACATTTTCTAATAATACATTGTCTCTGGTAAGATCAATAATTCGAGTGCTATCTAGTCTATCTTCAAGACAAAAACAGTTGTGATATCCCCAAATAAGTCCACTTACATTCCAAAATTATTGAGAATGACAATGCCAGAGATCAACGCATACAAGGCCACAATTTCCTTCATTTTCTTTGAAAATAATCAGTAAAAAATTACTCCAAATATTATACGTATTCAAGAAATTCTCATGGAATAAAATCCGAGAATTTCAAGAGAACTACGGTAATAGCGACCTCTTTCCCGAACAAAATGAAAGACTTGAAAGAGGATAAACTCCTGTTTCAATGAATTTTATTTGAACAGATGAAATCTGCACCAAACAACTTTTAAAACATGACTCAAACAATCATTCTGACGTCAATTGCTGCATAAATCATGTTCTGAGAATCGCATAAATCTTGTACAACATTTCAATGTTTCAAAGAGTTTACAGTAAGAGTTTAAGTAAGTGTTCAAGCTTTTGTTTGTGGAGCTTGTGATTAGAAATTCTTATTATTTGATTTGTGCTATGATTTATTATTGTATTGTAGTTGAGACAAGTACAGAAGAGCCTCTTGCAAGATGGCGGAGGGAAGTGAGAGTGTAACTACGCATGTGCAGAACTGATATTTTCAGGGTGAAATCACTACAGCCAACCTACCGTTTTTACACTAATCATAATCATATTGATTCCACGAATGAAAATAGTTTTTATTTATGTATTTGTTCAATTATTGACATATGATAGCACAAATCATAACATAATTATTATGAACTAGGACAGAAAAAACGTCTGAGCCTGTACTATATCTTACCAAATTTGTTTATGTTGGGACAATTTTCATTTCATCTATTGGCAGCAGTGAATGGCAGCCATGTTGCCAAAGGCTCTTCTGTACTTGGCCGAACTATTACTCTGTTATTTTACTGTAGACTAAGCTACAAATGACATTTTTGCCATACTTGTATGTAATACACAACTTTCCAAGCTTGATTTGCGTTTGGAAAATTGCCGTTTACAGGAGAATCAAAGATCAGCTGTTCTGAATGCGGGAATAATCATTTTGATGATTATTACAGCACTAGTCATCATCACGATGATAATTACAGCACTGAAAATCTAGCCCAGCTGTTTTTTCCAAACTCCGACTCATGAATAAACGAGTCGAATGAGCCGCCATGACAGTTCAGTGTGTGCATTTGTTCTAGTGTTGTGTTGAGGTTATGTTGGCTTCAGTTAATGTTTTCAGTTGTTTGAGGTTTTAATAAATCCTTCTTAGTCTAGTATGACGAAAATGTACATAATTCGTGTGGAAAAGTTTACAAACTCATAATTATTTTCCAAACTCGCGTACCGCTCGTTTGGAGAACATAATTATTCGTTTGTAAAAACGCCTTTTCCACACTCATTATGTAATATACTATTTGCAATGCATCTATTGTGTCATTCATGTTTGATTTGATTTTTATGATTGATTCTTTTCAAATAATATGTGATCTTTAAATTTAATGTTATTATATAATAATATGTAGATTTTGATTTGTGAAATTTCTCAAATTAGGAATTTTTCGTAGATGATCCAAAAAAGTTGAACGGTTTCGTCTGCTCCTTGTGCGCTCCAACAGCTGATGTTGTCAATTAGAGTTATCATCCAATCTGGGTGATGTTTCTGAAATGTAAAGAGACCATAGATGATTCACATCAGTTGTTAGAAGGCTACATCCCGTACAAGGGACAGACGAAACAGCCTATCATTTGGGCTTTAGTTATAATAATAACCAGGCTCCTGGGTAACGCCGATTCTCACGAGAGCGCTAGTATCTCAAGTCACAAAATATGATTTTTCTTGAAGCTAAAACCGAAGACAATCTGCTACTATCACTGGCGGCTCGTGCCCACGAAAAACGTGAAGTGCTCTACAGTGAAAGATACGAGCACTTCACATGTTTCTTTTGGCACGAGCCGTCAGTGGCTATTATATAGGCCTACATTGTCTGTAAACATTGTCTGTAAACATTGTCTGTGAACATTATCTGTAAACATTGTCTGTAAACATTGTATGTAGTATACATTGTCTTTACTAAAACTATTGCTTGAATTTCATTTACATGCGGTTCTAGAGCGCTTCAAAGTTCACAATATAGATATAGTACCGTAAAAAATAGCGTATGCAGTATAATAACTACATAGTTATAAAACGCTTAAAATTCGGCAATATAACTATATTACCGTAAAGAAAAGCTTGCGGTAAGCAATATAGTAGCTACATTATAGTTTTAAATGCTTAACAGTCTACAATATAGCTATAATACCGTGAAAATAGCATGCAATATAGCAACTACATATAGTTATAAACGCTTAAATGTCTACAATATAGCTATAATACCGTGAGAATAGCATGCAGTATAGCATAAAAATGACAGTGACCTATTCCATTGTAAAACCTGCCCAGACTTATAATAACAGATCACTTAAATTTAACTTATAATTAGAGTCACGCTATAGTCTGTCCAAGCAAAGAAGACATTCTGGCAAGATGGAAAAAGGACGTCAGATCGGCCGAAATTGGTACAAAAATTATAAATTTAGTCTTAAATTGTGAATCGGAATGTTTTCTACAATTTGAGACTAATGTACAGGTATAATATTTGAACCAATATTGACAGAGTTAATGTTATTTTTGCATCTTGCCAGAATGTCTTCTTTGCTTGTACAAACTATAGGCTACCACTTTATAATCATCGTATTATATATAATGTCTGTTTGACTAGTCTCAGAAATTGATTAGAACTTGTCGGCCTTCCACAGTTTGGTTGTTGAAAATAATAATATTAGAGTTGTTTTCAAATCGTCAAACCTATATTTTTTGTATTCTTTCAAGTGCTGATACTTTTTGCAACAATTTATAGATCAATCACTTTCCGAACACTCCAGGTGAATAGCTTATATTATGCATAAACTTTTCTATTTTATTGGTTGAACAGAAATTAGATTTGTCTTCAAATTGTTAAACCTATTATTTTCTGTTGTGTTGATCTTCTTACAACAAGTTATTACATTATCACTTTTCCAACAGTCCATATTATCAAATTGGATAACTTCAATATATTTTGCATAGATTTTTTCTCATTATTGATTGAAGATTAACAGCATTCAACACTCTGCTATTGATTTTTTCTGGATTCTAGCTGATCGAAAAAAGTTAGGTCTAATTTGATATCCTGAGCAAAACCCACCTCCAACAGATTAGTTTATTAGTGATTGATCAATCATTCTAGACTATTAATAGGCTTGTAGTCAAGAGATTGATTTCATCTTTTAAATTTGACAAGAGGGTCGATAGTAGATTTTCAACTCTGTATTAATTAAGAGGTTACTCACGAATAAATTGCACATCAATCATCAGATTAGTCTACGAGATTGGGCATCTCTTAATTATAGCTGAAGCTATTCTAGTTTGTAAAATGGATAAATAGGCAAATAGAAATACCAATTGAGGCCTCTTTAGTGAATCTGGTGTCTGAAATTGATACACAACTGTAGGTACGTGTTTTAGGAAGCTCATTGACACAAAATATTTGCAATATTAGGTTGGATGCGAAGGGAGGTGTGCTCATTTGAGAATGTCGAAAATCCAGGAAAAATAAGCGCACTGGCGGCTTGTGCCCACGAAATAGGTGAAGTGCCCGTATCTTTCAGTGTACAGCACTTCATCTGTTTCGTAGGCACGAGCCGATAGTATTGGCTCTCTGAAAGTGTAGCATTATGAATTTGTTGGCAATCTATTTTGTGAGATGTGAATAATTGAGATGAATAATATACGGCATTAGACATCTATTAGGAAAACTCTATTAGGATTTTAATAGCCATTTTAGTGACAAATATAATGTATGAATGAGATGCACGGTGCACGGTTCATTAAGTTTTAAAGAGGTGCTACTCGTAAAGTTTATCAGTTGGAAAATTAACTCTCAAGAATAATGTTGACTAACAAAGTATTGTTCGTTTGTTTGGTGCTTACCTACAACGGAGTTATTGGCTTGTGAGTTGATCAATATTCTGCTAAAATTCTCATCATTTTTCAATAAATAGGTCTAAAAATATTTGGGATTCTACTTTGGGTTTTTCTTTTCAATAATAATAATTATGACATAATGATACATCTTTTTTCATAAGGTGAAGCTCAGATTATCTCATAGTCTCGTGCATGTTTAATGAGATAGATGTTGATCATTTGAACTCGATGCGTCAATTTATTATCATATCAAAGTGTGTTAATTGTAATTATTTGATTAGATTGTATTACAGAAAAGACCCCTACTGGGAATGAAGAATGGGTTGCAGATTTGATGCAAAGTTTATCATTGTAGGTTGGGTAATCAAACAATGATGCATAAAACAATTTATAAATTTTGTAGAGTTTTCAGATTAATGAATTCGATGAAACAATTCACTTTAGTATTGAACTATTATCATTATTGAAGATAAATTGAATTATTATCATTAGGTACTAGATTTTCCTTCAATAATATTTTTTTACTGGTTTGTTTAATAACAGGGAAAAGGAAGATTTCCCATGGATCCCAAAGTGGCATGAAGGACTCGGGAGAAAAATGTGAGTAGATATTTGATTATGAATAAAAAATTAATAATAAAATAACTAATAGATTCAATAATAAATAAAACTGAAGAATCAATTTTGAGTTAAATGAAGAAGTAACAACCTTACTGAAGAATAAAAATTTCAAAATAATTTGAAATGTTCAAAAGCATCATAGATAATTGAAGAATTGTATTTACTCTGAAAGCTGTGTACGTGTAGCCTATTGTATAGAACATATTATTAGGGTGTCATATCTACTTTATTGAAAAAGATCTCCTTTTTATTATCTACCTTATTCATATTATTGTGCTAATGAACTTTTTTGTAAATGTTGAACTCACCAGAAATATTTCCAATGATAAGTTTATTTTTATTGATTTTTTTAAAGGAATCATGACCACTTCCCAGGCTCTCATAAGCGGAAAGAAGAATTCGATAAACACATGTGAGTAAATCCATTCATCAATGAATGAGATGTATTATTCATTTATTCAAGTAACATTGTAGTTGTTCAAAATCATGAAACATTATTGAAGTTATTTAATGCAAATTCTATTCGACTGACATAATATCACTATAGTCTGTCCAAGCAATGAAGACCCTCTGGCAAGATGAGAAAATGACTCCAGCTCGGCCAGTATTGGTTCAAAAAGTATTGATTTGGTCTCGAATTGTAGATCAGAATGTTTCCTACTATTGAGACCAAATCAATATTTTATGAGCCAATATTGACCGAGCTGGAGTCATTTCTCATCTTGCCAGAATGTCTTCTTTGCTTGGTCAGACTTTACTAGATCGATAAAATCATTCATGAGTAGGCTATTACGATCAAATTTTAAATTCTCATTTCTTCATACATCCATTATTATAAATTTTTATCTTCATTCCTCTATCTTTTTTAGGAAAAATGAACACTTTCCAGGCTCAATGATGTGGGAGGATCATTCTAAAAAAGAGATGTAAGTGACTCATTTATTTACTTAATATTAGATTAATTGAATTCTTATCAAGCATTATTCACGTTATTCAATTAAACATTTTATCTGGCTCAAATGTTAGTACTAAGCTTGTAAGTTTAGGGATGAGCAGAGTAATAATTGAATTTTCTATCTCTACTATAATTTAGGCTACTCTTTGTTTTACAGGGAGCATGAACATTTCACAGACTCTAAAAAGTGGCATGAAGAATTTGAAAAAGAAATGTGAGTTAATATATTCATTAATTAATCTACGTACGTTAATACTCCATCATATACATTATTATATTATTTCGAGGAAACTTTTCTCCCAGTAAGTTCCACCACTGATATAATTCCAATCCTCTATGATGAAAAACATTGGTATAAAAATAGAATAGAATGACTTTTTTATTCTAATGACATGGCGAAGTTTGGACAGTAATGTTTACTCTACCAATTAACCACGATAGTATTGGTTGAACAGTTGGAGCTAATTTTAATTCTTGACCTCGCGTCTAAAATTATTAAAATTCTTAGAACGTAATTCTGATTTTAATCAAGTTGAGCAGATCATCAAAAGCATTATAATACTCAATTGAGAATATTATTTTGATATTTCAAAAGCTCACATCACAAGTTCATTTTTCTCTCAAGCTAGGGACTTGATTTTTCTCATATATGATCTGGCTTCCATAGACCATAGAGGTAGTGGATTATGAGATAGTTTATTTAGCGAATAACTTTCAATCTTTGTCCATCAATACTCTAATGAATGGTTCAAGCTTTCAATAGTAGGGAGATCCAAGGGTTGTTCCACTTCGCCAGATAACCCTATTTTCCACAAATGGAGACATGGGTTATAGAAGTCTAATGAGATAGTGTCAACCCACAATAGATTTGAGTGGGTTCTGAACCTTTAATTTGTACGATTTCTCACATGTTTCAGGAATATGCCAATGAAACCCTGTATCCCAAAAAATTTCCCCAATCCGCCAATGTGAGTATACTTTTCAAATTTCAAATTACTTTTATTCACTCAAATCATTGTGAGATAGAAATATATAAGTAAGACTGTATATTCTGTCTGATTGAATAGTATTTATATAGAAATAAGCATGCTTGAAGTTCCAGTTGGAATTATTATTAGAATCAATTTTTAATTCTAAATTCCATAAAAAGTTGGAATATAAGTAAATTTGAGAATTTTAGAAGTCTAACATTCAGCCTAAATCTTGAAGAGATACATGAAATTGTTTCGAATACTTTGTAGTTGAAATAGCTAAGACATATATAGGAGATTTCCATTTCTCACTATAAATAACATAACATTTTATGTTACAACTTTATATTTATTTCAACCTTTCACATCGAGTTTATTCTAAAAAACTAACTTGTTATTCATTTACTATTCATAAGTTGTTTATTACACATGTTATTATCAATCCATATGTAATGATTGATCAACTGATATAACCATCCTACACATATATATAAATTTCAACATATATATAATTATATATTCTATAATGATTATTCATTCAGTTATTTCAATCATCAACTCAATCAACAATATTAATGATATAATTATTATTAAAGAGTGAATATGGATGGGATAGGAAAATGCACGTTGAGACGAAAAATGAAACAAAATTCTTATAAAGAGACTGAAAATGAGTTTTGAATGCTTTTTCATGAAAATAGGTGAACTTCACATGAGATAAATGAATATCAAGTACAGCGTGAAAATAAAAACAGACTGAAACGTGTTTCAAATGCTTTTAAAAGCGATAAAACACGTTCTTCAACACTCCGTATCAAGTGAATCATATCACTTGTTGAGATCGGCTATGAAATAGCATTGGGAAGACAGGGACTGAAATCATAGTTACGCAGAGAGCTGCTCACTTGATACGGGATAAATTCGAGGTCGCTGAAGGCAGCAGGTTGAAGTTCAAGTTCACTGGTAGTAATGCTAATAGATGGGAGCGGATGAAATCAAGGCTGTGGGACAGGCGAGCGAATAACATGGGGAAGATAGGAGGAATGGCATCCGTTACGGAGAGAGCTGCTCGCTTGATACGCGGTGAGCATTTATGATACATACCGCTTCCGAATATTGTGTTTAGTCAAGTTTTTCAAACAATAAATTTATTTTATATATTATGTATTTTCCACAGGTGTGAACCAGTAGCAAATCCAGGATACGAATATCCTAAATTCACATTATCAACCAAAAAGAAATATCGAATTGAGCGTAATTCTTACCTTTGCAGTGATCCAGATTATGTAAGTTTATATTTTTTGGAAGTAAAAGTGGTTAGTTCAAACTGAATGTTCATTTTTTCTTTGAAGTCAAGTGATGATTCGGAT
This sequence comes from Sogatella furcifera, assembly GCA_017141385.1. Lineage (NCBI taxonomy): Eukaryota > Metazoa > Arthropoda > Insecta > Hemiptera > Delphacidae > Sogatella > Sogatella furcifera. The sequence goes on from CM029557.1 coordinate 469,585, forward strand.
TATACCTAAAACGAACTTATCACATTTATCATTAATACAGTTTCAGTAAAAAAAAAACAGCACTGAAACCGTTTAAGTACTACTTTTATTTCAGTACTAATTATTATTGTTGATAGAGTATGATGAATGAATCAAGTAAGTCATGAAGCGAGTTGACTGTATTTGATTGACTTCACTAGTTCCAGTTAAATGATTTCAGTTATAGGGAACAAATTAATAACAAGAACCAATAAACTATATACAGTACATCATATCCAGTCAACCAATTCAACTCCTCTTCTCCGTACATGATTACCTACATGGGTGAATTAATTACAGAATATAAATATTGTAATAAAGAACTCTATTAGTGAAGAAACGATGTGGATATATCGAATACTGTGATGATGTTCATAGTTCACAGAACACTATACAAGTATTATTCAAATTCCTCAATCAATTCTACTCCAAGTTTCAAGTACTTTTACTCTGAATTGTGATGAATGGACATCACTTGAAAATATAAATCATATTTTCAAACTTAAGTTTATGTCCATTTATGACAATTTGTTTACAATGCTTCAATAATTTACAGGAATTTGTTCACTTTCTCGCAGAATCTCACTTCAAGTACGGTACTTGAATTTCCTGAACATTTTAAAAATAATTTTCTGTATTTTATCAATTTAAACAATACAAAATAACTATATAATCGCTCATTTTTTGTCTCTCATTGTTTTCTAGGGTGATAAAAGCTTCTACAAGCTTGTAACTGCGGTAATTTATGAAGATAATAATAGATCAGAAACATCCCACTACTACGAAGTGGAAGGGACGCCCTTCACTTATTGTAAGTTGGAATCAATTTTATTCTTTCCAAATTCATGTTGGTTTCATAGATATCAATAATTTAGCTCTGAAAAGATGTAGCCTAAACCAAGAGAATTATTCATAAAAAATAACATATTTACAAAGAATATCATTGTTACAGATAATATGAAAATTCTCCCTACATGGATGATTTGTCCGTGTGCACTATACTGTCCAATTATCACTATACTGCAGTTTGCTACAATCACTGTAGTGACTGATAGGCCTGAATCAATATAATTTTGAATAAATAATAAACTGGTATCTTTGAATTCATGACAAGTCATTCCGATGAATTCAAATAGGCTATCAATTTAGATTTAAATTCAATTAGAATATCTAATGCAATAATACATGTTGAGATTCAATTAAAGTTTCTAGATTTCAATAAAACTAGAGACATCTATGATGATTGTTATTGTCATGAATGACGACAATACAGGAAAATATAGCAGAGTAATAAATGATTATAATAATTATATTAAATAATTAATGATTAGTTTATAAATTAAAAATTGAACGACCTTACAATCAAATTATCAGATTATTGATTTGAATGATCTTTTGTGTGCTATAAAAACCGAGCTTTGACTAATATAATATAATATATTTGTTTCAAAACATACTGTATTATGTTTCAAAATCAAAAAATCTTCTACTGTTACTTGTTTAATGACCTATTATAATACTTACGACCTGATCCTAATGAACTAAGACATATACCTCAAGTTTTTTCAAGTGTTTCCGAGCTCAAGTAATTGTCATTTAAAATAATTATGAATCGATTTTGATAACTGTCTGTATTTTCCAGCTTCAAGAATCAAATTGATACCAGTCAATCAGGAGTGTATTTGAGAATTATTTCAAGAGGTAGATATGATATTTCCATTACATTGAACAGTAACCCTTGATGAGTTTCAAAATGTTGAAGAGGAGAAGAATTTATAAGTATTTGTTCTTTAAAAAATAAAATATTCCATACTGTGTATTGTTACTCAACTTTTTTCTTCTTCGCCTACTTCTTCTTATTCTCCATCCTATTTTAATATTGTTTTTTATCACTTAAGCATATTTTTTATTTTTATATCACTGCTGTTTTGTCATGTTCCAGTTGAAATAATAATTATAAATCAATCACAAGCTCATCGTCATACACGTCCTTGAAGTAACATTTCCCTCCTCCTTCTTCTTCTTCTTCTTCTTCTTCTTCTTCTACTTCTTCTACTTCTTCTTCTTCTTCTTCTTCTTCTTCTTCTTCTTCTTCTTCTTCTTCTTCTTCTTCTTCTTCTTCTTCTTCTTCTTCTTCTTCTTCTTCTTCTTCTTCTTCTTCTTCTTCTTCTTCTTCTTCTTCTTCTTCTTCTTCTTCTTCTTCTTCTTCTTCTTCTTCTTCTTCTTCTTCTTCTTCTTCTTCTTCTTCTTCTTCTTCTTCTTCTTCTTCTTCTTCTTCTTCTTCTTCTTCTTCTTCTTCTTCTTCTTCTTCTTCTTCTTCTTCTTCTTCTTCTTCTTCTTGCCACTCAATTCTCAATGGTCATATATCATTTCCAAGCCAACAACAGTATTGTGAGAGCATTACATTACAAATAATGCGAAAAAATCTCCAACTTACAATGCTTATAATGTCTATTCATATCCAATTCTTATTACATATCTATGTATATCCTGGAAGTTTAATAAGATAGATACAGTTTTATATCTTTATATATTGGTCAAATTTATGTGTACAGATATAACAACAAATAGCTAGTTATTACTATACATTGTAACTTTTTCCGCTATACATAGTTATACCTATCACACCAGAATTTAAGTTGAACAATTAACAAGACAAACCAGTACATAGATATAATTTCCTTGAAAAACGCGACTTCCCATGCTTAGTCAATTACATACATGCTCAACACATGATAATATGGTTCATGATAATTGTGTATTAGTGCACTGGAATCAAATCGCAGACCATAAATTACATTACAGTAGCATTTTCCCATAATGATTTTTCTTCGAAATTATTGTTCCTCGAAAAGAAAAGTCTTGAGCGACAGTTCTAATGCGTTTTTAATCATTCAATCTCCTTGAAATCGATATTGAAGGATAGGTGAGGACGTATTTAGTTTTCAATTTTAGTTTGAGAAGGTCGGTTGTTGTTGTCAGTTTTAGGTTTTTAGTTGACGAAACTAGTCGTGTATGTGCTGTATGAAGAGGAATTGTTGCTGTAATTGGATAGGATTGTAATAAGATATCGCAGTGACATTTGTCAGTTTGTTGTACGATGGAATCTTCAGTGATGAAGTGGTCTCTATATGCATTACTGTTGTTGCTCTGTTTTACCAAAGGTAATGTAGTAAATTTTTCAATCCATACTCCAATTTTAATTTTTATTCATCTATAGTTCGCTACCTATCTAGTTTTTCTACTAATGAGCAACTTTTTCTGGCCTAAACTACTACTATAAAATAGAATAGAATATTTATTGCTTTCAAAAACAAAATATAGCAAAAAAATATTATTTCTCCACTTGAAAAATAGCTCATATTTACATTATTGGCTTCATTTCATCTTGATAAGTTGAATACTAAACTAAACTACTACTATAATCACACCATAAGAGAATCCTCCTTAGAGTATTTGAATCATATTCTAGCATTCTTAGTACATTGACTGTACTAAATTTTGAATAAGGCTTTTCAAGTCATAGCTTGTTATGGATAAAAAAAACATATCAATTAAGACTTTCCTGAGATCAATGAACTTCTTGCTGTTTGTTTGGGACTGCTGGAGCATAGAATTTGGAGGGTCGATCACACGTAGTCTCTTTTTCCAATCAAGTTGACTTTTACAAGGAGACGATTGGGTTTCAAAATATAGAAGCATATACAGAAAAAGGATAGTTGGAGTATATCTTTCCTCTGTGATAGACGATTGAAGAATCAAAATAGCAACAAACAAAAACTATGGATTGGAATATCCATGCAATGAGGTAGCCACTATTTCTTGAAATAATTAATTAAATTAACCTAGTATATTTTCCAATATTTTGAATCAAATACCAGTATAGGTGTGAGTGCAATGAAATTCCTTATATTTTCCTAAAATGACAAAATAGCATAGTTTCTATTAATTGCAGGCTCTCTACAATATAGCTTACTCGATGTGTCTTCAATTCTCGATATAAAGTCGACTTGCGGATTGAAAAAAGACTTCGTGTAGTCGTTCCTTGAGAGTATTCTAATACTTATCATTATATATCATGGAATAAGTAAAGGATGCATCGAATTTTTATTACGAAAATCAATAAAATTACTTTCCAAGTAGGTCTGCACTCAGAATCGTTTTATTCGTATTATTAGCTGAGAAGAGAATGTAATTGATCGAACTTGAATACTTGGAACTACATTCACTATCTTTCAATCAAGATTGAACTATTATAAAAGTTATTTTCAAGTAATTTCCTTGTTCTGATATGTATTGGGGTAAACACCCTTTAATCCGTTTGATTCCCTCTCATCCTCTAGATACTTTTACATAGGCCTATTTATTTCAATATTTTACGTTCTCATATTCTTTTCATTTTATTTCTATATTCTATTTTCTACTTTTCCCACAGCAATCTCATCTTCAGTTGAAGACTCCTTGAAGTACAGGCTGAGAGATATCCCTCCAAGACTTCAAGGATTGACCGCAAAAATCTTCCCCAATGGTATTCCCAGTGCATTATTGGACCTTTACATGCCTACCAATGCTAACAGCTCACTCTGCCGGGACCAGAGTGAAGTATACTTGCAGGAATTCAAGAATTTCACACCGTGGGCTGTACAGAGTCAGTAGATTTATTTATTTTTTATATTTATTAATACATGTATACAAAATACTGATATCGAGGGTGAAAACTATAAACAAGTGAAAGCTCAGTCTGTAGGTACTATTTTCCTCCTGAACTAAGTCATTTTTTTCGAAATTAAGTTATGGTATTGTAGAACAGATTGAATAATTCTTGTTTCTTGAACTCTGTTAGATCATGTAATGCAAGTTATTCAACTTCAACTATACAAATTACTTGTTAGTCATTTTATGATGTTCATGAAGGCCTCTTTATACGGGCGATTTTTTATACGCAATAGTATAAGTAGTTGTAGTGATACAACAGTCCAAAATTGATACGCAATCGTACAGGAAGGAAGCTCATTGACACAAAATGAGTGCAAAGTTACGTTTAGCTCATTTGACAAATCCGAAAATCAGGGTGAGAAATAACTTTTGGTGTTCTTTATTACTGGAACTTGGTGTTCGATTGATATTTTCTTAGTGATTGAAAATTACCTCAGCCAAGCTTGAATACTCTCAAAATTTTCAATTATTCAGGTATAAAATCAGCTTATTTCCAATGTGGCAAATGTCTTGTATCAACGAGCTTCCTTCCTGTATCAATTTTTGACTCTGTATCACTTCTGTGAATGAGTAATCCGCCTAATAAAGAAGGTTTTGTTTGGTCCCTCAACTATTAAAAGTGATAATAAATAATAATTCATGAACAGTTCTCAATTTTTTTCTAAAAATTTATGCGTTTTTTCAACAGTGTGGGACTCCTCGGGCAAGCTACCAGTCGGTCTCTACTATGGCAACTTCTATCATTTGGGAAGTTACGAGGAATGTATGCAGGTGACGTCACCGTTTGAGGTTCAGAATTGTCTCTTGCAACTTGGCAACCTGATAAAACCTCAGACGACACCAAAAAATTGGGTGATTATCGATGAATTCATTATTAAAATCGGAACTTTGTCGTTTCGTTGATATGGGTTGTTATTGCAAAAGTAGCAACTCACTGGCGGCTCGTACCCACGAAATAAGTGAAGTGCCCGTATCTTTTACTGTATAGCACTTCACCTGTTTCGTGGGCACGAGCCGCCAGTGAAGCAGCCTTGTTTGTTCACGTTGTGGTTTTTTTTACTTTGTCTCATGAATGCCATGAAAGTCATATAGTGAATGAGCTAAAGATTATGTTTTTGAGATGGAAATAGACAAAAGATGCTTAACATCAGCTGTTAGTTGGTTATATCACGTACAAGAGACAGATGAAAAAGCATAGCTTCTTGGTGTAAGCTGTAACTGCTTCTGTAAAACATTTAATAATATTGGTGGATTATCCGTGACAAGCTTCAAAAATTTATTCTTTCCAGTTGAGAAGCTAGAACCAATGATATGCGATCCGCCATTCTATGTCAGTAATCCCCACTTCCACAACGCCTTCCCATTGGCTGGTGGGAGGAGCTACTTCGACCAATGGCGTTCGAGTATCATTACAAGCCATTCCATTCGCATTTATACCAATGGCGGCTCGTGCCCACAAAACAGGTGAAGTGCCCGTATCTTTTACCGTACAGCATTTCACGTGTTTCGTGGGCACGAGCCGCCATAGCATTCATTTATTTAGTAATTTTTACAACTGGCGGCTCGTGCCCACAAAACAGGTGAAGTGCTGTACACTGAAAGATAAGGGCACTTCACCTGTTTCGTGGGTACGAGCCGCCAGTGAATTTTACAACATTTTATGATTGTGTTATGATGATGACGGTGATTTATAATGGTGTAGCCGTGTTTAGATTGTTCAATTCACATTTAAAAAGTTACACAATATTATTAATGTAGGCTTATCAAATTAATAGATGATTTTGCTTCTGTTATTCGATCTTCTTATACCAATACAATTATAGTGATGCAAAGCAATTCGATTGGTTAATTGAATGCGAGTATCTACTTCAGTTGATTTTAAAATTCCAATTGAACAGTAAAGTTGAATGAATCGGTATATAGTTGACGCAGAAAGTAGGGCGATTTCGTTCGCTCCTTTGGCGCTCCAACAGCTGATGTTGTCAATTGCAGTTGTCATGAAGCTGTGCGTGTATCACGTGGAATCAAAGTAGACAATAGATGCTTTACATCGCTGGCGGCTCGTGCCCACGAAACAAGTGAAGTGCCCGTATCTTTCACTGTACAGCACCTATTTCGTGGGTACAAGCCGCCAGTGCTTTACATCAACTTCTAGTAGGTTACATCACGTACAAGAGACAGACAATATCACCTAACGTTCAAGCATCAGTTAAGAGCTAATTTATACAGTTTTCCTGTAAGTATTCCCTAATTCACGTATTTTCCCAACAGTTTCAGGAAGAAGTGGACACCATCATAGGTGGTATACCCGTTTTGAAAGAAAGATTATCAATCGCAATATGTCTTCCGTCATCCTGTAGTCTATTGGATTTGCGACAACATTATCAGCCTATAGCTGCTAAATTCAATTTCTCCCTGCATTTGGATGAATATAGTTGTTCAAAAGGAAGGAAGGACTGGAAAATCACCAAGTTGGACATGTTTTCTTTGTGAGTTTTCATTAAATTTCTTCTCATTCTGTTGGTTTCCGAGAGTTCATTACTCAGGCCGTTTAGTTATTACACAATAATATATAACTATTATATTTCGGAACGTTCTATTATTTGGGAACGTGTTTCGGATGTACACGTTAAGCCGTCGGTTCCGGCTGCCTAAAAAACAGTCGTAAGCCCTGAAATTAATCAGGAGCGACCTGAAAACTCTGACACCAGACCTGCGCCAGCCAGGTTACACGAAAATTATTATTATTTCTATTATCATAGTTTATCATATTATATGGAAATAAATGAAAATACTAATTCGTATTTCCATCTCTGTTCATATGATCTGGCTATGATAATAGAACTATTATCGTGTAATAATAATTAAAATCGTGCCTTTTAATAATTATAGAGACACTATTCTTTGTATTCGAATGTTCATTTCCGTTTATTGTATTTGGAAGTTCATTTTCGTATATTGTATGCAACATTCCATTCTTCGTACATTGTATTTAACATTTAATCATTTGTGTATTGTATATGAAACTACATTCTCTGTATATTGTATTCCAAAGTTCAAGTTTATTCTACGGATGTTGTACTCAAGAGTTCAATCTTCGTATATTGTATTTGAAAGTTTCTTTCTAGTATAATGAACTTTGAGCATCATTCTCCCATTTGTAATTGAAAGATCTGTACAGTAGTTAATTTTAGGGGAGCTTAACCGCCGTAGAATGAGGTTATTCGATGGAATATGTACGTTTTGTGAGATTTAGGTTCGTTTTACAGTTTTTATTTATATTCATTCATAATTTTCCAATCTGAGATATGTTCAGCTGATTGCTGTGGATGAAGATTGATTACTGTAAAACTAAGTCATTTCGATAATTCCTTTTTCGCCACACTGGTATGAAATGGACTGTTTTACATGCTTTATACGGAGGCCGAAAACGCTCGTTTTCAGGCGAGGTCGCCAGCAACTCGCCGGGAAAATGCGGTTTTCGGCCCTAGGGCGGTAAAATAACCTTGAATGTCAGCTGACTGAAGGTCGTTGTCGATGTAAGGGTTAGTCGATCAATAGGTAGCATCCCGGTTTGATTGCAATAAATGTCAGCTGTTTTGGGAGTCAATGTCGACATATCTGTATTTCGATGTAAAGGTAGTCTCTAATCTGTTATTTTGATTGGTAAGATCCCTTGTCAAGAGAACTGAACGTTGAAAGTTTTTGAATTAATCAGTAGTTGAATAATAAAGGAAAACTGCTTCAATAACTAATACTTCAACTTTGATAAGATTAAAAATGTTTGATTAACTGTTGAATAATGATAAACGTGAAATCAATGTTTGAACAATATTATTGTTGTCAGGCTCTGTGTTACTTCGTCTAGCAGGTTAGCCAGCGTCATCTAGCGGGTAATAATGCAACTAGACTAAGCTCTTCTGTTAGCCAATATCAGTCGAAAATTAACAACTTTGAATTGATATTGAACAATTTAGGATGATCGTACAAAAATTATCTTGGGCTTAAACGTTTCTGGACTAAGAAAATCGAATACACTGATAGTTATAAAGTAATATTCAGTCAGTAAATCAATAAACTATTGACGCGAAGTTTCAATAGCAAGCAGATGGTACCCACTCCAAATTCAGTATAGGCGAAGATAGCATAATAAGGTTACTGGTCTAGCCGATCTTGGAACTGATTAAATAATTTTTCATTTTGTTTTCTTCGCATTGATGTTGTGTGCCGAAAAATAAAGTTCGACACCACGGGTCGAAAATGTAATATTCCGTCTCTCAATCTTTTCTAGTCCTCGGATTACGGCCTCGGACTTGAAAACCGATTTCGAGCCGGTAAACGCACATTTTCGGCCCTAGGTACGAAATATACTATTTCGTACTGTTTCTGTGAAATGACGTAAATCAATTTGGCCTACTTGATTCGCTGTTGTACAATAAAATTCAATGTTGGGTTGTTTCAAGAATGTTTAACTGTTTTAAGTATCAATAATATTCATTCTCTGAATGAGGCAAAATAAAGGGTACCTTATTAGAAAAAAAAGCATACAAAAGTTTTTGGAAATATAACTTTTTCCGTTAATTCGAACTTCCAATATGAAAGATAAAATAAGAATGTTTTATTGGTGATTCTGGTTTTATAATAATGAAGCAATATTGTTACTCTATGATAATTATCAACTAATACTCTCCAAGTTCTTCTCCACCCATGATACAATACACATTTCTTTTATTCTTGTTTCATTTCAATTTTGGTTTTTATACTAGAGTTATTTATCTATTTCAGTGTTATCTTGCCCTGTATGTTTGCTACCGTTCTTTTAGCATCCGTCATTGATGCCTACTTTCTTCACTATTTCAAGAGAGGTAAGATCTTTATCAGTTTAACATATAACATTACTTAATATTGTAGTAGAATCGAATTATATGAATTTTGTCATTAGATGGACTATGGTTTACTGCATTTGGTTTTACTGCAATTTCCTCTCAATAAATCATTATTCTATTCATAATATATAGAGTCAAATTGTAGATGAGAATGTTTGCTACAATTTGAGACAAAATTCATAATTTATGAACCAATATTGTCCGAGCTGGAGTCATATCACATCTTGCCAGAATGTCTTCTTAGCTTGGATAGACTATAACACTGATCTCCACTTTTCACTTTAAATATTTTTCATTTCAACATACAATAAATGAAAGACTATAAAATAATAGATAAATAATAGATAGATTAATATATAATGTTCTTACCATTTTCAGGATTATTGAGGGAAGTAATCCTATCATTCTCGGCTGGTAGGAACGGCAATTATCTTTTGAAAAGCAGTGATAGTTTTTCATCAATTGATGGCATCCGATTTCTAAGTGTCGTATGGATTATGATGTGTCATCACTCACTATTCGACATTGTTAAGCCGGCTGTCAACTATTTAGACATATCACAGGTATGACTTTAATATTTTATTTATTCACTATTTTGTTCATTTGACAAGATACGATAGCCTACACTCAATTGGATCAGAACATAGACCAATCCGGAAACGACTTTTTCCAGATTCTGGTAAATATTATTTGATGAATAAAGCTTGAATATGAGTTACGTGGAAGTTATTATTTTTTGAGGGAATAATATTTTTTCAACAGTAGTTTTTCAAAAGGAGGTGGATTCATGCAAAGAAATAAATCTTGTGCGGGATGTAACTCATGTAACCCACTAACAGCTGATGTAACACGCTATTGTATTGATTTTTTATTTCAAAAGCATCATCTAGGCACAGCGAAATGTTATTGACAACATCAGCTGTTAGAGCGCACTGGGAGGAGATGGAACCGCCTTTCTTTTCTAAATACTCTGTGAACAAAGTAGAACTTAGGCGGTATCATCTACTCCTAGTTCGCCTCAACATCTGATGTTATTAATCAGATTTGTCATTTAGCTATGCCTAGTTAATATTCTTGGATCCTCCTTTTGCACTCCAACAGCTTTTATGTAGTTGATTAGGGTTGTAATTTAGCTATGCCTAGATGATTTCTTTGGAATGAGAAGAGACAATAGATGCTTCACATAAGCTATTAGTAGGTTACATCACGTACGAGAAACAGACTGAACCGCCTAACGTTTTGCGTCAGATATATATAGAGAGAGATTTATCCTACAGAAATTTTTATCAATTTGGACTTAATATGATAAAGCTCTCTCAATAGTCAGTAAAAATAGACATTACTGTAGTGGAAATGTACTGTTTTTATACAAGATTAATTTATTTTGTATTTTTATATTTGTATTTATATTTTGTATATATGAAAATAATCAATAAAATTAATACAAAATTATACAAAATTAATCCAATGTTTATAAGCATCCACACCAATTTAACATGTCACACAATATTCCCAAAATATCATAGCAGACTCTAATAAAACTGGCAGTTGTCAAATGTCTGTTATCAATGCTCAGCTCTGTCAGGACAGTCTGAAAGCGGTCTATTAGAGCGATACGGTTTAGCTGAGGTCACTCTCTACTCAGAATGCTCTTGCAGACCGCTCTCCGACTATCCAGACAGAGCTGAGCATTGATAACAGAATTTTGTCAACCGCCAATCATCTTCGCATCTGCTTTACAAAATTGAGCCTTCACTTATAGTACGTCCAAGCAAAGAAGACATTTTGACAAGATGGGAGAATGACTCCAACTCACTTAATATTGATTCACAGATTTGGTCTCAAATTGTAGGAAACGTTTAGATCTACAATTTGAGATTGAATTTGTGATTTTTGAAACAATATTGACCGAGCTGGAGTCATTTTACCATCTTGCCAGAATGTCTTCTTTGCTTGGTCAGACTATATCTACTCAAATTTAAGATATCGCACCATATATTTCGTAAACGTTACAGTTCCTAATATGAGTATAGCTAATATGACTATTGACTATGTATTTAAGATTCATGGACTATGAATATTATATCCATAGTCAATGGCTATACCTTCTATTAATTTCATGGTGTGTCTGTTATTTTCCTGCTACAATGTGTTATTAGTTATTACTGATAAAGGTGACAACACCATTCACCATAAAGCTCTATTTCCAGTTCAACATGTTTTATCATCCTTAATTTGACTAAAATAAACTGGGAAGACTATACAAGATTAGTAGGTTTTGTTCCTATTTCAGTAGAGTTTCACATAAATGGTTATAAAGTCTGTTCAAGCAAAGAAGACCCTCTGGCAAGATGTAAACATGACTCCAGCTCGGTCAATATTGATTAAAAAATCACATATTGGGTCTCAAACTGTAGATGAAAACGTTCTCTTCAATTTCAAATCAAATTTATAATTTTTGAAACAATATTGATCGAGCTGGAGTAATTCTCCCATCTTGCCAGAGGGTCTTCTTTGCATGGTCAGACCATAACAGTGAGCTAGTGTTTAATAGATGTCTAATTCTCATATGATACATGTAGACAAACATTTAGAGGAGACTGACATTGGTTAATATTACAGAGCATTGTGTTCTAGTACTCCTAAAATAATTTAATTGAACATACATGGTTGCTCTCTGCTTTAACTGTTTATTTAAAATGGATTAGTTCTTCAAGTGATATTTTTGTGTTTGGTTCTATGAAATTTAAAGATATTCAACAAAATTCCAATAACTTTGTTTAATATGATCAAGAACTACCACAATAATTTCCCATCATGGGAAATTGTGGTTATGTCGGCTGTGGAACTTCTTCGGAACTCCCTACAAATAATACGATAATAATAATAATTTAAAATTGTTATATTTTAACTATGAATAATAATTGAAAATGCGTTCTCTGAAGTAAACATTAAGTATTGAATTCCAATTACCGACTAAACTGTTATTAACAAATATTAAATAATATCAACTTGAATAATCATATGTTGAACATCATTATTTATCATCTGGAATATATGGCAAAAATAGTAGTGAATATAATGTTGAAATACTCTTAAAATTCAGAATTGGTGATATTAAGCTTTTTTCTCATTATGGAACGATTCTATATTATCAATGTTAAGAGACTGTTGAATTTTAAGAAAGAGTTTATTGTTATTCATAGACGCTAGAGCTAGATAATTTCAGCTCTTGTCTTTGCTGATTGAAAATATCTTATGTGGGATCTTAAATTGAATCAAATAGTTGCATCTACTCTCTCTATTTTTAGCATTGAAACCAATAATTCGATTTTTTTTAATTATTTTCCAGCTTTATTCCAAATGGTACGCTACCATTGTTCTGAATGGTGTACTAGGAGTGGACAATTTTATTATTATCAATGGTGTTTTATTAACTTACTACTTTTTAATCAACATGAAATCAGGAACCAAATTCAACCTGCCTATGTTCTATCTTCACAGGATTATCAGGTAATGATATGTTATATAGTCTGATTGATACGAATCTATCTATATATGTATATCAAGTATGCATATTTTGAAACCAATATACAGTGAACTTTAATTCACTTTCAGGAATATTTTTACAGTATTATAGTTTGTCCAAGCAAAGAAAACCCTCTGGCAAGATGGGAGAATGACTCAAGCTCGGTCAATATTGTTTCGAAAATTATGAATTTGATCTCAAATAGTAGGAAACAATTCTATCTACCATTAAGATCACATTCATAAATCTTGAAGAAATATTGACCAAGCTGGAGTCATTTTCCCATCTTGCCAGAGGGTCTTCTTTGCTTGGACAGACTATATGCCTTCCTAATCTTTCGTAGCCTAACATTTTGGAATGTTATCTAGTATATTATAACTATAACTAATCAATAATATTTCATTATTGTGTTTGTTGTTTGAATCAATATTTACTATTTAACTATTACATTTACAAGTAACTATTGTATGAACAGCTGATCGGGGGGCAATGGCAGACCTTCACTGCGATTGGTCCAAGAAACTAAGATACTTTTACCGTAAAAATACAGCTGCTCTTCACTTGGAGTTTGAAGTCTCTAGAGATTGATAATGGTGTTGCAGCTCAAATCTGTGGTTTGACAGTCTTTTCATATAATTTAAGAAGATACAAAAGAGTCTAGACCTTATATCGTTATGCATGTAATAACAATCAAATTGAATTAGCCTATTGTTACACCATTATCAATCTCTGGTAAACTGAGGTGTTCTTTTACCAACATAAAGTTTACCAGAGATTAATAATGGCCTAAACCAGTATCTAGATTTTTCAATAAATCAGTGGCTTGACAACGTCTTGTCTTTTCATTTAATATGGATAACTACCACAATATCACCTTTACAACTACTCGAAAAGCTCCCGTATCTTTCACTGTACAGCACTTCACCTGTTCCGTGGGCACGAGCCGCCAACGGTTTGATGATATCTTGTCTTTTCATTTAAGCTTAGAAGATACAAAAGAGGCAAGACGCTACATCGTTATGCATGAAACAATCGATTAGAATTATTGTCTTGAACTTCAAGAATGAGCATTTTTGATTCTTGAAAGAAACAATTTCTATGACATCTTATGATAATTTTCGGATAATTTTAATCTTATTACAATGACTAATGAGAGTTCTCCACCAGAAGAATTACGTCTCAGATGGATGATATAATATTATTATTTTACACTAATCTTCGAAACTAATTTTTACAATTATGCCCATGTGGGCATTTAGACATACATGCATGGGCTCAAATAACCATGTATGAGTAATGACTGGGATAGGGATGATGATGATGAGACTACAACAATATTCACAATGATTTTTTAATGGTAACTCCTTTCTTCTCCAATTTTCAGAGTTTTCCCAGCCTATCTGTTCCAAATTCTGATGACAATGACAATTTTCCCGAAAATGTTCAGCGGTCCTATGTGGGAGAATTTTGTGGGACGTCATAGGGATATTTGCTACAGAAATTGGTGGACCAATGTCTTATTCATCAACAACTATGTGGAACCTGATTATCAGGTAAGAAAAAAGCTTCAATAATGTTAATTTCAAAAAATTCAATTTCATTTGTATATAGAAGTGAGTATTTTCCTCTAATGTAAAGTTGGGTGTCCACTATACAATTGAGTTTCAAAAAGATACAGAATATCATACAATTTATACCCATTACAATTGTCTAGATTATGATCCTTTAATAATGATAGCCTACCTCACAATTTCAAATTATTCAATTCAATTTTCCTATTTGATACATATTTCATATTGTTTAGGCTATTGTTTCTTCTTGAAATGGGGTAATTCAACAAAATTATAATCAAAGTTCATTGTCCATGTTATGAATAGTAGTTTATTAAACCAAAATTTAATACTCTTGGTCATGGTGTAGTCAATTTGTGAAGTGTTTTAGTTTCAGTTGTTAGTGATGTTTGAAATCAAAAATTTTTGTTTCAAAATGAGTATTCTAAATGGACTATAACCCACATGGTTCTCCATGATTTCATTCGTGAAAAATGAGGTTATAATATTGCGAAGTGGAACAACCCTTTTTTGAAGGGTCTGATGCTTTATTTAGAAGTTCTGATCAGATTATTCATCTGTTAACAGTGATTGAATCATTTATTTCTATTTGTATAATTATATTGTATAGTACAGTTGAATTGTAATGTAATATGTCAGCAACCATCATCATGGGTCATTGACTATGACCTAAACATCATCATCCATTGTTACTTTGCTTAAAATCAATAAATCGCAATTGTAACAACCCTTTGGGTCTCTCCACTAATGGAAGCATACTAAATAATCTCAAACCAAAAATAAATCAATCTAGGGTTGAATCAAGATTATGGTCAGGTTCATTATAATGTATTTATTTGAGTCAGAGGTGATAGTTGGAACTAAAAAAATTTGAAGTACTATTGAAAATATGGGCTCATGAGCTCGTTTAGTTCAATTAACATTGAATCTATCTAATGGTCGGAAGCAATAATAGTTCGAGAACTGCTATGTTTATGAAAACTATGTTATTCACATTATTTATTTCATTTATGTGGGCTACAAATATACAAGGTGCGGAAATAAAAAACAGGCTATTGCCCAAAACTTCACCATTCGTCAATTTCCCAGGACCATATTATGCAATCTACTACTAGAAAACGTACTATAAGTTATCTAAAAATAAATAAATTTTATGACTTGACAATTTTTACAACAAAACACGAGTAAATGGGAGACTTCATCTAGAAGCGGGGTAAGCTCCCATCCATTCCCATGTTCCACAAAAAGTCAACCTTCGTCAAGTCCTTCTTTCGGGCTTGCTTCACGTATTTCTCTCTTGAAATCTCAATTTGCAGTTGAAGAATCCACTGGAATTATATTATAACATGCATATTTGACAGAACATTTTCTGAAATACTAATACTGTGAATATGGTATACCTATAGATACATCTAGCCTATACTTGGTTGATGCTAATACGTTCGAAAGTAATTATAGCCTGTCCAAGCAAAGAAGACATTCTGGCAAGATGGAAACATGACTAAAGCTCGGTTAGTATTGGTTCAAGAATTATTAATTCAATCTCAAATTGTAGAAAACGTTTGTATCTACAATTTGAGAACAAATTAAAAGATTTGAACCAATATTGACCGAGCTGGAGTAATTTTCCCATCTTGCCAGAATGTCTTCGTTGATTGGACAGACTATTTATTCAAATGAAGATCTTGCCCGAAATTACTTCTGTCACTTTTTGCCGCTGAAATTCAAATGTGTAATCATATTCAGAAATGTGAAATGTTCTCGAAATGCGAGAGATTTCACCAGACTAGCAAAAATGATCTGACTTGAGTCAACAGGGGAATAAACCGTAAGAGAGTTCTTCACACATTAATTTTGTCATTCACATATATCCGAGATATTTCTCTTTACTTTGGACACTTCTGAACGAGTTTAAAAAGGAGGGAAAGAAAGAGAAGAAGTGGAGAGCTCGGTGATGAAAGAGTAAGAAGTACAGAAAAAGACATGAATATGAAGAAGGAGACTGAAGAAGGAGACTGAATGAAGGCTAATCCATGAATAGTAATTCCTATGGAAAGATAATTTATTGAAGAGAAGTTATTCTATTCGAGAAAATATGTGGAGGAATAAACTCAAAAAAGACATCCTATCCAAAGAATCTCTAAAGAAGTTCTATCCTAAGAAACTAAATCCAAGCCACCATCATTTTGTTAGTACAGTACTCCCCACTCCCCTTCTCATTGGCTGGTGACGCCATTTTGTGGAGGGGAGGAGAATTATTCCAACCAATAGCAAGCTAGTAGGCTATTTCTCCCACTGAACAAAATGGAAATTAGTGTTATGTGATGGATTTGTACACAATTCATTAATATTCTCCAATGTGAATTTTCGCCCTAAATTTAATTCGTATTATTAATAATAATTTGTTGCCGAATATAGTTAAATATCGATTTCAATCAGAAATTCGGTTATCGGGACAATCTGAAGTTTCCCTTAAGAGCGAACGAGTTGCTCTCGTTTTGATTTACTCTCACAGACAGCTCGCCAACTGTCCTGACAGAGCTGATAATCAAAAACTGCCACCAAATAGGCCTATACAATCCAGTGTATCATTTTACTTAAAAATAAATAATAGTGTAATTTTCCACAAAACATAGACTTGTTGCAGTGTCTATGCACGTAACTAAGTGTATCTATTTTGAGCTGAGTCTACAAAATTCTATCCTTTTAGATTCTCCAAAAATACATTAGCTGTGCGAAACACCCACTCCTTTAACACTGTTCGCAACCGAATAAAGAATACAAATTCAACCGAAAAAACAAATGAATAAAATACACGAACACGAGTACTCAAGCCTTGTCTCAGCACATTAATTTGCATGTATTTGAATACACTCTACATATCATACTGTTCGAGAGAATTAAACCTTAGCGTAAACGAAAAAACCCAGAGTCGGGAACCAAAAAGGAGACCCTTTTCAAAGAGGGTTGGAAACATATACACACCCCCACTAATACACTCCCCGTATCATTCTTTTCAAAATTCGCCTATTAGGAAGATCCCCCTGGATTCTACCCCCCTGAAAAGGTGCACATAAGGGTTGGTATAGTCTGTTCAAGCAGAGAAGACATTCTGGTAGGATGGTAAAATGAGTCCAGCTCGGTAAATATTGGTTCAAAAACTTTAAATTTGCTGTCAAGTTGTAGGAAACATTCTGATCTACAATATTAGTACGAATTCATAATTCTTGAACCAATATTGACCGAGCTGCAGTCATTTTCTCATCTTGCCAGAATGTCTTCTTCGCTTGGACAGACTGTATCCATCTCCCCTTGATAATTTGTATTCATATATTTCTTCCCATCCTCATTGTCTGATAGAATACGCGTTCACATTATTCTTCTTCTCCGTAATTTCTTTCGTTTTTCATGTTCTTTCGCCATTTCTCTTTCTCCTCTAGTTCAACGTTTATCTTCCATTCCATCGTATCCTCGAGCTGTAATGATTCTTCTCTTTCTTTTCATTTCTCTATTCTATCCTACATTTTCCATCGTATCCTGCTGATGTTATTAATAGAAGTTGTCATTTAGCTATGCCTAAAATAATGATGTCTTTGAAATCAAAAGTGATTTTCACCAGCTGTTAGTAGGCTACATCAAGTTCAAGAGACAGACGAAATCACCAAACTTGCACTGGCTGCTAGAACCCACGAAACAGGTAAAGTGCACGTATCTTTTACAGTACAGCACTTCACCTGTTTCGTGGGCACGAGCCGCCAGTGCAGTAACTTGTTGACCCCAACAAAATCAGCTTGAAAGTGCAGGTGGACACACCGCTTAAGAATGTGTGTGGTACCTTAATTCTAGCGACATTATTATTTTCAGATATTCATTCATACTTTGTAGATTCAAGTTTCTCAAATCAAAATGACTTTATTGGACTCACAACACTTCCTTGAACTTACAAATACATTGACCGTTATTCTAATAACTTGAACTATTTTTCAAATTTGACAGGTGCATAACAGAACTTGTTCAAGTTGAATGAACTTAACGGTCGAATATCAATTTTATATTTTCGTTTCTTCTTTACGAAAACACGAGAGAGGAGAGGAAAAGAGGAAGAGTCCGATGAGGATGGAGGAAGCGAATAAGGAAAAGGTGAAGAAAAATGAGAAGAGAAAAAGGAAGATGAAGAAAAAGAATTATATCGTCCTGTTTTCTGTGTTATGCAGCTGTGAAGTTCAACAACCCTGGCCATGACTTTTGAACTTCGATTTTCGCAGCTTGAATATTATTTCCAGCGAATTATATCATTCATTTTCGACTGCTCAAGAAATATTGGCATCATCTATATTGTAAATACGACGTGTGTATTACATTTCTCTTGATCTTATAATCAAATCTTGATTCAAATGTTAAATTTAAATGCCTTAATCAATTATCACGAACTGCGAGTTCAAATTTTCAAACACTGATCAATTGGGAGTAGCTTGACAATAGGCTTCCTATTTCACACTGGTGGCTCGTGCCCACGGAACAGGTGAAGTGCTGTACAGTAAAAGATACTGGCACTCCACCTGCTTCGTGAGCACGAGCCGCCAGTGCAGTATTTTGTGACAATTAGTATAATTCTATGAAAAAAATGAGAATTAATATTATAATAATTTTTCTTTGTATTGCAGTGTATTCCATCATCCTGGTATCTATCAGTGGATATGCAGCTGTACATTTTATCACCGCTAATTCTAATACCGTTGTATAGATGGAAGAAATCTCCCAAATATGTGATAACAGCACTGATTGTAGTGGGCAACATCATATCATTTACTGTACCCTACTACAATGAGTTTCCTGCCGGCTCGGTTGTATCCAGGTGAGTTTCCTTTGCGTAATTTTCTTAGTAATTCGCATTTTGAGAAAAAGAGATTTCACATTATTTTGAATAATCATGATATTGATAGTACAATGACTTCAATACTATATTTCAATATCAACAACTACCACAATAGTTTCCCATCATGGGAAATATTGTGGTTATTTTGGATGTGGAACTTCTTCGGAACTTCCCACAAATAAGTCATACGATAAAAAAAATACTATAGTGATATTATACTATACACTGTGATACATGGTAATAAATACTGGAACTATGAGGTTTAGGTGTGTCTTGAACTAAGAAGGTAATAAACATTTTTTATTCAAAATTGGATCATTTGAACTGATTTAATCAACGGAAATCTATTAGAAAAATAAATTTGATTTTTTTCAGTAACTATGATTCAGCCAGAAAGCATGCCGGACAGTATGTGACAACACACACTAGATTGGGCCAATGGGGAGTCGGCATAGGGTTGGGATACATACTATTTCTAACCAGGGGAAAACAGGTTACCATGAATAAGGTGAGAAATCTCAAAAATATACAGAGTGTTCCGGAACTAACTGATTCGAGTACCACCACGGTATTCTCCGCGCTAAAACTAACAGAACAGTCATTGGCATGACGTCGAATTCTCCTTAGTTTTTTCTCTTCATAATAGCACTGGCGGCTCGAACCCACGAAACAGGTGAGGTGCCAGCAACTTTTACTGTACAGCACTTCACCTGTTTCGTCGGTACGAGCCGCCAGTGCTTTATATATGTATAGAACAATCGAGTTGGGAAGTATTGATAATTATTATTAATAATTATTGATATGTATTAATAATTATAAGCCGGTCCTTCTGTAGCCTATCTACAACTAGAGCTGACGTGGAAGTGATAATTCGAATCTCTTGTGTCCAGTATAGTACAGTAATAAGCAATGTAAATGAATTCTAAAATTTAAGATACCCAACAACCCAAAGGCCTAAGGAGGATACTCTTGCTGAATGAAGTAATTCAGGCCAGAGAAAAGTTCCTTATTAGTTAGTTACAAGACTAGATAGCAATCTATCATTGGAGAGAATCATGCTGTACATAATTATTATATCCTCAAATGAAAATCTCGATTACCTTTTTTTAGATAGTGTTGAATTTCAACACAACATGTTTTTCTGCTGTTTAGAGTCATTTTCAAGAGTAAACACAAGAATATATTGTGTTAGAATGAACACTGATAAGTATTGTCTGTTCAACCAGAGAAGGCTTAAAATGACACCAGCTCGATCAATATTGGAAACAATCTGATCTACAATTTGAGACAAAATTTCTCATTCTTGAACCAATATTGACTATGCCGGAATCATGTCCCCATCTTGCCAGAATGTCTTCTCTGCTTGAGACAGACTATATTTATATAGCCCTAGTGAGAAAAAGAAGATATATCTTTAATGTTTCCTTTATCTTAGTGCTACTCATTACTGTTTTTTATTTTTTATTTTTATCAAAGTACCCTCTTCAATTATTATTTTTGATCATTCTATGTTTTGTTCGACTATTCATAGTCATTCTCAAATGCAATTTTTTTTTTCAGAGCCTGGTTAGCATTTGCTGGATACTGTGTACAGTTTGTGCCGGCTGTATATTCCAGTTTATCACTTACTTTCATCAGGATGACATTCCCTACAACCGATTGCTGTCGTCAGCTTATACAGGCCTGGGCAGTACCCTGTGGGCCTTGTGTATTTCGTGGGTTATATTCTCCACTGAAAACGGATATGGAGGTAAAGTATTTGGAGAATTTATTCCTATAAAAAAATCCGAGTGTGATACCTAAATGAGCTCTGATGTATTTTGCGTCAATGAGCTTCCTTCCTGTACGATTGTGTATCACTTTTGAAGTTTTGTATCACAAAGCCGCCGTGTGAGAAGCAATGGCGACTCGTACCCACGAAACAGGCGAAGTGCCCGTATCTTTTACTGTACAGCACTTCACCTGTTTCGTGGGCACGAGCCGCCAGTGGAGAGAAGGCCTTAAGGTTTGTGCCTGGGTAATGAGAGGGTTGATTATGAAAGATGAAAACTACTTATAGGTAGTGAGAACGGGCGGCTTATCGTCTCCTTCAAAATTTGAATATTTTTTATTAATTGTATCAAAAACATTACTATTGACTGATGAGAAGATTATATTAATAATCATGACATTAATATGTTTATGATGTTGTTCGAAAGAACTTCATGTTTGATAAGTATTAAGGATTTGGAGAAACATAACAATGAGATGGAATGAAGTATCCATAAGAGTGATATTATCATGATCTTTATTTGATAAGATGATAGAATGAAGAATGAGTGGAACATAGATTCCTTGATTAGTATTGTAAATAAGAGAAAACTTTCTCACAATAATTAACCATGAAATCAACCTTCTTCTCCTAAATCGGCGTCTTTCGCACTTCCCCTAATTTTGGCCGTGAACCTGTTAAATCTTCCATCTAGTCTAATTTATTCATTGATGAATTCTGATTCCAGGTCCCCTAGGACGATTCCTTTCGTGGAAACTTTTTCAGCCGCTGTCCAAACTGACCTATGTGATTTACTTGCTGCATGTCGGAATCGAATACGCTTATTTGGCCCTGATCAAATCAGCCGCTCATTTTGAAGTTCTGTTTACGGTAAGTGGAATTTTTTTCCAATTTGTGATTTATTCTCAAGTTAAATAATCTGTCACTTGTTAAGTAGTTGTGGAAGTTATACTGTTGTACCATTAAGCTTCCATTACCTTTAATATACATATAATATTACATCATAATCAGTCTCTAGTAAACCCCAAACTTGAGAGCAGCAGTATTCATACCAACGGCCAAGCATTGCTATTGGAAGTTGCTTGAACCGATCACAGCGAACGTCTGCCATTGGCCAGAGGGGAGGAGCTTGTCCAGGCCAATGGCAGACATTCACTGTGATTGGTTCAAGAAACTACCAATAGCGGTGCTTGACCGTTAATATAAATACTGCAGCTATTTATTTCAAGTTTCACTTTACCAGAGATTGATAATGGTGTAGCAACCGAAACCAGTATCTTGATTCTTAATAAATTTGTGGTACTGGCGGCTCGTGCCTACGAAACAGACGAAGTGCTGTACAGTAAAAGATACGGGCACTTCACGTGTTTCGTGGGTACGAGCCGCAAGTGTATCAGGTCTTATCGCATCTTGTATTACGTTGGATGGATAAATACGACTCAGTGACTTTCTTGATAAATTGTAAAATATAGAAATAATTGTATTTAGAGTTTCAATTTAAAGCTATTACTCAATTTATAAATTCTATCAACTCTAAATTTCGTTGGCTCTAATCTCTCACCCAGGGTTAACACAAAATGATCTAACACATGAAACCCTTATCTTCTGAGATTAGTTTGTTTGTTTGTTATGAGGGTGAAGCCCACATGAGCTCATAGGCTTGTGCGTGGGTAATGATATGGATGATAGATGACGACTACTTAAATCATTAGAAAGATTATCACACAATTAAGTTTATTCGCTTCGAATACGGAATTTCCAGCTACAGTACAACATTGATAACTACTGTAAAATCACCTTACAACTTGTTTTCCATTATTTTTCCAGCTTAGAGAGACGGCCGGAGAAATTCTGATTAGTATTTTAGCGGCTCCAATAGTGGCTCTTGTATTCGAAATGCCATTCATCAATCTGGAACGAGTTATCAGGAAAAAATGTAAGTATTCTTCAAATCACCATGTGGATTATTGGGCCTATTATATTCAAGTGGAGAATACATATTTATTTAGAAAAATCTAGTCATGTCTACATTGAAGAATCAATATCAAATGTGGCTCATTCAGTTCAACGGGAAATTATTGATGTATTTTGACTCTTTTAAGGCTTAATTTAGAAATAAATAATTTATCTCTCCTTTTATTTGTTCTCAGTTATTGGATCGCAAAAGAGCAGAGTGCAACAGTCAACTGATAACCCAGCCGATGGTAAACAGATTGAAAATTTGAAACTAGTGAATAAAGCTTTTGTCAAATAGAATTCGGCTTCATTATTTTGTTCATTCAACTTCCTTGCTGAGTAGCTCTGAGGGAGATATCGTGGTATTCAAGCATTAATCCATAACTAATCAGAATATAAGATACTGTCGAACCACAGATTACCAGTTTACCAGATATTGATAATGATGTAGCAACCGGAACCGGTGTCTCGATTTTTCATAGATCTGTTGTTTGACACTATCTTGTCCTTTCATTTGATCTGATATTTTGAAAGAACACATGCTCCCATGTCTCCATGCTCGCATTTGTGGAAAATTACGATAAATGAGGCGAAGTGAAACAACCCTTGGGTCTTCCCACTATTGAAAGCCGAATAAATAAATAATCTGATATTCAATTACCTTCTATTCATTCATTCAATTATTCGGTAATAATATTTATCAAGTTTAAATGTAATACTTTATATAGATGCTTCAATTTATTGTATTATGCTTCAAAATTTTCAAGTTTATTCCAAAACTTTCAAAGTTACAAATGTGTTTCATCTGGTGTTTTGTTCGAGATTTTATGGTGAAAATCTATTAAAAAATTCAAATGTTGGATTTTAGTGTAGGGATAAGTGGAAATATGTGTGAATAACCTATCTTTAATATGTTTGTATGAATCGTAAGAGACCTTTTCTATGTATTATTACTCAATAAAGATGATTATTGTTATGATTATATAGAGAAATCATCCTGAACAATTCATGGGCTTTATAGAGATGAGCCAATAATTCTTCGTAGAATTATACAATATCAATCAACTATATATTCACTTCTTAGGCCTAGGCTACTAATCAACAAGACTTCTAATAATTTAGAAACATTATAAGTGGAATAAGAAGATTGTATCAGTGTGAAATAAGCAGTCTCCAACCATCTCGTTAACCACGATCAACTTTTAATTAGCGTTGGTGCATCGAGCCGTTATCTGATTCCACATTCCTTTAATGCAGTCAAGAAGGAACCGCCCATAGCTTCAAACAACTTGATGACGCAAATAATATAACTGGTATAGTCTGTCCAAGCAAAGAAGACTTTCTGGCAAGATGGGAAAATGACTCCAGCTCGATCAATATTCGTTCAAGAGTTATAAATGTGGTCTTGATAGTAGATCAAATTGTTTCCTACAATTTGAGATAAAATTGTTTCCTACGATCAAATTGATAATTATTGAATATATATTGACCGAGCTTGAGTCTTTTTCCCATCTTGGCAGAGGGTCTTATTTGCTTGGACAGACTACACCAAAAATTAAGGCGGTTGGTGAATGACTTCTATTGATGTTCAGCTCTGTCAGGACAGTCTGAAGATGTCTTCGAGGTAGAATTAGTGTAGCTGGGGTCACTCTTGATTTAATGCACTGCCGCAGACAGCTCGCCGACTGTTCTGACAGAGCTGAGGATTGATAACAGTCATTCACCAACCACTTCAATTGGTGAAAAAATTGTGAAAAAGTAAGGTTATTAGAGAAGTTGGAAATGTAAAGGTAAATGAGCCTATCTAATAAGAAAAACAAGAAAATTTAGAACAAGAGTGATGAAAAGATAAAGGAGTATTATAATAAGAATAGCAAGAACAAAATGAGTTAAAAGAGAAATCAATAGAAAATAGACGAAGAGGAAAAGGAGGGGGAATAGGTGAAAAATAAAAATAAAAAGAGGAAGAAGGAGCTTAAATTGATAATTATGTAACCAAAGACAATTAGAGTTCTTATAATAGATATTCGATAGAGCTCAAGATACATAGATACTCTTAAAAAAAAACTGATGGAACTTATATAAGAAAAAATACTGTTGAGAATGCAAGCTATAGATGACGTCAAAATGTGAGGCGGATTTATCTGCTCCTTGTGCGCTTCAACAGCTGTCAATTATTAGAGTTGTCATTAAACTCCAGAGAGTGGTTTGAGACTTGGGGCTACAGAACCAAAGAAACTAGAAATGTATAGGTATAGTGCGTCCAAGCAAAGAAGACCCTCTGGCAAGATGGGAGAATAACTCAAGCTCTGTCTAAATTGGTTCAAAAATTATCCATTTGATTCCAAATTGTAGGAAACAATTTGGTATACTTTTAAGACCACATTTTTGATTCTTGAACAAATATTGACCAAGCTGGAGTCATTTTCCCATCTTACCAGAGGCTCTTCTTTGCTTGGACAGACTACAGCAATCTTGTAAAAGCAACCCGAGATAGATAAGACTTTTCCAATTTAAATGGCAAGGCATTAATTTCAAACACTTCAAGCAAAAACCGGATAAATGTATTAAAAAGGGAATGCCAAAGAAAAGATTGACTGAAGTGACATAAGTTAAATAAATATTCACCTCAAATAAGTGAAACTGATTAAAAAACGCACAACAAAACAAGATTTTCCAACGTTAATCGTTCAAGCCTACCTAATATAAAGTGAACTCGAAAAGTGGAAAAGTAATCTACTAACACGTGTTTGACATTTGTGTCATCAATGTAAGATCAAAACAGGCGAGAAAAAGAGCGTGAAACAGAATATGACACAAGGAACGAGACAGAGGTATTAGAGTTAGTAAGTGTGCAAGTGAGAGGGAAACATTTCAAACGAAACTGAGCAAGTTTATTCCGAGTTAAGTTGTTTGGAATACTATTTGGAAGTTTGGCCTTGAATAGAATTTACTAGAAGCTGTGTAGCTTTTTAGTGGTTAAGGTCATGGTTGGGTGTAGTCCACTGGCGGCTCGTACCCATGAAACAGGTGAAGTGCCCTTATCTTTTACTGTACAGCACCTCACTTGTTCCGTGAGCACGAGCCGCCAGTGGTCTAGTCAATGAAATTAGGAGAACTTAGTAAGGATCGATTTGTGAAAAACATTGACATGAATAATTACTCAATAGGTATCTTGTAGTGTTTTAGTTACTCATTTGAATTTAGATAGAGATTGATTAGATAGATTTTAAAATATCCCGAGAATGGTCAATCAAATACAAAAAAATTGTTGGTGTTAGTCAATGGGTTATAGACATAATAGACAACGAAAGCTATAAAACGTAGGCTATATGAAAAAACACACAAATAAACTATGAAACGTGGTGTTTTTTATTTATAGTAAAATGTTAGTCAAGGTTCTAAAGGCTGTTCTAAAAGGAATCGATGACTAATCTATTGGTTGTAGTAGTATTTTAGTAGAATGTTCTATTCGATTTGTAAAAAACCGAACACGAATAAACCATGCAGCGCAGTGTTCTATCTTTCATGTTGAAAAAATGTTCTTGAATTTGAATTGTATTAAAAGATTTTATAAATAGGAATAAGAAGGAGTTGAGCTGTAGTATTTTCAATACTTCGGAAGTGTCACAACATTCATATTATAACCGCGGCCTTGAAAATCAATTTTGATCAAAACTCACTTCACAAGCACCAGAGATTCAATTAAATTGTGACATGTATGATTGACAGATCTCATTCAATGTTAAATTTTCCACTCAATAACGTTGTAAGGCAACATCAGACGAATCCCTGAAACGAATATCCCATTAATTAAAACACATGACATGTCAATCTGACCAGTAACCTTTCAGAAACAGAATCACTCATGAAGTTTATTTATTACAATCATTGAATTCGTTTATTAGAACATCGGAAGCACATTAATGTGTCAATTTACATGTATGGAATGTATGCGATGGATATACATTCAATACACTCAATTATATATAAAGTATATTATATATTATACGTCTGACGATATTATACATGCATCCATGGAATGTTAATATAAACACATTCTTCATTGGATAACTATACATATCTAGACAATGTGTAGGCTATAATATTATGCAATCGACCGACATGTCAAATATCAGATTGCATGATATATATACGTACAATGTATGTACATAATATGTATATGTGGGAAATAAAATAATTATGTTGAACGTCATATCACAATGTTATCTGTTAATATGTGGAGTTGAAATCAGGATTTTGTTCTTTTATCTGTCAAATAATAAACATGATTGGAATTAGTTAATTTATGAGTTAGATATTTCATTCGAGAGAGAATTTAATTAAGTTATTGTCATGGCTCAGATTGAAACCTTGGCATTCATTGATATGAGTTCAGAGTTGATCAAATGTTTTATAGGATTCAGTGAAAAGAGATAAAAATTTTAAACTTCACCATTTCAATGTTAATAAGTTGAACTTATAAATGAAAGAACTCAGTTTGAACGCTCTCAAAATGATAAATCATTGAGAAAATATGGTATAATCTTATTTCCATATGTCGGCGATCCATTATCATTGCAAATGTCTCGTATCAACGAGCTTCCTTCCTGTATCAATTTTGGACTCTGTATCACTTCTGCGTATCAATAATCCGTCATGTAGAGAAGACTTTGGGAAACTTTAATTCTATTCCATGCGAAAAATATCCGATACTGTACAGAAACAATACAATAGACACAAGATAGAATAAGGAGCTCAACACAATACTGTTTGCAACTACCACTTGAGAATCAATCCTCTTTCTCACATACTTTCTCTCACTCAATCTTTCACATTTCTTTACACTCTCTCACTCTCTTTCACTCATTTTTCCTCTCCAACACACACACACTCTTTCACTCTCTCTCTCTCTCATTTATTTTCTCTCTGACTCACCCCATCTCTCTAACATTATATATCTTTCTCGCTATCTCCAATTCTCTCTCACACTTTCTTTCTTCTCTCTTCCTCTCACACTTAAGTTTTCTTATCTTCTCTCTTCTACCCACATTATCATTCCCCTCTCTTTCCCTCTCTTCAACTCTCAATCGCTCATTCTCTTTCTATTTTATTGTCTCACTAGGTAGTATTTCTCTCTCATTGTCTCGATTTCTCTCTCTGAAGAGAACCACTCCAGTGGAACATACCTCTTCTCCATAGAGTGCAGACACTCCAGAGAGACAGCCCGCTATAGCCTGTCCAAGCAGAGAAGACATTCTGGCAAGATGAGAAAATGACTCCGGCTTGATCAATATTGGTTTGAAAAATTCAAATTCATCCTCAAATTATAGATCAGAATGTTTCCCACAGTTTGAGACCAAATTTATTATTTTCGAACCAATATTGATCGAGCTCAAGTCTTTTTCACATCTTGCCAGAATGTCTTCTTTGCTTGGGCAGAATGGATCTTATTGTGACAATTGGGTTAGTGTTATTCTTCCCAGCGACAGACAGTCTGTTGTCAGTACTTCTCCGCTGGAATTCAAATTCTACTCCTCTGAGAAGTAGCTGCCGCTCTGGAGAAGACAGACTCTCAATGATGCGCTGATGATGTGAATACTGATCGGGAGCTCCTTGTGTAACCCCCCTGCCACTTTCACCCCCCACAAACTTCAACACCCCCTGCCTCCATCATTCTACCCCCCAGTCTTTATCATTTCAGCCCCAAACTCAATTACATTACATAAGAATATCGCAACGACTGGGATCTTCTTTCTCAAATATAATCAGATGGAGTATCAGCTTGTACAGTCCGTCCAAGCAAAGAAGACACTCTGAGAAGATGGGAAAATCACGCCAGCTCGGTCAATATTTATCCAAATATCATAAATTTGGTCTCAAATTGTAGATCAGAATGTTT
This sequence comes from Sogatella furcifera, assembly GCA_017141385.1. NCBI lineage: Eukaryota > Metazoa > Arthropoda > Insecta > Hemiptera > Delphacidae > Sogatella > Sogatella furcifera. The sequence goes on from CM029557.1 coordinate 498,810, forward strand.
CCTACAATTTGAGATTAAATTGATAATACTTGAACCAATATTGACGGAGCTGGAGTCATTTTCCCATCTTGCCTGAAAGTCTTCTTTGCTTTGACAGACTATACAATAGTATCGACGAAATACGATTCTCGAATATTGTCGCTGAGTTTGATAGAATTGACGAAATGTAATTTTCGAATACATATATCGAGTGTCAGCTTGTTTCAGAGTGAATACGATTCTCGAATATAATATTAGACGAATATAAGCTTATACAATGATATTGGCAGGAGCAGTTCTCTACAAGTATTGTGAGACAAGTGTGAGCTTGTTCAGTAGAATTTACAAGATATAAACTTGTGAGTATCATGGAAACTTGTGGAATATTGGGAATTCTGATCGAATTTACAAAATACAAGAAGTATTCTACACCGGCGGCTCGTGCTCACGAGCAAGGTGAAGTACTCGTATATTCTACTGTACAGCACTTCACCTGTTTCGTGAGTACGAGCCGCCAGCGGTATTCTAAATATAGCTGCGACTAGAATGTTAGGCGGTTTCGTTTGTCTCTTGTACGTGATGTAACCTACTACCAATGTAAAGTTGATGTAGAGCATTCATTGATGTAAAGTTGATGCAAAGACATCAATCAACATTGTCTCGTGTGATTGGAAAAAACATCATCCAGGAATAGCTAAATGACAATATCAGTTGTTGGAGCGCAATAGGAGCAGTCAAAACCGCCTTTTTTTGGCGTCAGCTATAAAATCATTGTAGGCTATGTACAACTGACAGAGTACGTACAATATTCTTGTATTGGATTATGAGCATATTATTGTTGTTAATGCTCCGATGAAATTTACAATAGCCTAAAGATATTTAGTGTGTAGGCTACAATGTATAGGACAATTTTTTAAATTTACTGTGAGTATTATGGAAATTTGTGGCATATTGGAGAATATTAATAAAATTGCAGTGATAAAATACCATAATATCTATGTGTAGTATCAACATGCATTGGAAATGATTTCATGTAGAAACAAACAGACTTTATTGAACTAGACGCTTTTATATATAGAGATAAATTTATACAGACTCAGTAGAAAAGCACAGCTCTTCAATTCCTGTTCATGATTGAAACATCAGCAAGAAGCCGCCATTGGCCGACTTGTGCCCTCCCACAAAAATACTCGTTTGCTATTGGAAGAAATAGTTCCCTCCCACTCTGTGACGTCACCAGTCAATGGGAAGGCGTTGTATGAGTGGGGAGTATACTGTAACCAAATGACGGATTCGAGAGACATTGATGCTGAATAATGAAAATTCAGATGTTTGTGTCAAGTGAAGTTGTGGCAATTTTACAATAAAGCAGGAAGCTAGGGAGACCTACCCAAAAAACATTGACTCATCTAATCACCATCGAATTTAATACACTCTTTCCTTATAAAAGAAGTTGAGACATTCCGAATCAACTTTGAAACTGTTATTCATTCAACTTTTAAGTCGTAAAACTAACGAATTTTAGAAGTTCAAGTTCATTTTTATAGCTCCATAAACTGGCTGTTATTAATGAGAAGGTAATAAATGGTAGGTACGTGCTAAAACAAGTAACTAGTAAAAATGTTTTCCTACATCTAGCTCATACTATTAACTGCTGGACACTGGCAGCTCGTTCCCTCATAAAAGGTGAAGTGCCCGTATCTTGTACGGTATAGCACTTCACCTGTTTCGTGGGCACAAGCCGCCAGTGCAGCTGGATCAACAGGCTCTTGCAGACCGCTCACAGACTGTCCCGACAGAGATGAGCACAAAGAAAACTGACTCGCCACCATTAAAACTGGAAAAATCTACAATACTAAGTTATATCAGTGACGAACATGTCAACAAGAAAAATTTCAAGTCACAATATTACAATCATTATTTAAAACTTATTCTGAACTCGTTTCTGTAATGTGAAAACTGGTTCTAAAATACTGTCACATACTGGATAATTAACGTAGATCAGTTGATCAGGTTTGTCAAAATTATTAACTTCCCTACTGCTATACATACTCACAAGTTACTCAATGTTATTTACCAACAAGTTTACCCACTAGTTACAATAATTGTAATTATCACTGATTGCAATTACACTGGCACTCTCATTACTAGAACATATTTCAAGTTCGATGAATAATGATAATTACATACTCTAGTTACATCATGTCGTAGATACAGTAGACCTAGATAAGTATACATAGTCCACGATCATACATCATACATTATTACTGCACTTCAATCTTGCATTCCATATAATAAATGTGATTGCTTGAATACATGAATATGTATTCATCAAATACTGATGAATACATGAATTATCAGTACATGGATATCGCTTGAATACTAGTTACGGTACCGTATTACAATTTATTCAAATTTGCAATGCTATTCATTTATTTTGCTAATAAACTTTAATCAGATTGATTATACTATATTAATTTAGAACGAATGTAATATATATTAATGTGGTATTTCTATGGACTATTATAAGAAATGTCTTGCATTTCCTGAATGTGCGTTACAATTAGTCCCAAATATTATCAATATTACGAGGAATTACTAGCATAGAAGTCCAAGCAAAGAAGACATTCTGGTAAGATGGGAAAATCACTCCAGCTCGGTCAACATTGGTTGAAAAATTGTTAACTCGGTCTCAAATTGTGGATCAAAATATTTTCTACGATTTGAGAACAAATGTATTATCTTTGAATTAATATTGACCGAGTTGGAGTGGTTTTCCCATCTTGCCAGAATGTCTTCTTTGCTTGGACAGACTAGCTCAATGCAGTACTTTAGAACAGTATTACAGAAACAGAGTAGTACTTATACTGTAGTACAGATACTGTACATACAGTATATACAGAGTAGTATAATCACAAATACTAGAACACATGTATTCTGGTATCTGTGGTAATAATAATATGAATGAATGATCATATATCATATATCAACTATGAAATTATGAGCTCTATTTTTAAAAAAATAGTTGAGTTGTATAATTTACCTATTGCAGAGAAGGATTCAAATAAGTTTGAAGTATATTACACTGGCGGCTCGTGCCCACGAAACAGGTGAAACTCTGTACAGTAAAAGATACGTGCACTTCACCTGTTTCGTGGGTACGAGCCGCCACTGGTGTATTACTCCTATAGGCTCCCACCAATAGATTATACTATAATTCTACTCTTGTTCATATCGTAGACCTGTTTGCTCTCAAATTGATTTGATTACTTTGAGTTCTAACTCGAAGTACTAAAGTTTTATAATTTTAATTGTAGGTACTCGTTTAAGAGGACGAGTTTTAATAACCAGCATTAACCTTGAAAATCCATTATAGGATACACTGTTTCTTATAATAATAGTTCGGTTTGAGGAACTGGTACTGTACTTTTATATTTTAAAAAACTAGATTTTGCGGTTAATTCTCTTTGTATTTGAAAGAGTTACTGGTTTTTTGTGAGTTCAAATTGGCTAGTAATTTTATAAATCATTTGTAATTATCAAAATTTAACGGGGAAGAAGTGGAGAAAAATTAAAATCAGGATATTTGGTGAATGTTGTTTTTTGTTTATTCACAAGAGAGTTAGCTTACCGGGTTTTATGTGATTACAAATTAGCTAGAAATATACATTTGTGAGGATCAAAAATCAAATATAGATATTTATATCTATACATCTGATAATAATGTAGAAGAATTAAAAACAAACACATTGTAAACAAAGATAGCTGTTGAAAAAATAGTACATTGGAGAGAATATTATAGTAGGGGGTAGATATTTTGAAAAGAAAGTTGATTGTTGAAAATATTTGAGTACCGTTCAAGAAAAAAGAGCAGATGGGATCGAAAAGTAGTATTAGAGTAATATAATTATTGAGAACAAAATGAAGCATTAAAATAAAATAGTATAGAAAAGTCCATGATTAATACAAGGGAGTTCGAGCTAAAGATATTATTATTTGTAAACAGAATATTTATGTAATATTCAACTTAATTATTTCTCTCATTCGATTTAAAATATTTGAAGTTGATGAATTGAGATAACGATAAATTAGTTTCCTCTTTGATTAAGTTAAAGATGAAAAATTGATTCCAGTTTGCAATCAGCTCCTGGGTGATTCACTGGTTTTCAAGTGCCTATTTCTATTTTTAACTGTTGCATAATCCTATCATTGGACAACACTGAAACAACCTTCAACTCTAATATTGGACGCATATCGTATATCATTCTTCCTAAGATTAAAGTTAACGGTTTGTCTGAATAACTTATGGGGATTTTGCTTGCATTATTCATCTAATTGGGAAATTCAATATACTTTTCAATTGAATAGTAATATTATTATAATAGTTTTCAGTATTGCATGAGACTGGTACCATATTGTAGCCTATATGTTTTTATATGATACAAGAATATTATCTTGTAATTCCGACCTCTTGAAGAGAGAGAGAGAGAAATTTTGAATTCTGACTGATAGGATCAAGCACAAAATTTGTCACACAACTTAAAAAAAAATTAAATAAGTTTGAACATTTCAAGCCACAACAAAAATACTGATTTACTCATCGTAATAAGTGATTAGTATATTATTATTATTATAAAAAATATATATATCAGTATCGTAATATTTGTATAGTATCTAATAACCTTCCAATTTATACTTTACTTTTAATTGCTCCTCACATAACAGTGATGTGTTTGCCATTTAGATTAGTAGTAGTGCTGCCAACATTTTAGTAAGGTCAGCTGAATTTGACAAAAAACTGATCGAAAACGAAGCTAGCTTCAAATCGAAACACAATTTCCTCTCTAATTGATGAGATTTGAGTGATTTACCAATAAAAATCCTATTCTCACAGCCTTGGTAAGAGACTGTCAACCAAAGAAGAAATAAAAAAGTTGAAAGGAAGTTAAAGTTTAAGGTGATATATGTTTTTAAGTCAACTGGCATAAATTATCGTTAATTAATTCGACAAATCCGAATCGAGGAAGCGTTAAGTGTGTCTGATGAATAGATTTAGTGACTTTTTCAGGTTTTCTGAGATAAGTGGGTGAACATTTTGAGTTTGATTCGTAACTAATTGATTTGAAAACACCTTCATTTCAGATAAAGGTAAAATGTTTTTCTTTGTAAATAAGTAAATAAAATAAAATAGAATGTTTACTCTATCTTCATTGAACAGTGTTGTCCACATTACAACACTGGCGGCTCGTTTCTATGAAACAGGTGAAGTGCTTTACAGTAAATATACGGGCACTTCACCTGTTTCGTGGGCACAAGCCGCCAGTGCTCTACAACTCAACCAAGAGTAAAGCTGACGTCATACAGTTATAGAAACTAACAGCTGATGTGGAGCATTGTTGCTTTCGATTCTTATAACATCATCAGGGCATACCTATATGACAACTCTGACAATATCAGCTGTTGGAGCGCACCCTCACAAATATTTTACACCTATATTTATATTTATACACTTATATTTTATACTTCTCTACTTTATTTTTATTCAAGATTCTGCCAAATTTAATGGGAAAGGAGATAAAAGACAAACACTTTGGGAAATTGGAGGGAAAGGAGAATAGAATAAAGAATAGAATCTAGGGAATAGCCAATCGAAGAAATCAATTTTCTGAATTATTCTGGAAGTGAGAGTCAAAACAATACTCAACAAAGAAGATCACAAAAAAACAAGATTCAAAAAAAGATTCGAAGAAAAGACAGGAGTTCATAATTAGTGTATGTAAGTAAAGAGGATTCTAGGGTTCAGTTCTACAGGATGATTCCGAGGATTTAGTTATTTAGGAGGATTTAGGAGAGTTCTTTTATTCTATTATATGAGTTAATCACTGGCGGCTCGTGCCCACGAAACAGGTGAAGTGCTGTACAGTAGAAGATACGGCCACTTCACCTGTTTCATGGGTACGAGCCGCTAGTGAAGTTGATAAGTGTTACCAACTTGAAAAGACAATGTAGGTTACAGAGAATCAATTGGAAAATTAGAAACAAATGGTTGAAAAATTGAAAAATAGGTGAAGAATGTTGGGTGGTTTCCTAGCTGATGTAACCTACTAACAGCTGATGTGATAAAAGTTATCTATTGTCTGCTTTGATTCAAAAAACATAATCTAAGCATAAAGCTGAGGTTTTATAGAGATGTTATGCAGCCCTTCATACAGCCCTAGACAATAGCTGAATGGAAAACTCTTAATCATGAGCCGCCGCATGCTCTCAATTGACAACATCAGCTGTTGGAGCGCACAAGTAGCAGACGAAACCACCTAACTATTTGAACATCATCTACCTACCACTGGAGGCTCGTGCCCACAAAACAGGTGAAGTGCTGTACAGTAAAATATACGGGCACTTCACCTGTCTAGTAGGTACGAGCCGCCAGTGTCATATACGAGACTACTACTACCCACTCACTATACTAATACTCTGGAACTGTAGAGCAAGTTGTGGAAAATGTCTATATAGAAAACTAACTAAATGATATAAAATATAGCAAAAAATCTATGAATATACAAATAATGGTAATGAATTTCAATATATATATTTTCGGTCTGAAGGCCGTCTAGTCTTCCAACGAGAGAGGAGTGCAGTGTGTGAGACTCCTACCCTTCTACTTTTTCTTCTTCTTCTTCTTCTTCTTCTTCGTCTCCTGCTACTCTCTTCCTCTCAAGACTCGAAGACTCCTTGGAGTCAGTATAGTTGTGTTTGAGTGAAGGAGTGAATGAGGGCTCCCTTGCCTACCTCAGAGGTGCGGTGAGTGAGTAAATTATTACTCACTTTGTAATTATTACACTCAATTATTGTAGTATTCTACTCACTCATAGTGATAATTATTATCACTCACTTTTTGTAGCATTCTATTTACTCGCTTAATGTAATATTTCCCTCACTTATTGCGAATGAAGTTAGTGATTTTACTCATTCATCATTCATTATCACTCATTTATTGTGAATGATATTAGGAGTATTCGCTACGGAGAAAAATTTAGTGTAATTTGATATTACGGAGATAATTATTATAGTGAAAATCAATTGATAAGGAAATTAGTGAACATTAATCACGAAGAAAATTAGTGTTAGTGAACATTAGTTACGGAATAAATCAGTGAACAATAATATTGAGGAGATAATTTTAGTGAACATTAATTGAGAAAAATTAGTGAACATTAGCCACAAAAATAATTCCAGTGAGTATTAATTACAAAGGAAATAGTGAACATTGATTTAGTGAGAAATGGAGTGCCAATTTAGCAGGAAATTTTTGCTGGTTTTGGTAGCCACATTTGGATTGTTTGGATGCACCAGTGCCGGAAGAGGTAAAATTTTTTCAAAAATATTAATTTGAATTATCATATTTTCAAATAGATTATGAACGTGATGAGATCGTTTCATATGATTCCAATATTTTGATTTGAGTTTTCAGGCTTTGAATTTCATTCCAACTCATTAATCTATTTTACACACGTATACTTTCAACAAGCAATTTTACATAGATGTTTGTGAATAATCACAAAAATATAATAGATACAAATAGTAGTATTCACAATAATAATAATTATTATTATTGATATAATGTAGTAAACCAGATTTTTTTGGTGGAAAATGCAGGGGTAATTAAAATAATAGGGCTAAAATTAATAAGGGATAATTCGTGAATGATCAATATCGATAATAAGAGAGCAAGAGATCATTTGAGGTTTTTGTTTTCCTAATTTGCTTAGAATAGGGACTATGTTGAAAATATCTTGAATAGCGGTTTTTGGTTGAAGTGATTTGAGCTTCATCTTTTATTTTTAAAGTTTCAATTCTTATAAGTTATAAAAATGCAATTTTTTATGATAGATCTTATGCATTATAATCGCTATCTCTCATCCTCTCTCTCTCAATCGCTATCGCACAAGCCTAGAAGCTCATGTACGCATCACCTTTAAAAAAAAATTATCTGAACAAAATTAATTTCAATTTTGTCAAATTCCTCTTCATCATTATTCACAATTAAATTCAACAAGATAGCACTGGTGGCTCGTGCCAACGAAACAGGTGAAGTGGCGTATCTCTTTATTCTGTTTAGCAATTCACCTGTTTCGTGGGCACGAGCCACCAGTGCAAGATTGATTATTTTATCTGATTCTAGAGTTATTCCAAAATAATAAATTCAAACTCTGCAAATCTCAAACAATGTAGCCTAATCATTTCACAGTGTTTACTCTTTGATCGCACAATAACTCATGCTCAATACAGACACCTAATTAGAAAAATAATCAGTTATTTGTAACTTAAGTTTTTTCAGCAATAAATTTGAACACCGTTCACGTTCATGATTAATTCAATACTATCAATCTATCAATTTGAACTCTTTTCACCCCCATAATAGATTCAATCGATCAGTTCATTCATAAAAATATAAATGAACTACTTGAACTACAATTACTAACATTAATTCCTTACGATCAATATTATTTGAGAAAATAGTGATCAATAATGATTTATTGTTATAGCCCGACTATTTGAAAACTACCAATCAATTGATATGAACTCCATTAAAGTCGATAATCATATCAATCATTCTCCTCTTCAACAACTCCACAATTCTTTACAATCGGAAATAATTTAGAAAAACTTGAAAAACAAATAGCATGGGAACCTGTTTCAGAGCACTAAATGCGTAAGTAGCCACACGCATTATGGAGATAAATGAATAATTATATCTCATCATACCATAGAACAAGACTCATAGTCAGTACAAGCAAAGAAGACATTCTGGCAAGATGGGAAAATGACTCCTGCTCGGTCAATATTGGTTCAAAAATTATGAGTTGGGTCTTAAATTCTAGAAAGCATTTTGCTCTACAATTTGAGACTGAATATATGAATTCTGAACCAGTATTGACCTCACCAAAGTCATTTTCTCATCTTGCCAGAAGGTCTTCTTTGCTTGGACAGATTATATGTTGAACCTGTTATTATATCCCCGTTTTTAATGCACGTTCGTTTTCGTTACTTAAATTCCTTTTTTTTTGTTCTATTCTCGATCTTGTTAATGTCGTTCTTTTTGTTCGTACACTTATTCTTATTTTCATTTTCATCTTTTGTCTTGGTGCAGTTATTCTTGCTATTTTTGTGTTTCTCTCGATTTCTCTATTTGTTACCTCTGTCTTTTATGCAGTTCGTGAATTTTTATAGGTTGAAATCTACTATAAGAGGCAACAGAAACTACAATTTGTATAAAGAACTTTAAAACTTTAAAACTTTTATGACATTGAGAATGGGCTTAGCTCCCAAAACATGTATGTGTTTTTTATAATTTTAAAGTTTTCAAAAAAAGGGTGTTTGATTTTTATTTATTTTTCAACTACAATTTGTATCACTATCATTATTCTTCAATTTTTAAAATGAATAACTATAATTTTTTAATCAATTTTCCTCACTCAAACCTTCTTTTTCTCCTCTAATCCTAATTCTAACAATTATCTCATGTTAATTTGGTCTAATTGTTCAATATTCTCCTATATTTTGCTTCTTCAATATTTCTCTTTGAATCTTCTTATCGTATAGTTTTCTGTTTTTCCGCTTCCTTTCTATAATTTTCTACTCTTATTTTCCTCTTCCTTTTTATCTCTTCTCTCCCTAGTTCATGTTCTTCCTATCCATATCTATCCAAGTCCATAATTCTGTTTTTCAACTTATTAATCGACAAAACTTCCTCTATACTTTTTCTACTTCCTTTCCTTCTCTTCTTCCTTTCTTTTCCCTCCTATTCCTCATCAACCTCTTCTTCTCTTTCCTTTTTCTTCTCTTTTTTCCACCTCCTCCCCCTTCTCCTCTTCTTCCTCCCCTTCCTATCACTCCTTCGTTTTCATCGTTTCAACAGAAAGCCTTTGAAGTCTTTCTACTTCCTTTCCTCTTCATCATCCTCCTTTTTCCATCTTACTCCTCGTCATCCTTATCCTTCTTCCTCTCATTCTTCTGAGTTGACTCAGTCTTGCTGACGTCAATCGCTTATCTTTAATGACTGGTTCGTGAAAATAAACTCCTTCTTCGAGAGTTCAACATGTTTCCAGTTGTTCTTTCGGAATTCTTCAAACCAGTTTTGCATCATTTAAAATAACCTATCAAAATCCAACAGTCTCTTCAAGCAAAGAAGACATTCTGGCAAGATGGAGAAATGACTTCAGTTCGGTTTATATTGGTTCAAAAATAATAAATTTGGTCTCAAATTGTAGAGAAAGTTCTGTTCTAAAGTTTGAGACCAAATATGTCATTTTAGAACCGATATTGATCAACCTAGAGTCATTTTCCCATCTTGTCAGAATGTCTTCTTCGCTTGGACAAACTATTCCAAGTGTCTTCCACAACTGGTTTAAAGTGTTTTGAACTGTTTGAAGCAAGAACAACGAAAAAATCCGTGAAAAGATAAACGAAACATGAAAACAATTAACTACTAAAGCAAGAAAAACAAAAAATCTAATTGTAAAAATTGTCTGAAGCGAGAACTTCTATCAAGACAGAAAAAAGTGAGCTATTGCAGCGAGATAAGGAATGAAATAAAAAAATAAATATAAATTTAACAAAAGAGAAGTGTGGTGTCGGTACCCTTTGATCTCGTTATTCTGCAAAATTTTAATTTATTATATAACTTCTCTCGCCCTTTTATTTTCTGCAGAATCCCTAATCAAAACTTTTTGCAGATTTTTCATCTATTTTATAACTTTAGTCTACTCACCCTATCACTATTTTAAAAATCGATCCTCTCCACTGCGTTTCAATGCACTTTGATAACTATCTTATTTCTTTCAAATTTGTTCTTCTATTTCTGTTTTGACTTATGAGTATTTGCTCATAATTCATTACATGGAACTTGACTTATTTATTACATATATCTTGTACTCTACCACCTATCAGTAGGTTTGTAACTTGGCTGTAACATAATATGCAACGTGCAATGAATGCATTATTAAAGAAATGAAAAATCTTATGATATGAATAATTATATGATTATTCAGAATGATTTACTAGGGGCTATTGGCTAATAGTGGCCCATGTAAAAGGATGGATTCCTGCCCATAGTAGGATAGTACTCATTGTCTAATAACCAAAAGAATCCCCTATGGTATCTTTGAATAATATATAAATCTATGAGTTTACTTCCTCTTGAATTAACTTAAGCGTGCTGTAAACGTGGACAGTAGTGTCGGCCAGTTGAATATAAGTAGCCAATCGCAGCCTTTGTCTTGTCATTGAGTCAAATAACAACATCTGTGATTGGCTACAGATATTTAACTGGCCGACATTACTGTCCGTGTACAGCTCGCTTTACTGATGAAGTATACTTAAGTACTATCGGGGGAGCAAGGACTGTAAATAAATACTCTTTTGTGATTTAATAAATGAATGAAATGAATAACAAAAATGGAATCGAACCACGATTGTGAACTCCATTTCACCGTGGTACACTCCCCACTCTCTTAACACCTTCTGATTGGCTGGTGACGTCATAGAGTGGGAGGGAACTATTTCCACCAATGGCAAGCGAGTATCGTTGTCGCAGATAAATTCCGACGTTGGAGAGTTGGAATAAATCGTTAATGATTTTTAAAATGTTGATGATTGATAAACTTGGAAGTTTCTTCACATTTAATCTAGTAATTCAGTTGGAAAATAACATCTTACTTGCTATCAAATATAATTTTCAATCCTAATAATCTCAATCAATATCAGAACCTAAGATTAATGATGTAGACCTCACTAAAAACAAAATATTTTATTAAGAGAATCAATGAATTTTCAAAAAAAAATTGCTTTCTTCGAAGTGTTTAACAGTAGAAATTGAAGCTACATTTATAATTAACAGGCTACAATTTTCAAATATACCCTACAAATTCAATAATAATTCCTATTTGAATAATTCTAAGAGCCATAAGAATTTTTCTATCATATCTTGACATTTCTGCTTGTACACTGTACAGTATTCTTTCCAATATTCCTTCAATTTCCAATATCAGAACATTAAAACCTACAGGTGTTATTCTAGTTCCATAGTACTGAACCCACTGATCATAAAAGACTTGTCATATTTTCATGATTTTTACAGTACCAACTCTTTCTAATAGCTTCCAATAATTGAGGAGTATATTTAAATCATAAAACCCACAGCTATCCTTACAATTACATTCAATATATTCCAATTTATAAACACTATCACAGCTTCCCAACTTCCTTATTGGAAATCTCATTGTCAAGTCTACAATATCCAACTAATTTCATGCGTAAAATCATAGATTAAGTATATATTATGTACTACGGTAAAATGAATAAACTCAATACTGTGATACATGTGACATTCCTATGAGAATACATTTTATTCCTTGTAGTCTACGTGTAATGCTGATACGAAAGTTCCATCTATAAGGTTCTAAGCATGGGCGAAAAGGCTGTATGTAAATTACATCACGTTCAATTGAATCGATAACTTGTTTCAGTAACTATAGTCTGTCCAAGCAAAGAAGACATTCTGGCAAGATGATAAAATGACTCCAACTGGGTCAATATTGGTTTAAAAATCATTAATTTGGTCTCAAATTATAGGAACCATTTTGATCTTCAGCATGAGACCAAATCTATGAATTTTGATCAAATATTGATCCACCTGGAGTCATTTTCACATCTTGCCAGAATGTCTTCTTTGCTTGGACAGACTATCATGAAGCTGGTTTGAATGACCAAAGGTCAGAATAATCATTGGACACGAGTCATTATGTACTCAGTACTAAGAACAAGTACCGTACTTGATTAAGGACATAATGTAGACTACTTTATTATTTAGAGAACTTGAATAGGCTGGACTTGAATTCCTATTTTTAGTAACGGCTACTTGGGGCAGTATTATAGGTAGTACACTCTACTCTCATCCGGGTATAAAAAATAAGATTCTCTAGGCTGGGAATGAATTTTCACAAAATATTTGCAACTTCCAGTTCCAAACTGAGGTAAACTCGTTCGACAATGCCGAAATCAGGGGAAAAACAATGAATTGGCTTTCTAAAACTTAGTTTTTCATTATTATTCTCTATTGATTCGAACTCGAAAAATACATAAAGTGAACTTAAATGCTTTAAAAATGTTCCAAAATTGTGGAATAGAACCAGCTTATTTCCAATCTTTCTTTCTGTATCAATTTTGAATTGTGTATCACTACCGCATAATGCATAGGCTATCATAATTACGCCTGTAAAGAGGTCTTAAGACTGGTCATGGATTCGTATTATTTTGTTACGCCACTCGTAAAATTACTGTAAACGTCACATCTTATATTGCTTGAATTCTCATGGATTGTTAATAATTGTCATTAGATTGTAATTAGATTGATTATTAAAGATATTGTAATTAGATTCTAATAGACAGTATTTTCATGATTGCTTCATACATTGAATACTCGGCTTGAATATCAACATCGTCTATTATATAGATCTGTAACAAATGTCAATTATCGGTTTGAGCAAGAATACCAATTAATTGCCCGGAAATTGTTGAAAGAAATAATCAAACTATTTCTCATTTCAATGCATTAGCGTAGATATACTATTCTAGTTATATTTTTTTAGTTAGGCTATGGCATTAGTTTTTACAATCGAAAGACCCAATTAAAATACAATTGCAAAGAAATAAATTGGGTATCAATTTAAAATAATAGGTTTTTAACGAAGCATTCATTTCCGACTCGATTTGCCTACAACAAAAACGTGTCGAACGATATATCAAGTTATCATCATACTATAATTATATACCTATAGATAGTGCATCTTGATTAGCATAGAACATACTTGGTGACCTCTAGTATATCTATGTATATTTCGGGTCGATCAAGGTCAACTACTTATTATTGCACTTTTGTATCAAGTTTCTGTTCTATTTGTGAAGAAAGTTGAACTGGTTTTTTGTGAGTTAATTTATTGGTTATTAAAAAACGGTTAGTTTGTTTGATCACATGTATATGTAAAGGTTAGATAACCATCACGTGTGGGTATTAGGAAGTTAGAAGCATAGATATTACCTCCTATTACTGATAACTCAATTAAGTGTGAACTATATGAGTTCTATGAATAGCATGTATTATAGCTATTACTGCATATTGATAGCATATAATCTATATCTATAAAAGCGAAATGGCACTGACTGACTGATTCATTCATTCATCACCAGAACTAAAAATCCACTGAACCGAATGAGTTCAAATTTGGCAGGCATGTTCAGTTGGACGTTTAGACGCGCGCTAAGAACGGATTTTAAAAACTTTTCAAAAATACGCAGAATATTTGAATTTTTTTATAGTTTTTCGGCGTTTTTCTCATTTTTTCGAGAACCAATCAGTAGAAAATGTTGATATTCGGTGGGCAGGTTCAGATAAGGTCTAGAAATGTTGTGTTGAAACATTTTTAAAATCCGATCGAGATTACGCCAGTAATCAGGTTTTCAAAATTGTAGATATATTGCGGGTTGTATATCTTTTGCCTTGATACGACCATTCCTTAGTGTGAATTAAATGGTTCAGCGAGATTAAAGATGGAGTAATTTAGAAGATATTGAATCAAGTTTCATTCAGGTTCAATCAAGTTTGGTAAACAGCTCCAGATTAGAGTCAAGAAATGCTGTGTTCAATAAATTTCGAATCCCTTCTGAACGGAATTTGCAGGCGAGCGAAGCGAGCCTGTTTGACTCACTTACACTGCTTATACTGACTAGACGGAGAAGGCGAGCGAAGCGAGCCTGCCGGCTAGTATAGCATATTAGAGCTCTATGAATAGCATAGATAATAATTTTAGCTAGTTCTTTTAGAGCAGCTACTAGTAGACATGTTATACAATATATATATATAGCTCGTACAGCTTAAGCTTCATAGCTTTATCAGCTTCGATGTCATTTTTGCTAAGGCTCCTGGGAGCATGACAAGATGAGTGAATGACTTCAGCTGTACGATCAATATTGTTTTGAAAATTGTATATTTAGTCTCAAATTTTTCAAATCAAATCAAATCAAATCAAATTTTTCTCAAATTTTCAAATCAATATTGATTTAGCTGGAATCGTTTTCGTTCGACCCCAACGTCAGTTCACTCCTACCGTCAGTTCATACTGAGAGTCCGATTATTGACAGCTGATCAACAAACGATCGGCCTGTCAGTTCACATATTTTTTCGACTGCCGGTTTCCACTGGCGGCTCGTGCACACGGTGAAGTGCGAAAAAGGTGAAGTGCGAATAGCTCCCCACCAGTATTCCTTGGGAATAATACGCTTCAAGAACTCGAGGTGTAGTAAGTAGGCCTTCAAAAATTCAGTGTCCTCACGAACCGGTAGTGTTTTTATGAAATGAAATAGAATATTGGTGTTATTTCAAAACATATGCGAGTACATGCGCTTGTAATGCATTGACACCATGACCTTGTGAAATATCTCAGAATCTGGTTACAAGCCACGTGGATATTGTTCTGTGCTTGTTTGAATAATAATTATTTATATTAATTCACATTGAAAAATCTTTCTGCATTGAACATTATTTAACTCATATTTGTCATATTCATTCACATATCAACTCTAGCGGCTCGTACCCACGAAACGGCTGAAGTACGCGTATCTTTAACTGTATAGCACTTCACCTGTTTCGTAGGCAGGAGCCGCCAGTGCATATCAATTTGAAACAATTACAATAATTTTATTTTTATAAAATCACAATAGTCATAATAGAAATTACTTTACTAATTCGGCACTTTGAAACAAAAATGTATCTTATGAAGCTGGTTCCTCACGAGATGATCGATAACTGTAGCCTACAATAAATTCCAAAAAATTACAAAAAATGCTGTGATTTTGTGGTTTCTTGTACGTTCCAACACCTGAAGTTATCTACAAATAGTATGAGAACCTGTACCGGATCACCTGACTAGAGAATAAAGTTACGAATAGCCTATGCTCTCAGAAATTCCGGTACCTTTTGGAAAAATATGTGATGAGAAAACTTTGACTGTTGAAACATAATGGGAACAGACGAAATCGCCTTAATGTTTGTTACATGGTGTATTATGATCAAATTCTATTCTCAAAAAAGATTTCTTCCACAAATATCAACTGGTAATCTACGTGTGTATTCATCATTTGCAAATAAATCAAATCGTTTATTCTTTTGAAAAGTCCAAATTGTTTCTACCTATATAGGCCTAAGCCTACAATGATAATTGATCAACAACATTGCTTGAGCAAGCTGAGAAGAGCCTCAGTTACAATGTGAAGTGTCTTGTTACGGCGTGTCTTCCCTGTTTGCGCGAATGTCTATCGATAAATCTACCCTCAAAATAAGATAATTATGGGTTAGGGCTAGCAAACTACTTTCCGCAGTTACATAAATTGTAATCATAGTAGAAGTTCATGAACATGGCCGTAGGTTGAGCTAAAGGTTGGTCGAATAAGTTGATGTCCTTCAAAGATACTTTATACTGTAGGCTACATGAACTTAGAAAAATAATTTGGAGACCTTACGATAATTGATCGTAATTCATCAGTTATCGCAAAAAGAAGGTTCATTCCAATTGGCTAGAAAGATTTCTAAATCTATAGTCCATTCACGATAGCTTGAAACGAGATAAACAAATGCTCTGCATGTGTGTGTGTGTGTGTGTGTGTGTGTGTGTGTGTGTGGGAATGGAGTGGCTTCGTTTTAGCCACAACATAAACAAGTCACAGCAATGCCGAAATCCCGAATTCTGTTGTAGGCAATTCAGTCAATGAAATCTCACTAACACATTGATGAATAAAATTTGTTTTCTATGTGAGAGGTAGCTCTCAAATAGTTTTAATGGGACTCCTCTAATACCTACCCTATCCAGCTTGAAAAGTAATTGTTTATGACACACTGTGTCATAGGCTTTTGCCAAATCTAGGAAGATGGCCAGAGCTTTTTGTCCTTTATTCAGAAGATCTGATACGGCATTTGAAAAATATATTAGTATTAATTTTCAATCAATTTTCTATCATTTTATCTGTGTCAAAGAATTTAATAACTTGATTTTTTATTAGTTTTTCCATTATTTTGGACAGGGAACTTAGTAAACTGATTGGTCTAAAATTTTCTGCCTGACTTCTATCTCCTGATTTAAATATATTATTTAAGTTCCACTTGAATCCACAACCACAACATTATACTGATCGAATAATTTTGATATGATTTGACTCATTTTATCCTTTCCTGACACAGTTTATCCACACAAGAAATATAAAATATTAATCGAACTAGACTAGAAACATTTTCAATAATTTCTATCAAAAATCCACGTTTGTGTCACAAGTTTATCAGACCTATAATACTAATCAATTCAATTATTTTTTTCCAGTAATCAGTTCAACAAATGACGACATCGAGTCTAGACTGTTGGAGATTCCAGAGCGGTTCAGGCAGATCTCGCAGATCGCCTACCCCCAAGGACTGCCCGCCAGTTTGCTCGATTTCTATTCGCTGACCAATTCGACCAATGAGGTGTGCGCCAATCACAGCCACCGATACAGACAGGCGCTGCTCAACTTCGAAACGTGGGCTGTGCAGAGTGAGTTCAATTATTCAATTATAACTCAAATTTCAAACATTATATTTATTTGAATTTGAAAAGAAGACTTAATGGACTTATTGTTCTCATTGAATAAGTAATAGAGTTCGATGATTGAAGCTCTGGTCACTTAAGCCAATACCTACTAATACATCACTGGCGGCCTGTACCCACGAAACAGGTGAAGTGCTGTACAGTAAAAGATACGGGAACTTCACCTGTTTCGTGGGTTCGAGCCGCCAGTGTAATACATCTAATACTAATACTAATACATGATGTATCAGTAGGTATTGCTTATTCCCTTTTTACCCAGCAGATTTATGATACACAGTACAAGGTTGTTATATGCAGTATAATCATAGTGATACAGATAAGATTCCAAAATTGATACAGGAAAGAAGCTCGTTGATACAAGACATTTGCAATACGCTTCGATCACCGCAATTTTAGAAATAAGCTGATAGTATTTCTAAATTATTACAAATTTAAAGTGTATTTGAGTGTAATTTGGGAATTTTTAAAGATGCATTAATAAAACACCAAGTTTCATTGTCGAATCAGCTTACCTCACATTAAAAACATTTTGTGTCAATGAGCTTCCTTCTTCTGTATCACAATGAGTACATTTGTATCATTATTGCGTATGAAATAGTCACCGTGTGAAGAGGCCTTTAAATTTTTCAATTTTTTCCTTCCTATTATTTTCTACAATAATCTTATTTATTAGCATATTGTTTATTTTTCATTATTGTGAGCTCTCTGCTACATGGAACTTCTTATCAAATGCATCCTTATTGATCTGTTATTTTCTACCCTGAATAATTCCCCTGGTTTTCCAGTGCTGGACTCTTCTGGAAAATTCCCGTCAGGTCTGATGCACGCTCACCTCCACGCGATGGGAAACTTCGAGGAATGCCTGGAGGTGGCCGCCATCGCTCCCTATCAAACACAACACTGTATGCTGCAATTCGGCAATCTGATCAGATTTCCTCAAGGGCCTATTGATTGGGTAAGACTATCCATACAAATTAATGATAAAACTGTTGGTTTTTTCGGTGCAATAATAATAGAATCATGATGATAATTGGAGTTTCATAACATGGAATTGCAATTCGATGTTATGAACTGTTTGCTTTTTCGGAGTTCTACTATCTTATGATTGCAGGTTTGACATCTAGTGGGATCGGACTCCCCAGTAGTATGTAGTTTGGCAATCAGGTCAAAATTCACCAAGGTTTGGATGGGAGAATTTCTACAAATTCTTCATAAAACTGATTACTTTTGTGCAATAAAAATTGATAATGATGGAAATCATAACTATCCAATAATGTAGAACTGCCATTTGGTGTGATTTTCCACTGTGGTCCGATTCCCTCAGGAGCCCATTGATTGGGTGAGATAATAATTTCTACAGAAATAATAAGCTCAAATATTCTCAAGATTCTAGTTGGTTGTATAGAAAAACACTCTCCATTCACACAATATTTACTTTAATTTGATTGTTTATTTTTTCAACAATTAACAATTACAATCTTTAAATTTACCTCATGAGAGATTTGATCATTGGATTATCCACTAATTTTTAATCATACCGCTTCAATAGTAAGTGAATATGCTACTCATCTGCACAAATAGTATAGTCTGTCCAAGCAAAGAAGACCCTCTGGCAAGATGGGAAAATGACTCAAGCTCGGTCGATTCTGGTTCGAAAATCAATTTGATCTCAAATAGTAGGAAACAATTCTATCTACTATTAAGACCACATTCATAATTCTTGAACAAATATTGACCAAGCTGGAGTCATTTTCCCATCTTGCCAGAGGGTTATCTTCGCTTGTACAGACTATATCTGATTTACAAGATGGTTCCCAAGCAGCGACATCATTCTCGCTTACCATTGGTCGACATTGTACCTGCACAAAATGGCTCCCTTGTGACGTCACCAGCCAATCAGAGAGCGTTTAGAGAATGGGGAGTGATATGTAACAAGATGGTGGTTCAGATTATAGGTTGGATATTCAATCAGCTCTCTTCCAGTGGTGAAATAGTAGAAATTGTTTTAAAACATATGCATTGTAATCAATGTGCAATGTAAATGTTTCACCTAGAATAAATATAATAGAAATTTCAAGTATTGCGTGTATTAACAATTACCATCCAGAATTGAAAAACAAAAACAAAAAAGTAGGCAAATACTGAAAAAACAATGTGATTTAAAAAGGTTTTCCAATATTATTTTCGACGCTTTTATAACTATTTTGAACGTCTTTTTATTCATTCTGGAAGTACTTTATCATATTAAACATGTTTTCAACTATTTCACGTACTCAAACCAGTTTCAAAAGTAGTCAAAGTATCATTGATGCATTCAACTACCGGCATCAATCAATACTCAATAAACTATCATAATAGCGTAATACTGACAGACATGTGCACTTTAACTATCGATCAATACTCAATCAACGATGATAATCAACAGGCTGTCAATAAATCTTGTTCTGCGACAAAATGAGAGAATTATGTAGATGCTAGAAATGTGAAATTATTGACAGGTAATCTATACATAAAGCGAATCGATAACGTATAGGTGAATCAATGATCAATTTTAGGCTAGTTCTGCATGAATAATGTAGAAAATAATGGGAAAGAATGTAGTCTCGTTATTTTGATAAAGCGCATAATCTTGTAGTGATAATGATAACCTGTAGTGATAATGTTAGCTCGTTAAAGGCAAGTTTGAAGAACAAGTTAATGATCTCTTATTTACAATTATTATTGAATGCGGACGATACGACTTCCATTCATAATCCAGTGTAGCTAATGCTACTGGTTTAAAGTGCCGGTTCATTTCGTTTCTTTTTCAATTTCTTTGCACTAGAAGGAAGTTATTTGGTAACATTTTATTCATTTAGAGAATAATGAGGATATTACTTTTTGATTCTATATTTCAGGACAGAATAGTTAGTATTAAGAGTGGTTTGTGATTGAGCAAGTGCCTTATTCATCTATAATCTATAAGATATTTCGTACTCATCATAATAATATTGAAAATATTGGCTAGTTTGTCAATGACTCAACAGCCCATGAAGGGCCTAAGCTTACCAGCTGGTTGCCAGTTTCACATTCACTCTACTAAGGACAGTAGAGTGAATATTCACTCTGGACAGTCCGTCCAAGCAAAGAAGGAGTACTGTTATTATACAGTACAGTATCTAAAATTATGATATATATATATAATAATATATAAATAAAAGGTTGGGCGGTTTAGTATGCTCCTTGTACGCTCTAGCAGCTGCTGTTGTCAAATAGAGCTGTCATTTAGTTATGCCTGGATGATGTTTTTGAAATCAAAAGAGACAATGGATGCCATTAGTAGGTTGCATTACTTACAAGAGACAGACAAACCCGTTCAATTGTTTTTTATTTTAAATGTTAATCACAGTACCCAATTGACATTTAAAATGAGAAACAGTAATAAAGTAATCCTAAGATAAAGGAAACAAAAACCGTTCAACTTTTTGGCGTAACCTATACTATCGCTACTCTTCCTCCCATCAAATCTGATCAATATTTTCTTTCTCTCTCACCCTCTCTCTTTCACACACAGACTCTCTATCTTTCTCTCAATTCCTTTTCTACTCATTGCAGAACAAGGTGGAAACAGTGATCGGCGGTCTGCCGGTGTTGAAGCCGCGGTTGACAGTTGGCTTGTGCCTGCCGGCTGGCTGCGGCCAGGATCAGATCCTGGATCACTATCGACACTTGGCTAGCAAGTACAATGTGACAGTTCACATGAACAAGTACAGCTGCACGGCCAGTGATGAGACCAAACCCTTCACATGGCTTGAAATTGTACTCTTGTAAGTATATAATTATAAAAATGTATTGAGTATAAAAGCCTTTTGGATCACTGACACTACGTGGATATTTAATACACATTAGTGACACTCCACCTTCTTGCATTCAGGGATTAGGCTCTTCCCAGATAGCACGTAAGCCTATTTCAAGCTGTAAATTAAGTGGATTTTGAATTGGAAGTTCCAGTTTGATCAAACCAGCGTAATTCAAACTTGTAACAGGCTGTAAGCAATCAAGCTGGAAGTTTAAACTTGTAAGAAGCTGGAATTTTCATTCTTAAAATCAACCTTGAATGCTCCAGCTACAGTTCAGCTTGTTTAAAGCTAGAATCAACCTTGATTCCAGCTTGAACTTTTAAGCTTGAATGATTAAACTTGATTCCAGCTTGAACTTTCAAGCTTTGCAAACAGCTTAAAACGTGGTAACTTTTAACTTGAATCAAGCTGTATCACAGCTTT
Source organism: Sogatella furcifera (assembly GCA_017141385.1). Classification (NCBI taxonomy): domain Eukaryota; kingdom Metazoa; phylum Arthropoda; class Insecta; order Hemiptera; family Delphacidae; genus Sogatella; species Sogatella furcifera. The sequence goes on from CM029557.1 coordinate 520,741, forward strand.
CAGACTGTAAGTTCCAAGCTTGAATCCAGCTTGTTGAATGGAACATTCAAGCTGGAAACCAGCTGGACCCCAGCTGTTTGTGCTATCAGGGTTGGGACTCACAACAGCCTTGATTGATCCATTATTCAAATCTTTATTCATTCTACCTCACATATAGTGGAAGCATAAAAATCCAAAATTGATACGCAATCATACAGGAAGGAAACTCATTGACACATTATTTGATACGTGGCGTTGCAATAAGAGTTTAACTCATCAGACAATGCTGAAAAAAGGGAAAAATAACAATTGGATCTCTGAAACTTTATATTTTATTTCATTTTTCCATTGGTTCAGCTTTAAAATACCCAAAATAAGATAGAATACTCTCAATATATGTTCAATAATTGAGTCATATAATCAGCTCATTTATAATAAGACGGTAATTCATGAGTATTAGGCCTACAAAGGTCTCGTTCCCATGATTTCAATCATGTTTTCTATGCAATACTTCTTTTCTTCTAGGGCTACTGTATTTTTTTGAAACTTTAAAAATGATTAAAATCAGAGTACCCTTTAAAATTACCCCTGATTCACTGTTATTATTTACACTTGAAAATGGCAAGTTAGCCGAAACATGTTGTGTGTGAAATAAAAAAATATTTTTAAAGGGTACTCTGATTTTAATCATTTTTGAAGTTTAAAAAATGTTTTCTATGATATGGGTGCATGCATTGTGGTAGCTGTTTGGGTTATGAGCACTGGCGGCTCGTACCCACGACCCAGGTGAAGTGCCCGTATCTTTTACTGTACAGCACTTCACCTGTTTCGTGGGCACGAGCCGCCAGTGGTTGTGAACAGTAGTTCTAAACACTAAAGATTTATTTCGCAGAATGTAGAATAATATTACTTTCAATTCCTTCAAGGTAGAAGAACAGAATACTTCACAATACTTCAATGGCAAAGAAAACGATTACGAGAATAATATTCATTCATTAATTTATTTGAGAAAATACAATAAAGTATGGATAAAGCACAGACAGAACGTCCAAAACGTCTCATCTACAAACAAATCGAATTCATTGTAGCATAATAATGAATTATCGTTTAGAAATTCATTTATTGGTTATGGGTTAAGTTAAATAACTAGTATTATTGATGTAATTATGTAATGTAATTACTAGTAATTATGATTTTGTAATATTTTCTGTATATATTCCAGAGATTTTGTACTGATGCTTACCATCATAGTGATTGTGGCTACGCTTGTCGATGTGAATTATCCACAAAAAGGAGAACCAGGTAGGTATTTTTTTTTAATTTACTCACATAAATAATACAATCTCTGTTTAATTATTATACATTATTAGTGTTGACCCCAACAACACTGGCGGCTCGTGCCCACCAAACAGGTGAAGTGTCCGTATCTTTCACTGTACAGCACTTCACCTGTTTTGCGGGCACGAGCCGCCAGTTAGGCTAACAACACAGTACTCAGATTGATATTTTAGAGCCTTTTCCCCTGATCTCCATTGTCAAACTGTCCACTTGATGTCTATACCATGATTCGAATTTCTTCGATCATGGATTGAGAAATTCATTTATAACACAATTTAATTTATAACAGTTTTGCGAAAAAATTTTCTCTTAAACACTTACCAATTCTCCATCTAGCATTATTATAACTAATTATGTAAAATTTAATTTCATAACTCGATTTAGATTTTGATAATATACATTGTTCATTCAGTCACATTGAAAATGATCTTGAGCATCAAAACTTGTTTGTTTTTTGATAATATATTTCCTAAGATTTTTAAAAGGGTAGGTACTTAATTTTTTATGTTTTATTTTTAACTATTTTATTATTAACTATATTATTAGGCCTACAACATTATTATTATAGCTTTGTAACTTTGTTATTATAAAATATTTATTCTATTTTCCAATATTTTAAAACTTCCCAACTTTATATACTCCAGGCGTTGGTCGCGAACTTCTGAACTGTTTCTCGTGCATAAGGAACGGACGTGCCATTTTCAAAACCGAATCCACCAAGAGACCCTTGGCCACCCTCAATGCATTTCGATTCCTAAGCGTCAGTTGGGTCATCATCTGTCATCACTATCTCTTCAGTGTACTGAGGCCGGCTGTCAATTATTTGGAGATGTCTCAGGTGGGTGAAAGAATAGATAAATTGTTAAAATATACTGTGAGAGTCCACCACTGGCGGCTCGTACCCACGAAACAGGTGAAGTGCCCGTATCTTTTACTGTATAGCACTTCAGCTCTTTCGTCGGCACGAGCCGCCAGTGTAAGAGTCAAATGAAAACTTAAAATCACGGAATTTAAAGTATATTCGGTCAAAGCGAAGAAGACATTCTGGCAAGATGGAGAAATGACTTCAGCTCTCTCTGTATTGGTTGAAAGGTAGATAGATTGGTTGGTAGAGGATAGTAAATAAGATTTATGCTGTGTCAATGATATACCATCCACCATTTTCTCAGTAGCAGCCATTTTCTAAGACAGAACGTACGAAATATTGTCAACCAATCAGAAAAAAGGAGGAGGGGCATGAAGGCGTGTCCAAGTCAAACCTGAAACATCACCCAACAACTGCTGCTATCTACTGTTCGAATTTAGGAACTTTTTGAACCGATGACGTTGGCCAATAAGAGCGAAGTCGGAGCTTGGAGGCGTGTCCAATGGAATCGAAGCAAATCACCCACCATATTGCTACTGCCACCTGCTGACTGAATTCTGAACTACTTCGTAATCATGTTTCTGTCAAGAAAGATGGGAAGGCTGCTATTTTGAACTTGCTCGTGATTTAGTTCCCGATTTTCGGTCAAAACAAGTTATTTGCATTTGGAATGCAAGATTTTATATCAATGATGATTCCCGATAGATTAAAGTTTATGGTTTATTTTTTATGTGCATTGTGCAATTGGTATTACAAGCAAAGAAATGAAAAATAACTTAATCAATCAACAATTGAACAATCAATTATAAACTAGTTGAAATAACTGGGAATAACTTGCTGAAAGATGTTTTGTTCACCAATAGTTGGCCTATACTACAGTATTTTGTACTTTCATGTAGACCTACCACCATGAATCATTATTTTCAAAATTATGCACTGTGAAATCCCCTCTGATTGCTCCTATGATCTCCGTTCAATTGTTCTAAGAATCATTGTTTTGTCTCCTGGATAATTTTTGAGTATGACTGATAATTTGTACCCTTGAATCTGATTGATAAACATTAAATATCATTTCTTGAAATTATATCATTGTTAACGTTTCTCATTATATTTTATTATTGTTCTATTTGTATATTTCCATTTTATGTGTCCTATTAATTTGTATATTCTGTTCTATTTGACTTGCAGCTATTCACCAGACTGTACGCAGCCCCCATATTGAACGGACTGTTAGCCGTGGATAATTTTATACTGATGAACGGTTTGCTACTGTCCTATCTATTCCTAGAGGCCATGCACAAAGGTCATAAGTTCAACATTATCCTGTTCTACTTACACAGGCTTGTCAGGTAATTCTATTTTGGTTTTGTACAATAATTAATAAATTAGAATGTAATGCTAATCGATGTAAATATATAAATCTCAGTACAATTTTTCAACGATTTTTCATTTTAGATTACATTTCAGTAAAGCCGAAAATGAAATAAACCCTCGATAATCAGACTCAACCTGATAATAAATATAAGAGGACTCACCTGCATATTTGTCGACAAATGTATTATTTATTGTTAAAAATTGATCCTTCATTGTTTCATTGTGACATAATCCCTAATTGTCATTATTCTTTAAGTAGTTCAAGATTGCCTAAATTGTTGAAACCGGCAAATTGATCAGCTGTCACTGGCTTGCCAAGAATGTAATGAAATATTATATTATGAAGATATTTTATTTTGTAATCCTCTAAAATTGTATTATCCAGTTATTTCTCAATGGCCAATTGAATTCTATTTATTCGCTTCTAAATTTAATTTTTTTCTCTTCATAATTACTTCCCCCACCCCTTCTAGAAACTTCAAGAAATTTATAGAAGAAGTAGGCTACTTCCTGTAAAGGGTTGGGATAACCACTCTCTCTCTCTCGCGCGGGCAGGCAAAAGTAGGTAAAAAAGTGGTCTATTCAGGCTGTGCAACTAAATGTGAATATTCGTGAAACATTCAAATGTCAAGTGCAACTGTGAATTCTCTACCGGGTAAAAGAATCTGAGGCGAACAATCTTTGAGGTGAATTCTTCCTACCCTAGGCAGAAATAATGGACCCGAAGGTTAGTAATTGAAATTTACACAATGTTTAGAATCTTTAGAGTCGTTTTTGATTATAAATGACCATGAAGAGTTAATAACATGTCATATAAGAAAAAAGATCATTCAAAAAGTGTACTAAGATTTGTGTATTGAATTTAATATGGGCCTAGTATTGATAAGAAGCCAAAAGGAAATATTAATCAAAAATAAAGATTATAAAAAATCGACTCATCACTACTTATAAAATTCAATTTCATTCTGTTATAGAAATGCCTGCATTTTAATCTAATCTGTAAATTATCTTTCTTCCTAGATTCCTTCCAGGAAACTTCTTCCAATTTTTCAAAACTTCTTCGACGATTTTTTTAAAAATTTTCTCTGTTATATGAAATTTTTTCCAGAGATAATTTAATAAAATTATTAATTAAAATAATTGATCTATTAATTAATTATGAATTGAAATTCAATTTCAATAAAATTTATTATTGGTCAGTTTTCTCAATTATTTCTATTTCTAGAATCCTGCCAGGGTACTGTTTGCAGCTGATTTTGTCGATGACATTGATGGGAAGATATTATAGCGAAGGTCCACTCTGGAAGAATTTCATGGAACGCCACACTGAGAACTGCTACGAGTCATGGTGGACTAATATACTGTTCATTAATAATTATGTCAACGTAGACAAACAGGTCAGTTATCTTCTATTGGGAATTTAAATTTTTTAATTTTGAAATAAATTCATTATTCATTCAAATATTTTTCTATAGGTTGTACATGTACGTGTTGCTCGATGGCTGAGCATAATTGGATAGGATAAATAATTATAATAGGTCAGATTGTCAATTGAAGGATTGTTTAATTATGTAAAAGTAGACAAACATGTTACTCAATTCTATTGAAGATTTCAAATTCAATAATACCAAAGAGAATTCTAGGTTTTATGAATTCTAGAAATCTATTAATCTATGACAATACTCTCCTGTTATTGACGACCTCATCAGTATTATGGATCTTCGCCTGATTAAGGATATTGAAAAGTTGAAGTTTGATGGAATTGTAATGACTTACATCCAAAGAAATCACCCAATATGATGTAGCCATGCTAAATTTGATATTGCACCATGCTGGTTGATGTTTATCTGCTTGCTGTATGGTTCTGTCCGGCCTGGGGGGGGGAGGGTATTCTGGCGGGATGGAGAGGGCGGCTTCGGCTCGGCCGGTGTTCATTCGGGGACTGTGAGTTCTGATCGAGAATTTATGGCTTTTGGGCCGGTATTGGCCGGGCTAGGGCCGTTTTCCCGTCGTGCCGGGGTGTCTTCTTGGCTTGGACGGGCTGTATAGTAGAGTGAAATTGAAACTGGCAACCAGCTGGTAGGCCTAGGCCCTTCATGGGCTGTTGAGCCAGACATACATACATGCTAACTTTGATATTAGTGGATTCTAGTGGCGGCTCGTGCCCACGAAAAAGGTGAAGTGCTCATATATTTTACTGTACAGCACTTCACCTGTTTCGTGGGTACGAGCCGCCAGTGGTGGATTCTCTTGTAAATAGGATTTACAACATTTTAAGTATGTGAAGAGATCCACAGTAGTTGAAATACTCTCCATAAATTAAAACTATAAAACAAAGATTCAGGTCTAAGTACGTAACAAAATTCTTGAAGAAGTTTACAAATATCAACTTGATGATGATAATAATAAAAGATAAGTTACCGGGTGACATTCCTTCAACATAATATTATTAAAGTCACTGGCGGCTCGTACCCACGAAACAGGTGAAGTGTCCGTATCATCTACTATAGAGCTTTTCACCTGTTTCGTGGGCACGAGCCGCCAGTGATTGAAGTTTGATAGCATCTTGATTCAGGCTCTTCAAAGAGGATAGTATGGAGTGAATCACAGTTTTTGCGAATTTTTATGGTTTGTTTTAGTACTGCTCAGTTTATTACTTGTTTTGGAGAACATATTATATCATTCCAGTTTGTTCACATTTTTGTCATGAATTTCAAACATTTCATTGCATTTTTTTCTGCTCTGCATTGTTTCGAAATAAAATTGTGGCATTCTCCTCTCAAATCAGGTTTTCTAATATTTTTCGGTTTTCATTCTTCCTATCTTATTTTTTGTATTCCACTACTTATCACTCACCTTCAGTTCTCTTCTTCTTCTTTTTTTCTTCTTCTTCTTCTTCTTCTTCTTCTCCTCCTTCTTCCTCATCTTCTTCTTCCAAAGTCCTGCCTTTGTTTCTCTTGTTCTCCATGTTATATTCATTAACATTATTCAGGGTATATTCTTTCCCTATTATATTATAACAGTGACACGTTCTATTACATACATGGATTATCCTATACCCAATCTACGTTATTGCTCAACTACAGTACCTACTATTCAATTTAACAGGATGTTTCCAAATGTTGTCAAATAAATCAAAATAACGAATTTATTGATTCTATTATCTTATTTTCCAGTGTATACCTTCAACATGGTACCTATCACTGGATATGCAATTACATTTCGTAGCTCCAATATTCCTCTTGTCGATTTGGAGATGGAAGCATTTCGCCAAAGTCGGAATTCCTATTTTTATTGTTCTTGCCAACATTATAGCGTTCCTAAACTCCTATATCGGCCAGTTTCCGGCTGGTTCCATTATTGCAAGGTAAGTAGTTTATTTCCGATGTTGATTTTTAAGTTAAATTCGTATTTTCAGTATGAACCTTTGTAAGGCGTTTTTAGGAATAAGATGTTCTATTGAGGTGTATGATTAGGCTTTCGATTACATCAAATCTTATTGGTACAACCGTCTTTCAGAGGGATTACTACTTGTAGATACAGTAGAACGCCGATTAACCGAATTGCCAATCATTCGAATCGGTCTTAAGCTTAGTAATAAATTAAAAACCAGCGTTTACGACGTAATCGTAGTGCGTCGAAGCGATACTTATTGAATAATTGTACTTACTGTAATTTAGTTGAGTACAGTATTTGTTTTGCTTTCAATATCAATTTAACATAACTTTTCAAGTGTAATAAAGTTTATTCCAATATAAATAGAAAATATTTTTCTTTAATACAATAATTGTATTATAGATTTATTCTCATACAGTTGTATTCTATGTTCAATTATCGGAATGTTTGCATATCCAAATTGATCCCGGTCCCAATTAGTTCGGATAATCGGCGTTCTTCTGTAACTACAAATTTCTTGTACTAAAGAAATGTATTTTTATCTTTAACCTCTACCCATTTTTATAATACAAGCTGTTTGTTAAACTACGCTATTTCATTATAAAATGCCCGTGCCCGTGTACGCTATTTACAAATGTTTTGCGTTTGTGAATTAATTTTTTCTAGTGTTTTTTTTTTTTAAGGCGTTACAGATATTTCATTCTTCAAGTATTGTTACAGAGATCTGAAGACTGTCCACACGTATCCCTATGAGTACATCACCACCCATAATAAACTGGGTCCTTGGTTTATTGGCTTGGGACTTGGTTACATACTCTACTATGCCAGGGAGAAGCCTATCAAACTGACTACGGTGAGAACTGAGAAAAACCAAGTTATGGAATTTAAATGAAAAACTTAATAGAATTGGATAAAATGACTCTAAATTACTAAATGAGTTGTACTTGTATGGCTGACGCCAAGAAGTCTTGAAGATACATCCACTGGCGGCTCGTACCCACGAAACAGGTGAAGTGCTGTACAGAAAAAGATACGGGCACTTCACTTGTTTCGTGGGCACGAGCGAATACATCACAAGAAAAAGGAAATTTGACGTTCGTGTATGAGCAAAAATTACTTCGGTAGAATAGCTGACATCAAAAATTCAGGCGGATTCGTCTGTATCTTGTACGAGATGTAACCTACTAACAACTGATGTAACACATCCATTGCATCTTTTGATTCCGAAAACGTCATTTTTTGAGAAATCTTCTTTATTCTTTCTCTACAATTGCGACTTGGTTTCCAAGTATTTTAAGCAAAGGATGAATAAGTGATACTTGGCCCTGGCTGAATGATAACTCTGATACTGAGGGTACTGCAGAACTTCATGAGTGATAATTTTAGAATAAATTAATCAATAATATATTTTGTTCCAATGAGCTAGTTGTATTTGTGTTAATATTTGTGGAATTAGTATTAATATTTCATTCATTGATTTTTTTTGTTACAGTTCATGGTAAAGCTAGGCTGGACCCTGTGTTTTGTATTGGGTATGGGAGTGATAATGAGCATTTCCTACTTCCACCAAGATGGCACAGAGTACAATAGATGGCTTTCCTCCACCTACACAGGGCTGCATAGCACAATATGGGCGTTCTGCATATCTTGGGTCATATTCGCATGTGAAACCGGCTATGGAGGTAGGCTCATGTTTTTGGAAATGAGGTAGAGTCTAGAAAAAAGTGTCTCGTTTTCTTTAAAAATATAGTTTGGGTAGGATTCCCTAGAGCAGCGCAGCTGGAGCCGCGGCAGCTCGAGCCTCGCTGGGGAATCCTACCTTCAGTCTTTTATAACTGACTCAAGAATTTTCATCAAGGCTATGGAGGTGAGCTCATGTTTTTGGAAGTGACGTTAAAGTCTTAACAATTTTGATTGAGGTGATATTCGCCGGTGAAACTGGTTTTAGAGGTATAGGCCAAGAATGGCAAATTTGTAGAGTTTATGATGATTTTGTGGAATCATCGAATTAGATTAGTTATTCAAAACTTTGAAATTTGTAAAAATCTGTGAATAATTATTGCTAGCCCATAGTCATTATTCGTTTCGATTCTCACGGAAATAATTGAGCTCCAATATATCTAGGTGAGTAATTCAATAATTCACTACTATACAACCGCGTCGACAGACCACGCATGCCTTGCGGTACAGTCTGTTGACGCAAAAAAGACTCTCTGGTAAGATGGGAAAATGCCTCTAGCTCGGTCAATAATAATTCAAGAATTATAAATGTGATCTCAAAATGTAGAACAGATTGTTTAGACTTTTCAACAAATATTGACTGAGCTATAGAGTCATCTTCCCATCTTGCTAGAGGGTCTTTTTTGCGTCAACAGACTGTACCACGAGGCATTCGTGGCACATGCCTCGGAATGTCGATACGCGGCTCTATAATAATGAGAATTCATCGTATTTTGATGTGAGCCAAAAAGTGTGAGCATGATATTGTAACGATATCAGTAATGTAAGCTCCTTTGATTCACTGGCGGCTCGTGCCCACGAAACAGGTGAAGTGCTGTACAGTTAAAGATACAGACACTTCACCTGTTTCGTGGGTACGAGCCGCCAGTGCTTTGATTGGAACAGTGTGCCACATACACTTTTAAGATTCATTTGAAAGAATGGAAATAGGAAGTTTCTTCTATAAAATGTTGTATGTTTGTTTCCTATTGTATCATTAATAAGAGCTTTATAAACTTTTGAATCTCCCTGCTGAGGCTATCTTCTTGAAATAAATCGAACCGTGGCCGCTCAGCTTTGAACATAATGTCTCGGACAAGAATTACAGGCTATCTTAAGCTACCTATACCACTTACTATGGAAATAGTTAAATAGATTAATTCTCCAGTCTGTGGCTACACTAACCACCCATTACCATCGCTCTCCATTGGGATAATACGGCCTGTTAATTTAATGTTATGCATTGGCCCAAGCTAACCCCATTACACTATTGACCTATTCAAACTATGATCGTGAATGTAGTCTGTTCAAGCAGAGGAGACCCTCTGGCAAGATGAGAAAATGACTCCAGCTCGGTCAATATCGGTTCAAAAAAGATTGATCTGGTTTCTAATTGTAGATCAGGTTGTTTCCTTACGATTGAGACCAAATCAATGATTTTTGAACGAACATTGACCGAGCTGGAGTCATTTTATCACCTTACCAGAGGGTCTTCTTTGCTTGGACAGACTTTACTTATGCTATGAGCCAACAAGACAAGACAAGCAAAGGTGACTTTATGTTTATGTTAAGTGTATTCATGTTATGACCCCTTTATGTTAACGATAAGTGAGCTTTATGTTATGAGCCAACGGCAAATATTGGGAGGTATGCTGCCTCACGTTTACATAGATTGAGGATACCTGCTAGACTTGATTTACATGTTTGACATGTGGTTTGAATGATTGTATAGTAAGGCTCACAAAGACTGTATATTTGTTACATTGAGTATACTGTATAATGAATATACTCAGAGTATAAGCTACAGTCTCTGTTTATCTGAGAACAATATTACTCCTCATTTACCATCGACTTATAAGTAGATGTTTTAGGAATGTAATTAAAAAGAAGTGAGAGTTGAAAAGTTTAAGTTTCCCATCAACAGAAACTAGATGGGAACTTAAATCGGGAAGCGACAAATTCGGGAACCAGATTCGAGTTTTTTGGTGGTGTGTTTTGCACTGGCGGCTCGTGCCCACGAAACAGGCGAAGTGCCTGTATCTTCTACTATACAGCACTTCACCTGTTCAATGGGCACGAGCCGCCAGTGGTGTTTTGTTGTAAGATGCTTAGTGATTGATATCGATTTATGAATGATGGAATTCTATGTTGTAAAATAATTTGTGAATGCTATTGATTCATGAATGGAATTCTAAGTTGTAAAATGATTCGTGAATGATATCGAATTACGAATGGAATTCTAAGTTGTAAAATGATTCGTGAATGATATCGGATTATGAATGGAATCCTAAGTTGTAGCAAGTTACGTGAATGATATTGATTAATGAATGGAGTTCTATGTTGTAACATGTTACATGATTGATATTGATTTATGAATGGAATTCTATGTTGTGAAATGTTTCGTGAATGATGGTATTAATTTAAGAATGGAACATCCAATTTTCCAGGTGGCGTAAAGAAGTTGCTAGCCTGGCGAGTTTTCCAGCCGTTGGGAAAATTGACATTTGCCATTTTCATGTGTCACATTGGAATCCAGTATGGAAACTCCAGCTCCGTTAAAGCATCGGGATATATTGAGATTCTGCCTATGGTAAATCAAATCGAAATCTTGTTTATTTTACACTTACCCGTTAATTGTCATACAGACTATAGGAAAATGTTCAATAAATAGCTTATAAGACATATCATTGAACCCATACAGTATAGTTGAAGCCAAAAAGTTACGCGATTCCTTGTGCGCTTAACAGCTGATGTTGTCAATAATATAGACTGGTCAAGGGAAGAAGACATACTGGCGAGAATGAAGAATGACTGCAGTCTGGTCAATATCGGTTTGAAAATTATAAATTTGATCTCGTGTTGTAGAGCAGGATTATATCCACCAGCAATCAATATTGACCAACCTGGAGTCATTTTCTCATCTTTCAAGAATGTCTTCTCTGCTCGACGAGGCTGTAGATTTTGATTTTTATGAAATAAAAAGAGACAATAGATACTTTAAATCAGTAATTAGTAGATTACATCACGTAGAAGACACTGATAAAACCTTCTAGTACCAGCTATACTCGTGGTTAAGTAGTAGGGTGGACATTATTGTGCAAACTTCGCCACGTCATTTAAGGTCATTCTATTCTATACTGGACTCATTTTTATCCATAAAACATGGTCAATTTTCTACCTACTGTAATGTATGATCAGGAAAACAAGATAATATTTATAGAAAATAATACGAGGATATTATATTGCCAATAATACTAGAAAATAATACTGTCAATAATACTAGAAAATGGCTTCCTTGTGAATGAAAATGTCGAACTGGCTTCTAAGGCTACGTTAAAGCTCTGTGATTGGACAATCGCTCCCCCACTCCCACTTTTAACACCGGGAGAAACTGGCCAATGGGAGTCGAGCGTTAAAGACAGTACAAGCGTACTTGTTTACGTTCTCTTCCGGTAGATGGCGTTAGTGGTACGTACCATTTACAGTGACTTGATGAACTTTTATTCAGTCACTGCATTACCATTTACGGAAACTATGAATATCGGTTATGTATTGTAATTTTTTCCACACTACAAATATATAGCTGACACAAAAAAGTAAGACAGTTTCGTCTGTTTTTGAAATTGATGTAACCTACCAACAGCTGATGTGAAGCATCTATTGTCTCTTCAGATCTAAAATGAGGGGGGTGAAATTTTTCCATTTTATTTAATATAACGCTCTCTTGTGTATTAATCTTGAATTAATGTGTATTTCTCTTGTGTATTCCTTCCTTCTCAACCTTCAATTTAATATTCTCAATTTCCAATTCGACTATCATTTCATGTTATATTACGGGATAAATGTTTGGATTTAACATATTATTTTTTTCAGGTAACAAATATCCTTGGTGAAATTACAGTTTGCATCTTGGTGACTCCGATTCTGTCATCTTTCTTTGAAGCACCCTATATTTGCCTTGAACGACTCTACATTAACAGATGTAAGTGCCACTTTATATTGTATCAAACAATCAATTTTTATATTACCACATTTCATACACTCCATTTTCACACATGTTTCCTCCCAATTGCTTATAGAAAATCCCATTCGATTACTCATTCCTTATCACTTATTTCATTGCATAAGTGTTTGAAGATATTTTGAACCACTATTTTAAATATTCATAGGCCCTTCAAAGGGCTGTTGCGCCATTGACAAATTTTAAATATTTCTATCAAAATTTGGGAAAAAGACGTTTTGGACTTTGATGTTTGTGTTTTTACCCTTCATTGTATAATTTCTCGAATAGATAAAAAATATTTCCCATCATTTTCTCTGCAAATGCATCTTTACATGGCGGTTCAATGATACACAGTAGTGATAAAAAGTTCAATATTGATACAGGAAGGAAGCTCGTTGATACGATACGTTTCACAACGCTCATGAATCGTCACCATATTTGAAATAGGCTTATTCTATTCCTCAATGATTGAACATTATAAGACCATTTTTGAACTTAGTTCAGGTTTTATAATGGAACTATAGGGAAAATTAAAGAACACTATGTTCGAGAGTGTTCCAGAGTGTATGCTCTATCCTCCTTTGGGAGATTGGCTGTCGTTAGTGAAGACAGTCAGTCGTTTCCCGTTTCTGGAGGAATAGTAATTGTTGCATTACACTCTAACTGATTAACTGCATGTTATTCAGAGGTGTTCTGCATCTTCACTTGGTTGTGAAGACTGGCTTATGGTTGAGAGGATCGACGTGCTAACCACACGTTACTTCTATCCTTATTCGCCTGCTGTATTTTTTGTCCGGGCTGGGTGGGCATTCTGGCGGGGTGGGGGTGGCTTTCGCTCGGTCGGTGTTGGTTCGGGGGCTGTGGGTTCTTCAGAGAATTTATGGCTTTTGGGTCGGTATTGGCCGGGCTGGAGTCGCTTTCCCGTCTTGCCGGGGTGTCTTCTTTGCTTGGAAGGACTGTATAGTTTGGTGAATATGAAACTGGCAACCAGCTGGTAGGCCTAGGCCATTCATAGGGCTGTTGCGCCATTGACAAACAAACAAATGTTCCAGAGAGCCAACTGTTATTTTCCCAGATTTTCGGCATTCATAATTATCAAATAAGTTCACCTCACGTTGCAACCCCAATGTTTAGTGTCAATGAGCTTCCTTCTCCTTCTGGTACTGCGTATCATGAAGTCGCAGTGTAGAGAAGACTCAATCGGATTAAGAACCTACGACAAAATGAACCCCTAGAGTCCTTCAATATGTTCAAATCACGTTTCCCGTGATACGAAATAATAAATGGGAATATAAATCTATAATACAAGTTCAACAATCTATAATACTTGTTTCTGTTGGATGAATTGATAAATAAATACAATAAATGGTTCTTTAAATTATAAGGATTGACATTTTTGTTTCAAACTGTCCTGATTCGAATAGGGCCTTCATTATTCTATCATTAAACTTCAATATCTTGAATACTTATCAATTCCTTTTTTTACTTTCCAGGCATAATAGGACCAAAAGAGAAACGCGAACGAGAAATGAAGGAGATGAAATCGATGAATGGTGGAAACGCAGAGGAAACACAAAAACTGAACGGAAACTCAAATGGAAATCCGACCATAATATGTTGAACTGAACTCAGGTTTATAAATGAAGCTTCATAGTAAAATTTTTAGTAAATGATGAAGTCTTTCAATGAAATAGGATGAAGCCTTAGAACCGAAAGGAAACTTGAACCGGAATGTGATAATGTGCGGTGAACCTAAAAGTTAAATTTATGAATGGATTTATAGTAAAATGTTCCTTGAATGATGTTTTATGAATGAAATCGTATCCTTCTTCAATAGCCTCTCCTAGAGAAAGCAATGATGATATGATACAATGGTAATAAGACTTTATTGAATTTTACGTATTAAATATTTCGCGAATGTAGTTCTCTGTCTTGATTAAAAATAAAGGCGGTAGTAGATTACTTGTGAAAAAAAATATCAAATCGATGAATAGAATGGAGGATTTAATTTCTACTTCACTCGTAACAATTAAATTTGTGTGTAGAATATTAGCTTTTAATGAAGTTATGCTTAAACTATGATGAATTATCAAAATACTTCCAGTGATATCGATGAATCTCTTGTTTTACAAGCTTTATAGAATGTTTAAAAAATATTAAAAAACTGTGAAGAATTAAACGTAATCAAACTGTTGGAAAAGTCTCTTTTTATTCTAATTATAGGTAGTTTAAAATTGATATATGATTCTGATCAGTTCTATACATGTATTCACACACAATGGATGAATGAATAATTTATTTCAGGATGATGATAACATTGTTTCACATAATTATAAGTAGGCCTACCGTAACCAAAGTTTGTAAAGAATTTAATTTTGTTGTAACTTGGCCTAAGCACAAGTTACAGGACTACTCAATACTAGATATTATAAATACTTCATATTACTAGTTATTACGACCTGGGCCCTGGGCATTTGTGTTGAAAATCGACCTTTCGACCTGTATCAAGGTATCCCTCAAATTTGCGCTGCAGGCCTGAACAGATAATTATTACTCAAAGTTTCTTCTTTGACATTAATGTGATAGGTGGGCCTAGCTCGTAAAATCCAAGTGTTGGTTAGTAATGGGTAATAAATGGATAATAAATGATTTCCATTGGTCATTGATGTAAGTCATTTTGCAAAAAATATTATACTGTTTTAATCTTGGACTTCATAATTCACGATAATTTTCAAGAGTAACTCAAAGTTGAAGGTTAAATGCAGGTCAATGTCAAATTGAAACTGCTCACGATTCCTCAATCACAGTGAATAGTTTATGCATTCTATTTTAAGCTCTAAGAATAAAAATATTTGCTAGAAAAAATTTATGCATTCTATTTCAAGCTCTATGAACGAAAATATATGCTCAAAAAAATGTATATCGTAATTAAATAAGCTATGAATTTGTGATGCGGATATTTATAAATTCTAATTTTATCTAAGGCGAAAATAGCATTCAAGTGCATCTATTTTGTATATAAGCGGCATATACTAACTATTATGCCAAAATTGTGTTTTGAATTTGTTTTGTGATAATAAACAATAAGATTTGATTCGTGTATGATTATCATTCATTGGAAATTACCTGCTTGATAACTCAAAAATGAATTTTAATTAATCTCCAATCACTATAGGCTACTATTGTACTTATGTAATAAGAACATCAACATAATAATAGTTTATGTCAATAGTGAAGGTGGTTTCAAATGTTCATTGTACGATACAATCAGTAACCTGTGATCGGATCAGCTGATTGGAGAATATTTGTAACTCTATTCTTAAGTCAGCTGTTCTGGAGCTGTACAGTAGAAGATACAAGCACTTCACATGTTTCGTGCCAGTGACAAGCACAATAATGTTCCCAAGATGCACCAGAAACATGGAGTTGTAGAGATCAACGCACACTGATCAGCTGATCTGTGATTTGCACTGCTCCATCCAACTACCTGTTTCTATTGCAACATGCACCACGACTTACTACAGTAATGAGAACCTACCTCAAGTGGAAGAAAGTGAAAAATTCCCCACAAAACAAACTCCTCATGAAATAACCATCAGTAAGTTATCAGAAAAGTTTTCCAATACACACACGGCTCTGGAAAATGAAATAACAACAAGCCACAAACTAGAACAAAAGAAGCATATAATATGCTAATATGTCTCAAACTTGTATAATATTGCAAGGCGGCTAGAACCGCTGACAGCAGCATTTTTGCAAAGTTCTCTTTCCGATATTTTTCTTTTCCACATTTGAATATGGGATTTCTTGTTACATAGCACATATGAGATAGCACTATATGTAATATAGTGAGTTGGAAGATGAATTTAGAATGTTATATAGCACATACTGTATATTTAATGGACGGGAGTACCTCAATCGGACCAGTATTACTGTATACATATATACAGCTGTACATAGTTGTGTATAATAGTTGTATTACCGTGTAAAACTGGACTTGGTCAAGATTCCGATGAAGATACAAAGTCTTATACAGTAGATCGCCGATAATCCGGATTAATTGGGACCGGATCCTATCCGGATTATCGGAATTACCTTACAAAAGGGCCAATTGAGTTGGCTATATGAGGAAAAAGCTGTTTTAAAATAGTACATTTTCTATAAGGAAATAATAGAGAATCATTTCCTGCACTTCGCTAAACACTACAGTATATGTATTTTTTCATCGCCAACTTTCCATTAAAGAACTTGAACGGTGAAAATATTTTTCATTTCTTGCTAAAGACCAATCCGGATTATCGACGGTCCGGGGTTTCGACGTCCGGATTATCAACGTTCTACTTTACAAGAACTTATACTACAATAAAAAGGAATAATAATACATTTGCATACGATTTTAAAGGGAGCTGAATATATTTTTTGAAACTTACTAGTTCTATGAAAGGAATGTTGGTTTGTACATTGTCTTATTTTGGGGGTGTTTCGATAGAAAGCTTTTGGATATAGCGTCTCCTAGTGTAACACAAGGGTTACATGAATTGGTTGAATATTGACTTATCGAAACACTCGCTTATTTTGAGCGTTGTCTATTCGAAAACCTTGTCGATCAGTCAAGGTGTGTGATTCGTCAACCTTATCCTAGTAGTTCAATCAACCTTATAGTTGAATGTTACAGCAGTTGGTGTACTACACTGTCGGCTCGTATTCACCAAACAGGTGAAGTGCTCGTATCTTCTACTGTACAGCACTTCACCTGTTACGTGGGCACACGTCTCAGATATTCTGGTGGAATATCAATTGTTGCATTACACTCTAACTGATTAACTGCATGTTAATCAGAGGTGTTGTGCATCTTCACTTGGTTGTGAAGACTGGCTTATGGTTGAGAGGATCGACGTGCTAACCACACGTTACCTCTATCCTGGTTGATGATTATTCGCCTGCTGTATCGCCTGTCCGGGCTGGGAGGGAATTCTTGCGGGGTGGGGTGGCTTCGGCTTGGTCGGTGTTGGTTCGGGGGCTGTGGGTTCTGTTTAAGAATTTATGGCTTTTGTGCCGGCATTGGCCGGGCTGGGGTCATTTTCCCGTCTTGCCGGGGTGTCTTCTTTGCTTGGATGGGTTGTTTAGTGGAGTAAATATGAAACTGGCAACCAGCTGGTAGGCCTAGGCCCTACAGTATCTCTAATAAAATACACATAGTCTCAATAAATTCACCATTTTATTAATCAAATATTATTCAAGGAACATTTCACAATAGTTTCATTCATAAATATTTGAGTTCAGTTCAGCATAATATTGTCGGTTTTCCGTTCAAGTTTCCGTTCAGTTTCTGGGTCTCCTCTGAGTTTCTACCATTCTTTATCGACTTCATCTCCTTCATTTCTCTTTTGCGTTTCTCTTTGGGTCCTATTATACCTGGAAATGGAGAAGCAAAATTGTAAAAATCTCTCGAGATAATTGTTAAAAAAACATGATAAATTGCTTTCTTCGATTAGAAGCAAAGTCAATCATTTCAATTTAAGAACCATTCACATTCTATAGATCTATGAATGGATGTATTTATCTATAGATTCATAGATCTTTTTCTATGAATAAAATGAATCTCCATTCTCTTCACTTTAAAAAATTTAAGAAGTCTCGAGTCCAATAATTATTCATTAGAGAACAATTCTTTAACCATAGCACAAATACAAAGATACTCCCACCTCGTGTTTCGGAGTATACGATAAACTTACTTGGAAAGTACTCGTTATATAATCTCATCAACATCCCTCTCATCACCCACGCACAAGCCTGTCAGCTTATGTGGGCATCAACCTGAACCCCAACCTCAATTCTCCAAAAACAACATATTCAAGATTTATCTATTCTATCAGTATGTAATTTAGTTCTTTTGTAGCCTACACTAAATCAAAGAGAAATTAATGAAAGCAGAAATAGAAAAATGTATTTGGAAAGAATAGGGTATCAATTAATGTGGGTAAATTCAGCTTACATCTGTTAATGTAGAGTCTCTCAAGACAAATATAAGGTGCTTCATAGAAACATGACATAAGCGGACTCGCTAAGATGCAGGCAGTTATTTCACCAAAGATAGTTGTAAACTGGAACAACAAAAATATATTTAACAAAATTCATAGTATGGCATCGAATTCACTGGCGTCTCGTACCCACGAAACAGGTGAAGTGCTCGTATCTTTTACTGTACAGCACTTCACCTGTTTCGTGGACACAAGCCGCCAGTGAATTTCATAGTGTTATATTAGTGTATATTACTAGCCTATAGTCGTCACAAATTTAGACGATACCCTGGCTGATTTAACTTACTAACAGCTGATGTAAAACATCTATTGTTTCATCTGGTTTGAGAACAAATTTTCTAGGCATAGATAAATTACAACTTTTATTGACAAAATCAGCTGTTGAAGCGAACGAAACCGCCTATTTTTTTAGGCGTCAGCTATATTGTCTTCAATACTCGTCTCTCATTGGCCAGCTTCTCCCAGTGTTGGTAGGGGGGAGGGCGTGACTTGTTTCGTCCAATCACAGAGCTTTATCGTAGTCTTGGAAGAATCTCACATTTTGCGTTATCCAGGTCTTGATAATCTTGACTTAATTCTCTCGAAACAGTATGAAAAGATATCTAAGATCAGATCTGGGTCTTGTCCAATAAGAGCTCTATTAATCTTTCATCAAGCTTTAGAGCTCTATAAAGCTGATTAGAGCTTCGTCCTCATACAGTGAAATGTTGTTTACTTTGTTCTATTTAACATTAACCTTGTCGATACATGTATTCGTTAATGGCAATAGGAAATTGGCCTACTCTATTTATTTTAGTCTAGAAAGAATTGGCCATTTCGTTCTCAAAAAAATGCATTTCTCAGATAAAATTGTCAAATGTATCACAGTTCCTATAGATAGAGTATTGTGTATAAGTTTTAATTGAATTTAGTAGCAGGAGTGTTGAATATTTCCTGAGGATCATTTTCTTACCATAGGAACTATTTCGATATATCCCGAAGCTTTGATTCCACTAGAGTTCCCGTACTGGATTCCGATGTGACCCAGGAAAATGATGAATGTCAATTTTCCCAACGGCTGGAAAACTCGCCAGACTAGCAACTTTTTCAAGCCACCTGGAAAATTGAGAGTCTCATTGAAAATATCATTCAGGAATCATTTTACTATTATTTTATTACTATATGTAGCCTATTGTTCTAGAAAAATCTTACTACTACATGTGTGGAATTTATGGTTGCTCGGTGAGGGTGTTTCCTAAATACTTGGGCTTGAATGTATCTGGATGATCAGAATGTAATTGATGCTTGTGAAACCTACCCTTCCATCAAGAAAGCCATATATGCATACTAGCCGACAGGCTCGCTTGGCTCGCCTAGTCCGCCTAGCCAGGACCCCCGACAGTATCAGCAGTGAGTGAGACTAACAGGCTCGCTTCGCTCGCCTGCCGCTGAACCACTGAAGTAGGGGTTAGTGAGGATCAGTACAGTACAGTTTTACATTAAGGATTGATCGGGAGATATGCAACCCGCAATACATGTACAATTCTGAAAACCTGTTTACTGGCGTAGGCTACGACTAATCTAGAACGGATTTCAAAAATATTCAAAAACAACATTTCTAGACTTAATCTGAACCTGCTCAACAATTCTTAATATTTTCTATCGAAAGGTTCTCGATTAAATTAAGAAAACGCCGAAAAACTTGAATATTTTGCGTATCCTTGAAATTTTCTAAAATCTATTTTTAGCGCGCGTCTAAACGTTGTCCAACTGAACATGTCTACCAAATTTCAACGCATTCGGTTTAGTGGATTTTTAGTTCTATGATGAATGAATCAGTGTCATTCTGCTTTTACATGCTTTTCGATTTTATATTTCTACTACCAAGCGTTACGTATTGTGAAAAAATAACTAAGCTAGCAAATACCCGACAACTTTACAGACAAATATGCGACCTTGATGAAAATTCTTGACTAAGTTATAAAAGACTGAAGGTAGGATTCCCCAAAGAGGCTCAAGCTGCCGCGGCTCCAGATGCGCTGCTTTAGGGAATCCTACCCAAACTATCTTTTTATAGAAAACGAGACACTTTTTTCCAGACTCTACCTAATTTCCAAAAACATGAGCTCACCTCCATAGCCGGTTTCACATGCGAATATGACCCAAGATATGCAGAACGCCCATATTGTGCTATGCAGCCCTGTGTAGGTGGAGGAAAGCCATCTATTGTACTCTGTGCCATCTTGGTGGAAGTAGGAAATGCTCATTATCACTCCCATACCCAATACAAAACACAGGGTCCAGCCTAGCTTTACCATGAACTGTAACAAAAAAACCATTGAATGAAATATTAATACAAATTCCACAAATATCAACACAAATACAACTAGCTCATTGAAACAAAAAATATTATTAATTAATTTATTCTAAAATCATCACTCATGAAGTTCTGCAGTACCCCCAGTATCAGAGTTCTCATTCAGCCAGGGCCAAGTATCACTTATTCATCCTTTGCTTAAAATACTTGGAAACCAAGTCGCAATTGTAAAGAAAGAATAAAGGAGATTTCTCAAAAAATGACGTTTTCGAAATCAAAAGATGCAATGGATGTGTTACATCAGCTGTTAGTAGGTTACATCTCGTACAAGATACAGACGAATCCGCCTGAATTTTTGATGTCAGCTATTCTACCGGAGTAATTTTGACTCATACACGAACGTCTGATTTCCTTTCTCTTGTGATGTATGTATCTTCAAGAATTCTTGGCGTCGGCCATACAAGTACAACTCATTTAGTAATTTAGAGTCATTTTATTTAATTCTATTGAGTTTTTTATTTAAATTTCCAATCAAATTATATTCCATAACTTGATTCTCCTCAGTTCTTACCGTAGTTAGTTTGATAGGCTTCTCCCTGGCATAGTAGAGTATGTAACCAAGTCCCAAGCCAATAAACCAAGGACCCAGTTTATTGTGAGTGGTGATGTACTCATAGGGATACGTGTGGACAGTCTTCAGATCTCTGTAACAATACTTGAAGAATAAAATATCTGTAACGCATTTAAAATAAATAAAAACATTTGGAAAATTTCATTCACAAACGCAAAATATTTGTAACAATATTGGAATAGCGTAGACTCACAAACGGCTTGTATCATGGAAATGGGTAGAAATCAGAAAGATAAATACATTTTTTCAGTTCAAGAAATTTGCAGTTATCTAGTAGTAGTAATCCCTCTGAAAGACGGATTTAACTAAGGATTAGATTGGCTGTTAACACACTCTAACAGAACAAGTTACTCCTGGAAACGACATAGTAAGATAAATTTCATATCGAAATACAAATTTTACTTTGAAAACAACATCGAAAATAATCTGCTCACCTCGCGATAATAGAACCAGCCGGAAACTGGCCGATATAGGAGTTTAGGAACGCTATAATGTTGGCAAGAACAATAAAAATAGGAATTCCGACTTTGGCAAAATGCTTCCATCTCCAAATTGACAGGAGGAAGATAGGAGCGACGAAATGCAATTGCATATCCAGTGATAGGTACCATGTTGAAGGTATACACTGGAAAATGAGATGAAATAATTAGTTATTTTGCATGATTTGACAACGTTTTGAAACATAGATTCTGTTGAATCAATATAACAGATTGAGTATGGGAAATAAGAAGGGGATAGTATTTTTTCTGAAGGAAAGACTGTTCAAAATGATCTTCAAGTAACAAAAGAAGATGTTGAATGAGAAAAGGACTATTATTTTTTCTGAAAAATGATCTTCCAAAAACAGGATATGAGCAGCCATCACTTGAAACCTGCTAAAGCCCGAAAATGAATTAAAATAAAATTGAGAAATGAGTAATAAAAAATTAATGAGAATCGTACATACTGTTTTTATCTGATCTATAAAACAGGAGAAAAACATTGTCTATAATAAATGGAACTTTAAAAATGTGCAAAAAATCTATTCTCTTGAACCCATAGGTTACAACCTAGAAAGAATTAGATTCAACATGCTATAAAATTGAGTATGTAGCTGAAACATTTCAAAAAAATATCACTCGTCAACATGTATTGCATTATTAAGTTGATATTCAGCTTTCTACTATCAGGATTTTTATTTTATTTTGAAAATGTTTGACTCCAGTGGATGACCCTGTACTTCAACATGATTATTTCAGTGTGACAATTTAGTTGTTGATACATCTTTTTCCACTGGTAGTTTAGATTTGAAGGATTAAAGTCTATTCACGATCACTTGAAACAAAATTAACAAACTTTTTGCGTTTGTGTGCGTGCGTGTACTGGTAGGTTTTCTCCTGTGAGAAACGGTCGGCTGCAGTCGAACAGCTGATTCTTGTCTTGAGCTGTTATCGGCTTCAGTCCGACTTGTCTTGTCTCAAGACTTTTGTCTTGAGCTGTGATTCGCAACAGCTGATGTTGGACTGTGACTGACCGTTTCGCATAGCAGAAGACCCAACAATACACGCAAAAAGTTTGCTTATTTCGTCTCAAGTGATCGCGAATAGGGTATAGAAACTCTTAGTGAAAGTAATTTCATTACAAAGTTTTCAGATCTTCAAGTAACATTATCTCATTTTCTTCAACGGCAATGATACATTGTAGCCTACATCACGCTTATTTAACTATTTCAAGATTTCAAGAATTAATACGTCTAATAATATAATAATAATATTTGAACTTTCCAATAGAATTCACTCACCTGCTTGTCAACATTAACATAATTATTGATGAACAGTATATTAGTCCACCATGACTCGTAGCAGTTCTCAGTATGTCGTTCTATGAAATTCTTCCAGAGTGGACCCTCGCTATAATATCTATCCACCAGTATCATCGACAGAATCAACTGCATACTGTAAGCTGGCAGGATTCTAGAAAATAGACCGTTTATCGAAAAATCAATAGTAGTTTATTGCACAAAATCTTTAGGGTCCTTACCATTGTCAGTCGGACTGTGAAAATGCACTGGCGGCTCGTGCCCATTAAACAGGTGAAGTGCTGCACAGTAAAATGTACGGGCACTTCACCTGTTTTGTGCGTACGAGCCGCCAGTGTGACAATGAAAAACTGTTAATGGATAGGAAAACTACAGTACAAAACACAGTACAAAATGGACAGTACAAAATATTCGTATATACATAATATTACAAATGGAATACTTAACCTATTAGATATTGATATCTACTAATTACAATTTGTAATTTACAATTTAATTTGAATCATCCATGCAGGTAGAATATTCATATTATTAACACTTATAATTTTGTATATAAGTGATTTTTAATGGAAGAAGGTGGCTTCTTGATCCATGACGAGCTGCTATGTGTAAATATTCTATTGTTTTTTATGTGAAAACGAGTTTGAATTTGAACTCAAACAATCATCATATTACATAACTCGATAATACTCAACTCGTCGATTAGAAATAATTAGATATCGAATTTAGGATTACCTGACAAGCCTATGCACGTAGAATAGGATAATGTTGAACTTGTGACCTTTGTGCATATTCTCCAGAAATAGGTAGGATTGTAGTAATCCGTTGATTAGAATAAAATTATCAACGGCTAACAGTCCGTTCAATACAGGGGCTGCGTACAGTCTGGTGAATAACTGGAAATGAGATTGAAATAATGTCGAAAAACGGTAATAGTTATGGAGTAACGTGATGGAATGTTGATATATGAAAATAAAATAGAAGAAAAAAATGAGAAAAATTCAAGTAAAAAAAAATGAGTTGAATGACTTTCTCTCAATTCTTGAGAAGAGATGATTATGCACAGATTGCAATAATAACACTGGCGGCTCGTACCCACTTAACAGGTGAAGTGCAGTGCAGTAAAAGATACGGGCACTTCACCTGTTTCGTGGGTACGAGCCGCCAGTGAATAATAAGAATATAATATATAGATAGATTGTTTACGTAATTTTCTAATAGAGGGGAGCAAGATTGTAATAGTTGAAATATAATATGTGGATTGATTTTGTAAGTTTTTACACAGCTCAATGGAAAAGTTAACAAGTGAGCTATTGTCATATTCAATGCCGGACTTCCATTGGACAGCTCCTCCCAGATTTTTCAAAGGGGAGTGGGGAAAGTCTTAGCCAATCACAGCTCAACAAATGAACAGGTGCCATCTTCAATACTCGACTCCCATTGGCTAGCTCCTTCCACACTTTTTGAGGGGTAGTGGGAGAGGTTTCAGCCAACCACTGAGCTCTATTCCAGTCCTAGTGGATTTCACCATTGTATTACACACTTTTATATGTCTTGATAAACTTATTGGAAGCTTTCAAAGTATACTGTATGTAATGGTTTATAGATACGTTCAAGAAGAATGTTGATAGAAACTATTCTTCAAGTCAATGTTGTGAACTTTACAAAACTTAATTGATAATGATAATCACTCATATCATATCAGCTCTTCTTATATTTTTACAAGTTTTCACCAGCTTTTTAAGAAATCAGAGAAAACTCCCTGCGTTGCACAGTTAGGCCAAAATTTCTTGGCACTAGACAACTGATGCCTGGTTTTTCCAAGCACACTCAAAGTTGAGGGTCCCCCAAATTTTAATGAACAGCTGACATTTTCTATGATAAGTAGAGGAAATGTAGTAAACTGTAGTAAACTTGAGGGTCCCTCAAATTTGAGTGTGCTTGGAAAAACCGGGCATTAGTGTTATTAACTTCATTGAAAAAATTGATAAGTGCTCTAATCAACAAGTCTAATGGGGTCCATACACTGGTGATGCCAAACTCAACCAAACCAATAATATTCAACCAATTTTGACATGTGACATACCATCCAACCAATTCATCCAACCATCCAACCAAAACTTTCACCAACATATGTTATAATGACTCGGTATTACTCAGCTGAACAAGACATTTTTGCTACACTTGAAGCGCGGTTATTTGAAAAAAATTATGAAATAATGAAATTAAATGATTCTGATTTGAAAATTCTGTTGGTTATTGATTTATCACAGCTTTATAGGCTAAAATCAATCTTAATTAGAATTTTTTCAAAGAGTTAAGCTTGTATTTCAAATCAATATTCTATAGTAATGTAATTCCCATCTATCTTCTTTTCTGTGTTAAAAATCTAGATTTATCTCTACAGCTATTCAAAGCAATTTCCTCAGCTATTACATCAACTACTTCATAGATTTCAAGCCATTCCGTCATCTATTTTGATTATTTCAAGCTCCAATCACATTCTTCAAGAATATTTCAACAATTCATTATTTCCCTCACCCACCTGCGACATCTCCAAATAGTTGACAGCAGGTCTGAGGGTACTGAACAGGTAGTGATGACAGAATATCACCCAGGTGACACTCACGAAGCGGAATGCATTGAGGGTGGCCAGGGGTCGTTTGGTGGACTCTGTTTTGAAAATGGCACGCAAGTTCCTTGTGCACGAAAAACAGTTGAGGAGCTCGCGACCAATGCCTGAAATATGAATAGATCATTATCCAATCATTGATTGATTTAATCATCTATTTATAATGACATTTAAATGCAACATAATTGAACGACAGACCAAGTCCAAAACGTATATCCTTCCCAATTTTTGAGTGAAATGAGGAATTGGATTTGAAAACAAAACAAGGATAAATAGATAAACAAATAAGACTGATGGATAAGGGGTGTTGGTGGAGCTGATGCTGAAAATTAAGGCAGTTTCGTCTGTTCCTTGTAGGTTCCAGTGATTGAATGAAAAGACAATAGTAAAAGGAATTGTCATACTAAATATTGATTGGAAATTGTGATACCGTTTGTGGTTGCTACAATATCACCAATCTGTGGTTTACCAACATATTTCAATGAATCATTTGTAAAACTGTAATAAATCCATGTCTTGTGTGACATCTTTTTCCGTAGAAGGGCCAGGGAGATGCATAATTTTGAAAATAAACAAAGCTCAAAAAGTACAACACAAGTGAAGAATCATACAATGTGAATAAGTTGAAATAAATTTGAAATAATTTTAATTTCTATAGTTACCTGGTTCTCCTTTTTCTGTGCTATTTACATCAATTATTGTAGCCACAATTACAATGATAATCATCATCAGTAAAAAGTCTCTGAAAGAGAACAAAAACGTTGATAATGAAATTGAAAAAATATATAATTCTTCTTCACAAAACACAGTACTCATAGCTAGAAAAACATAATTTGTCTGATTCATCACAGTACACTTATTGTTCTATTGATTGGAGTGATTTACAATTCATGAAATGGTACAAAAAGTTAAATAATGAGATACAAACATTTTTCCAACACACACAGTACTGACAGCTTGAAACTTAAAAAAGCTGAGGAAGCTTAAAAGCTTAAAATACTGGCTTGATTAATCACAATACACAAATTTGATTCCTCCTGTATTGTATCATATCTCTGAAGTCAACTTCATACTATACAATCTTATTATGTAGCTAACAATCTCATATTGTAGCATATTCACTTTTCAGTGAGAATAGCTCATGTTTAATACCTACTTATTGTTACATATTCAACTAAAATTACTTATCTACGGGCATAGCGAAAAATTCTTACTTCAGTTTTACAATCGAAATCAAAATGACTACCATTTCGAAACGAATTTCAAAACCGTGTCGTGATGAACGTTTCTACATTCTGATGAAATTTGACAGGAATGTTCCTCTTGAAATTGCGCGTCAATGTATATGTAAGGTTTTTAAAAATATTGCATTTCAAGGATAAGGAAAGAAAAAGAAATTACCTCCATACTAACGTTCCTCGATACAGTCCACATTTTTTTAAATACATTCCTTGTTTCGTATCAAAACCAGCTGATTAAAAGTAAACAGTGTTCGGAATTATTAACCTTAAACTGTACTGATACTGATAAGTACACTGGTAGTCGTAGATTAATAATAGTGTATGCCTTTCGTGATACAATTAGAGCACTCGCTACGCTCGCTGTGCTTGCTGCTCGTGACTCTAACTTACATCTCATCTCATGCTTTAAAGGCGTTGAATAAACTACTATTTGTGAACTATTCAATATTTACTTACAGCAGAACAATTTCAAGCCATGTGAAGGGTTTGGTCTCATCACTGGCCGTGCAGCTGTACTTGTTCATGTGAACTGTCACATTGTACTTGCTAGCCAAGTGTCGATAGTGATCCAGGATCTGATCCTGGCCGCAGCCAGCCGGCAGGCACAAGCCAACTGTCAACCGCGGCTTCAGCACCGGCAGACCGCCGATCACTGTTTCCACCTTGTTCTGCAATCAGTAGAAAGAGAGAGAATAGAAGAATTATTATTGAACAAATTGGATACATAGCTGTCCAATAAACAGACAATACATTCTGCCAGGATGGGAAAGTCACTCGGAGAAACAACTAGAGATAAATACAAACATTAAAACTAATCCTATATACTGACTATCTATTTCAACGTATTGCTTTCAATAGTAAGGAGATCCAAGGGTTGTCTCACTTCGCCATATAACCTCATTTTCTTGGAACTTGGAACTTGGACTAAAAACTAAACTAAAAACTTGGAACTTGGAAAACTAAACCTCATAAGAACTTGGAAAACTAAGTAGTATAAAGTTCTTTCCCACTTGAAGACATATAATATGTTGGAGACACACATGTTATGTTACACACAATTAATATGTTGAAGACACACAATATCTAAGAAGATTATTTTTAATTCAAAACATTATTCACTATTAAAACTGAAACTATTCACAAGATCACGTAACTATCCTACTATATCGATACAGTGGTAAAGTTTGTACAAGCAAAGAAGACCCTCTGGCAAGATGGGAAAATGACTCCAGCTTGATCAATATTTGTTCAAGAATTATAAATGTGGTCTTGATTGTACATCAAATTGTTTCCTACAATTTAAGATCAAATTTATAATTTTTGAAACGAAATTGACTGAGCTTGAGTCATTTTCCCATCTTTCCAGAGGGTCTTCTTTGCTTGGACAGACTATACAGATGCTGTATGGTTGCGATAATAGGCATAGTGGTAGCTCCTTATCCTCTCCAGTTTATCATAATTATAATACATGGGACTCATATAATATAAGACATATACCATATAATATATGGGACTATCTAATTGAGATTATATAAGATGATTTGGGCGTTTTTAGAATGAAAACCCACATCAAATTAAATACCAACCGCCAAACTTCCAAATATTCCGAATAAACTGCTGAATATCAATAATATTCTCATTATTTTTGACAACTCCCTAAATGGATAATTTGTTACACAAATTCAGTAATAGCTTCCTTGTTGTGTGAAAAATTGAAAATGAAACAAAATTAACAGGATTTCAAAACCAGTAGCAACATTGAATGTGTCTTGTTTATTAGATAATTGTGAACTACAACATTATCACCTGTATTAAACTGGTCTCCCAACTTGCTTAAAAACAGGTTTACTGGAGATTTTGCGCACTAATTCAAATAACGAGATAATATTCGTGATGAATGAATGAATGAATCAGTCAGTCAGTCAGTGCCATTTCGCTTTTATAGATATAGATTTTTTCAAATTCTCTCACTCAAGAATGTCCCAAAGGAAATCGGACATGATTGCCATCATACTAATTTCAAAGTACACTGAGTATTAGTTTTTGTTAGAAATATTCCGTTTTCAAAATTATTCCATTTCTATTGCATACAAATAGAACAGATTTATTGAAAATTCGTATAAATTATCTCACCCAATCAATAGGTCCTCGGGGAAATCGGACCAAATTGCCGAATTGCAGCATACAGTGTTGTGTTTGATAGGGAGCGATGGCTGCCACCTCCAGGCATTCCTCAAAGTTTCCCATCGCGTGGAAGTGCGCGTGCATCAGTCCTGACGGGAATTTTCCCGACGAATCCAGCACTGGAGAAGCAATGGAAAAGATTGAGTAGAATATATGTGATTGAATGATCCTTGTAGGAAGAGCATTTATTCAAGAGCATTCAATCAAGAGTATACCCCACATAATGCTTGAATATTGATAAGTCTTATGTGGAGAATAAACAGTAAAAAACATACTTGAAAAAATATGGAGACCTTTTTAGACGGTGACTAGTATGTGATACGCAGTACACTGGCGGCTCGTGCCCACTAAACAGGTGAAGTGTTGTACAGTAAAAGATACGGGCACTTCACCTGTTTTGTGGGTACGAGCCGCCAGTGACGCAGCAGTGAAACGTAAGTCCTCATTGATACAAAAGAAATTAGGTAATTGACACAAAATATTTTTAAAGTAAGGTAATAGCTGATTTGACAATCAAACTTGGTATTCTATTGATTCATCTTCAAAAATTCCCACTTAATCACACTCAATTCTCTTAAAATTCCAAATAATTTAGAAATAGGCTATACTATTAGCTTAATTCTAACATTGCGATGATCGATGCGTATTATAAATGTCTTGTATCAACGAGCTTCTTTACTTTATCAATTTTGGAATCTGTATCACTATGATTCTACTGCATATAAGAACTTTGTACTGTGTATCATAAATCTGCCGGATAAAAAGGGCTTACGTGATAAGAGATTCACTTATCAAACTCCACTACTTATTCAATAAGAACACAGACAATAAAGTCCAAAAAGTCTTCTTTTCAACATTGGCGGCTCGTGCCCACGAAACAGGTGAAGTCCTGTACAGTAGAAGATACGGGCACTTCACCTACTTCGTGGGTAAGAGCCGCCAGTGCTTTTCAAATTCGAATAATAATATTTGAAATTCAACTTATAATTCTATAGGCTAATTCAACTTACTCTGCACAGCCCATGTTTCAAAGTTGATCAGTGCCTGTCTGTATCGGTGGCTGTGATTGGCGCACACCTCATTGGTCGAATTGGTCAGCGAATAGAAATCGAGCAAACTGGCCGGCAGTCCTTGGGGGTAGGCGATCTGCGAGATCTGCCTGAACCGCTCTGGAATCTCCAACAGTCTGGACTCAATGTCGTCATTTGTTGAACTGATAACTGAAGAAAGAAAAAGATTGAATTGTTTTGTTATAAGTGTGATAATGTTTACTTGCTACATGAGCGTGGGGGGACTAAAATATCACAGAATGTGGAAATAAGAAACATGGATTGCTGATAAAATTTATTTCAAATGTCTGAAAGAAGTAATATGAAAATTGATTGTTGATGAAATTCATTAAACATTCCTCAAGTTTTAGGAATATTGTCGTTGGGGATTGGATGGAATTGAAATAATTGATATAGGTGACGTGAAAAAGTTGGGCAATTTCTTCTACCTCTTGTTTTCTTGTACATGATTTTACCTAGTCTATTAACAGCTGATCTAGTGATGTGAAGCATCTACATTTTACAGAGCCAAGGTGGTTCAAGGTTCTCTGAACCTCCTTGTACAGATTTGATTCATGGAAACCTCCTTCAGTTGAATACTGAGAAAATAAATTGTACTGCATTGGCGGCTCGTGCCCACGAAATAGGCGAAGTGCTGTACTGTAAAATATACGAGCACTTCACCTGTTTCGTGGGCACGAGCCGCCAGTGTTGTAGACTGATTAGAACTAGGGGTGGTAAACTAGTAATGCAAGCATAAATATTGTACATAATCATGTGCAGTGAATTTACAAACGAAATTACTGGAATGTACGGAACATGAAGAATGACATCCATGGATATTTTTATGTAAAAAGCTGATTCTTTCCACAATTTGTAACTTATGAATCGAGCGTTTCATCATTAGTGATTTCCACGAGTACGTTTTCTTGTTTTTTCTCCAGAAAAACAAGCTTTTTAATGTTAATTAAACTTTTCTCATAGCAAAAATAACCAGTTTAAACGATTGGCTGATACCTAATTTAACCTAATATGACAGGCTTACCTATATATGTTATTGATAGACCTATAGCTCACACCTGATCGGATTATCTACAAATTATATGTATAAAAAACAGGTATGCCTATGAGTATAGGTGTTACCTATTACATTAATTATTGTAATTTCATCTTCCTGAAATCAACATGTGATGATTATGTAACCGAACCGTCACATAAGCATATCAAATAGTCTGAACGTTTATCAATAACCAACAAAGTAAATCACACAGAACCAGTTCAACTTTCTTCCTAAAAAACTCAGAAACTTGAAACTCAAGTTCAATAAGAGTAGATGACCTTCATCAACCTGAAATATCCATAGATATACTGAAGTTTATTGAGTGTGATGAATGCTAATGGAGATGGAGTGTATATAGGTATTCATGTTAATCACCTGAAACATTGATCAACACGTTTTTGTTGCAGATAAATTGAGTCCAAAATAAATGCTTTGTTGAAGACCGATTAATTTAAATTGCAAGTTAATAATTGTATTTGGATTGTAAAAACAATGAATTGAGATGAGAAATAATCATTCTACTTCCAATTTCAGGGCATTCAATGGGTATCCCATTTTAAAACCGTTGATTTGTTCTAGTTATGAATCAATAGATTGATGTTGATTATTATTAAACAATTGATTATTCGAGTATTCAATGTACCAGGATTTTTTTTTTAATGTAATGGGATTTTCGCTGAACATTTATAAGTCAATGAACACAGGTTCAAGGCTGAGGAGAATGTTGGGCTTCTGTATCTCAATAGAAATGATAGACTTCTGAACATTCTAGAAGCTTAAAAAAACTAGAGTAACAATAGATAATCCTCAGATCAGTTTAAACGGCCAAATTTTTTTTACTCAGTACGATACCACCAATCCTTGATTTTCTTATTATATTCCATATAATGTTGTCCCATTCTCTTTCAACTTCCCCTATTGATTTCGTAATGTTATTGTAAATCTATATGAATATTTTTTCATTGTGTTTGCTGGTTGAATCGCCATTTTGTCACGTTTGTATGAACCGCTAATCGGGGAGGGGCTTGTCTAGGCCAATGGCAGACGTTCACTGTGATTGTTTTAAGCATCTACCAATAGCGGTGCTTGACCGTTCGTAAGAATACTGCTGCTCTGTACATTGCGTTTCAGTTCACCAGAGATTGATAATTGTGTAGCAACCGAAACCGGTATCTCGATTATTAATAAATCAGTGGTTTGACAACATCTTGTCTCTTCATTTAATATGGATAACTACCACAATATCGACTCCACAACTACTCAAAAAGTTAATATAAACTAACGCAATATCACCTTTGCAACTATTGAATAATATAACCTTGTATTTTCAATTAATCAAGTTTTTTGGAGGATTGGTCCAAATTATGGAGAAAAAGTGAATGATAACATTCGAAGTTCCAAAAAAATAAGAAAACCCTCGATATTTTCTAGTGATTGAAAGTAGCCAGCCTCGAACTATTAACAAAAAAGAGTAGGCTGACTATAGTAAGCTTATAGTAAGTAAGTGACTATATCGTAATAAGAAATCGTTCATGTTAATAATCTATTATTAATGAGAACAAATAGTTCTGTTTAATATCTTCCCAAGAATTTCTACCTTTTCCAGCATTGGTGCATCCAAAATATCCAAGTAAGGCTACCAAAATCATCAAAAATCTCCAGCCAACTTGGCACTCCATTCCTCACACGATCAATGTTCACAATTTTCACTAAAACTATCTCAGTGATTAATTTTCAATGAATTTAATTTAATTCACTGAATCCATTGACAAATAGTGAGTGGAATTACAATAAATTGTAGTAAGAAATAATCACCCACTCAAATCACAGCACCTCTGAGGCATAGGTTGAGGAGCCTCACTCACTCATCACCCAAAGCACAGCTACTGACGTACTGGCTTCTTGGAGTCTCTTGAACAAAAGAGACGAATAGAAGAAGAAGGAGTTGGCGGAGAAGACGAAGAAGAAGAAGAAGGAGGAGAAGAAGAAGAAGAAGAAGAAGAAGGAGGAGAAGAAGAAGAAGAAGAAGAAGAAGAAGAAGGAGGAGGAGGAGAAGAAGAAGAGAAAGAAGGAGAGGGTGCAAGTCGCACACACACTCCGCTCTAGGTGGAAGACTAGACGGCCTTCAGACTAAAAAATATATATTGAAATTCATAACTATTTGTATATTCATATATTTTTTGCAAGATTTTGTATAGTCTGTCCAAGAAGACCCTCTGGCAAGATGAGAATTTGACTCCAACTCGGTCAAAATTGGTTCAAAAGATATTGATTTGGTCTTATTGTAGATCAGATGTTTCCTACGATTGAGACCAAACTCATATTAATTTTGAACCGTTATTGATCGAGCTGGAGTTATTTAATCATCTTGCCAGAGGGTCTTCTTTGCTTGAACAGACTATAGTTTACTATGTATATTTTACACGTGCTTCACAGTTCTAGAATATAATAGCGGGTTACGCCTACTTCTGTTATTCGTCAAATTCTTGTATTTTTCCTTTTATTTTGCTCATTTCGTCTTTGTTATTTGGCTTCTTCTTTTTTGATCGATTCTTTGTTGTCTGAGTTCTTTCCACTTTCTTTTGTTTTCATTCTTATTTTGTTCTTAGTCATCCTCTTTATAAAGTTACTTTGTGGATCAAACTTTCCAAATTCATAAACTTTTTCTTTCGTTAACTCGTTATCAAATCGAATGAACCAAATAATTCCGGTATCAAAATAATAGTATGGGTACTACTATCTTGGGTCAAATCTGATCCGGGAATGAGCATTTAAGCGCAAGTGTAGGCCTATTGAAACTGAATTTTTAAACAATCTTGTAATACAGAAAAGTAAAATAATACATCCCCTGGAGAACTGAACTCTCTTTTAAACGACATAATTATGAACGTGGATCTCTATTCATTAATAACATTGCTGTGTTTCAAGAGATTGACCAAAGTTAATAATTTATCATATAATTACAATATTAATTGATATACAATACGACTGAAACACTTGCAAAGTCGAAAGTCTCTCCTTTCAAATGTTGATTAGTTGATATCAAAAGTAAAGTTTTTGTTCACGCTTGCTGAAACTACGAGAAACTACATTCACTGGCGGCTCGTATCCACGAAACAGGTGAAGTGCACGTATCTTTTACTGTACAGCACTTCACCTGTTTCGTGGGCACGAGCCGCCAGTGCCAAAAACGTGTTAGTAGTGGATTACTCGCAATTTTGAAGAGCATTTTCCGTGAACACGAACATCCTTTGAAAATCAGGTTCTGTCGCGTGTAAGTTTTTTTAATGTTCCACTTTGTCTCAGTTTGGCTTTTTCTACAATAATTATTATGTTAATCCAGTTTTTGCTTCCAGTGTTTACATTCTATGCCTTTTCAATTGGGATATTATTATTCACTAGAATTGCAGTAATCACAGTGGCCGCTCAAAATTCAGATTTCGAGTAGGTCTGGGATAAAGATTTGAATTGTAAAACGAGATAATGTAAAATTGTAAAACAAGATGATGAATTGGATCTCACATCGGTCCTGTTTGAATACTCCCATTTGATCTTGTGTTGTTTGAATTATCAAGTAACAAAAATGCTTTGTTCCCAAATCAGTTTTCTACTGTCGAGTATTGCCTTGTCTAATCGAAGACTTGACAAATCGAAGCACTCCCCCAAAAATTACCTAATTAGCGATTAAAAAATTCTCATTATCTAAGAATAGCTCTTGAATAAGCTTATCACAATTCAATTCACGAATTACAGTTGATAGGTTATCCGAGATAACTCAATTACAATTTACAAATATTGTCCATTGAATCCTCCTGAATAGACTCCCCATCACCCATGCACAGGCCCAAAAGCGCATGTGGGCATCACCCTCGAAAAAAAAAAAAAAAAAAATTGTGGATGTGAATCAATGGTCAACAATTCATAACTACATATTTGTACAAGTAAAGATGACATTATGGCTAGATGGGAAAATAACTCCAGCTTCGTTAATACTCATTCAAATATTATCAATTTGGTCTCAAAGTTTGGGGAGCATTCTGATCTACAATTTGAAATCAAATTGATTATTTTTCAACCAATATTGACCCACCTGGAGTAATTTTCCTATCTTGCCAGAATGTCTCCTACGCTTGGACATACTATAGCATATGAGCTGAGGACTCGAATTAATGAATTATTAACGAATTAACCTGAATTAATGTATTACTAACGAATTAACCTGGAAAATTCAGGTTTAATATTCCGTTTCAGTAGTAGTACCTATAACCTATACTCCTATAACCTACCTCATACCTATAACCTACCTCATACCTATAACCTACCTCCTACCTATAGCCTGTCTCAGTTGTATAGACTGTACAAGAGAAGAAGACATTATGGCAAGATAGGAAAATGACTGCAGCTTGGTCAATATTGGCTCACAAATTATAAATCTGCTCTTGAATAGTTGTTGTTGTTTAAAAATTACAAATTTGCTGTCTATAGGATCAGAATGTTTTCTGCAATTTGAGTCAAAATTGATCATTTTTTAACCAACATTGACCTTCCTGGAGTAATTTTCCTATCTTGCCAGAATGTCTCCTTCGTTTTAAGATTTTTTTTTTTTTGAGGGTGATGCCCACATGGGCTCTTGAGCCTGTGCGTGGGTAATGGGAAGGATGATGATGAGAGATGAATGGACCTACTGCTTTAGGTGGGTTCCGAACCACCGGGAAGCGATTTTTGAGGCTCATAAATTGAATTCAGAGGAACCGGTCAACGTTACAACAGTGGTGGTAGAGGCACGTCGCTTACCTAATCTCACCGATTAGACGCTCTCTACCACCGGGACAAACCGCTTCCCCCACTACTATATAGCATAGGGCTGAGGACTCGAATTAATGAATTATTCGAAATTCATGTTATGTGTGTTATTATTCTGTCTCAGTGGTAGCATACAATTTCCAAGCAAAGAAGACATTTTGGCTAGATGGGAAAATGACTCCAGCTCGGTCAATAATAGTTCAAAAAATGGTAATTAGGACTCAAATTGAAGGAAACATTCTGATCTACAAGTACGAGCAAATTTATAACTTTTGATAATTTATTGACCGATCTGAAGTCATTTCCTCATCTTGCCAGAATGTCTTCTCTGTTTGGACAGGCTATATCTTCAACCAATTCAAATGAATTATTCTACATTCATGATAATCTGTGAACAGTAGTACTGATAACCCAATTCAATTTGAATGAAATTAGTTCAAGTATGAGAGAATGCTATTCCAAGTAAGATTATTGGATTCAATGAGTTCAATTTATATGTTGAACACTTTCGGTAGCCTGATTGATTACTTATGAATTCAATACATAATGAATGTATGCCATGTTAAACATTTGGAGTGAGGACTAAGGTTCCAAGTGAAGCATTTGAAGTGTGAGATTAGGTTTCAGGTAGGCTGCACATGTAATTGTTTGTAAATTTGGGGGTTTGGGCCGACCCCAGTATTGTTTTAGGGGGCCGCCGTATGTGATGAGTTCATTTAAATTGAAATTGGAAATGGTGACCCAGTATGTAGTCTCTCCAAGCAAAGAAGACATTCTGGCACGATGGGAAAACGGCTCAAGCTCGGTCAATATTAATTCAAAAATTACAAATTTGGTCTCACTTGAAGATTGGAATGTTTCATACAATTTGAAGCCCAATTTATAATTTTTGAAACGATATTGACCGAGCTGGAGTCATTCTCCCATCTAGCCAGAATGTCTTCTTTACTTGGAAAGACTATAGATTGTTATCCTTCTGAACAACGCTCACCAAATATTGTCCAAATTCTAAATGTAAAATAATCAATCCTTTGTTATTTGAATT
Source organism: Sogatella furcifera (assembly GCA_017141385.1). NCBI lineage: Eukaryota > Metazoa > Arthropoda > Insecta > Hemiptera > Delphacidae > Sogatella > Sogatella furcifera. The sequence continues at coordinate 558,195 of CM029557.1, forward strand.
GGAGTACTTTGAACTATGCCTGGTACTGAATGTTGTGGAATTACGGCTTTTAGTGTCATCAATCCTATGTTATTTGTATTTGTATTTGAAGGACTTTCAACTGAATACATGATACTGCATGTTGGAAATACATAATAATTGAATCCAATTCATATTAAATTGCTATAATGGTTTTGATAATATTGTGATACTTCACTAGAGAAAAGGCAGTTATATCCAGGCCGGTCTCGTAATAATATATAGTTTCATGTTGATAACTAAAATTATATTCCTTCAACTAAGTATAGTGAGCTATACTGTTTAGTTAGACGGTTTCATCTGTCTCTTGTACTTGATGTAACCTACTAACAGCTGATGTGAAGCGTCTATTGCCTCTTTTGATTTTAAGAACATAAATAACATAAGAATAGGCCTTATAATCTAGGCCTAGGTGAACTACTACTCTCATCAACAAAATTGGGGGGTGGCTGAGTGGGTTAAGTGCTGGCGTTGCAACCTAAAGGTCCCGGGTTCAAACCCAGGTCAGACCAGAAATTTTTCTCAGGCTATTTTCCCGTGTTTCGGATGGACACGTTAAGCCGTCGCTACCGGCTGCCTGAAAAAACAGTCGTTGAGTCATGTCAGAGGCCCTGAAATTGATCAGGAACGACCTGAAAACTCACCAGACCTGAGCCAGCCAGATTACATGAATATTATTTTCATTTATTTACAACATTGGCTGTTGAAGCGTACAAGGAACAGACGAAACCCCCTAACTGTATGCCGTTCATAAAGAAATGAGAGAATGGAAAAATTGCGGGAGGTAAGGATTAGGCTATTTATCTACCGTTTAACGCGTGTATGAGTTTATAGCCTAAACAAAGGCGGGGAAAGAAACCAACAGTTCATTTCAGTAATTCTTCTCATTGGTCTTTTTATTTAGATTTTTGCGTAATATATTAATATTAGTTGCTGCAATTCGAGGATAAGGCAGAAACATGAGGAAGATGGGATGAAAAGAGGATGAAAAGCATGTGATAAAGGATTAATAACAAGAAAAAAGTGCTAAGAACTTATTATTAAAGAAATACGAAATATGAGTTGACAATGGAAAACATTAATTGGTTGAGGGAATACGAAAAAAGTGGACAATATGAAAAGGTAGCGGAGTATAGGATTTTTATGGGTTCACAGTGGAGTTCACCCCTGTACTTCAGGACAGGAGGAATTGAAAAAAACATGAGAAAAAGGCTAAGGGTAGGGGTTTTTAGGGTGGAAAAGCTTGGAATTTTCAAGTTAGGGGTTGTAATAGAGAGACTGGAAAAGGGGATACTATGAAGGAAGGTTGCAGCTGTACAAATTCAAACGAGTGAAAAAGAAGGGGGAGAATAAGAGTGTGGAAGAGGAAAGGAGGAGGAGGAAGAAGAAGAAGAAGAAGAAGAAGTAAAAAAGAAGAAGAGAGTGGGGAAGAAGAGAGAGTTGAAGAGGGAGGAGAATAAGGAGAGGAAATTTTGAGAATGAAGGTAGAGGGAGAGGAAGGAAAAGGAAAAGGAGGAAGGAAGAGAAGGGGGAGAAGGAGTGGGAAAAGGAGGAGGGAGAGGACGAGGACGAGGAGGAGAAGGGTGAGGAGGAGGGGGAGGGGGAGGCCGAGGAGTAGGAGGAGGAGGAGGAGGAGGTGGATGAGGAGGAAGAATGGAGAGAGTGGAAGTGATGGGAGAGTGAGAAGAAGAAAAAGTGGAGGAAAGAGGAGGAGGATGAGAAGGAGAACGGTATAAAGCATGAAAAGAAGAAGAAGAGGAAAAAAGTGAAGGAGACGAAAGAGAAGAAGGAAAATGGGAAAGAGAAAAAGGAGTAGGAGAAGAATGTAAAAGAGAAGGAGGAGGAGGAGGAAGAAGAAGAACAAGAAGAAAAAGAAGAAGAAGAAAAGATTGGAAAGGTAGGATCTTTGGGGTAAAAGGATTTAGAGTCCAGATCATAGCATAGGTGCGTATTACAAAATTAACCAACAGAATGCATGTGCTGTGTTCATTCCCTGTCTGCTTCCAGGAGATTTTCCCTCTAAACTGGAAACCTTGAAAAAAGGAAGGGAAGCCGGGGATTGTGCATCACTTTTTCCTCCTCCTCCTCATCCTTCATTTGTTCCCTATCTCCACAAAACGGCAACAGCAAAAACAGGAATTAAAAGAGAGAGAGAAGGGAATGGTGAGAGAATTTTCAGAATGAAAAAGATGATAATATGCAGAAAGGGAAGAAGGGAGGGGTGCAAAAGGAGGAGAAAAAGAAGAAGAAGAAGAAGAAGAAGAAGAAGAAGAAGAAGAAGAAGGAGAAAAAAAGAAGAAGAAGAAAAAGAAGAAGTAGAGGGAGAAGAAGTGGGAAAAGAAAAAACATCAACAAAGAGAAGTAAGATACAAAATAATGTATGAAGATAATTATTATGATAACAAGAAGTAGTAGGATGATATAATTAAGAGGCTGTTGAAATTCTTGAAAAGGAATTTTTAATATTTTTCATTTTTCAACAAAAAAGGTAGCCTTTCCACGCTACTATGAGTGAATTACGAGATAAACAGCTATTGTTTATCTTTATCAAGCTATTTTGATTTTCATCTCGCGATAAAAACTTCCTATTTAACACTGGCGGCACGTGCCCACGAAACAGGTGAAGTGCTGTACAGTGAAAGATAGGGGAACTTCACCTGTTTCGTGGGTACGAGCCGCCTTGTGCTATTCAACCAATTTGCGGTTCGTTATGTTGTTGAAAATTCCAGTAGTCTTTTAATAATATAAAACATATACCTCCGAGAGCGAATTATTATAGGTGGGGTCACTCTCACTTCGATGTGCTTTAGTGGACAGATCGCCGACTGTCCTGATAGAACAAGTTAGGTATGAACTCACTGTACAGGTCTACTATATCTACGGTATAGGTATAAAGGTAAATAGGTATAATTATACTGTATTTTCTGACCTTTCATTCACTGGAACGTCCACTAGTTTAGACTGTTTCATCAATTAAACGGAGCTCACTACGCTTTCCAAAATTTTCTATTTTCTGACTTTCCAATGACTTGTATAGACGGTAGAGTCTGTCCAAGCTAAGATGACATTCTGGCAAGATGAGAAAATTACTCCAGCTTGGTCAATATTGGTTCAAAAATTATAAACTTGTTCTAAAATTGTAGGAAACATTCGATTCTACAAGTGAGACTAAATTTATAACTCTTGAATCGATATTGACCGATCTGGAGTAATTTTCCCATCTTGCCAGAATGTCTACTTTGCTTGGTCGGACAGTACACAAATCAGTTTTTATTAGAGAGTCCAACCTATTAACAAGAACTAATATGAAGTTGTCCAATCCTAGCCAAAAGTCAGACAGGATAATACAATCAAGTTTAGCATGAGGTCAAACATATCAAGGCAGCAATTAGTTTTCAATAAGCTTATGTGTCAGTTACGTTTTGGTAACTTCCACAGAGTAGCAGTTACTGGAACAGTGAATTCACTTTATTTTGGTACCTACTCTGTTTTAGATATCGTTTGTTCGCTTGGTTTTTGACAGAATAACAGTTATTAGAAGAGAGTTCACGTTATTTTGGCTCTGGCGGCTCGTGCCCACGAAACAGGTGAAGTGCCCGTATCTTTCCATGTACAGCACTTCACCTGTTATGTGTGCACAAGCCGCCAGTGTATTTTGGTACTTGTTCATGTCAGAGATATCGTTCATTCGGTTAGTTTTTGGCAGAAGTCAGTAACTTGAGTGACAACAAGGAGCAGTTCTATTGAGGGAGCTAAGTAACAAGTTGAATTCTAGTTTTTTTTGCATTGTCAGCCATTCTCAGTCAGTCTCCTGTATAGTCACTATTTGTCATTGTCCATAGCTTATACCAGAAAGTCAGCTATACTTGGTCAGGTATAGAGTAAGTAGCCGATGAATAGAAGTGACTTAAACTCTAAATAAAAATTCCATCAATCAATAGGTTTTTTTCTTTAATCAAGATGACCCAAATAATATTTTGATAACAAGAGCTAGCTGTAAGGCTGAGGCCGCACTGCCGGTTGGTAGAGCCTGGAGGGTGGAGGGTAGTTGGTAAATTTATAGAACATACACCATCCACAGTAGTACATCGTATGAATGGCATGTGTTCAGCCGCCATCTTGAAATTCTTAAATAACAACATAACCTCAAAAACAGTATGACGTCATACCATTTATACGATGTATTACTATGGATGGTGTGTATGTTCTATAGATTTACCAACTACCCTCCACCCTCCAGGCACTACCCACCGGCAGTGCGGCCTCAGCCTAAGAGCTTCAAGAGTACTTATGCTATATGTATTAATGGCAATTATTTATTTATTCAATTAAAATTAATTACGCACCTACGACATGCCCATAATTGCTCATTCTTTATTCTTTATTCTTTCTTTACAATTGCGACTTGGTTTCCAAGTATTTTAAGCAAAGGATGAATGATGATGATGAAGGTTTAAGATGTAGGTTATATGTCTATCCACAATGTCCACTTTCACTATGCTCACAAATTTCAACTCACAAGAATAAAAAACCATGATTTATTAATTTAAAATTTGAAAAGTTGGTAAATGATTCAAAACAGCATCGAAAATATCTAAAATGATTTGAAATTATCAATTCTCACTTAAAATTTTGAAGCCAAAAAATAGTTAACAAACTCATGTAGCCTGACAGCCAATTACATTCATACGATGTATTACTGTGGATGGTGTGTATGTTCTATAGATTTACCAACCGGCAGTGCGGCCTCAGCCTAAGAGCTTCAAGAGTACTTATGCTATGTGTATTAATGACAATTATTTATTTATTCAATTAAAATTAATTACGCACCTACGACATGCCCATAATTGCTCATGTAGCCTGACAGCCAATTAAATGAATCTTGATTCTAGTGCAGTATTCATGTATACATTTTAGTTGTATTAATTCATTTCCAGTTTTTCAAGTCAATAGTTTTTGGAATAGTTTTTCCTTCTTGTTAGCAGCTTTGGGAACGTTTTTCTGTAGTTAGCTGTGTATTACTACTTGAATTCTTGTAAATATCTCAAGATTCTGAAGCTCAGTTCAGATTTCAGATTTCTCTTGTAATTTTTTGTGTATTGCATGCTACTTTTTGTGGATATAGACTTTCAAATTTTGATAAGATTTTAGATGTAGAGCGCTTAGTGAACTCGCATGCTATCTGCCGTTAGTTGCTTGTAACTAACAAACTATTGAAGTCGCTACCAAATAGAGACAGCATGAAAACGAGCAAGCTTTCGATTTCAACCTTCTGCTTTTATTTAGATTTTACTTTCAATTTCTCCCTGTAGCTGTTTTTCTACTCTTTTACTTTCTTTTAAAATATTAGAAACTAACTTTGGACCTATATTGTTGCACTATTTGAAATTTTTGAGGATTCCAGATTGATAATGGTGTATCAACCGAAACCGGTATCGCGATTTTCTGATAAATCAGTGGTTTGGCAACATCTTGTCTTTTCATTTATAATGGATAACTATCACAATATCACAACTACTCAAAGAGTATTGACCAATTGTTCAAAAAACAGTCCCATTTAATGGATCTCGCTTGCTATTTAGTACATTGGTCAATATTTGCAGTTGCAGAAGTCCTTTGTCCATTTATATAGAAATATAGATAGATATATATAGAGATGTATAGAGATTCTAATCAATAATTATCCAGTAGTTGGTATAATGCAACATCTGATAGCTCTCCCATATCTTCTGAAGCTTAGGAAATAGAACTAATTATAAATATTATTGATACAATTTTATCATAACAAGCTCAGTTGAATAATTAGTTCATTATTATAACTTATCGATTGTTATGTAAGATTATATTGTGGTGATCATCCATATTAGGTGAACCACGTCAGTCATATGTCAAACCACGGATTCACTAAAAAAATCTCTAGTAATTTTATTTTTATTTTATTACAGATTTTCGAAGACTACAGGCAAAGCCCAAAACAGTCTTCATTAAAAATTAACCAACATAAAACAAACTTATTCTATATTAAAGAGAATAATATTAATAGTAATAGTATATTAAATAAAGAAAATAATGAAATGTACAACAGACTTAAGTAATATCTGGTCGAGTATAGTTGTCATTCTGAAAAGATGGAAAATGACTCCATCTCGGTCAATATTGGTGCTAAAACTAAAACTCAAATTGTAGATCAGAATGTTTCCTACGATTTGAGACTAAATTTTTCAATGTTGAACCAATATTCATCGAGCTAGAGTCATTTTCCCATCTTTCCAGAATGTTTTCTTTGCTCGATCAGAATATGAACTGTCAGTTTAATAATTATTATAACTATTTTGATCATGTCAATACGAATGATCTATGTCTTTTGAAATCATTTTACTACTGTTCTATCCAACAACTAATAAGAAAATTCATTCATTCATCATTTTATAGTAGCATCAACTTCTAACCGCTTCAACCCAAACCCGCTTGAATAAGAATATTATAACAGGCTTAGATGAATTAGTTATTAGAATTAATTATCACACCTATTTCACCCTTTTTAATAAGAATTGACCATGTTTTATGCAGTCATTCTACTTTTATATAATAGACAAATATATTTATTCATCTATTCACTTAAATTTTCAACTTCATTAAAAATCTGGTCTAGCAAAGAAGACATTCTGACAGAATGGGAAAATGACTCCAGCTCGGTCAATAGTGGTTCAAAAATTATAAATTTGGTTTCAAGATGTGGATAAGAATGTAATCTACAATTTGAGACCAGATTCATAGTTTTTGAACCAATATTGACCGAGCTAGAGTCATTTTCCCATCTTGCCAGAATGTCTTCTTCGCTTCGACAGACTTCAGCCGCACCACCCCAAACCCGCATGAATGAATTAACTCGCTCATGCGCTCTTCTTGCTCCGATTCGCGCTGTCTTTATTCGCCACTACCCTTAAATTTCAACCAAGTTAAAACACGGCGCTTCTCCGCGCCAGCCTCAGTATCGTTGTGATTGTCGTGCGTGACGTGTCGTTCGGTCGTGCGTGTGATCGTCGAGTTGTGTCGTGCGATGGGCGGCATGTCGCGACTTGCATGCCAGCACGACTTGAGTCGTGTGTACAGTGCTGTGACAATGTTGGCGCTAGTTTGCTATATGAACGGGTTGGAGGGTGATTTCGTGCACGATGACATTCCGGCCCTGACGACCAATCCGGACGTTTTGGGGGCGAACGCGTTGCCAACAATGTTTGCCAACGACTTCTGGGGTACGCCCATGGCGGACGACAACAGTCACAAGAGCTATCGGCCGTTGACCACTTTGACGTTCCGGTGAGTGTTACAGCGACATTTTTTCTATTCGATTATTTTTTCAATTGAAATTTGTTTTTTATGAGGGTAAAGCTCACATGAGCTCTAAGGCTTGTGCGTGGGTAATGACATTGATGATATAGTCTGTCCAAGCAAAGAAGACCATCTGGCAGGATAGAAGAATATTTATTTATTTAGCTTTATATATATATATATATTTATTTTATTTATTTATGGCTTTTAATAGTGGGGAGACCCAAGGGTTGTTAGGAGATAGAAGAATGACTCAAGCTCGGTCAATATTGGTTCAAAAATTATTATCAATTCGATTTCAAATTGTAGGGAACAATTTGATCTACTATGAAGACCACATTTATAATTCTTGGACAAATATTGACCAAGCTCGAGTCATTTTCCCATCTTGCCAGAGGGTCCTCTTTGCTTGGACAGAATATAGATGACGACTGCTTTGTAGGTTTTGTTTTTGTTTTGTTATGAAGGTGAAGCTCACATGAGCTTATAGACTTGTGCATGGCTAATGATATGTATGATAGATGACGACTACTTCAGTTCAGTTTCAGTTTCAGTACTGTTTCTAGGTAGTCGGGACCGACGGCTTATCGTCACCTCTGAAAGACGGGGTGAAAGTATCTGTGTGATAGTGATGTGCTCAAAGATTCGTGTCCTGGTTGAGACTTAAACTGGAACTGGTTATCAGACCGGTGCTTTATCACTCCTCCAACTAGCCACCCGATTATTCTTTTGGAACCGACATAAGACAACAATAAATAACTAACTACTTTAAAACCAATGAAACATTGAACAATGACATATTGAACCAAAAAATACGCACTCTATGGTTGGAAAGTGTGATGCTGGGTTCTACTAAATATTTTTTGGTACCCTTGATATAGGAATTATCCAGTTTCGATCAACTTGCAATGCATCGAAAGCCTTTATTAAATCAAATGACAAGATGTTGCCAATCCAATATTTGTTTTGTTTTCTGAGGGTGATGCCCATATAAGCTCTAAGGCTTGTGCGTGGGTGATGAGAGGGATCATGTTGACACAGGACGACTACTTCTTGGGTATAACCGGGACCGACGGCTTATCATCCTCCCCGAAATACGGGTTGGTAGTATCTATATGATAGTGCTGTAGTCGAATAATTGTGCCTTAGTTATGATTCGAAACCGGTCCTGTTGATAATCAGATCGGGGCGTTATCACTTACTCCACCCAAGTAGCCAGTTTCGATCAATTTGATGTGTATCGAACGCTTTTATTGAATCAAAAGAGAATAAATATATTGATAATCCAATATGGATGACTAGCATGATATCACCTTCACAACTATTCGGAAAACTTCTATCTGCCGCTGATTATTTGGGCCATATAGCCGTACAAAATAGGAAAAATCAAATGTCATGAAATTTTCCAATGACTTAGCAGGTCATTCCATTCAACGAAATTTTTGTTTTATTCGATTAAAGCAAATGCCGGTTTGTGATGCCGGGTTGCACTATTTTTTTGTACACTTTTATTTATATAAGAGAGCCAGTTTCGATCAATTTGACATGCATCAAAAGCCTTTATTAAATCGAAAGACAAAATATTGTCAATAATATATGAATAACTACCATAATATCACTTTCACAACTACTCAAAACCCCTTTATATTCTTCAATATTTCTTGGACTTTTTGTACACTTGATGGTAAGTAGGCGATCAACTTGACATGCATCGAAAGCTTTCATTAAATCATAAGACAAAATATTTTTTGTATAACCACAGAGGACGTAGGCTTAATGGTTAATAGTCCTCTGTGATATAACTATTACAATATCACCTCCGCAACTACTGAAAAAGCCTTTATTTTCCACACTAGTACAGAATAAATGTCTGATGTTTTGGACCATAAACAATGTATGATATCACTGCTGTGATGTATTAACAATATTTATTGTAATGAGGATATATTAATGCCGTATCCTCTTTCCTTGTCCATGTGGATAATTGATATTGATCACCGGTATTCTGATTTTTAATAAATCTGTGTTTTTCGTCTTTCTATAAAACAACTTTTTCACTGCTTGATCAAGACTCCTGATTTACTGCATTATTATCGACTTCACTTTTCAGTTTTCACTATAGTTGAGTACTCTGTTAACTCTGATATTAGAGTCTGTAGAGAACTAGTCCAGTAGAATACTCAAGATTTAACTATAGTCAGCGCAATCTAAGTTGACGAAAGCCCCCTCCACCCGAGAAATAGCTACGTTGCCAGATTGTGTAAAATTGGAACATCTTCAAATTCGCGATTGAACCCCATATCTTGACGCAGAATTTTATCCTTGATATGCCAGTAGTATTAAAAAAGTTCCTGGGTAGAAGGATTCAAAGGAAATTTGATTTTTTTGAAAAAATTGAAAAATCGCGAAAATATTACTTTTTTTTGTATATCACTTCTCTCACAATCATGGGTTGTAGTAGAAATGAAGTTTTTCATATCAAAATGACAAGGAGAATTCGAGCTTTCTAATGGTTTCTGAATTTTCTATATCCGACCAATAATTATGTTTCAATTAATGAATATGTTTGTCAATGTCGAGTCAACTCCATCAGAAAACCTGAAATTTTCGATGATCTAGAAACTTTTTTGTTTGAGAAGATAAGTGGGTGGTGAAAGCGAGAAAGTTGTTCAAAAACAATTGAAATTATTTTTTCAGATGTCGAAAATAGTCGGAAAATCGTAATTTGGCCTTTCAAGAGTTTCAAAGTAAGGAGAGCGGTATATGCATGAATCATTGTATGTTGAAGATTGGAGTTATTGAAGCTAATCGACTTGGATATTTGAGCTGCGAACAGCTGGTTTATTATAAAAATAGAGAGGTATACAAGACCGCGTGATTTTTCCGAAGCCACGCTGTCACTTTTAACATTCAGTTGAATGTGTTTGCGTTAGGAGAAGTTTCAATTTCACGCAAAATGACAACGTAGCTATTTCTCGGGTGGAGGGGGTTTTCGTCAACTTAGATTGCGCCGACTATAGTAGTTTTACCAGTGATTTTCATTTTAACCAGTAGTTTATTTCTCTATATTCACTAGTTTTACTCAAAAATTTTTTTCTAGTAGTAGAGTACTCTATCCCAAAAACTGTCTCCGTTCAAACAAACCCGTTGAACTTTTCCCAGAACTATTTCCCTTACCCAGAAGTAAATTGAGCTCCAGCTTTTTTGCCGTGCGGCAGACAAAACGTTTTGAAAGGGCGCAGGAATCCGTTTAATAATAATATCTCTCTGGTGCGACTGAAATAGATATAGTCTGTCCAAGCAAAGAAGACATTCTGGCAACATGGGAAAACAACTCCAGCTCGGTCAATATTGGTTCAAAAACTTCAAATTTTGTCTTAAATTATTGGCAACATTCAGCTCTACAATTTAAGACCAAATTTATTATTATCGAAGTGATATTGACCGAACTAGAGTCATTTTCCCATCTAGTCAGAATGTCTACTTTGCTTGGAGAGACTATAGAAGGCAGACTTCTTAACGTTTTTAGGCTGGGACTGGGTTTTCCAACACTCTACTGAAAAAGGCCCTGGGGGCTCAATCTGGAGTAGTGGGGGATGAAAATCCAGGGTACAGGGGATGAAAATAGAGGGTACAGGGGGTGGAGAGTGTAAATCTAGGGTGCAAAGAACGGGGAAGTAAAAAAGTAGTCTCTTCAACCGAGCATCGTTAGTTGCTTTTCTAGTTCTGAGTTTCTGTGTGTTTTTTGGTTATTCTCTCTTATTATCTGTTTATTCTCACTGTACCTATTCTAAAATATATTATCATTCTCCTTGTTCGGTTTCATTCTTTCCCACCTCGTTATTCGATCTCTTCTGTTTCTTTTATCTTAGGGCTACTTTTATCACTGTTTTTTATTTTGAATAATAATAATAGTACATTCATTTATTTTTTAGTCACTTTCAAATTAATGCATCACATTTTTTGACCATTTATAGTCAGTTGAAAATGAAATGAAATCGTTGATCAATTTTACTATTACAAACCTAAGGTATTGTATTATAATATTATTATAACTCTGACGTTTCCGATAGCATTGTTTGTATGCACTGGAGAAATAAATTCTTATAAAGTATTCTTATTCTTATTAATAGTCAAAACATGTAATGCATTAAAAAAAAATGTTTGAAAAGGGTGTCGATCCCTTCTGTATTTTTCATATATATATTCGCTTCATTTGAAATTCTCCTTTGTCTAGAATTATTAATTTCACCCACTTCTTACACTGTTTTCTTCGGAATCTATTCCTTCTTATCCTCTCCTAATTTTGGTTCACTAGAGATTGATAATGGTGTAGCAACCGAAACCGGTACCTCGATTTCCAATAAATTCGAAATTGGACGATATCTTATAATTTGTATTAAAAATACGTATTTACAACAGAATTATCACCTTCATAACTACTCAGCAAGTTTGTTCCTCTTCTTCCTCCACTCAAAAAGCTATTCTCGCTTCTCTCCTCGTTTATAATATTCTTCTTTCTTTTGTTTTTCTCATTCTTCCCCTTACTCTTCTTCTTCTTCTTCTTATTTCCTTGTTTCTTTCTCTTATTTATTCTGCTCCTACTGTGCAGGCCACAAATCTTTTCGGCGAATGCCCCCGGGCAAAAAGATTTTCGTCACAGCGTGAAAATCGTCGCAAATTTTCCTCGCTTCTTTGGTAGAGATTCTCTCCTTTGATAGTTATTCTTCTTCTCTTCTAGTTATTTCTCCTTCTTTAAAGTTATTTCTCATTGATAGTTGTATTCCTCTTTTGCTTCCTCTCTTTGACCGCCCAGGGTCGCTATCAACGGTTTCTTTCTATCTCCATTCTTCGTAGGAGATATCATTCTTCTCCTTGTTTGTCTTCTTGTTCTCCCTTTTCTTCCTCCTCCTCCTCCGCTTCTTATTTCCTCCCTACTCTTCTTTTTGTCTTCTTTTTATTATTTTCTTTTCTTCTTACCTGCTCATTCTACTCCTTCTACTTAATATTCTTCTCCTCCTTATTTTATTATTTTTTCCTATCACTCCATCTCTTTCCCCTTTACTTTCTCCACGTTCTTCTTCCTCTTTTTCTTCTTTGCCTTGTTTTTCTCCCCTCCGTCTCTTCCTCTTTCACTTTCCTTCTTCTTCTCCTCCTACCCTCTCTCTTCTCCTACTCCTCTCATCATCCTTTCTTCTTCTTCTTCTTATTATTATTATTTTATTATTTCTTCTTCTTCTTCTTCTTCTTCTTCTTCTCCTTCTTTTCTTCTTCTTCTTCTTCTTCTTCTTCTTCTTCTCTTCTTCTTCTTCTTCTCTCTCTTCTTCCACTCTTCTTCTTCTTCTTCTCCTTCTTCTTTTCCTCCTCTCTTCTTTCTTTTTTCTTCTTTCTTCTTCTTCTTCTTCTTCTCTTTCTCCCATGTATTCCATCCTACTCTTCCTTCTTCGATTCCTCTTCAATTCTTCTTCTTCTTCTTCTTCTTCTTCTTCTCCTCTTCTTCTCTTCCTTCTTCTTGTCCTTCTTCTTCTTCTTCTCTTCTCCTCTTCTTCTTCTTCTTCTTCTTCTTTTTCTTCTCCTTCTTCTCCTCCTTCTTCTTCTTCTTCTTCTTCTTCTTCTTCTTCTCCTTCTTCTTCTTCTTCTTCTCCCTCTTCTCCTTTCACGTATTCCTCTTCTCATCCGTCTTATTTGTATGTGACAAACGATTGCAATTTCTCTTTTGTGTGTTGTCGCGTTCGTTTCAGAAGCAATAATTTCTTCTGTCTTTGAGGACAAAGCTAACAGTGCGGAAGAAAATTTGGGACACAAAGTGATGCGCTGAAATTCAGCGTCCCGGGTATAGTCTGTGCAAGCAAAGAAGACAGTCTGGCAAGATGGTAAAGTGTCTCCATCACGGTCAACACTGGTTCGAGAATAGGAGATTCAGTTTCAAATTGTAGATTCCTACGATTTGAGACTGAATTAATGATTTTAGAATCAATATTTACCGTGCTGGAGTCATTTTTCCATCAGTTCAGAATGTCTTCTTTGCTTCGATAGACAATACTATTGTGGGAATTTTTGGAAGTATTATTGAGATGCAATGCAAAGGAAGTGTTGGGTTGCAGAGAGAATCTGTATAGGCTACTGTAGGAATACATTGAGACAGATTTGGAGGATAGAGGACTAAAATGACGAATATATTTTCATTTCAAATCTATTTAATAGACAATAGTGTGTTGAATGTTTATTCGATTGAATTAAATTGTTTTGAAGTTTCCATTTATAGTCTGTCCAAGCAAAAAGACCCTCTGGTAAGATGAGAAAATTACTCCAGCTCGGCCAATATCCGTTCAAAAATCATTGATTAGGTCTCATATTGTAGATTGAAATGTTTCCTAAAATTTAGACCAGATAAATAATTTTTTTCACAATATTGACCGAGTTGGAGTCATTTTCTCATCTTCCCAGAGGGTCTTCTTTGCTTGAACAGACTATACTTTGCTGATGTACTGTAGAATAGTATATATAATAATGGTCAAGCATCGCTTTTAGTAAATGCTGGAAACAATCGCAGTGAACGTATGCCATTGGCCAAAACTAGACAAGCCCCACCACTTTTTTCTAGTCTGATACTTGCTTGAACCAATCACAGCTAACCTCTGCTATTGGCCTAGACATACATGCCCCTCTCCAAGTGTCTAGTTCCCTAGGCCAATGACAGAATTTCACTGTGACTGCTTCAAGCTACTACCAGACTGGAAAATAGGTGAGGGTCTTGTCTAGTATAGGCGAATAATTAGTATAATATAAGTATAATATAATTATTATACACGTTCACTGTATTTCAAGCAACTACCAATAGTGGCGATTAACTGCTAATCTTCGCTTCTACTTTAATTTTATCAGAGATTGATAATGGTGTAGCAACCAAAACCAGTATGTCGATATTTCATAGATCATCGGTTTGAGAATACCTTGTATTTCCATTTAATGTGTAGGCCTATGACTGCAACAATAGTGGATCAGATTGTTTCCTTCAATTTTAGATCAAATTGATAATTTTTTAACCAATTTTGACCGAGCTTGAATCATTTTCCCATCTTTCCAGAGGGTCTTCTTTGCATGGACAGACTGAAGTCTATATCCAGTATCTTCTCAAGATATAAAAAGATATCCCAACCCGAATAGTTAAAGCGATAGAATACTGTAGAAGACACTGTCGGCTCGTACCCACGACCAGGTGAAGTGTCCGTACCTTTTACTGTACAGCACTTCATCTATTTCGTGGGCACGAGAAGTCGAAGGAGAGTGAGAACATAAGCTAAGCAAATCTTTGTTCAGTCGTAAACAGATTACAGAGCGCGCAGCAGTCGTTTTCTTGAAGCCATCAGATGTCTTTCCAACTGCCACACTGTGGAACATCATTTGAAGCACATTAGCATGCAGGAAACAATTGTTATTTCCATTCTAACGCGGTAATGGGGGTGGGAAGATGGTAGTTTTGGGGGATGAAGTGTGTAAGATGGTTTTTAGGGGTGTTTGGAAGGGTTTAAGGTTACGTCAAGGGGGGTGGAAATTGTTTCAAGGGTTTAGGAGGGAGATAGAGAACGACTTGAATGGTTAAGGGCGGGAGAATTGTTTCAATGGTTCAAGGGGAGAGAGAGAAAGAGGGAGAGAGAGAGTGAGAGAACGATTTGAATTGTGTTTTGAAGGAGCGGGGACGATTTTGGAGTGACAGAGGTTCGAGGTTACCTTGGGGTTGGGGAATTATTTCAATGATTATAGCAGGGTAAGAGAGAATGATTTGAATGTTGTTTTGTAAGAGATAGAGAATGATTTTGGGAGTTCAGCTGTGATCTTTCAAGGTTGAAGAGAGAAAGAAAATAATTTTGATGGTTGTTCCTGATGGTGGGTAGGGTTTTGAGGTTGGAAAGAGGTAGAAAACAATTTTGAGAGAAAAGAGATAGTGAGAGAGAGGGTGGGTGAGAACCGTTTGAGGTTGGTGCTGGGTGGATTGGTTTCTAAGATGAGATGGAGAACAATTTTGGGGTTTATAGAGAGATTTTGTGGGGGTTTAAAATGTAGGTCATGGATTCTGGAGTCATTTCAAGAGTTCGATAGGGATAAGCAATAATTTTTGGGAAGTTTAGGGTTTGTAGGAAAGACTTTAATAGGTATTAAGGGTGTTGCAAATAGGTATTAAAGGTGTGACATAGATTTTAAAGTCATGTGCTAGAGATAAATAAAGCTTGAGAATAACTTTGGGACTTTTAGAAGGTTAAAAATGGATTTGAGGGGAAAATTAAGGGTGGGGTAACAATAATTAGGGGATGCAAAAATGTTCTTAGGGGTTCCAGTGGGACATAAAACAATTCTGGGATGCTCAGAGAGATTTTTGGGTTCGAGAAAGACAGAAAATAGTTTTGGGGATGGGTGAGGAACATTTCTGGGGAATAAGGAACCATTTTGGGAAGGAGGAAATTTGGTTTCAAGGGGTTCTTAATAGACAGAGAACGAGAGTAATGGACAGAGAAGCTGCGAGATATTTTGGAACCATCGGAGAAATGTTCAAGGGGCTCAGGGAGAGAGATTTTGGACGGGTTTTGGAACTATCTGAGAAGTGTTGAAGGGGAGCAGGGGGGTTTGCTATTCAGGGGGTTGCTAATGGCGGGGGGTAAACAATTGTAAGGCAGCGGAAGCATCCATTATAGAGGATAATGATCGTCGCCGCGACGCTCCTGCTGGAAACATACTGTGACTGTGTACAGGCTGTACAAGCAAAGAAGACACTCTGGCAAGATGGGGAAATCACTCCAGCTCGGTCAATATTGGTTCAAAAATTATGAATTTGGTTTCAAATTGTGGATTAGAATGTTTTCTACAATTTGAGACCAATTATATATTGTTTGAACCAATATTGATCGAGCTGGAGTGATTTTCCCCTCTTGCCAGAATGTCTTCTTTGCTTGGACAGACTGTAATATTCACAGACGCCTGGCGTCGTCATTGTGGGGGTTTCTTTGTTTTCACAGCAGAGTGCGCTAGTGACTTAGTGAAGTTACAGTTACCATAGAAGACTGTAACTTATCATTGTCTTACTATAGGAGACATAACAGAGGCACTGTAAGTCAGTGAATTTGCCTTCTATTGTCGACGTAAAGTAGAGTGAATATTGTTTGTTTGATTTGAAGGAGTCCGGATTCTGTGTTTAGTTGATTTAATTGTTTATTCATTTATTTATTCGAGGAATCGCAATAAGCTTGTTAGGATAAGAACACGGACAATAGATTTCATCACGAGTTTCTATGAATAATAATGTTTAAAATAGAATTGATGTCTCATAGAAATAGATTATTTCCACTCAATGTATTCTGTTATACTTGAAAAGGGTTTTTAAAGGTTTATAATATTCAACTAGAGCCTGGAATTCTGTTATAAATGATAGCCTAGCTGAAAATTTAGACGGTTTCTTCTGATCCTTTTGCAATACAACAGCTGATGTTGACAATGATAAGTAGATAATTAGAGCTGCCATAGATCTTGCTCGTTGTTTTTTGGATTCTTGTATTATATTCAGCCAACTAAAAAAATTAAGGCAGATTCGTCTGCTCCTTGTGCGCTCTTTCAGTTGATGTTGTCAATTAGAGTTATGTTTTTATTCTATGTCTAGATGTGTAAACATTGTATAGCTGAAAGTTAGGCGTTTTCTTTTGCTTCTTGTGCACTCCAAAAGCTGATTTTGTCAATATAGAATCAACATTCAGCTATTCCTTGATGATGTTTTTGAAATCAATATAGATGCTTTACATCAGCTGTAAGTAGGTTACATCACGTTCAAGAGACTGACGAAACCACCTAGCTTCTTGACTCCAGCTGTCCAGGTTGAAACCTAGTAAGCTAGTAGCCTAGCAGCTTTCAATCTGAAAAGCTTTTAGCTCCACAATGTTTCGAAACATTTCCGAATCATGGTTATGTTGGCTAGTTGAAACACCTTTGGGTCACTGGCGGCTCGTACCCACGAAACAGATGATGTGCCCGTATCTTTTAATGTGCAGCACTTCACCTGTTTCGTGGGCACGAGCCGCTTTGTTAAAAAAAGCCATTTGTTCATAATAAGAGCTTCACAATTATTGATTCAAACTTGATTTGATTCTTGAGTGAAGATGTTTTTACAAGATCAGCTCTCCTAGTAAATTTCCGTCGATATCATTTTTCAGAAAATTGGATAACTATCATTCATGATAGACAATCTACTAAATATTCCATCAAATTCACATGCAAAATCTCTTGAGCGTGTCGCTACTACTAAATTTAAGCAAAGCTCCCAGCTGACAATAAGCTGTCTTCCAAGACATAAAATTATAAACATCTACATAAAATTACACGAAGTCTGTTTTATGATCGACATCATAAACTTCACGACTAAACAAATTCGTTCACGGTTTTATGTTGTCAATGAAATCTCAATCCTAACTTGCGCAAATGCATACAAAGTGTTTAAAATATATTTAAGCAAACATAACCTAATTTCCGCGCCAGTATATACAAACACATATACTGCACTGATCATTTATTCTCAGTATATTCAGCGTTGAAAATATATTCTTAAGGATAATCTAATTTTGAGAGTTGAGAACAAACAGGAATCTTATTTTCAGGGGAAACATAACAAAAATCTCATTTGTTTTCAGTGTAGAAACATCAAGGGAAGCTTATTTTTCTGGAGAATTATTAAGAGGAAGATCAGTTTTGAAAAGATGTTGAGAGGAAACTCATCTTGATACTAAAGTTCTCTGTGAGATATAAAAATACAGGACAGTAATTTTATAGATAGGACTTTGGTATTGGCATTGTATATGAGTGATCGGGAATATAATGTGTTGAAATAAGGAAGTTACTTTGATCAGACTAAAATTTGCCAGTATATCATCGATGGTGATTGAAGGTTTATGAGTAGAATATTTTATGGTAAGATAAACGTTCAGGGATTATTTGGATAGATAAGTTTTTGCTGATGGGAGAATACTGAATGAGATAAGTGCTGAATTCATGTGGACATTAAAATATCGTATTAAAAATTGATGGATTATCACTGAACATACTTTGTGTTGAGCATGAAAAAGTACGTAAATTATTATAAGATATCGAGTGAAGGAAGAAGATTATTAAAAGTTTTTCAAAGCGAGCAAAATTCGTGAATTTTCAAACTAAGAAATTATTCAAGTAAAATCATAGCTTCCTTTAATATTAAAGGTGGCTTTGGTAGAACGCATGAATTTTAGTAAATTATTGAGGTTCCTTGATTAGGAGTTCGAACTTCATGAATTAGGCTACTAAAAAATTCAGGGATAAAATGTAAAATGAGCCCTACTTTTCATTAGATTCTCAAATTTATTTATTATTATTAATTATTATAAGATTCGAGTAAATAGTGGAGAGTGATGATTACGGTTTGATAGGGTTTCATTATCGGAATAAATTTGAGTTGTTCGTTCTGACAGATCAATTGAGAAAGTTTTTGATAACATTACTTTCGAAAAGGAATAGAAAATATAAAATAATAAAAAATATATAACCTTGTAAGTACTTTTTGGAATAAAATATAGATCGTTGAAGAATTTCCATGATAAATTCTTTTAGCAAGTATTGTGGGAAGATTCTACTCAAAAAGTAGTTTGAATGTGCTTCTACCGTTCATCATTTATCAGGGAAAGAACTCAAAACATAATAATATTTCAATTGTGAAAAACGGTAGTATACAAGTTTATAATCCAATACAATGCATTGTTCCTTCTAGTGAAGCATGCGAAAGATAATTTGAAAACTACAATACAAATCCATACTTTGATGAGAAACATCCATTTCTATAGAACATAGTCTCAATCGAATCTCAAAATAGTTCTACTTTGCAAGTTCATTCATCCATGAATAAAAACATTTCCCAACAAACACGATAAATTCAACAAAATAATATTCCTTTCTGTTAAATTCACTCCCGAATACTAGAAAAAGTGAAGTTATGCTTCCTCAAAAAACGCCCCTCCCCCTACAAACCCACTAAATTTCACAAGAATAATACTTCTCTCTGGAAAATTTACTCCCAAATACTACAAAAAAGTCAAAATTCAAATTTATACTGGAAAAAAAAACAACCATCCCACCAACAAACCGTTTAGAACATACCCTTCCGCTCATACCAACCCAACAAAACAAATATTCCCTTTTCTGCCGTTTTGGCGGCGTTAGGTGATGAAACTCGTAAATCTTGTGAGCCATCTCTTTTACACTCACTCTCTCTCTCTCTATCTTTCCCTCTCTCTGGAGCCAGATCGCTTGCATTTTAATTCGTTCAAATTGGAACGAAATAAATTATGAGTTGTGTTTAATAAGTTGCTTTGGGTTGGCTGGGGCCACTGGCTGCTCGAATATTTACTGCTTGACTCGGATGGGTCTGAATACACACAGAATGTTTGCCGAGTGTGACTCGAGTCGGATGTTGTATCAGAATTTTACTCAGATGAGTCTGACTCGAGTCAGAATGTATCTACTGATTGTTCAGCCAAGTATGACCCGTTGAGTTAGATTTTGAGTCAGAATGTACACTTTTTGACTAGGATGAGATTGACTTGAGTCAAAATTTTTATCATTTGACTTGCCTTTTCTGACTGAGTCAGGATATCTATTGTTTTAATCATATGATTCTGATTCGGGTGGATGTTGAGTCAGTCGAGTCGTGAATTAGTTGGGTTTTGAGTTGAGTTTTGGCATTGATGTTTGTTTTGTTTTTGTTTTGTTTATGAGGGTGAAGGCTTGTGCGTGGGTAATGAAATGGATGATAGATGACGACTACTTTTTTTTTATGTAGTCGGGACCGACGGCTTATCGTCTCCTCCGAAAGACGGGGTGGCCGTATTTATGTGATTGTGCTGTGGTCAAAAATTGTTTCCCCGCTTGGGACTTGAACCAGGGTCCACCTGGTTATCAGACCGACGCTTTACCACTCCTCCAACGAGCCACCCAAAAGTGATGGAACATGAAACTGTAAGAAACTATGAGACTCCTACTTGTTATAGAATTTGTAAGATTGATGTGAAAATTTGATTGTGGACACTCAGCTTGATGAATTACAATTGGGTCAAGCAGTAGAGAGAACAAACCTGACAACAATTTGTTGAATAAAATCCAGTACTAGACTCAATACGTTCTGAAACTGTGATAAAATAGGTCAAAGGTAATACAAAATTCAATAAAATTAAATTACTTTTGAAATTGATTCAAATTGTAACTGATCTACTTATAAAATTGTAGGCCTAACTATAAATTTGAAAGGTCTTGTTATAGTATCATGCATTGAATTTTCAAGAACTTTCGACAAGATATTGAAATCCTCAGAATTATTGAGAATAGAGATACCTTTTGGTTACTAGACTGTTATCAATCTTTGATAAACTAAAACCTAAAGCAGCAGTATCTATCAGTATCTATACTGGCGGCTCGTACCCACGAAACAGGTGAAGTACTCGTATCTTTTACTGTACAGCACTTCACCTGTTTCGTGGGCACGAGTCGCCAGTGCGATCAAGCACCACTATTGGAATTGATGGTGCTTTCCATGACGAAATACTTATTAAAACTTCACTATTGGTAGTTCGTCGGACCAATCACAGTGAACGTCTGTCATTGGCGTAGACTAGCCCCTCCCCGATTTGAGCTTTCCGATGTATGGGCCAATAGCAGACTTTCACTGTGATTGGCTCAAGCAACTACCAATAGCCGCGCTTGTCCGTTAGTATAGATACTGGAGTATAGTATCCCTGGCTCTGATTCGCTCTTTGCTGAGTTTGGGTTGACGTGTGACTCTTATATCCACAAATCTTGACTCTAGTGGTGTACTCGGTAATTATTGAATATTTTGAATTAAATTTCTAACTCTGGAAGTCGAGAATTCTGTCTCTATTGGAGTCATCCATTGCTTAGACTCAATTGGACTCTTTAATTGCCGAATCCAAATTAGATTCGTGACTCCAGAGTCATGAATCCCGACTCTTCAGGACACAATTCCAGTACATTTCGCGCAAGCTAAGAAGACACTTATCACAATATACTTTACATTATATTGGCGTGTCTTCTCAGCTTGCGCGGACTACACGGGTGCATGGAATAGCAGAGCGGCCATAAATAATGGACGCCTTCACACGACGAACGCTTTTCCATTCATTAGAGCCGGTGTGACACCGGGCTGTGTGTGAACTGTCCCGCTTTGTCCCATGCATTTCTAAATGTTGTCAGTGTGAACGGGCTCGCTTGTTCACATGCATTTCTAAATGTTGTCAGTGTGAACGGGCTCGCTTGTTCACATGCATTTCTAAATGTTCTGTCTTAGTGAACTGTCCCGCTCGGTCGGTCCCATGCATTTCTAAATATTGTCTGTGTGAACGGGCTCGCTTGACCACATGCATTTCCAAATGTTGTCTATGTGAAGGGGCTCGTTTGCTCACGTTTATTTCTAAATTTTGTCTCTGTGTGAACCAGCTCACTTGGTACCGTGCTTTACTAAATGTTATCTGTGTGAACGGCTCACTTGCTTGCATTCATTTCTTAATTTTTGTCTCCGTGTGAACCAGCTTACTTGGTAACGTGCTTTAATAAATGTCGCTGTATGAAATGGATTTCTTGCTCACTTGCATTTCTAAATTTTGTCTGTGTGTGAACCAGCTCACTTGGTAGCGTGCATCTCTAAAAATTTTGTCTGTGTGTGTCCCGTGCTTTACTAAATGTCACTGTATGAACGGACCCGCTTTGTTCCATGCATTTCTAAATATCACTACTGTAATGTAAGTGATAACTTGCTCGCTTTTTCTCGTTTATTTACGTTTTGAAGAAGAAAATCGGAATTTTGAATGCTGCTGTCCTTATGAGATACAGTACTGTATTTTCTATAGTCTCAACTCTCAAGGTTTATGAAGAGAAGCTTGCTTCCTTCCTATTTAGAGCAGCCTCCAGAAATACTGGTGAATGGCGAACTATTGTTATCAATGATCAGCTCTGTGAGGACAGTCGGCGAGCGGTGAGAGCACATCATGTTGAGACTTGAGATCAACCTCAATTGAACAGTTTCATCTCCTTTTGGTGATTACTACCTCAAACTGAATGATAAAAATATCAACTATGATTATTGAACTACGATTATTCATATAGTTTATGACAAGTTTCCAGATATTTTTGAAATAATTATTATAATGATTTGAATAATGATGATTTTTAACAATGTATAATTTTTTCAAATGATATTTCTCTCTTTCTTTCCAGGTGAGTGATTCTATACAGTTCTTCTACAAATTCCAGATATAGTAAGTGAAATCTATTCATTGTTTTTTCTGATATTTTTACGTTATTTACTGAAGACCATTCTCATACTGACTATTTTGAGCTTCACAAAATACAGTGGAATTCTTAAAATGCATATTAAATATTGTTGAATATATTATATACTTGGAAATTTCCCAAGTCTCAGTATTGTAGAATGAAATATTTCAGGTTGAAGTAACAGAACCTTTATTATCTAGAAAGTTCCTTCAAAATCTCCCAATTTCTTCGAAAAATCGAGTTTGTTAGTTGAAATACAGGCTACTTTATCACTTCTTAGTATAGCTTTAGACACTTACATATCGGACATTGAAGATTTGAGCTTAGATATCTACCAAAACTTGCCATTTCACTCACCTGCAGCGCTAGTATCTCTGAGCTTCAGTATTCAGTAAGTATAATAATTTTGAAGATAAGGTTCATCCTGAGAATGTGAGAAGTGGTGCATCATTATAACTTCTATCAAACTGGATAATTGATATGATGATATAGTAGGAAGTGAAGATGTATTTCAAGAACTTGATACTAAAACTCAAATAAACTTATACATCAAAACTCAATCACTATCATAAGGTACAGTTGATTCACTTAGATGAGCAGTCAGTTATCATATAGATGAATATGAAAAGACTATGTAAAGTGTTAGGTTTTAAGGTGTGTATTCGAGCAAGTCATGAACAACCAAACTATGCTCTCTCGCAGGATATCTTGATGGATCAGAAGTTTTCGAACTATAGCGAGAGTTATATAGAAGTTATCCATATCTATCCGTATCGTTACCGATATCCAGAGATTTTATCAACTGATTGGAATTATATCGACTTATCAGGATTATATAGATTCATCGATATTATTGTCATAGAATAATCCATGTATCGAGATTATATCTACTTCGATATTATCAACATTTCACCGAAATACTTTCCACGTCAGTCGATCTGATCTCTCAATAGCAATTTTATTCATGACTAGCCGGCAGGCTCGCTTCGCTCGCCTTCTTCGTCTAGCCAGGGGGCTCTGCCCCTGGACCCCCGCCAGTATCGGCAGTGTATGTGAGTCGAACAGGCTCGCTTCGCTCTCCGTTCAGAAGGGGTTCGAAATTTATTGAACACAGCATTTATTGACCTAATCTAGACTTGTTTGTTCTTGGAAAATCTAAGAAAAATTCCGAAAAATAGTAAAACGCTAATATTGAGCGTAACCTTGGGAAGTATATCGGACATTGTTTGAAACTTGATTGAATATTTTTTTAATTACTTCATCTACAATCTCGCTGAACCATTGAATTTACACTAAGGATTGGTCGTATCAAGGCGAAGATATGCAACCAGCAATACATCTACAATTTTGAAAACCTGATTACTGGCGTAATCTTGAACTGATT
This sequence comes from Sogatella furcifera, assembly GCA_017141385.1. Lineage (NCBI taxonomy): Eukaryota > Metazoa > Arthropoda > Insecta > Hemiptera > Delphacidae > Sogatella > Sogatella furcifera. Next base: position 582,274 of record CM029557.1, read on the forward strand.
TCAAAAATATTTTAACACAACATTTCTAAAACTTATATGAACCTACCTACCAAATATAAACATTTTCTACCGATTGGTTCTCGAAAAAATTGAGAAAACGCCGAAAAACTATAGAAAAAATCAAATATCTATAGTATCCCTGCAAAGTTTTAAAAATTCGTTCTTAGCGCGCATCTAAACGTACAACTGAACATGCCTGCCAAATTTGAACACATTCGGCTCGGTGGATTTTTAGTTCTGGTGATGAATGAATGAATCAGTCAGTCAGTCAGTGCCATTTCGCTCATATAGATATAGATTGTTGTTCAAAGTTGAAGATATTAAGATTGTCGATATTACAGAGATTATTATAAGAGTCTAATCCTGGTATTGTAGTATGTATGAACTGATAATGTATTTAACCAGAGCTCTGATACTTACATCTCTCGAAAGCAATAATTATTATTGACGTGCTTAGTTCAAAATATCGAGATTTTCGTACCGATATTGAGATTATCTAAATATTGTACTGCTATCACATTTTCAACCCCATCCTGCTTCAAATCCTTCAAATCAGTTTTTCCAACTCAAAAGCTATACATATTATTGTTGTGCCAAGTTTGTGGTACAGTATCAAGACTATCGTATCGATATCGAGATTATCGTATCGATATCCACATAATCGTATCGATACCAAGATTATCGACATGTACCGATATCACATTTCCAACCCCATTCTACTTTAGATCACTTACTATTCGAAAGCAATAGTTATTATTGTTCTACTAACTTCAAAATCGTCTGAAACTTGTGAAACAGCAAAGTTTAAAGCAAAAGTTGTGTTACACTAATATATATAGTTATACAATTACATGTGAGCGAAAGCAAAGTTCGCACATCAGATGAATTATTTCTGCTTGGAATAACACTCGTGTGATCTTGTATATCTGTTTATATTCGTCTCACAAAAGGAGTGAAGCTGGTTGTATATCTGTTTATATGCTGCTCACATAACGAGTTAGGTAGGTTGTATATCTGTCTATATTCGACTCACATATGGAGTGAGGTTGATTGCATATCTGTTTATATTCGGCTCACATAACGAGTGAGGTAGGTTGTATATCTGTTTATATTCTGCTCACATATGTAGTAAAGTGAGTTGTATATCTGTTTATATTCAAAATACATTTGATGGAGAATGGTGAGTTGTATTTGTGTGTATATTTAGCACACATATAGAGTGTATACTGTGAGTGTAGAAAGGTGTGTATATGTCTATGTTGTAAAACATGAGTTTCGAACATTCACAGAATTCGGTATGTGAGATAACGAGATCTCATGTAGATCTGTTCTTGGATTTCCAAGATTTCGAAGTGCTTCTGGAACTTGTGTAGTCTGGTTGAGCAAAGAAGACATTCTGGCAAGATGGGGAAATGATTCCAGCTCGGTCAATAATGGTTCGAATATTATAAATTTGGTGTCATATTGTAGATAAGAATTTCAACTCAATTTGAGACCAAATTTGAATATTCTGAACCAATATTGACCGAGCTGGAGTCATTTTTCCATCTTGCCAGAAGTCTTCTATGCTTGGACAGACTGTACAAATGTGTTTGAATTTCCAAGATTTTGGAATGCTTCGAGAACTTATAGCAGAATTTATTCATGTAAGGTAATTTGAAGACTAGTTGTAGTTTTGGGAGAAATTTGTTGGTTTAAAAAGGGTGTCACCATGGGTCAATTTCCTCTCAAAAACTACTCAAAGAAACGTTTTTCATTTCTTATTATTATAAATGATGTAACCCACAAACAGCTGATGAAAAGCATCTATTGTCTCTTTTGATTTCAAAAACATCAAGAAGGCATAGCTGGATGATGATTCTAATATTATAATTCTAAATTGACAACATCAGGTTTTGGGGTGCAGAAGGAGCAAACAGAAAAGCCAAGTTTTCTGGCGGCAGCTATACAATGTTTGGTGGAATAATGATAATTTACCATGCGATCCGCGATCTTGATATCCGAGATTTTAAATCCACTACTTGAAATTTGTTAAATTTGAAAAAATTGTCGAATTTTGTGTTACCATACTAACTCGTGTTACCATAATAAGCCAAAAATCTGTGAACTGAAACAATAACTTTATATACTTATAACTTTATACAAATAACATTAATTCGTTCTATCATATTCTATTATTTTATTACTCGTATGAAGAAATAACATCCATTTGTTTACAAAATTATGATAATTCGTAAAAAATCTTAATAATTGAAAATTGATGATCCCTTCTTCTTCTTCTTTACTCATTGTTTTTCTTCTTCGCCTTCCGTTTATTTACGGAATCATGATAATATGTGATAAACCACGATCTTAAATTGCCAATCGGTTGTAGGGAATTTGTACGATCTTTCCCTTGGAAAGGGAAAATAACGAATTTCCCAATATTTCCTCTGCTATAGTAATATTGTGGGGTGTATATAGGATGAGAGGATCTATTATAGGTATAGTATAATGGTAAGGGTAGCTCATATATAGGAATAGTAAAACGCTAAGGGTAGCCCATATACATAGGAATAGAAGAACGGTGGCTATAGAAATAGGCTTCTCCAGAATTGCGACCCCCTTCCCTCAGGGGAGTCCCGTCCAGAGGGCACAAATTGGGTTACATTTGCATCCACTTTTGGGGCGAACATTCGGAGACGCTTGTCGAGTGCCATGGCGAGGCAAGTGTGGTTAGGGGGGAGGGGGAGTGAAGTCTCCCTCAAATAACCCGCTAAACCTGATACCGAAGCGATCTGTTTTCTGCTGGGTCTTCTTTTTATTTATCTTTCTTATTTTCGGGTTTCTGTGTTGAGCTGTTAGCTCCTTTCCACTTTTTGCCTTCTTCATGTTTGTAATTTTGTTGTTTTCCATGTTCTTCTCGTTCTCTAATCTTCAGAAGTCTTTGCTTCTTCTTGTCTTCGTGTTTGTGCGTTGTTCTGTTAGCTCCTTTTCATGTTTTCCACTTCCCATTTTCGTTTTTACTTTCCATTTATTGTTTTTAATGTTCTCCTTGTTCTCTATTCTCTGTGGTTTTCACTTCTTCTTGTTCTCTTTCAGTTTCTCGTCCTCGTGTTTCTGCGTTCATATGTTATCTCCTATTCACTTTTTCCCCTTTTCATATCCTTGTATTTTCGTTCATTCTCTTGTTTATCATTTTCTGAAATTTTTCTCTCATATTTTTATTTATTTTCCCATGTTATTCCTCCACTCAATTTTTTATTGATTTTCCAATACTCTACCACTTTTCTGTTTTTCTCTTACCATACTTTATCCTGTAGTGTTTCTATTCCTGTTTCTATCCTTTTGGTTCTCAATTACTAGTTTATGAAACTAACATGGAACTAACAACTCAATTATTAGTTTTGAAACTAATCAAAATCTCAATTACTCCACAATTTATATACAGTAGAATGCTTGAAAAAGATTATATTATTCACCAATAATACTATGAAAACTGTTTTAAACTCAATTTAATTCATGTGAAAATTCTCTCATTTTTTCCAACTCTCCTTTATTGTTTCTTTGTTAAATCTTTTTTATCCCCGATATTCCGTTCTTCTCCTTCTACTACTTTATTCACATTGTCTTCTTACATTCTTTTTTTATCATATTTTCTCCTCTTCTCTATTCATATCTCTATTAATATTATTACTGATTAGTAATGACTGAATACGGTACAGATTACTATTAATATCACTTAATTCGAAATAAATATATGAGTTTAGCCTATAGGCTAATTCGCGAATATACATCTACACTAAAGCATTGATGATTCATTCATTTTATAGCATCGCTATAATATAAGTATATACAAGTGAGTATACAGTATTTGTGAGTATTCTATTGCTAGTAATTCTAGTGAAGTGAAACAATTTTTCAATAGCATAGCTAGAATTTTAAATCAGATAAAAAGACAAGATATTGTCAAACCACAGATTTATTAGTAATCGAGATACCGGTTTCGGTTGCTACACCATTATCAATCTCTGGTAAACAAAAGCGTGAAGTGCATAACAACAGCAGTATCCAGTATTTATAATGACTGTCGAGCATCGCTAATGGTAGCCGCTTGAACCAATCACAGTGAACGTCTGCCATTGGCCGAGACAAGCTCCTCCCCGATTAGCGGGTTGTACAAACGTTACAAATGGCGATTTAAACAGTAAACACTATGATAAGAGAATGATAGCATGTGAAAGGGATAGAGAAATGTAAGGTAAGAATGAGAGAACAATGTAAAAATATAATACTGTGACAAATTAAAAAAAAAATCAATTATAGAAATAGATTGGTGGTGTATAGTATGTCCAAGCAAAGAAGACCCTCTGGCAAGATGAGAAAATGACTAAATTACGGTCAATATTGGTTCAAAAATAATTGATTTGGTCTCAATCACTGATCCACAATTTGAGACCAAATCAATATTTTTTGAACCAATATTGAGTGAGCTGGAGTCATTTTCTCATCTTGCCAGAGGGCCTTCTTTGCTTGTACAGACTATACCTACTTAGTGAAATGAATCAATTAGATGGGAAAATGGTAAACTATAACAACTGAAATAGTGAACTTTGATGGAGGAAATTGGAAAAATAAAAAGATGACGAAGAAGAAGATTGGATAAAGTGGAGAAATGTTGAAGGAATTCTTCTTCAACGATTTGTGTGAGATGGATTTTGTACAGCCGTCACCTGGAAATGCTTGCCTTGCAATTCTACCCCCTTCCCCCCTGGAATAACCCTCCCCCCCAGAATCAGCCCCTCCCTGAAATACGCAAATTCACGCTTCATTCGCGCAAATCCCCGGGTTCATATATCACACGCTAAACCCTCTCTCCTCTTTCTACTTCTCCTTTTTCCTCTTTTTCTTCTTCTTTCTCTTCTCTTTCTCTCTATTTTCCCATCCTCTTTTTCCATCTAATTGTTCTTCTTCTCTTTCACTTTCTCCTCCTTTCCGTTCATCTTCTAGTTCTTCTTGTTCTCTTACTCCTCCTTCTCCTTCCTCTTATTGCTCTTCTTAGCATTCATTTTCTTTTTATTATCCTTTTCTATCTCCTTCTTCTTCCACTTATTCTGTTTCAATTTTACCTGCTCCTTCTCCTGCTCTCCCTTAGTCTTCTCCTTATTCGTATCTCTCTTCCTTCTCCTTCTTCTTCTCTCCTCCCTATCAATCTCTCTCTCCTCCTCTTCCTTGCCCTCTTTTTTTTCTGTTTCTCTTTCTTTCTTTTCATCCTCTTCTACCCCTTCTCTTTCTTCTCATTTTTGTCTTCTTCAGTCTTTCTCCTCCTCCTTTCACCCTTTTTTCTGTTTCTCCTCCTTTCTTTTCATCCTCTTCTACCCCTTCTGTTTCTTCTCATTTTTTATCTTCTCCAGTTTTTCTCCTCCTTTTCATCCTTCTCCTTCAATTCTTTCCTCCTCCTTCTCACTCCTCTTTCTCATCTTTCTCTTCCTCTTGCTTCTCTTCATTCTCATTTTCCAGAATCTTCTTCTCTTCATTCTCATTTTCCAGAATCTTCTTCTCTTCATTCTCATTTTCCACAATCTTCTTCTGTTCATTCTCATTCTCCACAATCTTCTCCTCTTCATTCTCATTTTCCACAGTCTTCTTCTCTTCATTCTTATTTTTCACCTTCTTCCTGCATGTCCTTCTTATTTTTCATATTTTAGTCTTTCTCATTCTCCTTCTCCTCCTCCTCTTCCATTCATTTCTTTTCTGTTTTATCCTCCTTTTTCATAACCGTCCTTAATTCAACCTTCCTACTCCTTTTTCTTCTTCTCACGCTACTTCACAACACTCCAGGCTTGAAAGAAGAATATAAATGAATATCTTAAGAACGGAATGACGAGGACGATACATGAGACCATGCCGCTCTATATAACTATATATATGGTTCGACAAGCGTTATCATATATATTATTGCGAAGGTATCAAATGACACTTGGATGTTTGCCATGCTTGAGTATTTGTATATCTGTAGATTGAGAGTGATGTATATATTTTGCATATTATTGTTCGCAAGCCTATGTATTGGAAGAATATGTAGTATAGTCTGTACAAGCGAAGAAGACCTTCTGGAAAGATGATTAAATGACTCCATCTCGATCAATATTGGTTCCAGAGTTATAAAATTGACATCAAATTGTAGAAAACATTCTGCCCTACAGTTTGAGACGTAATTGATGATTTTTGAACCAATATTGACCGAGCTGGAGCCATTTTCCCATCTTGCCAGAATGTCTTCTTCGCTTGGACTGACTATACTGTATATTTTTGTGTACCTATTTTCAAAAATATACATATCAAAATAACACTCGAATGCTAACCATGTTCGAGTATTTATATATCTGTAGTTTGCTTCTCTATTTGTGTATGAGAGTTCCCTTGTACTGTATTTGAAGATTTATTCTATATTATGTCAATTTAAGTTTATTTTCAAAGTTATTCACATTGATCAAGAAGAATATATGTGATCTATGTGTAGATAGGTATAGACTCTAAATCAATAACAAATAAATTCTCAATACATGTTCAAGTATACTTGTATCGGTAGGCTGGAAGAAGTGTAGCCTATATATTATTTTAGTAGGCCCATATTTAATTTGTATTGAAGTGCCAGAATCACTATATAGAAGGAAAATTTAGTATATAATATTCCAGTGAATTAAAGAAGATATATGAGAATCTAGATGGTATGTAGGAATTGAGATCAAGGTATGAATCAACAACAAGTAACATGTTTACGAGGAATTGGAGTAAATTGAAACCAATCACTAGTGGCTCTTGTCCACGAAACAGGTGAAGTGCAGTGCAGTAAAAGATACGGGCACTTCACCTGTTTAGTGGGCTTGAGCCGCCAGTGGTACCAATTCAGTTGTAAGAGGATATTCCGTAATAGTAGGTATTGATTGTACTTTCTGAGGTTGTATCTTCTGTCCTTTCACGTTGATTGATCCAGATACACTGGCGGCTCGTGCTCACGAAACAGGTGAAGTGCTGTATAGTGAAAGATAGGGGCACTTCACCTATTTCGTGGGTACGAGCCGCCAGCGTCCAGATTGTGCATAATCCAGATATTTTCCATGCATGGAGTTTCATGTGTGTATATACTAAGTTGTAGGTTTGTTCTTGCTACTGGTTGGAATTTTTTTCATGTTCCCCACCTTTCAGACCATGTATAAATCCTTGTAGTCATGTCTAAATTCTTTCAGAACATAGTAGCAGGATAGAATATCTGAAAAATCAATCCAAAATGGCATAGGAAAATAATATGGTATTTCATTTCATAATAATTCAAAATGAAGAGTACAACAAGATTTCTAAAAATAAACTGTTCCTCTTACATAAACAATCCAAAAGTAGATTACATTCATACAATTTCACTTTATCATTGATTTTATCCATCCATTTTACAGAGAAAAGTAAACTTATTGGTTAATAACACAGACTGTTGTCTAAAACGTCATTATACCAAATTTTTATTAATGATAATCAATTTTCATTGATGTAATTGAATCTACAGCTTGATCTTGGTTGAAACAGAGGTGAAGAATACAGGTTCCTTGAATGGTAACTCCTATTTGGTTTCTGTTGAAAATGGCTCTCTTTCAGAGGGGAGTGGGGAGGTATGCGAATGATAGCATGGAAGCTCTGTGATTGGTCGCCCCTCTACTGTCATGTCACTCCCACTTTTGACTCAGAGCCAATCAGAATCAGGCTTGGACGATAGTACTGCAGTTCACCGATTTGCTTTTTCCACTGATATCGCCTATGAGTTGATAGCACTGGCGGCTCGTGCACACGAAACAGGTGAAGTGCCCGTATCTTTTACTGCACAGCACTTCACCTGTTTCGTGGGCATAAGCCGCCAGTGGTTGATAGACAAGTCTTTCCTAGGAACCTTTTGAAGTTTCAAAAGGTGATATAAGAGATTATTTTTTGTAATCAAGAGACAGACTTTGAATATTGTCGGTTGAATTTGACAAAAATAGCAAGAAATAAATAGTTATAGTCTCTTCAAAAAGTTAGGCGGTTAAGTTTGCCTCTTGAACGTAATAGAACACAATTACAGCTGATGTAAAGCAACTTTTGATTTTACACATAGCTGAATGACAACTCTAATTGACAACATCGGCTGTTGAAGCGCACAAGGAGCAGACGAAAACATTGAACTTTTGGCATCTGCTATTATATAGTATAGAATATAGATTATGTAGAATCTATAATATAGAGTTTAAGATAGTTCACCAGAATTTGGAATTGGACTCCTCCAATTTATCTGGACAGAACACTATTAACCTACAATCCAACACAAACAAACGTCTCATTTTCAATTCACCTAGCGAACGTCTGTCCAAGCAGAAAATACATTCTGGCAAGATGTAAAATGATTCCAGCTCGGTCAATATTGGTTAAAAGATATCAAATTCGGTGTGAAATTGTAGAACAAAATGTTTTCTACAATTTGAGATTTAAATGATAATTTTCCAACCAATATTGACCTAGCTGAAGTCATTTTCCCACCTTGCTAGAATGTCTTCTTTGCTTGGACGGGCTAAACCTCTCACGCACCGTTTGTTTATTGTTCAGGCAACAACCTGCAATCAAGCTGGAGATAAACCTAACTAAACCCTATCTTATGTAACTTCCAAATCGGTTTAACACGTATAATATACGGGATACAATGTAATTTGAAAAGGAAATTACATAAAATAGGGTATAGAGTTCATTTTCTCTCAGGTAGCTGCTCAATTCAGAGAGAACCCCTTTCTAGTTAAGGGTTTTCTCTAGGGACTACAAGGTCATGGGACGTACTACATGGGGCAATAAGGGTAGTACTAGAAGGAGGGAGGGTCAGTAGTGACCCCCAGAAGGGTCAGGAGAGCCAGCCCCCCCCCCTGCGCCAGTTTTGAGTCAAATGTAAATAGCAATTTCCATGCAAAGTAAGTAGCCGGACTATTTCTCTCTCAGTTACTCATTTATATCTCTGTCTGTCTATTAATAATCGGTGTTTCTCTTCAATTATGTGTTCTTTTCTCCTTTTCACTCTCTCTCTCTCTTTCTCGTTCTTAATCACTCACTCCCTCTCTTTGTCTTTCTACTGCTTACCTAATCATTTCTGGGCCATGTCTCATAAACGTTCACAGACTTGCTTTTCTAAAGAAATACAATAAATCATACTACAACCATAGATTAACTATACTAACTAGTTAGTACTATCTGATACTACAACCTGCCAACTTCCAATCCAACAATTTCCAAACTGAGACTGTAAAAAATTACCATTTGAAAAGTGAGTTTGGCTCATTTGACAATTCTTAGCATTGGTGGATTATAAGTATTGGCTCTCTGAAACATATTGATCGATCGTTATTTACTATCAATATTTAATTAAAAATATACATCGACTCAGCCCAAATGCTCTCAAAACGTTTAGTAATTGAGAAATAGATAGATAGATAGATAGATAGAAAATAAATAGATAGAGCTCATTTCCAATATTACGGCGATCCATGAGCGATGTGATTGTATCGTATCAACGAGTTTCCTTTCGGTATCAATTGTGGACTCTGTATCACTACTGTGTATCATAAATCCGCCGTTTGAAGAGAGCCTTACAACCAGTTGCAAGAGAAGTAAGTCAAACCTAACCTTGGAAAAATTATTCCACTTAAACTAGGAGAACAACAAAAATCTGAAATAAGAAGAGCTGTGAAAAGTTCTCGACTTACAGCAATTGTAATTATAGCCAACGCCAAAAGTTTGGGTGATTTTTACTGTGTTGTAACTTAATAAGAGTTGATTTTTGTAAGAAAAACTCATCATAATATTGTGACTCAAGACACGAGAAAAGAGGAAAAAGCTGATCATAGCATATTTTATCTCTATTCATTTCAAAAACATCATCTATAATCATAGATAAATGACAGTTCTAATTGACCGAACGTAGGCGAGGTCTAGATTCAAGAAGAGGATTTTGCATTTCTCTTTATGTTTGTTTGTTTGTTCCGCATTTACGACAAAACATGGCAATAGATTGTGATGAAATTTGACAGGAATGTTCCTCTTGAAATTGCGCGTCGATGTATATGTAAGGTTTCTTGAAATATTGCATTTTAAGGATAATATGAAACGAAAAGGAATTACTCCCATGCTTAAATATCACTATATACATTTATACTTCTGAACATAGGAAAATTCACACTAGCCTATAGAATTATTCATGCTGAACCAGCTGTCGAGTTTATAATTGATTGCATTACACGACGCATGCAATTAATGAAACTTGAAACTTGAATAATGCCCCATCTATGGGTGACTTCGTGAGGTCTACTGTTCACAGAACTACTAGTATTGTCAATATAGTTGCTGATGGATCTAACATCAGCTGTTGGAGCGCACAAGCAGCAAACAATACCGTCCAACTTTTTTGCTTCAGCAATATAATAGTAATTGGGGAGTTTACACTTTCACTCCATTACTGTTCTCTTAATTTTATTCCGTAATTATAATGATTCTACCCAAGATCAAATTCTATTCAAACATCCTCACTTTCTCTTCTTTCCACCAATTCCTCCTCCTCCCTCAATCCTCTCTCTTTTCAACCTCAATTTCTGAATTGTATCGTCCCTTTCAATTTAGACCACCGGCACATTCAATTAACCCACAAATGGCACAGAACAACACTACTACTGCTATAGCCTGGGCAAGCAAAGAAGACATTCTGGCAAGATGGGAAAATGACTCCAGCTCGTTAAATATTGGTTCAAAAATTATAAACATGGTCTCAAATTGTGGATCAGAGTGTTTCCTACAATTTGAGATCAGATTTTCAATTTTTGAACCAATATTGAATGAACTGGAGTCATTTTCCCATCTTGCCAGAATGTCTTCTTTGCTTGGACTGGCTTGACTGCTGCCCACCAGATCCCAAACCAACATCAAAGATAAACGATTGCAATATCCAGTCCACTGCTGTAAGCGTTATTACAAACCGTGAGAGGGATGGGGATACTGGGACCGTTAATATGAACCGGGAGAGGAGTGAGAATCTGAGGATACAGGGAGTCGAAATACAAACTGTGAATGAGGTACTCTATAAACAGGGGGTGTTAAAACTTGGTTGGGATGGGATACTGTATCACCAACTTAGGCAGGTACCGTTAATACAAACTGGAAATATGATAGTACTCTCTGACAATTAATATAAACTGAGTGAGGTATGGTTGGTGCCTAAAATCTTGGTGGTTTCATAATTGAGACTCCTTGTGCGCTCCGATAGCTGATTTTGTCAATTAAAGCTGTAACTCAACTATGCCCACATGATTGTCTCATGAAAGAGACAATAGATGTTTCTAATCAGCTGTTAGTAGAGTTCATCACGAACAAGAGACATACGAAATTACCTAACTGATTTTAGAGTTATTGAAAAATCCTAGGCGATTTCCCACCTGTGCAGATAGGTCTATTGTATCACTTCAAATTTCAATAAATGCATAGATTAGGTACGGTAGGTAACATTGATAATAATTGTGTAAGTTGTTTCGAAACTTTACTAATTAATTTGATTTACACCATGTAAAATAACCATACTATAGTCCATTCATGATGGCTTGAGACGAGATAAACAAAAGCTCTGCATATGTGTGTGTTCGTTTGGAGTGGCTTCGTTTCAGCCACGAAATAAAAAATCCACAGCAATGCCAAAATCCCGAATTTTGTTGTCGGGACCGTAACCAAAGCATTGACACAGAAACTTTCACTATATTTGTTTGTTCATTTTAGGTTCATGCAGTCGAGAGACAACCGAAACAAGCAATTTCCCAATGCCTGAATTGCCTACTGTACAACAAAATTCGGGATTTCGGCATTGCTGTGACTTGTTTATGTCGTGGCTAGAACCAGTGAATATGAAGTATATTCTTTGCTAGAACGAAGCAACTCCAGTCGCAAACATACACATGCAGAGCTTTTGTTGATCTCGTCTCAAGCCATCGTGAATGGACCACAGTCTATTTTTTATCAAATTCCATCCAAGTCTGTAATAAGAGTGCAATCAAAAGATTGATTGAGATTGAGTTACTTTTTTATTGTTAAATATAAAAACTACTTTTGTAGTTTTCTAGTATTACTAGAATAATGACGAATGTGATATACAGGCACTTATATTGCCAATTGTATGAAAACTGAACTTTAAAACTTAGGGCTGTTTAAAATAATTGAAAAGTAAATAAAAATCAAACACCCTTTTGCCAATTGTATCTATGCAGAAAATAAAGGAATTTGATTTTGAGGAAGAAAGATTCATCCCTTAGTGTTTGTATGATCGGGCACTTGACTGCACCGTGTCTATGATACACAAGCGCTTGCTCTATTGCTTGCTTGCCGGCTAACAATATTAACCCCGAGAGTGGACACCTATTATGAAGGCAAGGCTTCATCTTCCCTTTGTACAGTCTGTCCAAGCAAAGAAGACCCTCTGGCAAGATGGGGAAGTGACTCCAGCTCACTCAATATTGGTTCAAAAATTACTTATTTCGTCTCAATCGTAGAAAACATTCTGATCTACAATTTGAGACCAAATCGATATTTTTTGAACCAGTATTGAGTGAGCTGGAGTCATTTTCTCATCTTGCAAGAGGGTCTTCTTGGCTTGGACAGACTATAGCGTGCCTCTTTGTAGTTTCCCCTTTATATCCTGGCTACCTGTCTGACCATTCATCCCTTCACATATCCCTGTATCCTTTGATGGTCACCTGTGGGCTTCATGGGGGGGTTTAATGAGATATTCTCTTCTTCTTGCTTTCTTCTTCTTCTTCTTCTTCTTCTTCTTCTTCTTCTTCTTCTCCTCTTTTTCAATCCCCAAATCTGCTTCCTTCTCCTTTCATCCTTTTTCATACCACTTTCCTTATAATAATAGGCTACCTACTACTACTCTCCTTATGTGCATACATAATTTGTGTTGAATATTTTTTTTCATTCAATCGAGAGTGGTCATCAAGTTTTACGATTATCATCTCATTCTCATTGTAACTTTCTCATCCATTTCTTCCTTTTTTCTCTTATTTCCCACTTCAACCCTCCTCTATTCGGTATTCTATTCATCCTCCTTGTTGTACTCGTTATTTCTCCATCTACTTTTTCTCTATTTTCCATCTCTCATTCTCATTTCCTTTTCTCTTTGTCACTGTTTTCCGATTTGAAATATTTTATTATTCTTTCTACGCTGATTGTTCTCAAGCTACTGAGGTGAAGACGCAGTGTCTACTGTAGAATTTATCTAACGATACATTTTGAATTAGGTACTTAAATACAAATAGAGGTGGTTCTCCAATACACAACACTGCTTGATATGCAACACGGCCGCAGCAGTTGTTGTTTAAGAACAAGACAAATGATGTGATTGGCTACAGCCAGCCAGCTACGAGCCAGCTCGTCGAGTCGTGTCGTGGATGGGAAAATGCTTTTTAAAGAAAGTTACAGTTGAATATCCAAAAACCTTGAAAGCACAACGAAGGAAATGTGTAGGGGACAGTAGTTGAGTGGAAGGAGACTCAAGAAGTATAAATTTATAGCTTTACATTTCGGTATGTATATAAGTTCATATGATGTGTTTACATACTTTATTCATTGTGTACCGTACCTTATATTATTTTGACTAGTAATTATTTTATGATAATCATTTCGACTGTAGTTTTTGCTCTGACTTTGTTTTATGCCAATGTGCTTTAAGACAATAGAATTTTATTTATTTATTTATAATAATGCATTATCTCTAATTATAGGCCTTGGAGCCAATCTCGGTGTCACCCTTGGAAAAAATATGAAAATTTAAGAGAAGAAATGATAGGTAAGAGAGGAAAATAATGACTGATTGGGTAAAACAGGAAGAGAGAGTGATAGATCAACAGCATAAAAGAGAGAGGAAGAAAGAGAAATATAGAGAGATCAACGGTATAAGGAAAGTTAGTGAGAAAGGTAAAAGAGGTGAAAACTCAAGATAAATTTTCTAAATTTGAGAAGCAGAGAGAAGTTGTGCTGCTCCGCTCAGCTCAATCATTTGAGTAGTAAGTATTCCTTTGACTGAGAAGTAGGGGATAAGTTTTAAATTTTGCACCCTTAACTTTCATCGAGGAGAAGAAGCTGTTCTCTCTTTGACTACGGAAGGAAACCTTATGAGTTTTGCGTGGAACTTTGCTTACAGTCTGTCCAAGCAAACAAGACATTCAGGCAACATGGGAAAATAACTCCAGCTCCGACAATATTCGTTCAATAGTGATCGATTTGGTCTCGAATTGTAGAAAAGGATCTTTTCTACAATTTGAGACCAAATTTTCAATTTTTTAACCAATTTTGATCAAGCTGGAGTCATTTTCCCATCTTACCAGAATGTCTTCTTTGAGAATTACTTTGCTTACAACATGTAGTGGTGCTTTCCCGTTTTCATTATTATTTCACGAGTTGAAGTTGGTAGGCCTTGTTCTACAGGATGAATTCGAATTAAGGAGATGTATTGAAAGTAGAATTTGTCCAAATTTGAAGTTGTTGGGCCCTGTTAACAAAATGGTTTTAAATTAGGGGGTGTTGGAATTTGAACTTTACTGAATTTGGAGTTGTTGAGCCCTGTTAACAAAATGGATTTGACTTAGAGGGCTTATTGGAATTTGAATTTGTCTGAATTTGAAGTTGTTGGGCCTTATCAACAAGATAGATTTGAAAGTTGAATTCATCTAAATTTGAAGCTCTTCAGCCCTATTAACAAGATATAATTCAATTAAGGAAGTGTATTGGAATATTTGAATTTGTCCAAATTTTCTGTCTAGGTTTTGTGGTAGTAGTATTCATATTCATGTTGAGAATGGTTGACGAAGGCTATAATATCATAGTGTCTGACTTTCATTTAGTGAAGATGACACTTGTGTGTATCATGATGTTTCAGTGTATCTCACAACGTCAATGTCTTTTATCGATTTAATCGAAGCCACTTTTATATGCTAAGATAAGAGTTATTCTATACTAAAAGACCACATGAATATTGACTTCAACAATTCCCTATAGAACAAGATGAAAAGTTGATTTTTATCTACTATGTTGAATTTATACAATGGATTCTCAACCTTAGAAAAACCTAATACAGTAAGTGCTTTTTCTTTTCCACTATATCAATGGTAGCTCCTGTCAACTTACAACTTACAGTTTAAAGCAATACTTTTGGTAGATAAAAATCTCCATGTGGCAAAATAAATTACTCTAAAAGTTGTTTCACGGTTTTATCCATTCATTGAGAGAGACAAACAAACAATCATTATAATGATATTGCCTATCATCCACTGACGGCTCGTACCCATGAAACAGGTGAAGTGCCCGTATCTTCTACATGTACAGCACCTCACCTGTTTCGTGGGCACGAGCCGCCAGTGATGCCCACTACTATCTCGTTCTCAATTTCGATTGAGAGTTCAGTCCAGACAAGGTTATGTTTCTTGAAAGCTTTTAAACACAGATATCCTGATACCCGAATAATTACCCCAGAATTTTCTAATTTTGAAGGTTGATGTGAGAGATGAATCAAATAATGATGGGCCTAAAAATCCACTCGAATAGATAGAAGTTCACACGGTTGATAGATAAGCTGAGGTTTAACAGAGAATAGAATCGATTGAATCGCTGAAATCTATGATAACAAAAGTTTACCACAATGAATATTCTTGGAATTGCTCTCAATTCTGGTGCGATGGGAATAAATGCATTACATGGATTCTGAAGCTGCAAAACAACCAGTCAACCAACAATGTAGAGCAAAACAATGGATGTATTGTTGATGAGTGTATAAACAATGAGTGTATTGCATTATTATCACCAGGCAGCTGAAAATTGCTGATATAATGAAGTGTCAGGGGTTGCTAGACTTGTTATAATCATGAATATTGTAATATGATAACATTTAAGCTTTTTATTGGATCTTATCCATATTTTTCCTCCACGGGAGGGAAGGTTTGAAGGTATCTGCACAGTTTGCTTCAAAAATCGATACCAAGGTTGTGCCACTCACTGGCGGATCGTGCCCACGAAACAGGTGAAGTGCTGTACAGTAAAAGATACGGGCACTTCACCTGTTTCGTGGGCACGAGCCGCCAGTGGTGCGACTTTCGTCTTTGGGTCATCTGAAGTCATTATGGTGTAAGTTAACTATTGAAACTTTAATAAACACCGAAAGTTCAATGACTTGAAGGGTTATCGGTGAAATGAGAGTGGAAAGCTGGAAACTTGTCTCATATTACAGAAATAGTGCATTGAATCTACCATGCTAAGACAATATAGAAGAGGAAGGATTACATATATGAATATAATAACATTTTCCATACATGGAATCGGAAAGTTAGCCTGAATTGACGTGTAGATGTATTCATTTTTAATTTTCCGTTCATATGAACTTCAAAAATTGATTCAGAGAGATCGGCCCTCTTTTCGAATCACTTTACAGTTCACTGCTTCAGTCACTTTGAGTTACAAGGTTCGCTTGTTAGATGTGAAGATGAACAGAGCAAAAAGAAGGAGAATAAGGAGTTATGTAATAGCAAAAACTAAATAAAAGAGAGAGGATGAAAAGTGAGAGAGTAAAATAATTACAGAGTGAATGAATGTGAAGGAGAGATAGTAAGATATGTAATAGCGAAAACTGAATGGGACAGAGAGAATGAGAAGTGAAAGGATGAAATAATTTCTGAGTGAATGAATGTAGCGGTGATAGTAAGTAGGTAGAGGAAGGTAAGCGTGAGTTCATTTCCATTGTAATCAATGAACAATGCAAGTAGTCTGTCCAAACAAAGAAGACATTCTGGCAAGATAGGAAAATGACTCCAGCTCGGTCAATAATCGTCCAAAAATTATAAATTCGACCTCAAACATGTTAAAAACATTCTGCTCTACAATTTGAGATCACATTTGTGATTTTTAAACAAATATTGACCGAGCTAGAGTCATTTTTCCATCTTACAAGAACGTCTTCTTTGCTTGGGTAGACTACAGTGAGGCCCTCTCACCCTCTCTCATGCCCTGTTGAATACCTCCAACAACTTCCCTAGATTATCTGCTACCGGCTATAGTTTGTGTAACCGTGAAAGACACGCCAACAAATCACTTTTACATGGTAATGGCGTGTCTTCTCAGTTTGCGCGAATTCTACTCCATTTCGCTTCATTTCTACATTGCTATTCTGGGCTTTTATTATTATTGTAAGCTATTTTCTGAGTAGGGCTAATGTACTGGAGTCTTTTATAGTGAATGAAGTCTTTTTGTCACACACTGTGTAATTCTGACTTGTTCAAATTCTCTTGACGATTTTCAAATATCTTTCTATACTATATTAATAGGTTGGTCATGTGGCTATCTTAGTGAGACATGTAGAAGTTAAGAACATATAAAAGATTGGTATAAATATAACGAAGATTCTCGTAACTCTGTTTTAAATATATCTTTCTATAGCCTACTTATCTTTTAATGGGTTGCTCATATGGCTATCTTAGTCTATAAGTAGCTGTCTTAGTCATACAGCTAGAAGTTCAAAACTTGCAATAAAAGTACATATTATCAAAGATTGGAGTGAATTCAATGAGGATTATCGTAGCTTTGCTGAATATTATTGATAGCAAATTATCACAAGTCGAAGGCCGAGAAGAATGTTCAGTTTCTGCATTTTGATAACAAGGATAGACTTCAGAACATTAAGGAAGCTCTAGGAATAATTAGAGTAACAAAAGATCATTCACAGACCAGTTCAAACAAACAGATTCATCAAAATTACCCTTTACAACATCACCAAACTAGTTTTATCATGAATTTGTTAGTCACTTTATACGTTACTGTCTTATTATTTTGTAACCTTTTTCTATCTATTTTGCGTAATATTGTTACCAGTGGCTGCTCGTGCTCACGAAACAGGTGAAGTGCTGTGCATTAAAATATACGGGCACTTCACCTGTTTCATGGGCACGAGCCACCAGTGATTGTTACTATTTATTCAATCTTCCACTGAAGTGTTTGCTGTTTGAATCACCATTTTGTAAAGTTTGTATAGATCGCTGTTCGGGGAGGAGCTTGGCTTGGCCAATGGCAGACGTTCACTGTGATTGGTTCAAGCAACTACCAATAGCGGCGCTTGACTTCTAGTATATATACTTCAAGGTTGAGTTTACTAGAGATTGATAATGGTGTAGCGACTTCAATGAAGTTTTCAATTTCTTAATGGATATGCTGTTTGAGAATATATTTTGTCTTTTCATATTATGTAATTAAGAAATGGATTTGTTTGAAATTATTATGTTTAGCCCTAATATCGAGCAATTCATGGATTTGGATCAAATTATAATTTTTGGAATATGGAATACTCAAACGATGGAATTATCTTTAGAATTCAAATTTATGAATTATTCAAAGGATTTTGCAAACTGAAGATCCTAAAAATCTGCGATTTGAAAGCCAATGAACATGAACTATTATATTGGTTACTGACTAAAGAGAATAAAAGGCGTTGAGAATTACTTTGAAGGAGAAAACATGCATTATTCCCCTTATTTCCAGTTTCTTACTTTAAAACTGTTGATATGTCAATAAAATGATGAGAAGTCAATATGAATGTTGTATCAGCTCTTCTTATTATGAGCAGAACATTCTTGCAACAAATAATATGATTGTGTTTTTGGTAGAAGAAGAAGAAGAAGAAGAAGAAGAAGAAGAAAAAGAAGAAAAAGAAGAAGAAGAAGAAGAAGAAGAAGAAGAAGAAGAAGAAGAAGAAGAAGAAGAAGAAGAAGAAGAGGAGGAAGAAGAAGAAGAAGAAGAAGAAGAAGAAGAAGAAGAAGAAGAAGAAGAAGAAGAAGAAGAAGAAGAAGAAGAAGAAGAAGAAGAAGAAGAAGAAGAAGAAGAAGAAGAAGAAGAAGAAGAAGAAGAAGAGAAAGAATCAGTCTGCGGTTGATTAGAGAGCAGTAGGCTTTTTCTTCTAATCGAACCATCAATAATAAGTCAGTCGTCCCTGATCAGAAAAACAGAATCGAGGCAGAACAGAAAAAAAGTTGGAGAAATCACGACAGCCGACTAGGAAAGAGAACGGTGTTGGATGGAGAGGAAGTAGAAGGACGAGAAGAAGAAGAGGAAAGTGAAAGGAAGAAGAGGAAGAGGGAAAAGGATGATGAAAAGGAGGAGAAGGAGGAAGACTGGAAAGTCAGTTTCCCTGCTAGGGATAAAACTTTACGCTGACCTCCTTCTAAAGAGAGACTCAGTGTTGACCACTGGCGGCTAAAAGAGAGAGAATTCAACCCTGATTTTCAAAGCTTTCTCTCTCTGTCTTACGCATCTGAAATCTTATTTTCTCTCTCACCACGTCTTGTATTCTTCTATCTCATCTTGGAAGTATCATTCGAATTACTTCAGCTTTGGTATTGAAATTAAAGGTAACTCATTGACACCACTGGCGGCTCGGGCCAACCGAACAAGTGAAGTGCAGTACAGTAAAAGATACGGGCACTTCACCTGTTTTGTGGGCACAAGCTGTCAGTGATCCACACATTCTTGAAATAGATTCTGTGTCAACTTACGTACATCTTTTGAAATATAGAATTTCAATGACTATGCAATTATTGACAAAATCTGTGTATTTCCATTGCACTATGGAAGAAACCACTACACCAAATCTATTGCTTCTTTGATTTAGCTATATCTATAAAAGTGAAATGCCACTGATTTATTCATCCACTCACTCATCAGCAGAACTAGAAGTCTGCCGAACCGAATGCGTTCAAATTTGAAAGAAATGTTCAGTTGAACCGTTAAACGCGTACTAAGAACGGATTTTTGTAACTTCACAAGGATTTGCCCATTATTCAAGTTTTTTTATGGTTTTCATCGTTTTCTTGAATTTTTCGAAAACCAATTGGTAGAAAATGTTGAAATTTGGTGATTTCGAGCGAATCGAGCCTGTTTGTCTGAGTTGACACTGATAGAGGATTTGCAGGCGAGCGAAGCGAGCCTGCCTGCTAGTCTTTGATATTTTCAATGAGAAAGCTTGAATTTATTTTGATGTAGTTTTCATATTCGTGGTCTTGTTCCTTGTGTTTCTTTTGAATGTTGATTATTTTTGTTTTTGATAGTTTAACTTGAATTTATTCAAATGTGTGTAATGTAGTATGAATTATAAGTATAAGTTATAAAGTATATAATTCATAATAATTATAATGTATAAAATTTATAACTCAGGATCATAATGGATGTTTCTTTTCATGTTCCAGGTGAGTAATCGGAGTCATGTCCTTACCCTTCTACTGAGTCGAGAAGGCTTAGATTTAGTAAGTAATATTTTGGTGAAAATCTCCAACACATTCACCCAGTTTTCAGTTATCAAATCTGAACAAAAAAAAAGAGAAACAGAGTATGTGTTTTTAAAACTCAATGGCGGCTCGTGCCCAGAAAACAGGTGAAATGCTGTACAGTAAGAGATACGGGCACTTAATCTGTTTCGTTGATACGAGCCCCATGTGGAGTTTCGATCAACCGGAGGACTCTATTGCAATCCAAGACATCTTAAGACAAACTTATAAACTTTATGAGTATGTAGGTATGAAGTGGCCATCTAAATCACGACAAACCATAACTAATACACAACTTAGCATAGCATTTACAATGCGTATGTGTGCCTGAATGTATGCATTTGTCTTTTTCGGGACTGTGTCATACCGTTCTTTGTCTCAAGTTACAGTGAATGACGTTTAGTTAGAATATTAAAAGCTGATTGCTGGAATGGTGAAATAAATTCGAGAGAGTCAAGTAGTGTATCAACTCTTGAATTCTAATCTGATTTTAATGGAATGATGAAATAAATTCGAGAGAGTTTAGTAGTGTATAAACTTTTGAATTCTAATCAGTGGTCGACAGAAGAGATACTTCGAGCCTTGTCGGTTAGACACGATAAAATTCCAATGATGGATGGAAATTCAACAATCCATTCAAATGCAATATTCCCATTTCCAACAGAATTCGCTCAGGTGTTACAGTAGAAGAGAAATATTAGATAAAATACAATCCGACTCTATAGAAAATCTGAGTGTTCTTGTTTTGGGGGATGAATCTCTCTGGGTGTCTATACAAACCTATAGAAGTATATGGAGAGAAAGTAGAGATAGTAGAATGCATTAGAAGGAAATATATGTTTACAGAACTAGCCTATAGAAAAAGTAGAGTTATGGGAAGAGAAAATAGATGGAAACATGTGGAACTTATAGAAAAAAGAATCGCACATGCCCGCCTGTATTATATGACAGAAATGGAGAATGCAGGTAATCCATACATGACATTGACTGGCTTGTGAGAGACCTCATAAGGTTTGCGCCAGGTGAGTAGACCCTCAGTTACCGTACACTTTACATTGGAACTGCGTATCTTCTCAGTTTACGCGAACCTCAGTCAGTTTACATGAAAACACCATTTGTCTTCAAGTCACGTTTTCAAAAATGTCCGGTTTCGGGGTTGCTCTGGTACAGTCTGTCCAAGCACAGAAGACATTCTGACAAGATGTGAAAATGACTCCAGGTCGGTCAATATTGGTTCAAAAATTATAAATTCCTTCTCAAATTGTTGGAAACATTCTGATCTAAAGTTTGAGATCAAATTGATAATTTTTGAACCAATATTGATTGAGCTGTAGTAATTATTCCATCTTGCCAGAATGTCTTCTCGGCTTGGACAGGCTTGAGCGAGGGGAAGGGTTGAAAGGGGGCTGCTCCTGACTCCTTTGAAAGGGCTGCTGCATACCATACCTAAGGGGTTTCTTGTGGTTGTGGGGGGGGGGGGGTTGGATATGAAAAATAGTGGAGTATTTTTGGATTTTGTGTGCGGTGCACCATCAGAGCTAGGTTAGCAGGGATTGTCAGGTGGAGATAATGTTGTGGAGGAAGAGAGAAGGTGAATGAGAACGAAGAGGAAGAAAAAGAGAGAGGAAGAGAGAGAGAGAGAGAGAGAGAGAGAGAGAAAGGAAGATAATGGGAAAGGTTGGTGGTGAGGATGGGTGGAAAGGAAATTGAAGATCCATAGAGGAATGAGGAAGAGAGAGATATTTTCGATATTTTATAAATATAGATAGTGTGTGAAAGTTGGAAAAACGTAGATTAGATTACATACTAAATTCATGTAGATTACAAATCATATCATTATGAAAACTAGATTTAACTAGCAGTATATAAAACCAATTTTTGACCGTATTGTAAGTAAACACCTTAGCAATCAACCTCACACTCAATATCCATTTACCACTGGCGGCTCTTGCCCACGAAACAGGTGAAGTGCTGTACAGTAAAAGATACGGACACTTCACCTGTTTCGTGGGCACGAGAGGCCAGTGAAATTATTTCTCCTCCTCCTCCTCTTTTTATACCCCTCCTCATCCTAACACAGTGTTCTTCCGACAATGTAATAACCGGAAATAGAAACAACACACATACAACTGAATACTTCCATTTTGCGTTTTTAGAGCAGCATGAGCAAAAGAGAGTGTGAGAGAGAGAGAGAGAGAGCGTGAGAGAGAGAGTGGGAGAGAGAAAGAGTGAGAGAGAGAGTGATAAAGAACACATGGAACGTTTGAACATAGATTACGTATACAGGTATACTGATAACACTAAGGACTACACTATATTTACGGTTTAACCCATCCGTGGAAAATCGTCCACGCTCTAATGTAAGTGATGCGGGCTACCCTTCTCCCCCACCACCCTCGATGAAGGGTTCCCCCCTCCACTACCTCACAAAGGGGTTTTCAGTGAGTTTTCCAACTGAAAATCCTCCTCCCCTGAAAACGTAACCGTAGAGGGAAGGAGTGAAGGAGAGGGGGGATCTCCACCTTCCTAATAAGTAGTAGGGTGTTATGGGAGAAGGAGATAAAAATGACAATCGTACCACTGAGCGTTTACTGTTTACTGTTCAGGTACAGGCAAAGTTTGTATGGTTATTTTTATCCAACTGTCGCTTACTTCTTCTTATTTTTCTTCTCCTTCTTCTTCATTTCTGAATACAGTACTACAACAGTAGCCTGTTTCTATCTTTCCGTTATGGTGTTATTGAAACAAGAGGAAAGGAATAACAAATTCTTCCGAATATCACTTCTCTCACATTCATTTCTTTTGTAGATGACGTCAAAAAGTTTGCGGTTCGTCTGTATCTTATCCAACTACAGCTGATCCCTAGAGTTGCCCCTACTAACAGCTGATGTGGAGGACCTTTTGTCTCTTTTTATTTCGAAAACATCATCAAAGGCGATCTAGACTTTGCTGAATTACAACTCTTATTGACAACATCAGCTGTTATAACACACAAGGAGCTGACGAAACCAACTTACTTTTTTATGTCAGTTATACAAGTTATTCAACTCAGATATTATTTGAGCTGCAAAATAATAACAAAACATGAGTTGATGTCTTGAACATTTTATGTTTTGAAAAATCAGATATTTGAGCTGCAAATAACTGGTTTGTCATAAACATAGACAATTTTCCAACCCTGCTTGGATTTCCCGAAACAATGCTGTCATTTTTCTTCATTCAACCAATAATTATCATGTGTTTGCTTGAACAGAAGTTCTAATTACACAAAATCTAACCATGCTGCCATTCTCATAGTTGGAAGGCTCAATCACAAACTCATGTTACGAAAAACAGTAAGGCGCTTTCAAACAAATTACTTCTAATTGTTTCTCCTATACAACCATCATATTACAGGTGCATGGTACGAACCCAACCGGAAAAAAATTGTTTTCTCAATTCGTGGACCCATTCCCCAACCCTCACCTACAACACTACATAATTTCACCCGTCCCCTACCCCTAACCCTCTTCTAATCACCCCTAAACTCATCCCCTATCCACTGGCGGCTCGTGCCTACGGAACAGGTGAAGTGCTGTACAGTAAAAGATACGGGAACTTCGCCTATTTCGTGGGTACGAGCCGCCAGTGCACCTATCCAACAAAACGTTTCTATAAACTCTATTTCGCAAACTTGTAGCGACTGCTCTAATAGCCTGTCATCACGCAGACCTATCCCTAATACTATATCTATATTCATACTAGTAGCTTACTATCGGATTTGCCCCAACCATATATATTTATAACGTAACTTCGTATCTCGTTCTCTAAAACTATATCTATTCACACTAGAAGTTTCGAATTGGGTTTCCTTCAACTATATCTATTTATAACGTAGCTTCGTATCACATTTTTCAAAACTATATCTATTTACACTAGTAATTCCAAATTGAGTTTCCTTCAACTATACCTATACATAACGTTGCTTCGTATCTCATTCTCCTAAACTATATCTATCTTCACTAGTAATTTCAAATTTGATTTCCCTTAACTATATCTATATAGAATGAAGACCATTTACATCAAAGCTATTCATATATGTATAGAAAGGATAATGAACTGTTTCCATGCAGACTTATCACACAATAATATAACTATTTATATTTTTAGTGCATACATATTAAACTCTCATAGTATATCTATGTAAGTCAATGCACTATATTATGAAAGGTATATGTATAGAAACAATACTGAATAGAACTCTTTCGTTTTGTAAGCAGATTCTACTCCTTATCTGATGCAATAGTTTCATCTTCATCTGATAACATATCTATATCTATCAGTTACAGTAGGTTTAGTGAGAAGTAAACTTTGAGCAAGTATATCTATGTGATCTAGTCAGGCATCTATAGATTCCATATATTCATTAAAAAATCAATATAGGCTAGTTCATATTATTATTATGATCTAATTATATAGTCCCCATAGTTAAAACTTGATTTGATCAGATCGAAGTTCCCTTTTTTTTAAATATTTTATAGTCCTTCTAGTTTACTATTTCTAGAGTCTCCCTGTACATCTACAGTGAACAATGAATAAGCTATCTAGTATATCTATTTCATTTGTAACGCGCTTGTAGACTATATATATATATATATATATATATATATATATATATATATATATATATATATATATATATATATATATATATATATATATATATATATATATATATATATATATTTTTTTGCTGCGGATGATGCCCACATAAGTATGGAGTGTGCGAGGGTGATTTATGAGGTGCATAAACGACCATGCGTCTGGTGGGATTCGAACCCACGACCGGGTAGCGCTAGCGGACTGAAGGTTGTAACGCCCCAGACCACTCGGCCACCCCGGCCGGCAATATATTTACAAACTTTTCATTAGCAGTGAATAATATCTATTATATCTATATAATTCATGCCTAGTGGGAGGGATTGGCGTGATACAGCTAATTACAGTATACAGGAATACATGAATTACTTGCTAAATGTTAAGTTGATTGCTGAAATAATAGTTATAGTCGGTCCAAGCAAAAAAGACATTCTGGCAAGATGAGAAAATGAGTCCAACTCAGTCAATATTGGTTCAAAGTTATGAAATCAGTCTCAAATTGTAGGGAACATTCTCATCTACAATTTGAGACTGAATCAGTGAATCTATTGTTATTGTACCGATATTGACCGACCTGAATCCATTTTCCAATTTTACAAGAATGTCTTCTCTGCTTCGAAAGACTATGGAAGCCGTGTGAAAGTTTCGTGAAATATAAGAGAATAATTCCAAAAATGTTGAATTTGTATTTGTATCATTAATGTTGTATTTTTTTGAATTTTTCATCTATGGAATGATTCTTATTCAAACCAACTCAATCTTAATGTCTTGAATCTAAATGGAAACTTCTTTTAGCCTTCAATATAACAGTGTATCAAATTGTTGAAAAATAAATAAAAATCAAACACCCTTTTTTTGTAAACTATTTTTATCCACATTGAAAATGGGCTTAGATCCCGAAACATGTATGTGTGTTTTATAATTTTTAAAGTTTACAAAAAAAGGGTGTTTGATTTTTATTAATTCTTCAACTATTTCAAACAGCCCTGTTTTAAAGTTCTTTATTCAGTGTATCAAATTACGTCTAGAATAGATTGCAACTAAATTTATCCGTATTGTTATATCCTGAATCTATCATATTCTTTGTATTCCAAATTTGAAAACTATTTTGGGTGTTATTGAAACAATGATTATAAGAGTGATACATCGTAGACTAAAATGAGGAAATAATGAGAAAAAGAAATAGTGTTAGAATTGAGAAATAAAATAAAGATAGAATAGAATGAATTTTATTCTAAAATAGAATTTATCTGAAATTGCGAAGTTTGGACGAATGTCCACTCTACTTCAAGACAAAAAGTTTGAAATCTGCAAGAAATGCAAAAAAATTACAAGAATTTCTTGAACAAAAGAATAATTATGGATCGAGAAACAAGAATTGTTCACCTCCAAGCACGCCAACACACTGGTGGCTCGTGCCCACGATTCAGGTGAAGTGCTGTACAGTAAAAGATACGGGAACCTCACCTGTTTCGTGGGTACGAGCCGCCACTACTCCAAGCACGACAAAATCAACTTTAATTGAAATACAAAATTCTATAATGAGTTTGAGACTTGTAGGAAAAGAGACGCAACTCGAAAACTTCCAACCAGGATTTCGAACAACATTGTTATTATTATTCTGGAATATTTGAACTTCTGCTTCCAGCAATAGAATGCATTCTACAAAATAATTCAATCAACGTGAAATACAAAATAAACTTGAGAAATCAATTGTGCAACGAACCGTGTAGCGAGCCCGAAGAAGAAAATTAATTGTTGACAAAGGAGAAAAATTGGCGGAAGGGGAGGAAGAGAAGAAGAAGAAGAAGAAGAAGAAGGAAGAAGGGAAAAAATGAAAAAGAAAAAAAGGAGAAGAAGAAGATGATGAAGAAAAACTGAATCTTTTGTTCAGCCGCCATGACATTACAGCTTGACTACTCGATCGAGGAAAATTATTCATATCGGAGACTCCTCACTAAGATTATTTTATTCTCTCATTCTACCCTGATCTTTTCTCTCTTCTACTCTTACTTCTCTTCTACTCTAACTTCTCTTCTACGTCTTGCACCGAGGCTACTACCATTTTGTACCAAGACAAATCATAGCAATCTAAAATTCATCTCACTTCTACTTCTAACGCTGCTACTACTACTTCTTCTTCTTCTTCTTCTTCTTCTTCTTCTTCTTCTTCTTCTTCTTCTTCTTCTTCTTCTTCTTCTTCTTCTTCTTCTTCTTCTTCTTCTTCTTCTTCTTCTTCTTCTTCTTCTTCTTCTTCTTCTTCTTCTTCTTCTTCTTCTTCTTCTTCTTCTTCTTCTTCTTCTTCTTCTTCTTCTTCTTCTTCTTCTTCTTCTTCTTCTACTCCTTCTTCTCCTTCTTCTTCTTATTTCTTTAAGAAGAGAAAAATGAGAAGGAGAGAAAGAAAATTGAGAAAAACCACAACCGTGGAGTAGAAGAAAAACTTTGCAACTTTGAGTTTGAAACGAACGTCAGTCGGTTAATTGTCCGAGAGTACTTGAGCTTCAACAATTTCCTTCAAAGTCACGTAAACCATTATCTACTACCTACTCCTTTTTCTTCTTCTTCTTCTTCTTCTTCTTCATTCCTCTCTTTCATCCCCTATTCCTCAATTCCCGACGTTTACCCGCAGCACACAAAAGTAATTACGGTACATTTCAAGTTTTCAATTGCGCCGCTACCCGGCTACCAGTAATTGCTAACACTCAGTTGTTTACTTTTCTCAAACAAAAGAAAAAGGTAAAGTGAAAACGAACAAGAAGAAAACGAATTTTATGGGAAAGGAGAAGAAGAGGGGAAGAAAAAGCAGGCATTTTTAAACTTAAAATCTTTGACGGAGGAAGTTTTTTTGGAATATTCGATATTCCCATCAGAAAGTTTGTCTACTATTTCGAGAAAGTGTGGAATAAATTATTAAATTCGTTTGAAAAATCATATTCTCTTGGAATATTGAGATGAATTCGGGTTATAAATTAAGTTCAAAATTGAATCGGGATTGATTGAATCAAACGGAAGAAGTAAATGTAATTCAGCATTTATTTTATTCATTCATCACTGGTGGCTCGTGCCCACGAAACAGGTGAAGTGCTGTAGAGTAGAAGATACGGGCACTTCACCTGTTTTATGGGTACGAGCCGACAGTGTTACTTATATATTTTTTCTTGACCTACATGGTATATTGAATGTGGAACTTCTGATCAAATGAAACGTGTATGTTTTCATCACAGTATTCGGAATAATATATTCCAGTTTGTATAAAAGATGCTCCAATACTAGCCTATCTGCCAAATTGAAACTAGGAAATTAGCTATGTCAAGTATTTAAATACAAATGTAGTAATCTATCCACTAAACAAACAACTACACTGTATAGAGTAAAATCAGTTTCCATTGTAAGGAAGATAGAAAGATTTTTATTTGTTTTCGGAAATTAAATTAGATTAAAATGAAATAAAGATAAAATGGAAAAAACAAATACCTTTTCCAGTCACATTGAAAATGGGCTCAAGCTCGAAACATGTCTGTGAAAAATGATCCTTTTAAGGTTTTAAAAAATGGTATTTGATTCTTTCATTTCATTTATCAATTATTTTAAATAGCCCTGAGTTCAAAGTTTAATGAATTTAGATTAAAGGTATTGATTTGAACTTTGACTCAAATCAAAAGCTACCTGTAGGCCTGTTCATTAAACTTCGTTAGTTTACAACAGAGGCGTGGTTGTGTCTTGGCCAAGGGGGTGAAAGATTGGAAACAGAAGCCGTCCAATAAAATTACAAGAACTTCGAAATGTCCGCCTACTAACCACGAAAACAAATGGCGAATGTCAAAAAATATGTTGAGGCGTGGCTTCCCCACTTGGAGAAATCCTAGCCAATACGAGAACAGAATGGGAAAAAGGTGGACGACCAATCGAACTGCAAAACAAATGCTATTGGAGAAAGTTTACCAAATATCGAAAAGAAAGAATTCGGAGGCGTGCTCAGGCTGCACCACGTTCAGACCCTAGCCAATCGGAGGGGAGAATGGAAGTAGAGGCCAACCAATAGCATTACAAGGATTTCAAAATGGTTGGCTGCATGCATTGAAAGCAAATGGCGGACTGTGACTATTCTAAATTGAAGCTTTAATGAATGATTTGTAATTTAATGCTACAAATGTAATGTTATAAAAGTGTTATTTGTTACGATTTGTGAATAAGAGTCTTTTTAAACTACAAGTAAGAAGATAGTAACTATTGCCTAGTGGGCTATATAGAGCAGAATGTTTATTACAATTCGGAACCAAATGTATAATTTTTAATCCAATATTGACCGAGCTGAATTCATTTTCCCATTTTGCCAGAATGTCTTTTTTGCTTGGACAGACTATAGTCATGGTCAGACTATAGTCATGGTCAGACTATAGTCATAGCACTGGCGGCTCGTACCCACAAAACAGCCTGTTTCGTGGGCACGAGCCGCCATTGGTGTACTGTAGGTAGCCTACTTATTCTTCAAATGCAACATAATTCCTGTACAATGAAACATAACTCATTCCCTTCCGACAAAATTTGCTCAGATTGGAAACCTGTTAAGTGCTCCCCCCTCTCTTACAACAGAACTTGGTCTCATAAATTTATGGCCTGTTTCTCCCTTCCCCCACCCTTCACCAAGCAACCACCGACAATATTTCACTTTTATGGAGGCAAAAAAGCGCGAATAATGAGATTTTTGATAAATTACTAAGCAGTGGAAATTATTTTTCCTCTCGTTGAACTGTGTGAGGCTCACTCTCACTCAATTGTCGGATAATGTATGGCTTGCCCCCGCCCCGAAAAAAATGAACCGTGGATTTAAGGGAGATCAGCTCTTGTAGAAATTGTTGTAGCCTATAAGCGGCTTAGCTGACACCAAAAGTTTAGGCAAGTTTGTTTGTTATTTGTGCGCTTCAACAGCTGATGTGTCAATTGGAGTTCAATTCAATTATACCTGAATGATGTTTTTGGAATTGGATGAGACAATAGTTATTTCACATCAGTGGTGAATGGTGACACTATTCATTGTATGTATTGTACAACTTTATGAATGAAGGAATATGAAGTGAAATGAAAAATGAAAGTGGTTAGTGGGTCAAATGATAACGTATAAGAGATATACAAGAGATCAAAATTTGATCACCAATATTTGATCAACAACTCGATCAACAATATTTGATAAAAAATTTGATCAACAATTCGATCAACAATATTTGATCAACAATTTGTTGACAAAATTGTTGATCAAATATTTTTGACCAAATATTGTTGATCAAATTGTTAATTAAATATTGTTGATCGAATTGTTGATCAAATTGTTGATTAATTGATGAAAAATAGTTGAATAATGAAAAATTCATTCATGAATTATTGTAATTGAGTAATTGATTTTAACACGAGCTATTGGTCCCTTGTAGATGTTGTAAATTGAGAAAATTGTTGAATTGAACATGTTGCATCAATCTTCAAAATTTTGTTAGGGAGAATATTCTTGTTACATTAATTTAAACAAGAAATGAAATATTCGCGCTTGCGATGCTTGGTTTCAGTTTCATTCCATTTCCTTCTCCAAAGGGACAATTTTTTCAAAAAAGCACCATAAAACTATATTTTTAGAAGTTAAAAATTCATTAAAAATTTTTGCAACTCCTTTAAAGAGAATTCTATTTAGTGTAGGATAGGTCCTAATTTCGGAGGGATATATCCCCTCAATCCCCCCCCCTGGGTTCGCCCCTGCAGTAGCCCTAAGAAAAAACAAGTATTATACACATAAACCACTTTATAGTGAACTAACCGATTCAAATAAATAACAGGACTTATACGGTGTACTGTGATAATATTATTGTATCCTGTTATTGTATGTACTATATCACATTATTCGGCCCACATGAGATTTCAGGTTTGTGCGTGGCTAATGAGAGAGATACTGATGAGAGATGAAGATTTTGTTAGATATAGTCTGTTCAAGCAAAGAAGACATTCTTGCAAGATGGAAAGATCGTCCAGCTCGGTCAATATCGGTTCAAGAATGGTGAATCTTGCCCCAAATTGTAGATCAGAATGTTTCCTATATTTCAAGTCTAAATTTATCATTTTTGAACCAGTATTGACCGAGCTGAAGTAAGTTTCTTATATTGCAAGAATATCTTCATTGCTTGGACAGACAACAGTTGGGACCCGTAGCTTATCGTCTCCTCTGAAAGACGGGGTGGCTGTAACTATATGTGATAGTGCTGTGGTCAGGGAATTATATATATATTACTAGTTCATATATAAATAATAATATAATATATATTTTTCCCGGTCAAGATTGGAACTTTGGTCCGCATGGTTATGCGATGGGCGCGATATTACTTATTCCAACAAGTAACCAGTGATAAGAATAATATTATACAGGTAGGGAAAGTTTAATATTTGAGGGGCTCATGTATAAATGATAATTCAGAGTATGAATAGCGTACCATAATAGTACTCATAATAGCGTGCTATAATAGAGTATTCAGTGGTATAGTCTGATCAAGCAAAGGAGAGCCTCTTGCATGATGAGAAAATGACTCCAGCTTGGTCAATATTGATTTTAAAATAATCAATTTGATCTTGAATTGTAGGGAACGATTCGATCTACTATTAAGACCACATTTACTATTCTTCAACAAATATTGACCAAGCTGGAGTCATTTTTCCATCTTGCCAGAGGCTCTTCTTTGCTTGGTCGGACTATACCGCAACAACTGGATACTCTTTCTCAATAACACATCAAATTATTTCCAACTAACCAAAGTTCCGATTAAACGACCGTTAGTGCTGCGGTCTCCAACGGCACGTAATCGGCGGTTAATGGTTAACGACGGTCTAGCCCGAATTAATGAGGCGCTCACAACTACCAACTCTCTCTCACTCACTTATTTCATCTCTCTCAAATACATTCACTCATATACAATTTTTTTCAATAATAATTAATTAGAATCTCAATTTATTGCTATATAAATAGACAAAGGACTTCTGCAACCACTTGCAGACACATTGAACTTCTTCCAATTTTTTTTTCTCTCTCTCTCGCAAACCCATCCATACTATCTCTCTAAAATAAACTCTCATACAGCTTTTTCCTTACTATCTCAAACCCATTATTTTCTCTCATGTATTCTCGCAGTACTCCACACAAGATTCTTTGGTCTAGGAAAAGTATTTATCATAGAAATTTTGAATTTCGAGTGATAGGATGTGAAACCAAATGAATCAATGCACCAAATTCATCAAACTATTTATCTATAAATGACACGCTTTCTCACTAATTTTTCTTTCACAAACACAATTTCACATATTTCCTTATAATCTCTTCTCCCTGTATCGTTCTCTCTTCATCTATCTATTCATTACACACACTCCCTCTCTTTCCTTTTTTATTTCTTTCTCTTTCTATCCTCTCTTTCTCCTAAAAATCTACTCTCTCCATCTTTTACTCTTTTTTTAACTTCCCTAATATTACTTCCTATCTCTCTCTTCATTTTTCATTCATTCCCGTTCTAGCTTTTTCAATCTCTCACCCACCATTTCCCTCTCATTTTCTCTTTTTATAGACCTATATTCTCAGACTCATAGTCTGTCCAAGCAAAGAATACCCTCTGGCAAGATGAGAGAATGACTCCAGCCCTGTCAATATAAATAAAACATTTTGATTTGGTCTTAAATTGTAGATCAGAATGTTTCCCACGATTGAGACCAAATCAATATTTTCAAAGCAATATTGACCGAGCTGGAGTTATTTTCTCATCTTGCCAGAGAGTCTTCTTTGCTTGTACAGACCATACTATTACTCCTTCCTCTTTTTCACCACTTCTTTCTGTATAGAGACACTCCAGCTTAGAATTTCAGCTACAGAATCTTCTCTATCGACAACTCCGTAATAATGAACACAATATTACTATCATCACACCCCAAACACGCATAAAGCACCACATACATATCTATATATCCAAACAGAATATACATAATATCTCATAATAGACAGATATACAACATTCAAAGTGCCAGGATTGCCCTAAGGGTGTTGTTGCTACAACAATTATTATTATGCTGTATGTGTGATCCACTTTGTTGGAGTTTCAATATTGCACTCGGTATTTGATTCAACTTCCGTAGAGGAGTGTACTGTATTCTCTATCGTATATGTGTTACACAGAGTCGGAAGTTTGAATTGCGTGCGCTAGTTGAAGATTCATGTTTGCTCTTTGGATTCAATTGCAGCGGTTGACATGATGAATGAGTATGTGAATCACTGGCGGCTCATACCCTCGAAACAGGTGAAGTGCCTGTAACTTTTACTGTACAGCACTTCACCTGTTTCGTGGGCACGAGGAGTGAATTAACGTGGAATGAATAGTTATGACAATAGTGGTAAAGGAGCCTGGTGGTTTATTATTTATTTAGCGTATGGCTTTTAATAGTGGGGAGACCCAAGGGTTGTTCCCCTTCGCCAGGTAACCTCATTTATCACAAATGGAGACATGAGTTTAAGTTCTTTCAAAAAGTTCATCTGAAAACATAATTTTTGATTTCAAAACATTGTTGACCACTAAAACTGAAGCACTTCACGAAATCACTAAACCATAGCCGAAAATATTGAATTTTTACTAAAAATTTAGAGCACAAAAATCAGAAACATTTGAATTAGCCTGGTGGTAAGTGGTAAGTGTATCTTTGATAATAGAAGTATGACCGTATCTTTGAAATATCACCGTGTAATACTGGCCTGAAACCGGTTTCAAACAGTTTCAGATGAATTTTTAGATGAAGACATGTCAGTTTATATACAAATATATTTATTTATTTATTCAAATTTATTTATATGAATGTAGCTTCAGGGAATTACCGATTATACAGTGTGGAGCAGAGAGAGAAGGTCATTATTTGTTAAAGAATAGTATAAGATTATTTATTGATACTAAGCAGAGCTCCTTATCAGAATCAACCACATAAAACGCTTGAAACAAGAGTACAAATAAAAGAAATTGAAAAAAAAGAAAACAGAGGTAAAACAATCAACAATTCCAATGTACTCCTCCCTCTCTCTTGCTGGAAAAGTAACAAATTCTGGAGCACCTTTCGGTCAGTGACAGTTTTACAGCCGTCGCTTTTCCAGCACGCTTTTCCAGCCGCTTTTCCAGCGCAGGCACTCCAATGTCGCCGGCAGAATACAAACACAAAACAAAACAGAATGGCGATAGAAAAAAGTGGAAAAAATGAACAGCAGAAGAGAGAGCGAGACGAATAACAAAGTGTGAGGGAAGAGAGAGAAAATATTACAAGAAAGTTGGGGGAGAAAGAGAGACGGATAACAGGGTGTGAATGAGAAAGAGTTACTGGGAGGTGTGAAGGGGGGGAGAGAGAGAAGAGAGAGAGAGGAATAACATAGAAGTGGAAAAGGGGGAGGGAGTGGTTGACAAAAAAGTTTCTGACAGAATAAAAACCGTGAACTTGAGAGGGAAAGGTCAGGCTGGTGTACTTGTCACATGCAGTATAATTCAACAATTTTTGCATTTTTTATTCTCCACTGAAATAATTTTCTGGTTTTCCCCCACAATTCTAATTGTTCATTCTGCCTCTGTTTGACGTTATCTCTTTTTATCATAACTACTTTATTATTAGCACTGGGGGCTCGTGCCCACGAAACAGTACCTTGTGCCCGTATCTTTTACTGTACAGCACTTCACCTGTTTCGTGGGCACGAGCAGCCAGTGTCTCTTTATAACTACTTTATTATAAGCATCACGTATTTAATTTTCTAGCATTAATATTAGCATTGTAATTTTATCTATTATTAATCCACCTCTTGTAAAATTATACAATTATTATATAAGTACTATATCTAAATCATATAATTAGTATATCTAAGTACTTTAATTCTATTTGAGTTGTAAAGTGCATAATAATCATTTAATCATTGTTCAAGCATATTTGGGCATGATCTGTTGTCTTCAAATTGCTTCATCAAATAATACAACGAATCATGAGAAAGTTAAACCATTAAATTTTCTCCAGAATCAACCCTACCATCTGCGGCGATTTGTGTTAATAGTGATGCTATCGAGCCTATTATTCATCTCTATTAGGATATTAATGTCCCCTGAATGCGTCTTATTGAGTTCAGAACTTTGTTGACTCTTCATTCTGTTTCCGTGTATGATTATATTGTTATTTATTGTATATTCTATTCTTTTTCAGGTAAGTGATGTTCTATGCCTGTCTTGAATGGTCTTTCGTACTTCGATTTATAGTGAGTATTATTGACATTGGATTAGTTATATTGTCAAGTCAATAGTAAATTTAATAATAGATTAAAATAGTAATATTCCTATATTTTTACAGACCGTTAATTGATTACCGGTAATAAAAAATTCTAATAATAGAGATAATTGATAGTAGGTTAAATTACATTGAAACTAGGCTCTTAAAACTTTATTTTGAAATCCACTCTCAACAATATGCTTCCCCGTAATTTTCAGGAAAAAAGCTGAACTAGAAAGTATTACCCGTGTCAGTTTTTCCACTGAATGTCAGTTTGATATTGAAATTTTTCCGGGAAAAAGTTTAGTTTCCGTGGTTTCAGAAGGATGAGAAAATGATTTTTCAAGTGTTTTTCTTTGGAGGTAATATTATAAATTTATAACAATTTCATTCTCGTAATTTTTCGAGAACAGGTTGATTTCTCGCGGTTGTACGATGATGAGAGGTTTATTTTCAAAGTTGTTTTCCTCTTGAGGAAATTATTGGAAATATTGGCTACCTTGCATATCTTATTATTATTGGGAAAATTCGTATTTTACTGAATTGTTGTGGTCTATAGAGGGAAACTGTCTGATATTCTCCATCAGAAAGCATGTAAAGCATGGATAATAATGATGAAATGAAATTCGACTATTTTTTCACTCAAATACTGGTTGTTTTTTTGTTGGAGTGTTGAATGGTAGAAAAAGTATATACGTGGTACTTCATAGATTTGGAGTAATACATGGGTCTGTACTGTGATGTTGCGTTATATGGAAGTATATAGATAGATAGATAGATAAAATGACTTTATTTTACACTTTGTAAAAATTTTACAAGAGTTTGTGGGCGAAGTTGAGGCATGCAAGCCCCCTCTTCCACTTAACCAACAGTAAAGAAACTTAAACAAAAAATATATAAATGAAAAATAATATATAAATAAATGTAAATAAATAAATGAAGTATGAAGTATGACAGTTTTGTGACGGCGTTTTTATTTGGATATGCGTTGTAAAGAGATACAAGAATTACTAAAAAACCTCAGAGTATTTATAAAAATTATTATAGAAGCATCTTCTACGTATTTTGTCGGGTTGAACGTTTTCGAGAACGTTCTCCACACAATATATTTTTCAGGCTTGAAGATAAAGCTCGCTCGACTTTCGATAGATCTAATGGAATCCATGCTCGTTAGCCTTGAACTAGCAACGTCTTAGTATAATAGGTGGTAGTTTCTTAGAAGTTCCTATAGTTAGATATTACTGTTAGATGCTGGGTGATAGATGAAAGTAGAAGAAGAAGAAGAAGAAGAAGAAGAACGGAGAAGAAGAAGAAGAAGAAGAAGAAGAAGAAGAAGAAGAAGAAGAAGAAGAAGAAGAAGAAGAAGAAGAAGAAGAAGAAGAAGAAGAAGAAGAAGAAGAAGAAGAAGAAGAAGAAGAAGAAGAAGAAGAAGAAGAAGAAGAAGAAGAAGAAGAAGAAGAAGAAGAAGAAGAAGAAGAAGAAGAAGAAGAAGAAGAAGAAGAAGAAGAAGAAGAAGAAGAAGAAGAAGAAGAAGAAGAAGAAGAAGAAGAAGAAGAAGAAGAAGAAGAAGAAGAAGAAGAAGAAGAAGAAGAAGAAGAAGAAGAAGAAGAAGAAGAAGAAGAAGAAGAAGAAGAAGAAGAAGAAGAAGAAGAAGAAGAAGAAGAAGAAGAAGAAGAAGAAGAAGAAGAAGAAGAAGAAGAAGAAGAAGAAGAAGAAGAAGAAGAAGAAGAAGAGGAGAAACACGAGAAATGTTTATAATAGGAATTGGAATAATGATTTTAAAGGAGGATAATCCTCCCTCATTTGATCCACTGGCGGCTCGTACCCACGAAACAGGTGAAGTGCCCGTATCTTCTACTATAGAGCACTTCACCTGTTTCGTGGGCACGAGCCGCCAGTGAATTGATCTCTTTGAGAGGTGTGGTTGTGTTTTTCGCGTTGGACGCGTGGTGGAAGGGGAGGTGTTTGGAAAACTCGCTTTCCAACAACTTTGACGCGGGGCTTTTCCTCAGCGACACAAAATGATTGTGTCGATTGTGTTGTTAATCGTAATCAGCAGCAGGGGGGGGGGGGCGTTAGTGGTTGGAGGGTAGGAAATCGGCGAGAGAAACTTCTGGCTGCCTGGCTACGGCTAGGCTAGCCACTAATGGTAGTTGTGAAACCACAGCAAAGCAAAGATGGATTCGTGGCACTTAACGCCTCATCTACCTCTAATAATTCTTCTTCTTTTTCTTCTTCTTCTTCTTCTTCTTCTTCTTCTTCTTCTTCTTCTTCTTCTTCTTCTTGTCTTCATCCTCTTCTTTTATATACTCATTTTCTCTTGTGTTGTAATTTTTTGTTTGCATTCCCTTCTTCACCATGTCATTCAGTCATTCTTCTTTCTTGTATTCATAGAGTGCTCTCGATTCTTTCTTCTCTACTCTCCTCTCATCATTCTCCAAATCTTCCTGTCTTCTCTATATCTTCTCTCTCTTCAGCATGCAACAGTCAGAATGCAATCATTATATTTCCAGAAGTCGTAATGAATTCAACTTGGCATCAGCTTTAGTTTCTTAACCATATCTTCTTTATTGACATTTCTTGCCACCGCTGGCGGCTCGTGCCCACGATACAAGTGAAGTGCTGCACAGTGAAAGATACGGGAACTTCACCTGTTTCGTGGGTACGAGCCGCAAGTGTTTCCTACTTTCTCTCTCACAACTAACTTTATACACTTTTTCTACTCTTCTCTCCTATCTCGCATCATTTTTCTCTTCTCTCTTCTCTCTCTTACTCTCTTCTCACTCACTCTCCTCTCCCTTTCATTCTCCTCTCTCTTAATTTCCTCTCCTCACTGATTACCCCCTCCCCATCCTCATATTGAATCCTCCCTCCTTCCATAATACCCCTACACAATACATCTCATCCCCACTACTTTTCTCTCCCCTCCACTACCCGCTACTTTCCCCTCCATTGCAACCCCCTCACCACCCGGTGGCTAAATATTTACTAATTGAGATGTTTATTGACGGTGACGCGCCGCGCGGCTATAATTTAATTTCGCAAGCTCAGCAGTAATTGAAATTTGTTTCCAATCAGCGTTCGTTGGTTGGTTGCTGGTTCGGCTTTCTTCATTGATTTTGAAGTTGTTGTTGTTGTTGAACGAGGAAAATTATAATTATTTTGTGGCATTACGTCACTGTTGGTAATGTGTTGAATAAAGTTTTGTGGGTTGGGATAAGTTTTGATTTGAGCTCAGTTGTGAGTAACTTACCTACTTTCAGTATGAAAATGGGAGGTCATATTTATTAAATTTGAGAAGATATTTAAACAATATTTTGACAAGATAATTGCCAAATCACAGATTCATTGAAAATAAGGGTAACGGATTCATTGTAGTGGCTACATATTACAGTCTGTCCAAGCAAAGAAGACATTCTGGCAAGATGTAAAAATGGCTCCAGCTCGGTCAATATTGATTAAAAAATCATAAATTCGATCTCGAACTGTAGAAAACATTATGCTCTACAATTGAGAACGAATTTATATAATCTTTGAATCAATATTGATCTAGCTGGAGTTATTTTCACATCTTGCCAAAATATCTTCTTTGCATGGGCACACTATAATAATCAATCTCTGGTAAACTCAAACTTAATGTGAAGAGCAGTCTGTATTTATACTAACAGTCAAGCTCTGCTATTGGAAGACTCATGAACCAATCACAGTGAACGTTTGCCATTGGCCTAGACAAGCCCCTCCCTGATTAGTGGTTGATCTAGTCGTTACAAAATGAAGATTCAAACAGCAAACTCAATAATGGAAATCGATCAATGGTTGCAATAACAATTGAAATAAACAGAAAATTGTTTCAAAAGTATGGCAGAACGATGGATTGAGATAGTACTATAACAAATCCACTTGGGGCTCGTGCCCACGAAACAGGTACAGTGCTGTACACGTGAGAGATATGGGCACTCCACCTGATTCGTGGGCACAAGCCGCCACAGTAAAAAATTATGATGAACTATAAGGAATAGATAACTAATAAATCCATGATGAAACTAGATTTGTGGTGTTGTGTACTAAGTGAAACGAATCTCGCCGTTGAAAGTGATCTATGAATAATTATGTTTTGTTACTCAAGTAATTTCTAAAGATTTCTGAATCAATCGTATTATACCAGTTTAGAGGGGATAAACCTCAATATTTATTTGAAAATTGAATATTGGAATTTTCTAAAAAAACCTCCAGTGCATCAGTAATCCAACGGTTTGTATAGAATGGGTTGAATAAATATTTCATGTTCATGAGTGAGAACTGGCGGCTCGTGCCCACGAAACAATTGAAGAGCTGTATAGTTAAAGATACTGGCACTTCACCTGTTTCGTGGGCACTAGCCGCCAGTGTAAAATATACAATTTAACAATGAATACACAATCCCCTAACACAAACTTTTGTGAATAATATCAACAACCCAACTACGAAATCCAAACACAACGATCTAAAGAGGGTTATAATATCATATTATAGTGTGAACGTTTTTTCTATGCTTATTTATAGGATACAGCAACAAGATTGGCGCATGTCGATTGTCTGCTATCAATGCTCAGCTCCGTCAGGACAGTCGGCGAGCGATATTCGGGAGCATATCGAGTTGAGAACGACCTTATTGAACTGTTTTGCTCTCACAGACAGCTTCCAGACTATCCTGTCAGAGTTGAGCGTTGATAGAAGTCATTCGCCTTGAAGTTTGGAACCAGCCATATTATCGGAGCAAACTTGTCTGAGCAAAGAAGACCCTCTGGCAAGATGAGAAAATGACTCCAGCTCGGTCAATTTTGGCTCGAAAAATGTTAATTTGGTTCCAAATTGTAAAGCAGAGCGTTTTTCTACAGTTTGAGAGCAAATTGATAATTTTTGAACCAATATTGATTGAGCTGTAGTCATTTTCTCATCCTGCCAGAGGGTCTTCTTCGCTTGGACCGACTGTAGTTCATCCGACTAATATCGTTTAACCGCTGTCAAAGCGGTAATTTTGTTGAACCAAACTACAATAACCACGGACTACTGGCATTTAATACGGCCTTTGTCAAAAGATGCACTCACTATAGTGCGTCCAAGCAAAGAAGACCTTCTGGTAAGATGGAAAAATGACTAAAGCTCGGTCAAGAATGGTTCAAAAATTATAGATTCGCTCTCAAATTGTAGAGCAGAACGTTTTCTACGATTTGAAAACAAATTTATAATTTTTGGACCAAAATTGATCGAGCTAGAGTCATTTTCCCATCTTGCAAGAATGTCTTCTGTGCTTGGACAGACTGTAACATTACTCTCTATTATTTCTATTAACACGGCTGAAATGGAGGCGATGATGATGATGATGATGATGATGATGATTGAGACGAACTGCAATCATGATGTTGATGCACTAATAGGTTGTTATGAAAGCTGAAATGCACGTCTGAAAAGGTCGAGCTGAAATGCACGTCTGAAAAGGTCGAGCTGAAAATGCATTTTGGCAAGATGGGAAAATGACTCCAGTTCGGTCAATACTGATCCAAAAATCATAAATTCAGTTCAATATTAAAGAAAACATTATGCTCTACAAAATAAGACAAATTTATAGTTTTTCAATCGATATTTACCGGGCTGCAGTCATTTTCGCATCTTGCCAGAATGTCTTCTAGACTCGACCATGCATTATAACTATGTATCATACACAATGAACTATGTATATAACTGACACCGCGATGTTGGGCAGTTGGCGAATTACTGTTATCAATTTTCACCTCTGTCAGGACAGTCTGAACCAGTCTTCGATAGTTAATTAATACAGCTGGGTTCCCTTTCGTTCGGATGTACTCTCGCAGACAGCTCACCGACTGCCCTGATAGAGCTGAGAATTATTAACAGTCTTCACCAACCGCCCACCTTTTTGGCGTCAGCTTCAGCATGTAACTATGTACATGCTAGAAATAGGGGGACTTTATCGCCGACTATTATTATCAAATAGAGTAGAACAGTGAACATGCATTAGCCTGCAATCAGCTGACACGTCACATCGCATCATAAACACGTCAGCACCGTTTATCCCCGTCTCATTACTGTCATATTGTGTATTAAATACATATTGTTCATCCCATTTTGTCTCCTATAATATCACCAACTATACAATCATATTCTCTTACTATTACTGTCTCACATACTAACATTGATTCAATATTATGTAGGACTGTCAGTGAAATATTTTTTCTCGATTTCTCAAGTATGAAACACACTGGCGGCTCGTGCCCACGAAATAGATGAAGTGCTGTACAGTAAAAGATACGGGCACTTCACCTGTTTCGTGGGTACGAGCCGCCAGTGATGAAACATTACTCATACAAAACTAAAGGGCTTATCCTTATCTTCTTTGGAGCCTACTTTTGTCATGCAGAAGCATTATATATTCTAGAAGCTCTAGAAATAGCTGGATTAAAAATAGATAACCTAACAAGATAAAAATAGATGACCAGATTGATTTCATCCAGTACAAACAACAAATTTAGTTTTATCTTCAATTGTTTAATAATTTGTTACGTTAGGCTATTATCTTATTCATTTATTTGTATGTTTTCTTATTCTTTTGTAGCACTATTCTATCTATTTAGAATGTTGTTGCAGCTACAGTATTATTATTGATCTTCTATTATCGTATTATCGCTGTTTGAATCCTCATTTTGTAAAGTTTGTATAAACCGCTTACCGGGGAGGAGCTCGTCTAAGCCAATGGCAGACGTTCACTGTGATTGGTTCAAGCAACTACCAATAGCACTGCATGACCTTCAGTATGAATACTGCTGCTCTTCAGCTTTACCACAAGATTTAGTTTACCAGATATTGATAATGAAGTAGTAACCAAAGCCGGTATAATGAATCTCGGTTTTTAATAAATCTGTTGTTTGACAATATTTTGTCTTTCCATTTATATCAACTTCACAACTTGTCAACAAATAATTTCTTACTCCGCCTATATTTGGAGATTCAGAGTGGATATTCTCACTTAATCCTATCACATTCGAAGAATTTCGAAATATATTGAAGAATTCCAATGTAGAATTTCGAAATATATGAAGAATTTCGAAATATATTGTAGAAATCAATATTTTTGGATTTAAACGTCTATATTATGAGCTCTGAACAACAATCCCGTGTATAGCTGAAAGTGGTTTCATTTACTCCTTGTGAATTAGATGATTCCAATTGGAGTTGTCAATTAGCCATTTCAAGATAATATTTTTGGAATCAGAAGAGAAAAGAAACATTAGATCAGCTGTTAGGAGGTAACATCACTCACAAGAAACAGAAGAAACCACCTCACTTTAGTGATTGTTCACGGAATATCAACTCAATCTCGAATCACCCGTCAAACCACGACTGTAATTTCCAATCTAGGTGGCTTCCCAACCACGGCTGGAGTGTCTATTTCCAGGAATAATTTCGGTTGAAGTAACATACTGTGGGGATTCAATACTCTCTGTCCTATCAACTGGCGGCTAGCGCTCACGAAACAGGTGAAGTGCTAACAGTAGAAGATACGAGCACTTCACCTCCTTTGTGGCTACGAGCCGCCAATGGACCTATCATGTCAGTGTACCAATAAGGCCAACTGGACATAATATTGACAGACGGGTGCTGTAGTATGTCAAAGCAAAGAAGACATTCTGGCAAGATGGGAAAATGACTACAGCTCAGTCAATATTGGTTCAAGAGTTATCAACCTGGTATCAAATTGTAGAAAACATTCTGATCTACAATTTCAGACCAAATTTGAAACCTTGAAACCGATATTAACCGAGCTGAAGTCATTCTCCCATCTTGCCAGAATGTCTTCTTTGCTTGTACAGTCTATAGAAAGGAGCTCCCTTCTATTGTCACAAAGCGTCCCCTCTATTATCTACCTGTCTATGCCACGATGCTACGAAGTTAGGCAGTTGG
This sequence comes from Sogatella furcifera, assembly GCA_017141385.1. Taxonomy (NCBI): domain Eukaryota; kingdom Metazoa; phylum Arthropoda; class Insecta; order Hemiptera; family Delphacidae; genus Sogatella; species Sogatella furcifera. The sequence continues at coordinate 625,542 of CM029557.1, forward strand.
AGAATGACTGTTATCAATTGTCAACTCTGTCAGGACAGTCTGAATCTGTCTACAAGGATGAATTGGAATAGCTGTTGTTGCTCTTGTTTTGATGTCCTCTGTAACACAGCTCTCCGACTGTCCTGAGAGAGCTGAGAATCAATGATGGTCAGTCGTCATCCAGCTTTTACCAGTTGAAATATTGGAAGTACAAACTTCTAACTAGTATTATATTGAATATGTTAGTTATTGATCTTCTATAAGAAATGATAATAGTTAACTGTATAAAGCTCCTGCACTTTAAGAAATTATCATAGATTTGATGAGAAATACGTAATATTTCACCATCCTTATCTTGATAGAAAAGCATCCAATCTATCATTGTATTCAAAACTTTCAGATATGATTTTTTTCATATCTATTCTTTGGTATCATATCTATTCTTTATTCAATAGTATTCTTTGGATAATGTGGTTCAAATTGTTTTCAAAGTTTTTATTTGGTCCACTATTTTGATAATATAATAATGCCGAAGTCGCTTTTTTCAAGTTTATAATAGTTCCACTATAGATCCATTCATACAGCTGGTACATGATTCAACACGAGCGTATATACCTGTACACATGTACCATGCATGGGGTATGCTGTATATCGTGTATAATACAGGGTGTGCCATAATTCCACTACGGATGTGTGCGCTGGCTGAGCTGAAAGGGCGGAAAATTCCCCAAGGAAAGGGCTCAGGCCCCGAAATAGGGATAGTCACCTGTTTATATATTCAGTAGAGCCCAGCCCAACATATGCCCTGCATTTTGGAGGACCTGCTATAGTCTCTTCAAGCAAAGAAGGCGTTCTGACAAGATGGGGAAATGACTCCAGCTCGATCGATATTGGTTTGAAAATCGTACATTTGGTCTCAAATTGTAGAGCAGAATATTTTCTACAATTTGATGTCAATTTTATAACTCTGGAACCAATATTGATCGAGCTGGAGTCATTTTCCCTTCTTGCCAGAATGTCTTCTTCGCTTGGACAGACTATATGTAGTCTATTTCCTACTCTTCATACAATGATGTACTGTGTACTTGGGTCGTGGAATTTTCTATGTGGTAGGGTATTATTGTGCAGTGATTAACCTTCTAATGTTCGATTTTGTGCGTATTTTGGAACAGTTCTCCGAAAACTTGTATATGTGCTCTATATTATGGACCATTATTGGATAAATTATTGACTTTCATTACGGTTTAATGTAGCCTAAGTGAGGTATATTTATTTAATTATTCAACAGAAACTATTGAACTTATTGGTTAAAAACACAGACTTATTTCCAAAACGTCATTATACCAAACTATGATGAATAATAAAGTTTGAAACTAGGTTTTATATTGAGAATTCAATATTAAGAATTTCTAGTCCAGGAGAAATATCATATTATAAAAATTTTGAATTCAGAGCATAAGAATATTCCGATTCACCAAATTTTCACACACTTGTTTTTTCACAGTTTGTATAGGCTATTAAAAGTGTGGCCATTTAGTGTCATACTTTTGATTGGTTAGCTCTCTCCAATCCACCATCTTTTTCCAACTCCATAGGATTCACATTGGAATAATACGCTAATCCACAGGAATCCTCCAGATAAACACAGGGTATGGTTCACACATGCATTCATAATACATGGGAACATTAGACAGTTCCTACATCTGAATCAATCCATAATCATTTATTTAATAGGAAAATTTATATGGAAACCAGAACTACTGTATAGCAGAATAATTGAAGCTGACGCCAAAAAATTTGACCATTTTGTCATTTTTTTGCTCGGGATGTAACCTACTAACAGCTGATGTGAAACCTCTATTGTCTTCTCTGACAATATGGCTCATAGCCTTATGACAACTCTAATTGACAACATAAACTGACAAATTGCACAAGGAGCAGACGAAACCGCCTATATTTTGGCGTCAGGAACAGTAGAACACCGATTATCCGAACTAATTGGGACCGGGATCAATTCGGATAAGCAAAATTCGGATAATTGGAAATGGAATTGTAATAAAGAAAAACAATTTGTTGAACATGGAATAAACTTTGTTACATGGGTAAAGTACAGTGTAGTGATATCAAATTAATATGGAAAGCAAAATAAATACTGTACTAAACTACGGTACAGTAATTTTACAATGAGAATTAAATAATACATGTTATTATAATACACGCTGTATTAACTACCGGCTACTGTTCACAGGTGTTGGCAAACAATCATTAGCAACATTACACGTATCCCTACATCTATATTCACTTTCAATATTTACTCACAACCGTCCATTCAATAGAAACATTCGTATGAAATTTTCATAGCTACATCTAAATGGGCTACCACTAGTAATTGATAGTGGATATGTATACCCATGTATACTTGTATTGTCTATACAAGCAAAGAAGACCCTCTGGCAAGACGGGAGAGTGACTCCAGCTTGGTCGAGAATTTGTTCAAGAATTATAAATGTGGTGTTAATAGTAGATCAGAATGTTTCCTACAATTTGAGATCAAATTTGAAGTTTTTGAATCAATATTGACCGAGCTGGAGTCACTTTCTTATCTTGCTGGAGGGGCTTCTTTGATTGAACACCACTTGTAATAGAAACTCATTCATGATGTGAATGTGTGGCAAGCCTCCTATGAATGTCAAGGGGCACATATGTGACGTAGAAGAGGGAGTTTCAGAATGATATTTTGGGAGAGGTTAGAGAGTTGGTCCAGGGTGGGGGGGGGTGCATGCCTAGGGGTGGGCTTGTTCAGGGGGGCTCCCCCGGGGGGGGGGCTTGTCCAAGGGGGGAGTTTAGGGGTGTTCGGGGTACCCTACCTGGTCAAAACCAAGCGACTTGCCCAGGACACGAAGTTTAATGAAAAATCGATTTCGGGGAACAGTTAGAGATGGCGCCAAAACCTAAGGCGGTTGGCGAATGACCGTTAACGATTCTCAGCTCTGTCAGGACAGTCTGTGAGCTGTTTGCGTAAGTGCATTGAAGCGAGTAGGACTCCAGCTATACTGATTGACTCTCGGAAACAGCTCCAGACCGTCCTGACTGAGCTGAGTGCTGATAACAGGTGTTCGTCATCCGATTCAATTTTTGGTACCGGCAATTTAGTCTGTCCAGGCAAAGAAGACCCTTTGGCAAGATGGGAAAATGACTCGAGCTCGGTCAATATTGGTTCAAAAACTATCAATCAGATCTCAAATTGTAGGATACATTCTGACCTACAATTTCAATCCAAATATATCATTTTTAAACAAATATTGACGAAGCTGGAGTAATATTCCCATCTTGCCAGATGGTCTTTTCTGCTTGGGCAGACTATACCTGGATACTTTTCCTGCCCTCTAATGTTACCTGACCACTGGAGAATTCCTTTTTATGGTGAGGGGTGGGTAAGGGTAACATGTAAGTATACATGTGAGCTGAATTTGAAATCAAAACAAGGCCTCGGAAAAACTGTGTGTGTGTCTGAAAACAGGTTGGGAAATGTGCTTGTAGAGGTTGGGAAAGCTGGAAAATTTTAGATGGGAGGGGTGAAAAGGCTGGAAAATGTAGGGTAGGTGGTTGGAAAAGCTGGATATTGTCGAGAGTGGGGTGGAAAGTCGTTGAAGGTAAGGAAAATGTTGAACAGGAGGTTAGAAAAGCTGGAAAATTTTGTAGTATAGGTGTAGAGGTTGCTGGAAGAGCTGGGAAATGAGGAAGGGGTAGAGAAGGGGGTTCTCCAGTAGTAACAAAATGTTCAAGCTCCAAAATTGCTTGCTCTTTTTCAAGGTATCACTCTCGGTTCCCGGTTAGTCATCACAGTTGGATGAACTATTGATTTGTTCAAAAGTGTTGGTGGATTAGTTTTTAATTCTTTATTGCAGAAATAGATCATATTTGAATTTGATTAGAATATTTGAAATGAATAATGAGCACCAAGCATTCACTTATACATCATTATGCAATTCATCAATTGGAAAAGCTCGATCAATATAAGCTGAAAAACGCCACTCTCAAGGTACCCAATGCCTTGCTCTACACACACTTTCAAGTCGTTTACAAATGAATTTCACTATTTATTGATTCAGTATACTTTAGTAGCTGATAAAAGAGTAGACAACTTCGATATAATATAGTTATGTGAATAGAGTAGTGATGGCTAGTGCAGCGCAGCTAGAGCTGGGTAGCTCAAGCTACCCGGTTCTATTTGCCGCTTGGGAATCCTATATTTAAATTCAATTCTATTGATGACTGACCACCTAACACTACTCAATGTAAGCTGAGGAATGCCCCTCTTGGATGTTGTTCTATTGGTGGCTGACAACTCCCTTCACTCTGTCGACCAATCACAAGCCAGTACAAGTCCACGCCCGCAACGCCCTCTCATTGGCTGATGTCATTACGTCATCATGGCCTAGCATAGGCGGAGCTTGAAAGCGTGTATAATGGAGTTCGAAGCGAATCACCTTATTGCTATTGCCATCTGCTGGCTGAATTCGGAACTAACTTATTTCGAAAGTTTTCTCAAGAAAGTTGGTAAGGGCAGTGAAAATGGCTATAATTTCCAGTTTGTTTGTTATGTTTCCAATCTTTTTTTGGACATGTATATTTTCAGGATTCGCCTGCAGAAATCTCGCGCAGGGCGCCAAAACACCACACGAAGGCCCGGCAGTACGTTATATAGTACAGCACATTCAGCTATATTCATACATGATGAATTATAATCATGTAATTTTTTTAAAATCTCATTATTGGATAGACAATAAAAAGCAATACTCTCATAATAATGATATGCACTGTGATTCACAAATTTAGATTCTAGTAATGTCTGAATGATGCTTTCCGAGCTAATAAATTCAATTACTCGCAAAACTGCTTCGCACCATTGGCGGCTCGTACCCACGAAACAGGTGAAGTGCCCGTATCTTTTAATGTACAGCACTTCACCTGTTTCGTAGGTACGAGCCGCTAGTGCTTCGCACATCATTTATTTCATTCGTCTAGCAGCAAATCAACGCGCACTGGACCGTTAATTTTGCTGTAATTAATTTCATGTCGCACACCCTGTATATAATTATATCCTAATATGTCTCCCTCAATATACATATATATTAGGGCTTTCCATCACATTGCATTCTGGTAATGAATAGATATACAATGAGTATCTACCTAAAATACAGATATATCAGGACTTTTTATCACTCTGAATCCTGATTATGTATAGTTATACATTTGGTATCTCTCTGATAAACAGATACACTACGACTTATCACTCTCCATCATGATTATATTTGGATATATAATTATATTTAGGTTATATATATATATATATATATATATATATATATATATATATATATAAAATTAGTAACTCCCTTAGTCACAAATATATCAGGGCTTTTTATAACAATGCATGCTTGTAAACGTATGTATTACAATAATTATCAGTATATATATTCAATTAGTAGTCACCTAATATACAGATATAAAAAGGTTTCATTTTGTAATTTTGCATGGCAATAATATAATAATTTATCTACCCAATATTACTCTGAAATACCAGTGTATATGATATAGACACGGTTATTCAATTAAGATAGATATATAGAGATTGTATGATCAGTCTCCATGGACAGTCTGATACATTGAAAATAATGTACTTCATTTTGGTAATATACTTATTAACGATATATTATTATAAGATAAATATTTATCTTGAATACAGATATAGCCTACTACGGCTCTATATTTCGCTATATCTCGACAATATACATGTATACAATATAAGCTCCTTTCCAAAATACGGATAATCACGGCTCTATTCTCGTAATATACAATTATACATGTGTATCAGAGCTTTTTTAAGTTTTTGATTTTCATTCCCATACACAGTTATTCATTCTGAAATACGGATATACCATAGCTCCATTTGTTGTACTGAATTTCATTAATATACAGGTGTATAAAGGCCTTTTGTCATACTTTTTCCCTCCTATCTATATCTATAGGGGTTATTGTGTTTCTGGCGCTGTGGGACTGGGATGTACGTGGTGTGAAACGGACGTTGTAAATAATTATAATGGCCTGTGATAATTAATTTAATTAATTTCAATTGATTAAGTTCGAAGGCCAGTCATTGTGACATCGCGATAAGGCCCGGATAGTCTGACCAAGAAAAGAAGACATTCTGGCTAGATGGGAAAATGACTCCAGCTCGATCAATATTGGATCAATAATTATAAATTTGGTCTCAAATTGTAGGGAACATTCTGATCTACAATTCTAGACCGAATTCATAATTTTCAAACCGATATTGAATGAGCTGGAGTCATTTTCCCGTCTTGCCAGAATGTCTTCTTCGCTTGGACAGACTGTACTAATGGACATCATGTGGAATTAATTATTATTGGGTATTGGTAATGAATTGCTGCTGTATTGTCACACCTTTCGACTATCGAGTATCTAAAAAGTCGATAATGGATGCTATTTTAGAATATCGAAAATGTCGATATTGTATTGCATTGTAGCACGCTTATTTAGTTAACTTATTTGAGTATCGCCGCTAATCTATCTAGCTGTTAGTCTGGTTTCATTCCTAAAATCTGTTCAATGAGTATTAGGAATGATATGTATTATGCAGAATGATTATAAGCCAAACTAAACATAATTATAATTTATTGAGAGATAAAATAAAATAAATAAAATACCCTTTTTTAAACTTTGAAAGTATTATTTTTACACAATGCTTTTGAATAATACTTTTAAAGTTTAAAAAAGGGTATTTGATCTATTCTATTTTATCCATCAATTAATTTCAATGATTTCAATAAGTTTGGAGTTCAATTTCATAATTTGTTGATCAGCTGTCGCCAAAAAATAATTTGGGCATAGCTAAATGACAAATCTCATTAAAAAACTCAGGCTTTTGAAGTGTACTAGAAGCACACAAAACTTCCTAATTTTTTAGCGTCGCTATCACCCTGCGTCGGTTACGTTATAAACTACATAATCTTCAAAACCTCTATAGTAAATAAAACTATCCACTTATTCAAATTTCAATACATTAGACCTACATGTCCAAAAAACTCTTCAAAAGCCAAACTGACCAAACCCAGCTCACCAAAACAATTTGTCACACATCAACAACTGTCTTCCTTTGTCCAAAAACCGTTTGTCGAAATTCCATTCCGTCCAGTTGAAAAAACCCAACTCTCTTCCACAATCCATTATTATTGGTAAACACAGCACACCAACAAAAAATCTCCATATTTTCCATTTCCGCAGTCTTTGTGCGAAAATCGATCAAACGGCCCGAAAAATCTTCCTCGAATTTCCTCCCCACAAAGCAATCTTTGACACGTCAAAGTCGAAAAATAATAATCACAACAAAGCGTCGAATTTCAATTGAACAGAAAGCGCAAAAATTCAAAATTCCCGCTCACTCATCAGACGGGGGGCATGTTCTCATTGAACAAAGATTTGAAATTCGCGCGCTGCTCGCTTTGTTCTGCAGTTGTGACAACAGCGCAAACACTAATTTGATAAACGCTTATTCAAGTTTATTTAGGTGGAAGTTGCTGAACAATGTAGAGTCTGTCCAAGCAAAGGAGACATTCTGCAAAGATGGGGAAAATGACTCCAGCTCGGTATAAATTGGTTCACAAATTATAAATTTAGTATCAACATGTAGAAAACATTATGTTCTACGATTTGAGATATAATTTATGATCATTGAATCAATATCGACCGAGCTGGAGTCATTCTCCCATCTTGTCAGAGTGTCTTCTCTGCTTGGACAGACTATATGTCTCTTTGTGATGTCACCTGTGGGTTTGTTTGCTGATTCCACATGGATGTTTTATCTCGCAAAATGTCGATTCACATTTCGAGATTCGAGATTCCCTTTTCGATGGCATTCGCATTCCAGCTTACAATATAATACATGGTAGAAACATAGAATGAGTGTATACTTTATCAAGGTCTGCTTATTCTGGGGCAGAATATTATTGTGTTTATTATTAAAATTATATTTCTGAATAGTATTAGTGGTTATATCGTTTGTTTGGCTAGAGGAGAGTGTTAGGCTGTACCTAACTTCGCCAACTAATATAGAATTAAAGGCAGCAATGATATTCCATTCTAGATATTCGTTTGAACAATCGGTCAGGTAAGATAACTTCAGTAATTGAAATAATCTTCAATTATTGAAATTTATGTGAAAGGATTTGTAAATGGTTCAATATATTTGAGAAGATAGCTGAAACCAAAAAGTTAGTCGGTTCCGTCTGTCTCTTGTACGTGATGTGATCTACTAACAGCTGATCTAAAACATCTATTTTCTCTCTTGACTTCAAAAAACATCATAATAATCTATTCACGATCACTTGAGATGGAATAAACAAATTTTTTGAGTGTGTATGCGTGTAATGGGAGGTCATCTTCTATGCGAAACTTTTGGCCACAGATCAACAGCTGTAGCCAACCACAGCTCAAGACAACAGTCTTGAGACAAGACAAGTCGGACTGTAGCCAATCACAGCTCCAGAAAAGAGTCAGCTGTTCGACTACAGCCAATTTTTTCTCATAGAAGGAGACCTTCCAATACACGCACACACACACACACACACACACACACACACACACACACACATACACACACACACACACACACACACACACACACACACACACACACACGCAAAAGGTTTGTTTATTTCGTCTCAAGTGATCGTGAATGGACTATAAGCGTAGATGAATGACAACAACATTGCGCTGTTATTGACAACATCGGCTGTTGGAGCGCACAATGAGCAGACGAAACAGTCTCACTTTTTGCATCAGCTATACTAGTCTATAAGAATTGGAGCATAGCTATAGTCTGTCCAAGCGAAGAAGACCCTCTGGCAAGATGGGAAAATGACTCCAGCTCGGTCAATATTTGATCAAGTATTATAAATGTTGTCTTAATTGTAGATAAAATTGTTTCCAACAATTTTAAATCGAATTCATAATTTTTAAACCAATATTGATTTAGTTTGTGTCATTCTCCCATCTTGCCAGAGGGTCTTTTTCGCTTGGAGAGATACTCTTCTGTTCAATAATATGAATGATAGCGAGTACGATTTGGAAATCTACCTATTGCCATTCATCATTAAAGCCTTTCATTAAAAGCTTGCCATCGTAATTAATGAATGGAAAACGTATTGCTGGAAAGCCTACATTGTTCCTGTTGCAATCTATTTCAATGTCGATTTACGTGTGCTAAGCAGCATGCTGCATGGAGCAAAAACCAGCAAAATTGGCGTTTGTGAAATGACTTTAATCGATGCTCAGCTCTGTCAGGACAGTTTGTGAGCAGTCTACGTAAGCAGGACAGCTAAGCTGATGTTTTTCTCGACTCGATATGCTTTCGGAGACTGCTCTACAACTGTCCTAACAGAGCTGAGCATTGATAACAGTCGTTCGCCAAGCGACAGTTTTGTTGGAGCGGCACACAATATCGACCCAGATGTAGATTATACTTGTTTCCATTGATGAATCCTTGATAAAGTCTGTCCAAGCAAAGAAGACCGTCTGGCAAGATGGGAGAATGACTCAAACTAAATCAATATTTGTTCAAGAATTACTATAAATGCGGTCTTAATAGTAGATCAAATTGTTTCCTACAATTTGAAATCGAATTGATAACTTTTGAACCAATATTGACCGAGCTGGAGTCATTTCCCCATTTTGTCAAAGGGTCTTCTTTGATTGGATAGACTATATGTGTGTGTGCTAAGTCAACTGATGAGTGTTGATGAGTCTCTGGTATCAGGTTTCTCTTTGATGGTGTTTCAGCCGGAGAATATCGATTGAAAGGATGAAGGGGAGGAAGAAAATGGCGGAGGACTAGGGGGAAAGGGTGAGAGGTGGGAGAGAAATGGAGGAGGTTAAGGGGAAGAGAATGAGAGGAAGAAGAGGATGACGAAGGGGAAAATGGAAGGAAGTAGATGGTGAGATAATATGGTGAGGATTAGGATATGGTGACTAGGAGATTATACACATATAGTATACAATATAGATTGTTTATATAAATATATATTCTATCATAATAATTTTGATCTCTTTGATTCTTAGTTGTTATTGATTGAACTTTTATTGAACTATTGTTAGATGTCATTGAATTTGAAACTTTTTCTTTTCAGGTGAGTTATCTAAGACAAATATGAACGCTCTACTGCAATATTGCGTAAGTAAGAGAATTCTATAAAACCTTCAATTACACATAACATCATCCCACTACACACTAGATTATTAGGCTGCATTATATACAGGTAACTCGATTGAACACTATTTTCGAAAGGCTTTCATATTTTTAAACATGTTACAAAGAGGTTTAAATGGACATCAGCTGTAGGAGCGCACAAGGAGCAGACGAAACCGCCCAAATTTTTAGCATCAGCTGATAATACTACCATTATCATCCGCCTCAACTCTTCTACTGAATCACTACCATTCATTCTCCTTCTTCATCTACTATTTCTCTTACTCTAATGTATTCATTATATAGAATCTTCTCACTTCTCACTCTGTCTTCTCTTTCCTTCCCATTTTAACCTCATACAATCAATCTAACCTTCATTCTTTTTCTTTCTCTCCTTCATCCTCTGTTTCCTTCTCGATTCTTCTTCTACGTATACTTCACTATATTCACTACTAGCCGGCAGGCTCGCTTCGCTCGCCTTCTACGCCTAGCCAGGGGGCTCCGCCCCCTGGACCCCCGACAGTATCAGCAGTGTCAGTGAGTGAAACAGGCTCGCTTCGCTCGCCTGCATGACCTCTGTCAGTGTAAGCTGAGACAAAAAGGCTCGCTCGCCTGCAAATTCCGTTCAGAAGGGATTCAAAACTTATTGAACATAGCATTTCTAGACCTAATCTGGACCTGTTCCCCAAATTTCGACATTTTCTACCAATTTATTTTCGAAAAATCCAAGAAAAACTCTGAAAATTCCAAAAAATAGTAAAACACTGATATTTAGCGTAACCTTGGGAACTATATTGGACATAGTTTGAAACTTGATTCAATATCTTCAAAATTAGTTCATTCATAATCTCGCTGAACCATTCAATTTACAGTAAGGATTGGTCGTATCAACGCGGAAGATATACAACCCGCAATACATCTACAATTTTGAAAAACCTGATTACTGGCGTAATCTCGAACAGAATTCAAAAATATCTTAACACAACATTTCTAGACCTTATCTGAACCTACCTACCAAATATCAACATTTTCTACCGATTGGTTCTCGAAAAAATTGAGAAAACGCCGAAAAACTATAGAAAAACTTAAATATTTGGCGTATCCTTGAAAAGTTCTTGGAATCCGTTCTTAGCGCGCGTCTAAACGTCCAACTGAACATGCCTGCCAAATTTGAACGCATTCGCTTCAGTGGATTTTTAGTTCTGGTGATGAATCAGTCAGTCAGTCAGTCAGTCAGTGCCATTCCGCATTTATTGATATAGATATCTTTCATCCTATCCCATCCATCCTCCTTTTTTCTCTTTCTTCCGCTCCTTCATCCTCTGTTTCCTTCTCGATCCTTCTTCCTTTCTTCTCCTATCAAATCCTATTCTACTCACTATATCACTGTCCTCCAATCACTCTCACTCCCTCTCTCTCTATCTCTCTTTCTCTCACACAAAAGCAATCTCTTTCCCACTTTCTAATTGGTTGCGCGTGGCCTGGAATTGAATTTATAATGAGACAACCAATTTCCAACTGCACTACGTCTTCTTCCGATCCATCTCATTCCACCCGATTCGCGAATTCTGCTTCACATTGATCTTCTTCTTTCTCTTTATTCTCCTTTTCTCTCTCTCTTCTGGCTTTTCTTCGCGTCTCGTTTTATTCAAATCTTCCACATTATTAATTTTCACTCCTCATGTCGTATTTAACTGTTCTCTCACTATATCTGATGGTTTTTTATTCTCCTCTTCCTATAGTCTGTCCAAGCAAAGAAGATCCTCTGGCAAGAACGGAAAATGACTCCAGGTCGGTCAATATGGATTAGAAAATTATTGATTTGGTTTCGAATCGTAGGAAACATTCTGATCTACAATTTGAGGTCAAATAAATATTTTTTGAATTAATATTGACACAGCTGAAGTCATTCTCTCATCTTCCCAGAGGGTCTTCTTTGCTTGGACAGACTATACTCAGTCACCGTATTAGAATTGGGTCAAACAAATTTTTTTATTATTCTATTTTTTATAGCTGACGTCTTGTGCGCTTCAACAGCTGATGTTCTTTTTTGAAGTTATGATTCAGCTATGCCTAGATAATGTTTTTGAAATCAAAATAGGCAATTGATCCTTTACATCAGTGGCACTGGCGACTCGTGCCCACGAAATAGGTGAAGTGCTGTACAGTAAACGGACACTTCACCTGTTACGTGGGTACGAGCCGCCAGTGATCAGTGGTCAGACGAAATTGCCTGATTTTTTGGTGTTGTTGTCAGCCATAGTAAATCGAATTGACAGAAGTTGATGGTACAGAGATACAGGAATTGATGTGGACTCACAGAATGATTCATAGATACATGAGAAAAGATAGATAGATAAAATTTCTTCATTTTCCACTTTGTACAACACAAGTTATGTGGGCGAAGTTAAGGCACAAGAGCCCCTCTTCCACTTGACCCACAGTATTAAATGGAATGAAATATGATAGATAGAGGTATGACAAATATGAGAATGATAGATAGACAATGATAATAAATAGATACGGAGAATGATACAGTTAGTAAGTCCTTGTTTCACCCAGGAAGTGCTTCCATCTACCGTGGATTTTCATAAATTCATCGCTGATCAATCAGGAACGAGTATGGGCGGAGCTTAGGAGGCGTGTCTCATGTGTTGATTGTTACCTAGTACCTGCTGCTACCTACCGGGAGAAACTGGAAAGATATTAACGAACGTTTCTGATTTTTTATTCAATTTCCATTTCTCAGTAATTTAAATAATATCACTTTCAAGTGGTTAACAGAATTAACTGATGAATTAATTTTGTCTCAGAAAAACAAAAACGTATTCCCCTTTATTCTTCTTCCTTTTCTTCTTTTTCCTCTGTTTCTTCTTTTTTGTCATCACCTTCTCCCCTTTTTCACATTTCTCCTACTTCTTCAAACTTGTCTTAGACTGAATAACTCACATAACCATTATAATATGACTAAACATTATTTTTGTTCTTTCCTCCTCATCCTACTCATTCTTCTCCACCTCTACCTCCTTCTTCTTCTTCTTCACCACCTCCACCTCCTCCTTCTTCTTCTTCTTCTTCTTCTTCTTCTCCTTCTTCTTCTTCTTCTTCTTCTTCTTCTTCTTCTTCTTCTTCTTCTTCTTCTTCTTCTTCTTCTTCTTCTTCTTCTTCTTCTTCTTCTTCTTCTTCTTCTTCTTCTTCTACTTCTTCTCTCCCTTCTTCTCTTTTCGTTACCACTCTTGTTTCTTTCATGCGCGTCTAGTCCAATAAGGCAGTCGGCAGTCCTGACAAATTTCCTCTGGGAAATCCGCACTCTGTGTGAGTGTATACTTTACACTAACTAATGTAACTTCCTATCTCAACTCCGTCGTATCCCTCATCTAATACGTGCTACGCCCGATCGGAAGTTGCATCGGACAGAGTATACAGACTACTGCAGTGAAAGCAAGGAGCCGGCTGCAGATTCCAGAATCATTATTCCAGAATTCCAGGCTCCAGGTTCTACTACTGTGCTGGTGCATTCCGGACGACTGGAGAGACTGGAGGAGGAGGAGGAGAAGGAGGAGGAGGAGGAGGAGGAGGAGGAGGAGGAGGAGGAGGAGGAGGAGGAGGAGGAGGAAGGAAGAGGAGGAAAAGATGAGAAGAAGAGGTGGATGGATAGATAAAATTACTTTATTTGCACGTTGTAAAAAAATTACGAAAGTTTTGTGGGTGAAGTTGAGGCATGCAAGCCCCTTCTTCCACTCGATCCTGAAGAAGAAATAGAGAAAGAGGACGAAAAGGATAAATATATATACAAGGAAAGAACAGGAATAATTGGTAGGCCGATTATAAAGACGGTAGAAGAAAATTTTGAAGAAGGAGTAAGAACAAGAGATGGAAGATATAAAAAGGAAGTGGAAAGAGATGAGAAAAAAGAAAAGAAAGAAGGAGGTATAAGAAATAGAAGAACAATATTGGAGGAGCTAGAGGTTATAGAGAGTATAGCTGACGCCAAATCACGAAACAGGTGAAGTGCCCGTATCTTTTACTGTACAGCACTTCACTTGTTTCGAGGGCACGAGCCGCCAGTGTACTAAATAGGTTGGCTCTTTCGTCTGCTCCTGTTGTCGCTGCATCATAGCTGCTGTTTTTTTAATTATTATTATTTATTAAAAAAAAAATTATAATAATCACTAATTATTGACTTCTTTTCTTATTAAGATGTGAATGGAAAAGCTAGAGCACATTCTGTTAAAACGAAGAAGACATTCTGGCAAGATGAGAGAATGACTCCAGCTCGGTCAATATAGGTCTCAAAATCATGAATCTTAAATTGTAGATCGAACCCTACAATAATTTCAGAACAAATATTTTATTTTTCAACCAATATTGATCGAGCTGTAGTCATTTTCTCATTTTGCCAGAATGTCTTCTGTGCTTGCAAAAACTATATACCCATGTTGATTTTTTTATAGACTTTTTTTTATTACTTTTAATAAATCTAGTTTTTTCATCGTTGTGGTGTTGTAAATACATTGCAACAACACATAGAAACATGGTAGGCCTATTCATGGAAACGATGTTGCAAATTGAACAGAGAAGAGAATAATTGGAAGATGAAAATAAAAAAGGGAGAGAGACAAAGATACATTGTTAGATAGTAACACCGAATGAATGAGTGGAAGATAGAAAGAGAAAAGAGAAAGAGAGTGTTTGAGTAGGAGAGGGCAAAATTAGGACACGCCAGAGTGAATGAACGAGAGAGAACATCAGAAATATTCCTATACAGTGTATGTGTATTGTGTAATGTGTATGCATGCATTTGTGTAATGCTGGACAACACGGCCTTCCCTATTAACTTCCCCCTGCTAATCATAATATGACACAGCGTATGACACTATGACAGCGTGTATCCTTCCGTGCAAACTGGACACAAATATACTTCCATGAAATTTCGCGAATTTCGTGATGATATGTGGCCTGATAATTCGAGAATTCCATGATAATACATGATGAGATAATTCCTGAATTCCATGATAATACGTGGTGAGATACTTCGTGAATTCCATGATAATACGTGGTGTGATAATTCGAGAATTCAATGATAATACGTGACATGATGAGATGAGGGAATGCACAGGGCTATCTTTGTTGATTTCGTGTACAGGAACCTGTCAGAAAATGATCCTGTGGAATGGAAAAACCAGAGCAAACAGGAATAGGAAGAACAGGAATCAAAAGGTCGAAACAGGAGTGTAAAGAGGAAACTGTTCTACGGAAAAACCCTGTGAAATTGGAAAATGGACAAGAATTGAAAGCTCCGATAGGGAAAGTTAGCATGAATGATAGTAAGCAAGGCAAAGTGAGCATAGAGGCGGCTCGTACTCATGAAACAGGTGAAGTGCTGTACATTAAGAGATACAAGCACTTCATTTTTTCCGTGAGTACGAGCCGCCAGAGGCATAAATCTGTTTTTTTAAAGTCCTGTGAAATGAGGAAATGAACAGGAATCTTGAGTATCAAACAAGAAAATTAAACAAGCTCTTTAAAATAGAATAAAGTTACTCTACATATTTAATAATTTAGCGTATGGCTTTTAATAGAAGGGAGACACATGTAGTTCTTCTACAGAATAATATCTTGTAATAGAATTATGTGAAAAGGAAAAAGTGACATTTATTTCTATTTATCAAATAATCCATTATATTGAAAACGTAACCTACGTGATGGGCCAGTTCTAGAACATTCATGGTAGTGTTATGATGGCGTAGAAATGTTATTCTCGTCGAAGTAATTTCTTAATAAAATGTTGAGTAATTATATTACTATTGTTTATATCATAATATTATCCAAATGAATCAATCATAGGATTTTTTTTTATCATTTCTCATATTAGGCTGTTCCATGTACCCTCATTCCTAATCCCAATATCAGCTGTAATGGCTTCTTGTTAGTTTGGTTCTATTTTGCTCTAAAATTTTTACAGTTCATTCAAAAGTCCCAGAGTTTTTGAACATTTTTATTTAGTGTTCCTGATCAGATCTTCATTGTTAACAGTGAACTCAATCAAAATTCAGGATTTTGTAGAGTGAAAAGTGTTTTTTAAAGTTAAAATTGTAATGTAAACATTCAGCAACCATCATCATTCATTGACTATGTAGTCTAAACATCATCATCCACTTATCACCTCTGCTTAAAATACTTGATATAAGTCGCAATTGTAACAACAAATAATAAACTAATAATAATAATAACATTAGATATTTTTGATCCTATTAGATATTTTGATATGAACGTAAAAAAATGAATGAACCAATTTGACTTTGGAAGTTTATAAAGTTGAACGTCACGTTCCTATTGAAAATACGTTTTGGACCTTGTATCAGTATTTCTATCTCATTAATATATTCTAATCTTGTTAATACGTACATGAATGATAATGATAATATAGAGTCTAGAAATGGAAGTAGAACGCTTTTGAAGTATAGTTCACAGTCCAGACTTCTAGAAGAAAATGGCTGACGAAATGACAGCCTCTGTTTGGTAGATGACTCAACGACAGGTTGACTGCCATTGGTGGAGGCGGAGCTTAGATACAGCTAGGGGGAGGAGTCAACCATCTCAAAATGGAGGACTGATTCCCAAGTTTATTTCAGTAATCAGTTATCTTCATATAGAACATCCTTCAATTATGTCACGATCAACGATGTTATTTTTTTATTTATATTGTTGATACTCTCGTTAATTTGGAAGTTTTTTGTTTTTTTTTCTTGAGGGTGATGCCCACATGGGCTCTTGGGCCTGTGCGTGGATAATGGGAAGGATGATGATGAGAGATGAATGGACCTACAGCTTTAGGTGGGTTCCGAACCACCGGGAAGCGATTTTTGAGGCTCATGAATTGAATTCAGAGGAGCCGGTCACCGTTACAACAGTGGTGGTAGAGGCACGTCGCTCATCTAATCTCACCGATTAGACGCTCTCTAGCACTGGGACAAACCGCATCCCAAGTACAATAGTTGTATTCAATACAAGTAACTTGCGGAACATCTTTCATATATTATTCAAGCTTGGATTGAATCGCCAAGGCGAATATTACACGACAATAGTTCTATGACATATTTCTATTATCAAACATCTGTGATGATTAAATATTACCGTGTAATGAACCAAATATTATAAATGATCATATTCTATATCATATATTCTCCTATAGAGAACATATTATAATATATTTGATAATAGATGTATGACATCAAAATGCTGAGGACATTGATAGATGAGAAGTGTATGAAGATGGTGTACTATTCCTTAGTCCAGTCTTTGATTACCTATGGGATTGTGGGATGGGGAGGGACAAACTTCGTTCACCTTGACCCTCTTTTAAAAGTACAAAAACTGATAATGAAAATTATTAAGCAGAAACCACTTCGCTACCCATCAGATCAGCTATACAATGAGTTCGGAGTGATGGATGCAAGACAGCTCTACTCCCTGGAAATCATTTGCAGACTACACAAAAAACCGGAAAACTTTCAATGGAGAAACCACAGTCATAACACAAGAAATAGAAACCTTCTGATCGTAAACGTTGCTAGGAAGGCAAAATATCAACGACACTACAACCACCTAGCACCAAAAATCCACAATTTACTTCCTGCACACATCAAGATGATAGAACACCCAAGAAAATTCAAAGCCGTCGTTAAAAAGTGGATTATAACAACTGGAAGACATCACATAGAAAATATTATTTCTAACAGTATGTGAGCTCACTTACCCAAAGTATTCGCACCCCCACCCAAAATTTACACCTACTCTAGCACATGGGGTTCCCATAGTTGAGTAGGTTAATTTCCAATAAAAATAAATAAAAAATTGAAACTTTATTCTCTAATTCTTTAAACACTAACTGGATTTAAATTTAAATTGTACTCATTACATTTGCTTGCTGTTTTGTTCAATTTTGTTTTTTGTTTGTTTTTTAAGGAAATAAAATTATTATTATTTATTATTTATTTACATAGAACTATTATCGTGTAATAGCGGCCTAAGCAGGGAATTGTTATAGAAAATGTTGAACGCAATATGAGCGCAGTTTATTCACTCAATTTGAATAGAATGACTTCATTCTCCAAATTCAAAAAGTCTGTACAGTAATGTCTATTTTACAACTAATCACATGAATGGTGTAAATAAAAACCAAAATAATTCTATTACGACCCCCGAGTATGAATATTGATGGAAAATTGTGATTATTTTACTCAGCTATAAGAAAGAACACGATAATTCCAGTAGTAGAAACACAAGAATCCTTTTTCGAACACAATTAAATAACCAATCCGATGAAATAGGTCACTCACGAAATTTTGAAATTAAACCATTAATATAATGAGTTGAGAGCAAAATTGAATTTTATTAGAGGTAATGATGAGTATAGGAAATCCTGAATTGAGAGGAAAATTTCGTTTCTGTAAGATAGTTAGTGGGCTATTACTGGAAATTTCAATTTGAGAGGAAAATGTTGTTTTTGTAAAGATAGTAAGTAGGATATTACTGGAAATTCTAATTTGAGAACAAAATTTAGCTCTTGGGGAGATAATAACTGGAACAATCATACTAATTGGACGTTGTTTCAGGTGAAATGTGGATAATTATTTGGAATCTTTTCCACTGTGACAGTGTGAAAATGGTATGGATTCCAGGCCGAATTTTAAAATTTTCATTACAATCTGTCTAAGCCAAGAAGACATTCTGGCAAGATAGGAAAATTACTCCAGCTAGATAGATATTTGTTTGAGAACTCCAAATTTTGTCTTAAATTGTCGATCAGAATGTTTTCCACAATTTGAGACTGAATTTTTATATTTTCAACAAATATTGACCGAGCTGGATTAGTTTTCACATCTCGCCAGAATGTCTTCTTTGCTTGGACAGACTGTATGAATTTGAGGCCGAATGTTAGAATTTTCATTACTGAAACATTGGTTTGGTTTTAAGGGGGAATGACGTAGAGTTCTCATTATCACTCCCGGAGTATGAAAATGATAATGATTGCCATCAATGTGTAAAATCAGAATTATGCTGAATTTCAGTGGTGGATTGTAAAGAGCTATAATCCAGCGTGGATGATTATGAGAAGCAGTTTTCAGTTGCAATATATTTGCATCACAACATGTTGCAGGACTTGTTGATAGGGACAATAGTGATAAGGGCTGCTTGATGTATCAGAGATTTGTTGTAGCCTTGTAACTCTAATTTAACATAATTATAGTATAGTAGGCTAATGTCCAAGCGGAGATGGAATTCAGATTATAATATCTATCATTTTAGATCATTGTAATAGTAATGATCATGTAAAGAAAACCCTCTGCCAAGATGATAAAATGACTCCAGCTCGGTCAAAATATTGATTCAAAAATTAGAAATATGGTTTTCAATTATAGAGAACATTCAGTTTTAAATCAATACTGACCTTGCTGAAGTCATTTTTCCATCTTGCCAGAATGTCTTCTTTGCTTGGTTGGACTATACAATGTATTGAATAATTGTTCAAATTCAGGTTCCATAATTTATTTATTTATTTGATCAAGATTATATAAAAAAGGAAAAAGGATTGATAGAAGGAACAAAAGAACAGGATTTCACGTGAAATAATAATACTGTCATTATAATTAGCCTACTATGAAATTTTACAATCTGATAATATTACTGTCGATGAATTTTTCTGGAGTAGACTCTTTTGTTACAAAATAATGTGTCATAAGAAGAGACTGGTTGTATATATAATATTAATCTAAGACATGTATCACGGATTTATTGCAGTAAAAATTTGGCCTCAAAACATTTGCTAAACATAATTTGAAGTCAGTAAATAAGTACTCAACAAGGAATTGTGATGAGACTTGAAGCATGTTTCCAGGACTTGTTGAAGTAAAAACTAGTCTTTAAAATGCGAGTGTTTGATAGCTACATCAACAAATTCACGTTGTATGAGGGGTAAAAATACCCCTTTGACGGGGACGTTTCATGAGATGAAGAGTGGCGGCTCGTGCCCATGAAACAGGTGAAGTGCCCGTATATTTCACTGTATAGCACTTCACCTGTTTCGGGGGCACTTCACCTGTTACGAGCCGCCAGTGGGCTGTATTTTTAATGATCACCGCTGTTATATGAATATTTCAGTGATGGAAGCTGGGAGGCTATGTGAGTTGATTTATTATGTTTTGATGATAATTATGCTGACTTTATCTACGGAGTTGTATTTGAGGGTGAAATGAGCTAATGGCTGTTCATTTGACATGTTTTAGTGCTTGATTTACAATCTTAAAATGTTGATGAATGTCTTTTAGTCGATACTCACTGAACAGATAAAACGCAATGTACAGTATAATCCATCATCTATCTTCTATGTTATAACCTATCAATATTTTTAATCACGATCCACTGGCGGCTCATACCCATTAAATAGGTGAAGTGCCCGTATCTTTCACTGAACAGCACCTAAACTGTTCGTGGGCACGAGCCGCCAGTGTATGATCTCACAATGTGAAGAATATTTCAACGGCGTGACTTTCAAGCTTATGGGATGGATTCTATATTTGTTCTTGGGTTTAATTTGATAAAAGGCATAGGTCCACACAGATAACTTATTGCAGGTTACAGGTCGAAAACTAACTCTTTTTAAAGACAATAATTACGGATTAAATCGAAATAATAATTATTCAGTTCAGTTCAACTGAACTGCAAGTAGAAATTGGACAAGTGAAACTAATTCCACAACTTTTGCCAGGTTCGTATACTCCAACAACTGATGTAGTCAATATCGGAGTTGTCATTTAGCTATGCCTGGACAATGTTTTGGGAATCAAAAGAACCAAGATACTTCACAACAGCTGTTGGTAGGATAGGATACGTTATGTACAGGAGTCAGAGTAAACCGACTGATTGAAACAGGTGAAGTGCCCGTATCTTTTACTGTGTAGCACTTCACCTGTTTCGTGAAGATTCCAGATTGTACATATATCACTGGCGGCTCGTACCCACGAAACAGGTGAAGAACCCGTATCTTTTACTTAGCACTTCACCTGTTGTGTGGGTTCGAGCCGCCAGTGATACATGTACAATCTGGAATGGAAATTGAACTATCCACTTTTTGTTAGCTATAGTATTTGAATTAGATGTGGGCTATGTATATTCTATGATGCAAAATGATACTGGTATAACTCAACAAAAACAAATTCCTTTTGGGGCCTATCACCACCCATCCCCTTCCACATTACAACAGTTTCCCTTGGAAATTGAGGCTAGCCCCGTAATATAGGGGTAGATTACGCATAAGGAAAGAAACCGAATTGCAAGCATGATGAGTGGCGGCCAAATTATAGGGGATGAAAAAATGAAAAATGTCCACAGAGCGAAGAATTTCTCGACTGGCTTAGGGGCTGACACTGTCCTACACAGCCGGGGATAATATTATGCATTCCTACATTACTGAGCTGTTCAGGAAAAGGGGAGGAAATGTTTTCTGTTCAAAAATAAGAAAAAAGGAAGAATTATTCAACCTACCTGCGGGTGGAGTTCGGGTAGTTCTGTCCTTGTTCATTTGTTGGCTAGATGAAGTTTCCTTTCTTTCTCTATCTGTGGTTTTAATTCTTTTTCCTTGATGTTCTGCCCTTGTTCCCTCAATTCCTTGATGTGATGGTTCTCTTTTTCTATCTGTGATTCTTCATTTTGCTTTCTCATGATGTTTTTTTATCGATTCTTTCTCCTTTCTCTTTCAATGTACTTGTACGTTCTCATATTTCCCCTTTATCTTTCTTTGTATATCCATCTCTCTCCTAAGTTTCTTCATTTTTCTTCCCTCAATGTCACAATTAAATTTTCTAAATTTCTCTATCTTGTTGTTCATTTTCCGCTCAAATTACCTCTCCGTTTAGTTGTAATTTTGGATCTGTTGTAATGCTTCTCTGTTCATATGGACGTAATTTATTCTTTTCTCATTTTCCATCTTTATTCCCTCCCACTTTTCCGCTTTAATTCTCTCCTCGTTATTCTACTTACTTTTTTTTGTTGTTCCCCATTATTTCCTGGTTTTCTTTCTCCCGACCTCAAATTTTACTTCGTAATTCTTGTTGTCATTGCAGCCTAATTCTATTTTAATTCTCATTCTTTTTCCACTCATGCCGTTTTACCACCTTACTGTTCTACCACTGTCGGCTCATGTTTACGAAATAGGTGAAGTGCCCGTATCTTCTACTGTACAGCACTTCACCTGTTTCATAGGCACGAGCCGCCACAGTCTCTTTTCTCTATTTCTACAATGTATTATTATTATGTCAATGGCTCAACAGTCCCTGATGGCCCTAGTCCTACTAGTTTCATATTTACTTTACTATAACACATCAGATAATAATCATCAACCTGGATAGAGGTAACGTGTGGTTAGCACGTTGATCCTCTCAACCATAAGCTAGCTTCCGTAAACAACTTCTTAAATGTATACTTTTGATTAATGAATATCTCACTCTCTTCCTTACCCTGTGTCCTGCTTTTTTCATTTCTGTTCATCTACTTAAGTGAGTATTTTTCCTTTTCTTTCTTCCCAGTTCTCCCTCTCCTTCCCACTATATTCCTCGTGGTATTCTCTTTCTCTTCTCTCTATATCCTCTTCCTTAGCTCTCTCACCCTCTCTCCATTTCCTCGTTAAATTTTTCTCATTTCCCTCTTGTCATCCAGCATTTCAACCCCTACTCCTCTACCTTTTTCGGTGTAATTTTCGTTTTTTTTCTGTACAAACCTGGAGGCGAGTTCCATCTCTTTTGGCAGGGAAATAATAAGCTTTGGATTTACGAATTCTTTCATTTAATCTTTTCGTTCGCCTGTCCTAGTGCAAAGCATAGGGAACAGAGGCTTATCTGTCATTCACCATAGGCCTGTGCCTATTTAGGACTTGTTCATTCTAATTCCAACAAAACATTTTCTCCCATACCTTTCTCTTTCCATTCACTTTCTCACTCTTTCTCTCTCATTTTTCATTTTTATTTTGTATAGTCTGTACAAGCAAAGAAGACCCTCTGGCAAGATGGGGAAAATGACTCAAGCTCGGTCAATATCGGTTCCAAAATTATCAATTCAATCTCAAATTGTAGGAAACGATTTGATCAACTATTAAGACCACATTTATATTTCTTGAACACATATTGACCAGGAGTCATTTTCCCATCTTGCTAGAGGATCTTCTTTGCTTGGACAGATAATACTACTGCTTCTCTTTTTTCTGGATTCAAGTTTACCAGAGTGATTGAAAATGTATAGTCTGTCCAAGCAAAGATGACCCTCTGGCAAGATGGGAAAATGACTCCAGGTCGGTCGATATTGGTTCAACAATGATTTGGCCTCAATTGTAGGAAACATTCTGATCTACAATTTAAAACCAAATTAATGGTATTTGAACGAATATTGACCGAGCTGGAGTCATTTTTCCATCTTGCCAGAGGGTCTTCTTTGCTTGGACAGACTATAGCTACCATTTTATTGAGAAAGAATTCACCTAATAATCTCCAACTGGATGATTGATATGAATTAAACTATCTAGACTATTGAATAGTTCAGTAATAGTGATTTGACAACATATTGTCTTTTCATTTAATATGGATAACTACCACAATATCACCTTCATAAGTACTCAAAAAGTTAATAATTCCCAATAATTAATTAATTTATTACAAATTGGATCAAGAACTGTCTTCATCCAACTCAATTTGTTGATATCTCAATAGTTTCCTGAACAGTTGATAGAAACCCTGAAGCAATACACTACAATCTCCATTCATTTTGCATACTTGACTTGCTCCTCTATTGTCCCTCCCATAAGCCAACTACTCTCATCATCCAATCTATTAGATTGACTTCTAGGAATTTGCATTCAAATATCAAACAGGGCTTGATGAGTTAGGGGGAGTTGGGGGGTTGGTTGAAGCTATTCAAATGATTAGACCCCATCTGATGTAACCTTCGAGACGGCCTAACACGTATTAAACGGAGGGTGCAATGTATTTCGAGCAGGAAGTTATATCGGGTGTTCTTAAGATGCGGCTGATCTCCGCAGTAAGTGATCAATACGCTTTGAATTATTAGCATGCTCCGATGCAGACAATTATTATAGTGGCATTGGTATGCCGGGAATGGTTGGGCATGATTATCGTCTGTCCAAGCAAAGAAGACATTCCGGCAAGATGGGAAAATGACTTCAACTCAGTCAAAATTGGTTCAAAAATCATAAATTTGTTTTAGAATTGTAGAGCAGAATGTTTCCTACAATTTGAAACCAGATTTATAATTTTTGAACCAGTATTGATCGAGCTGCAGTCATTTTCCATCTTGCCAGAGTGTCTTCTTTACTTGGACAGACTATTATCAACGCCTGACTGGAGATGTCTTGGAGCAGGTGGATACTGTAGAGTGGTCTTTGAGTTGGGAGAGATATTATAGAGGACTCTATATTGTACAGTGATTGGGTTGCTTAGATGAATGGTTAGTTGGGATATATAGATATTATAAATGCGACTATATTGTTG
This sequence comes from Sogatella furcifera, assembly GCA_017141385.1. NCBI lineage: Eukaryota > Metazoa > Arthropoda > Insecta > Hemiptera > Delphacidae > Sogatella > Sogatella furcifera. The sequence goes on from CM029557.1 coordinate 650,346, forward strand.
AGGGTGGTCGAGCTACTTGATGAATAGTTTCTTGTTGGGTATGTATAGATATATAGATTAAGTGGAATTGCGAGGGATATGGTGAAATAGAGGGATATAAGATTGCTAGACCAGTGTAATATAGGTATACTATTTGGAAGAGATTACAAGCGATTTTCACTTTTTATTGAAAATACAAAAAAATTGCTTTTGAAAAACAGAAAACATTACTACAATATAAATACTCCCTTGAACGCTAATACGCTACAAATCGCTTTCAAAGAAAATGTAGGCTATAATAAGTTACAATATTCTTTGTGAATCGGAATAAAACAATTTGAATTTGAATTTGAATAATTGTGAATTACTTCTAATTATATTGTAATCTCATTACCATCCACTTTCCAACCATCTGCACATTATCATTAATATTGTGAACATCGCAATGCAATATCAATCATCAACACTTCACAATACAGACACGCATAGTTACCCAGATACTAGAGAGCCCTGGTATGCATAGAACGCCTAGATATTGGAGAGGCAGGCAGCTTAGATGTCGTGTGACGTCTAATGAATTAGGTAGGGACCAAGTCCCTTCCAAGTCCCCCAAGTCCCTCTGTCAAGTTCCCCTGCTAAGTCCCCCTCAAGTCCAGGAATGCGTTCCTTGCATTCCTGTCCACAGTCCGTCCAAGTGAAGGAGACAACCTGGCAAGATTGAAAAACGATTTCAGCTCGATCAATTTTGGTTAAAAAAATAATCAATTTAGTCTCAAATTGTAGAGAACGTTCTGCTCTAAAATTCGAGACAAAATTGATCATTTTTGAACAATTATAGACCGAGTTGGAGTCATTTTGCCAGCTTGCTAGAATGCCTACTTCGCTTGCACGGACCATACTGGAGATGCCTTCCTTTGAGACAAGCAACCCGATCCTCTCATCCTAGAGTGACGTCATAGAAGCTGTCAAGTGCATCGATTTTGAGGTTAGGTTGGTATGCGATAAGTGGTTGAGTGAGAGGAGATATAGTGAATTAATACAGAGGAAGATAAAGGAGAAGGAGGAGGAGGAGGAGGAGGAGGAGGAGGAGGAGGAGGAGGAGGAGGAGGAGGAGGAGGAGGAGGAGGAGGAGGAGGAGGAGGAGGAGGAGGAGGAGGAGGAGAAGGAGGAGGAGGAGGAGAAATAGGAGGAGGAGGAGGAGGAGTAGGAGGAGAAGGAGAAGGAGGAGAGAAAATAGTATGAAATGGAAATCAAGACGATGAGCTGATGAGAATGTCTTAAATTTGGATTAGATGTTGATAATTTTTTCAAATAGATAATTGATAGTATCTGTATCTAAATCTAACTTTTAATGACGGGGGCTTACAAACCTTGAAATGGAATAGAAAGAGCTGATATTGTCATTACTGTTCATTCTGGTACATTATTCATGGAAAGAATCTACAACATTGATATCAACTGTTAAATTTTTGAAATCTTGAAATGTTTAATAAACATCATAGTTCGTTCAAAAAACATGGAAATGATCAGGAAACTATAAGTTTGACGTTTTGTGTACAGTAAATTTGATACGGTTCATTATAGGATCATCCATATTTCAAGTAAGATATTCGGAAGCTGGAATGAGAACAAATTTGTTGGTTTCTTTTTTCTTTGAATCATTTTGAAACAATGTCAAGCATTGGTTTCAGGTCAACATTATCAATTTGTGAGTTATTATCAACATCATCATAGTTTTTGAGTTATTGTTTTATTAATCCATGTTCAATGGAAATATCCATATATTTACATAAATTTTTACCAATAACTTGTTTTTCAGGTAAGTGCCACACAAACTGCTATCTGCTGTCCAACACTTTGGAGTTCAAGAATATGTGAGTAATAAACAGTATAGCTGAAAAAGTAAGGTCTTTTCGTCAGCTCCTCGTAAGTTGGAATTGTCATTTGACTACTGGCGGCTCGTACCCACAAAATAGGTGAAGTGCCTGTATCTATTACTGTATAGCACTTCATCTGTTTCGAGGGCACGAGCCGCCAGTGCATTCAACTAAACCTCGATGATATTTTTTCAATCAAAACAGACAATAGATGATTGACATCAGCTGTTAGTATCCAATTGGATCTCATAATATTAAATTATCAGTTACTACAATAGAGAATTGCATTCGGTCAATATTCCTCCAATAATCTGACTCACTTCATTCTGCTCAATTCACGTGATTTCATTTAATATAGTTAAAATTATGTCTTGAAGTCAACCCAATTCAAACAAACTTCAACATGAATTCTCAAATCCAATATCTGCAGCCTCCTACTCATTTCAAAAGCAAACGAGAGAAAATCTGAAGCAAGCCTATCTGCATTGGAATACAACAATAATATTGTGTATTGTATGAATAGGCTTGAAATCACGCAAATAATATTGTTCTGCATACATGTCTGACAGCGTAAAGTGTAGAGCAACTCGTTTGTATAATATGCGCTATCAGCATTTCCTTATCGCATACTTCACCCGGCGGCGGCAAATTCAAATCTAAATTACAACAAGCCATTCCCCCCCATCACTACAACTTGTCTGTTTCCTCTCTTATTTCCTCGAGACTCTTCTTCTTCTTCTTCTTCTTCTTCTTTTTCTTCTTCCTCTTCTTCTTCTTCTCCTTCTCCTTCTTCTTCTTCTTCCCCTTTTTTTCTGATTAATTTCTCCTTTGCCATTGTCGTTCTCTCACTTTTTACATAACCTTCACAACATCTGTTCTACAATTATTATTCCCTCATCACAGAATATGGTTTTTCGGAAATCAATCAGATTCGAATCACATCTATGCATTTTCCTTCACTATTATTTATCAACTTATTTCTTGCCCATAGAGTTTCTTCATAATACAAGTATTATAACATAATCTTATCATAACGGGTAGCCAATAAGGTAATTTTCAACTTATGGCAAATATGCATATTATTTTGTCAACTAAGTATAATTTATCTCTTCAGTAAAAGTTCTTATTTTTTTAGCCTGATAGATTTTTCTACTATAATTCCATCTCTCTTGTCTACGTTGTTATCTTATCCATCTGTTCCTTGTTCTTTCTTCCCTCAAACTTATTCTTTCATTCTAGCTTATATCATTCTAACTATTCATATTTTCATTTTCCCAGTCTTTTTGATCATGTAATAACAAATAAAAATTTATATCCCCCCATTCAACTTTCTCAACTCATCTCACTCGTTTCTCAACATTACCCTTTTCAAAATTCTCTTTAGATTATCACTTCCTTCTCGTGCTCCTCCTCCTCGTCCTAATCTTCCACCACTCCCTCCTCCACCTCTTTTTCCTCTTCCTCCTTTTCCTTCTCCTCCTCCTCCTCCTCCTCCTCTTCTCCTTCTCTTCCGTAATCGTCTGTCTGTTTGTAGTTCCGTCTCGAATACAAATTCGCCCGCGTTTCAGAGAAGTGATAATACTCAGCTGAATTGGAAATTTCAACCAAACACTCAGCAGTCTGCACCCAGCGCGATATTGCCTTTTGACAAAGAAAGCCTGCTGTGACGTCACAGATCACAAACTGAGAAGACACCTCATTGCAATACACTTAACACTGTGACAGCGTGTCTTCTGAAGGTACAATGTGTAACAAGGAAACACTATGACGTCACAAACCGAGAATACCCTCCGTCTAAATACACTGAACATTGTGATAGCGTGTCTTCTAAAGGTACAATGTGTGACGTCATAATATTCCCATGTTATTGTTTGGCTTCAATAAGTTTGCAGCCGTATCGCAGTTTGTACAGACAGCCAGCCAAACTCAATTCGATCCCATGATGCTTTGTTGAGGTTTGACTCGCTAAGGAGGATTTTCTCTCTTGATTCTCGTTTACTTTCGTCGTACTGTATTTCATGTTGTTATCTGTCTTGATAATATGATAAGGCTACTCAATTTGTTCTATTTATCCATTATTGGAGATTAGAGATTATAGATTATTTATTACACCGTCGTCTCGTGCCCACGAATTAGGTGAAGTGCTGTACAGTGAAATATACGGACACTTGTATAACAATTAAATAACAATTGAAGCAACATTGTAGTAGTTTATTAAGAATTTCGAAAGTTATTTATTTAATTACTATTTGTTTTAAGTTTCACAGATTCTAAAGTAATCGAAGAAATGTTGTGGGATAATTATTGGGAAAAATGTAAAATAAACTTGAAGAAATCTTTACACGTTAGTTTTGTGATACGCAGTGGTGATACAAAGTCCAAAATTGATACGCAATCGTACAGGAAGGAAGCTCCTTCACACTAGAAATCAGCAACGTAAATTAACTCATTTGACAATGTTGAAAATCGGCGAAAAAAACTATGAAACTCAGTGTTCTATCATTCATATTAACTGAATTGAAAAAATACTCAGCCAAGTGTAAATCCTCCCAAGATGTTTAATCATTGAGGAATAGAATCAGCTTATTTCCAATACGGAGGTGATGTATCATCTTGGCAAATGTTTCGTATCGAAGAGCTTCCTCCTTGTATCAATTATAAACTCTGTATCACAATTGCGTATCAGAAATCTGCCGTGTTAAGAGTCTCTCATGACACTGGCGGCTCGTGCCCACGAAACAGGTGAAGTGCTGTGCAGTGCAAGATACAGGCACTTCACCAGTTTCGTGGGTACGAGCCACCAGTGCTCCATACTATTTCCAATCACGAAAACTACCTATCCATCGCTTTCACAACTTCTCGTGTATTTGATCACATTATCCCACCGACAATAGATAGATAAACTGTGTGGCAAACTATAACACAAACTATAAAATGAGAATATAAGCACAGGCTATATAGATCGAAGGCGTTGAGTTTGTTCTTCGTGCTCAATCTGTTTTGGAAGCAGTTAGGGATCGTTTTGCTGTGAGCGGCTTCAAGAAGTTTTTCCGCTATCTTTGCTGCTCCCTTTTCCCAAACCTCCCTCGGTTTCAGATGGCCGCAATCCCTCCAGGGGGTGTTACGTACTTTTTGCTTTTTTCTGTTTCTTTTTCTTCATTTTTTTCTTTTTTCCCACTCCATACAGTCTGGGACTGTGTTTAAATGCTTCTATTCGCCTTGAAGGTGATTAATACAGATTCTACCTGTTTCTTTTATTTTTTATTTTCAGATTTAGTCATAAACTGTATTCAATTGCTTCTATTCACCTCGAAGGTAATGGATACAGGACATTCAAAATGTATTCAAAAGTAAAACGTATTATGTGGAGAATAAGAATCTGAATTACAGTACACTGCCAGAATATTTTGTTTGAACACAAAATGTATCGATCTTCTAGGAGAGACTCTGCGATCGCAAGTGGACCTAGAAATAAATGAAACATCAATAGGTGAATTATAATTTGAACTTATTCAGAAATAAAGATACATCACAAATTTGATTACAAAAATAATAAACATTATTCAGAAAATAAAAGAATAATCACTTATAATAACACAAGAGTGTATGACTATATAGGTTGGACATAATAAAACAAAGAAAAGTACGCTTATATGGACCTGTCGGTCTTCGTAACTTACGAAAGTTACGCTTTGTTGATGGTTTTCCGGTTACAAAATCAATCCAATCAATTTAATTTTATCGAAGTTCAATTGAAGCATTTCCCTCATGTTTCTACTGAATTGTTAAAGTTTTTGAAAAACTTTCTGGCATTGGTATGGTATATCAGATCATGAATAGTTTAAATTCTATATCAAAGATTCATAGCCTAGCATCCACCATTTTCTCGCTAGCAGCCATATTCTAAAGCAGTTCTCACGAAACACTGTCGACCAATCAGAAAAGAGCAGGTGGGGCATTGAGGCGTGTCCCAGGTAAAATCTGAAACATCACCCGACAACTGCTGCCATCTACTGGTTGGATTAGAGAACTTTCCAAACCGATGTCGTCGACCAATGAGAGTGTTGGTGGAGCTTGGAGGCGTGTCCAATGGGAGTGGAAACAAGTCACCCTATCGCTACTGTCATCTGCTGGCTGAATTTGTAACTATTCCGAATGTTTTTTCAAGAGAGTTGTGGAGGGCAGTGAGAATGACTGCAATCGTGAACTGACTGGAGATTTAGTTTCCGATTTTTTCAATATTTGGATATTTTTCCAACTCGGTATTTTCCAATACTTTTCCGTAAATAACTATATTTCTCATGGTTAAAAAGGTTGTTCAAAAAGATGAATCAATCAATTACAGTAAATTAATCTATCGATACATTAGAATACATTACAATACATTGGAATACATGGCAATAATTTATAAATTGAAAGGTTTTATTCTTATATATACTCTAGCTTCCTTCAATAGCAGGCCCTGGCCGAATTTCAGGGCAACATTGCATTGTTTGTTCTTTTGCATACAATCTACCCATATGCAAGCATCGTTACAGTTACAAATCATGAATATTTAATTTTATCTCATTGGAGAATATTTTTCATGAAATATTATCATAAACTTCACTATAGAATAATTCTATAGTCGAGTTTATGATAACATTCCATGTATTGAATACTCCTTTTGTGTTTCCTGTACTGGGTTGTGATGGGAATTAATAAAAGTCTGGAAATTTGCAATTATGACTGAATAAAGCTAGCTTTATTGATTTGTAGCAAGTCAGGTGCGAAAACGCATATAAAAAAGCATACTTTGAAACAGCTGATTTGGAAATGTTTTCAATGCTTACAAATTAATCAACTTCCCTATTCTACGAAGATGTTATTCCTAAGGTGCTTCAATAAAGGAAGCTGTGGTATAATACATATAATATTAGTTATATAATACAGTAATATCATCTTCTAACACATGAGTTTGAAACACTGGCGGCTCGTGCCTAAGAAACAGGTGAAGTTCCCGTATCTTTTACTGTACAGCACTTCACCTGTTTCGTGGGCATGAGCCGCCAGTGACAATCAAAGGTCCTATTAGATATCTCCTTGATCAATCTGCCAAGTCATCAATACCTTTGAATGCATCAATGGGCGATTCATGATCAATATTGAGATCCAAGCAGTAGTCAGAGCTGACTCATCGGTTTTCAGCCAATCAGCGTCGAGCAATATCTGCAACTTGATGACCAATCACAGTTCAGTAGTATCTCACTGGTCAATATAATGGAGACAATAGTGCACTTAATAAGGGACGCTGGGTATCTGCCTCACAACTATAGCTTGCATCTTGTATTGATTGTCTTCATTCGATCTTATCAATGATTCTGTAAATTGGTAATAATCGACTTTGAATAGTTATAATAAGGCTAATAATATTATTTTTCTTCCACTAATAAAATGCTACCTCAAGATACTGATGATCTTCGCTGATAATTTTTGCATTGAATATTGCTATGACATACCATCGTTATAATAAGGATAATAATACTATTTTCTATTGATATCCCATCCTTCGGAGGAGACGATAAGCGTCACATCTCATTATCATCCCTCTTATTACCCATGCACAGGCCAATGAGCTCTTGTGGTCATCACCATCAGAAGAGAATTTTAGATTGAAAAATTGTTAGATATTGTAGTTAACCAAATTCAGGAATATATCATGATGGAGTCAATAGTTTAGATTTGCTTTTTGGAGAATTTCATTCAGCGTGTTCCTTCAGCAAGTTGGTTATTCGGTTAATATTTGCAGTAATAGGAGTCCTTCATTCTTTTTGTGCAACTTTCATTGAAAATTTCAATAATTTATTATGGTATCATTATTTTCTTGAACATCGATTATTGAAAAACATGGCTTGTTGCATTCCAACTTTTAAAAATCTAAAACTGTAATGATGATTCAGCTTTGTTGAGGCAACTAAGTATTTTTTTCTAGTTCTGGGCTATGGGTATAATGATATAGTATAGGTAATTGGTTATTCTTTTTGTTGGTTATATTATTAATCCGACACCTCTGAGTGAATGATATAGGTAGCATGTAATTGTGGTTGTAGATGATTGATTCAGTAATGTTCAGGAAACTGCTCATACTTCAGAATGCAAGTTTCTAGTCCCTCTACAGTTTCCAAACCTGTGACTAGAGCGCTCTCTGTAGATCCATCATTGTTTCAATAGGCTATCAGGAACATCATAAATAATTATTGCTGATTCAGCCATGTTCAGGCAACTATCCTACTTCCAGGAAGTCTGTCTTAAGATTGTCCAGAGTCCTAGAGTACACAACGGTCTCTATGATATGGCTCTATATAACTCTGTCCGAATTCTGAGCTATAGTACTTTATCAGCTCTAGTACATACTATAGAGCTATAGAGGATACAGCGGTCTCTATATATTATTGAGCAGGAGCTCTGTTTGAGTTCAGAGCTATAGTAGCTATGTACATCTATGAAAACATAATATGTTTATATATCTATAGTTTAGAGTTATTCGAGTGTAGAGTTTAGGCTTTGTCTAACAAACAACATTCATCATTGCTGATTGATTCGTACAATCATTATCATTCGATGATGAGTGATGACGATGCGGCTCACTAGTCCCGCTAAGAGATTAATCTCAATGAATCACTTAGCTGCTTGGAACGGGACTGTCGGCTACCCTGAAGTGTGATGAAGGAGGCGGAAGAAGAACAAGAAGAAGGAGGAGAAGAAGAAGGAGAAGAAATATGAGAAGAAGAAGAAGAAGAAGAAGAAGAAGAAGAAGAAGAAGAAGAAGAAGAAGAAGAAGAGGAATAAGAGTAAAAAGAATAAGAAGAAGATGAAGAAGAAGAAGAGGAAGAAGAAGGATGAGAAGGGGAGTAGGGAAGTAGGGGATGAAGGTAGGGGAAGATGTAAGGAGAATTATTCAAAGAGAATCACATTGTTGAGTAGATATTATCCTCTTGGCTAGGAGCTTGATTTGATGACGTAGCTACTGTAATAAGGGTATAAGTGAGTTGTTAAGGAGGAGATGATGGAGGAGGAGGAGAAGTAGGAGAAGGAGGAGGGGAAGTAAGAGAAGGTTAAAAAGTGGGAGGTTGAGAAGGAAGAGGAAGAGGAGGAGGAGGAGGAGGAGGAGGAGTAAGAGAAGGATTCATCCACTACATGCATGAGTATTACAGTAGGCCTATAAATCGGCTCAAATCTCATGCTAAGAGAAATTAAAAATAAGATTAATCGAAAACAATTCGATTGAGTTAATTGAGCTTAGACTTTTGAAACTTGTGAAACGACACACATTGTGTATTCAAAAAGGTGGGCCTACTAAAAATTTGTACTGTATCTATATGGAATGGCGGATTTGAGATATATTAATCCATTCTTGGAGAGGCATGTTCAAAGACATCCCTCTAATCAACACAACACCGGGCGAATATATTCCTGATTTATTCGACTAATGCCGGGCGTTTCCAAGCACACTCGAATTTTAGGGATCCTCAAATTTTTATGAACAGCTGATATTTTCTATGGTGAGTATAGGAAATGTAGTAAACTGTAGTCAACTTGAGGGTCCCTCGAATTTGAGTGTGCTTGGAAAAACCGGGCATAAGACTTATTGAAATAGATTCAGATTATAACTTGGATTCAATCACTTCATTCATGTAAATTATATAATGAAATATATAGTTTTCGAATACATTCTATGAGAATAAGAAATGAGATTAATTACACAGTTCGAGTGAGTTAACCAAGCGTGTAGACTTTGGAAATTTGTAGAATGACACAGATTTGGAATCTATTAATAAGCTGTCGGTACTATATATTTGTGCTGTATATACATGAAATGACAGAGTTGAGACTTACGGGTGTATATTCTTGAAGAGGAATTTCAAAATCAGGGAAGCGGTTTGTCCCAGTGGTAGAGAGCGTCTAATCGGTGAGATTAGATAAGCGACGTGCATCTACCATCACTGTTGTAATGGTGACCGGTTCCTCTGAATTCAATTTATGAGCCTCAAAAATCGCTTCCCGGTGGTTCGGAACCCACCTAAAGCAGTAGGTCCATTCATCTCTCTTCATCATCCTTCCCATTACCCACGCCCAGAGCCTAGAGCCCATGTGGGCATCAAATAGAAATAATACATTCATCCTTCTCTCCATAACAATGAACTATAAGTGTATTTTTCATGATTTATTCGACTAAGGCTTATTGAATTAGAGGAAGATAGTGAGAAATAGATTGAATTAGAGAGAGAGAGAGAGAATCAGAGATGGAAAACTAAGAATAAGAGAGTAAGAGAGAGAAAAGGAGAGATGAAGGCACTGGCGGCTAGTGCCCACGAAACAGTTGAAGTGCTTGTATCTTTTACTGTACAGCACTTCAATATGTTAGTGGAAACGAGCCGCCAATGGATGAAGGAAATTTGTGTCCTAAGTAAACAGAGATCCGAGGGATTTGAAGATCCACAGAATAAAAACGAGAAATCTTGGCCGCAATGGGAAAAGTTTATTCAATTTTCTCTCAGAGATCTCTTTTCCTTTTCCTAATCAGCGCAGTAGGGCTTCTTCCAAAGTTGGACCCAGATGGTGAAACTTTACAGCACAGGTATAGTTCGCCTTGCAAGCTTATAGAAGACATGCCAATACAATGTTAAAGGTATTGTATCGGCGGTTCTTCTCAGTTCACGCGAATTGGAGTAGTTTTTTTTTAGTAGCTGTATTTGGAATTAAAGGAAAATTTATAGATGTTTTACATCAGCTGTTAGTAGGTTACATCACGTTCAAGGGACAGACGAAACGGAGTAACTCTCCGGTGTGAAACACTGGCGGCTTGTGTCCACTAAATAGGTGAAGTGCTGTACAGTAAAAGATACGAGCACTTCACCTGTTCCGTGGGTACGAGCCGCCAGTGTTTGATGGTTATCAAGATGATAGGCAAAGAAATTCACTATAAAACTCAATTATTTCAATTTTGTTTGTTAACAGGTATTGAAAATCAATGAAAATTATTCAATTTCGGATTCTACTATTCAATAAAAGGATTCAATTTTCAAGTAATATGTTCAGAATTTCTTATATAGTTTTGGTATTTCATCGATCAAAAGAGCTTCATTCAAATTTGCAGTTTTGTCTTGATTTTGGGGGCTTTCAGAGAGCTGGTTCAAGGAAGCTCAGTTGATATAGTCTGTCCAAGCAAAGAAAACCCCCTGGCAGGATGAGAAATTGACTCTAGCTTGCTCAATATTTGTTCAAGAATTGTAGAATTCGATCATAAATTGTAGGGTACAATTTCTTCAATCATTGAGGCCACATTTATAATTCTTGAAGGAGTATTGACCAAACTGGAGTCATTTTCCCATCTTGCCAGAGGGTCTTCTCTGCTTGGGCAGATTGTACATAACAGATGTTGATATCAAATTAACAGAAGATATTAATTTGAATACCCTGTCTCCTAATATAATCATAATCATGGTAATGTGTATTGAGTAATAATACATAGAAGAGTATGAATACGTATAGTTCTTGATATGACTCATTTTTGATGTTACAAAATTACTGAAACCTTCGCTTTTTCCAAGCATTTGCAACAAGAAAGGTTTGGCTGAGGTTTTGCTACTTATTCAATCATGAAGTCATATTTCATATTTAATGAATGAAAATAATTTCCTATTGCACGATTGAACTCCCCAATCAAAAGTAACATCAGCAGTGACGGACGGTTGACCGAGGATCAGAAATTGATCGACGTTTTTATAAACGGCCGTTAAAGGCCACTCCGACCTGCAATAACATGTGGTCCATTACGAGAGCGGTCCACAATAAACAACCCATGCGGAGAGAGAGAGAGAGAGGAAGAGAAATTTTAGAAGAGAGAAAGAGAGAGAAGAGACCATCCATCAATTAAACAAACAAATAAACAATGTCTCTTCCACTAGTCCTGTACTCGATTCACCGCTTTTCTGGGTTTTGTCATTATTTCATTTTATTCCTTTCATTTTTGTCTTATTCTACTTCTATTTGCGGATTTGATATTACCTCTATTTCCTCTGTATGTATTCTAATTTTCCGATTCAATGATCAATCTTTGCTCATTTAAAAACATTTTGAGGTTGAAAGGTTTTGGTGTTTATTCGAATTCATATTATAAGGACCCTTGACATTTTTCTCAAATTTTGTGACGTTTTTCACTTTTTCAACTTCTCGGCTATGTAACACATTTCTATTATTGCTTCTTTTTCCGATTCTAATTACATTTTTCTTCTATTTTTTGTTAAATGTTACATAAGTTTCTCTTATCGATTCCACTTTCTTATCGATACTCTTCTCTTCCTCATCACTCTTTCACCATTCCTTCTCCTTATTCTCTCTCTTCTCTATTCTCATTCACTTAAAACATCAAACACGACATTTCTATTTTGCCAGTATTTCTTTCCTTTTTATTACATCTATTTCATCCAGTTCCTTTCATTTATTGTCACAATCTCACTGGCGGCACGTGCCCACGAAGCAGGTTAAGTGCTGTGCAGTAAACGATACGAGCACTTCACCTGTTTCGTGAGCACAAGCCGCCAGTGAATATCATTTCTATTTGTATTCTCTTATATAGCTGATGCCGTGAAGTTTGATGGTTCGTCTGTGTATTGTACATGATGTAACCTACTAACAGCTGATGTAAAGCATCTATTCTCTTCAACGATTTTAAAAACAACATCTATAGGCATAGATTTATGACAACTCTAATTTACTATAGCTATGCCTAAAGTTAGATGTTTTTGAAATAAAAGAGAGACAATAGATGCTTCACATCAGTCGTACCGAAGGTTACATCACATATAAGAGACATGTGAAAGCGCCTTACTTTTTGGCGTCACCTATATTATCATAGGTCTATACTAGTAGAAAAAACCAAAAAATAGAAATTCTTGTTTGAATTTAATATATTAGAAAGAAAATATATCAACGGAAGAGAAAATAGATGCTCTACGTCAGCTGTCGATAGGTTACATCACGTACAAGAGACAGACGGAACCGCCTTAAATTTTGGCGTCAACTATACAGGATGTGAGCAACATGGGAAAGGTAGGCTACTAATCTAATTAAAGTGGAGAATGAATGCATCATCGATTGTTGTATACAAACAGAACATTGAGTGGATTTCAGGTTTAGAAAACAGTTCAACAGGTCACAATGATCAATAGTTGGAGTGGCGGCCGCCGCCTGTGTAAACAGCGCTAGTGAGGCGGCATTCTACTCTTGATTGTCACTGGTTTGGTGAGTGAGAATGGGGGGGTGGTGGGGGTGTTTGTGTCGTCCATGGGAATCGAACAAACAAATCAACTGTGGGGGTTGAAGAATGCTACTCGAAATAGAGGTTGGGGGTTCGAGGGGATGAGACAGTGAGAGTGATAGAGAGAGAGGGAGTGAGACAGTTAAATTGAGTGTGAGAGATTAGGGAGTAGGTTGGATTCGATTAGAATACTTTGTTAAAATTCATAAGAACATATAATTTCTGCTTGGTTTCCAGATCCCAAAAGCTGATGTTGTCAATTGGAGTTGTACTTGAGCTATGACTTGAAAATGTTCATGGTATCAGAAGAGACAATTATAGTTGATTCACATAAGGTTGAAGAATATTAATGTGATGGCACTGGCGGCTCGTGCCCACGAAGCAGGTGAAGTGTCCGTATCTTCTACTGTACAGCACTTCACCTGTTTCGTGGACACGAGCCGCCAGTGTGTGATGGTACAATACCAAAGTGCGGCTTGAGCTGCCTGGCTCTAGCTGCGATGCTCCAGTCATCACAACTCTATTCAGACAATCATTATAGTCCATTCACGTTGGCTTGAGACGAGATAAACATAAGTTCTGAATGTGTTGTGTGTGTGTGTGTGTGTGTGTGTGTGTGCGACTGAAGTGGCTTCGTTTTAGCCACGACATAAACAAGTCACAGCAATGCCGAAACTCACGAATTTTGTTTTGGGCAATTCAGAATAAGTATCTTTAAGAAAATTTTTTAAAAGATACACATTGGGAAATTGCTTGTTTCGGTTGTCTCTCGACTGCATGAACCTGAAATGAACAAACAATTATAGTAAAATTTTCTGTGTCAATGCTTTGGTTGCGGTCCCGACAACAAAATTCGGGATTGCTGTGACTTGTTTATGTCGTGGCTAAAACAAAGCCACTCCAGTCGCACACAAACACATGCAGAGCTTTTGTTTATCTCGTCTCAAACCATCGTGGACAATAGGCTGTATTATAGATATTTACTCTGTTATTATGGTTCCTTATGTATACTGTATACTTTATCAATAAATAGTAGAATTCACCCTTTCACCTATTTTCAAGTGAATTTCATTATAATTCTCTGATTAAGTATACATTAGTAGCCCTAATAACAGATTAACTATCTATAATATAGTTATTTGGATAGAGTTGTGATGGCTAGAGCAGTGCAGGTCTAACAGCGAATTGAGAGGCGGGCAGCTCGAGAATAGTACCTTAACGAGGAAGAGGAGGAGGAGGTGGAAAGGAAGGAGGATGATTAGGAGAAGGAGTAGGAAGAACAAGAGATTGAGGAAATAAGGAGGAGAAAGAGGAAGAAGAGGAGGTGGAGGAGGAAAGATAAAAGTGAACCATAATGGCTTCTGAACAGAAGTAGTAGTAGTAGGAAATGATTGATAGAGGTAGGCTACGCATCACTTAACTTATTTACTAATGAAGCGATATTCGACATCATTAATTGTACTCTTTTTTCTCTCCCACCCCTCATTCTCCTCTCTCTTCCACCCACCGTTTCGCCACTCAACGCGTTTTTTGCGAACGCTGTCGAAAGAAGAAAAATGACCAGAATTGAGTGCAGTTTTCAGCGAATGAAAAAGCCGGGTTAAAAGGAAAGACGAACGTTTGAAGTTGACTCGGCAGTATTGGCGATAAAATTGGGTTATTTTTGAGATACGCCGATATCCATCAGTTTTATTCAGTACTGATGTTTCAATGTGGAGAACTCGATCTTGATTGATTGTTTGTGAGTGTAGCTGTTTTATTCAACTCTAATCTTACATGAGCTTTTTTATTTGATACATTCAATCAGGTATTACTGGAGGCTCGTGCCCACGAAGCAGGTGAAGTGCTGTGCAGTGAAAGATACGAGCACTTCAAATGTTCCGTGGTTACGAGCCGCCAGTGTAAGGTATGCAAGACTATTTGTTCTATAACATATTATCCTGCTCAATTTACTTGATGTTTTATATTATAAATATATTATGTTTGATTCAAGAAATACATAGGGTATCATCCTTATTGTATACTGGGTATTGGTCTCTCGGTGAACGTGATGTTAAGTCACGAACACTGTGAACTGCTCTTGGATGGATGACCGGTATTTGGCCAAGAACAAATTGGCGAGGTGGAACTACCCGCAAGGGTCTCCCCAACAAGAAAGTAGTAAGATTTTTTTTCATCCTTAATGTATCATATATAGCTGACTCCAAAGATCCAGGTCATTGCGCTCCTTGTGCGCTTCAACAGCTGATGGTGTCATTAATAGTTGTCATTTTGTTACGCCAATATGATGTTTTCGAAATCGCAAGAGACAATAAATGCTTTACATCAGCTGTTAGTAGGTTACGTCACGTACAAGAGACTGACGAAACCTCTGAATGTTTTCAAGAACACTACAATAGAGTCGAATCTATTGTAAGAACTCAATTATTATGGTTTATTTTATTAATAGATATTGAAACAAAAACGTCGAACGATGTATACCGTCGAACTATTGTATAGTCTATCAGAGCAGAGAAGACCCTCAGACTGACAAGATGTGAAAATAATTGCAGCTCGGTAAATATTGGTTCAAACATTATTGGATTGGTCTCAATCGTAGGAAATATTCTAATTTGAGACCAAATCAAAATTTTTTTAAACCAATATCGACCGAGCTGGACTTATTTTCTTATCTTGCCAGAGAACCTTCTTTGCTTAGAGCTGAGATCATATCAAGACAATATTATTATAGCTGCTCATAACGACTCTTGCTCGCTATTGGCTGAAATAGATCCCTCCCACAGACTGTCGTAACTAGCCAATAAGATGGCGTTCTGTTGATGTGGAGTGTATTGCAACAAAATGGCTGCTTGCGTTCATATTCGTATGCTCTCTTTCGTAACAAAGAATCTTTTCTACTATTGGCTGAAATAGTTCCCTCCCACAAACTGACGTCACCAGCCAATGAGGTGGCGTTTTGAGTTATATTGCAACTCTGATCCATTTTATTCTATAATGCTTGTTGCTTGCTCTGGAAACTGTCTAATAATCAAAACTATTTCATTTATTTTACATTTCTAGTTCCGTTAACACTTTAAAATACTATAATAATGCTATTATTATATGGAAACCACTAGTGGCTCGTGCCCACAAAACAGGTAAGTGTTGTACAGTAAAAGATATGGGCACTTCACCTGTTTTGTGGGTACGAGCCACCAGTGTTTATGTCCAACTACTATAATGAGAAAACGATTGCTCTGAAGATCTATTTGAATTTTCTATTCTCCTCTGGACACTTCATACTAAACTTTCTTCACAGAAAGTTATACTATTCAACCACACTTCTAACCTTTTCTATACTTTTCTACACTTTACTATACATTTTTCTAACCAGCCAAGATTTCCAGGAGCTTCGAAATTTATTAAAAATGTAAACATCTCCAATCTCCATCCTTCATTTTTCCGTGCTACTCCCATCTACCGTCCTTTCTTATTTCCAATTTCATTTCTCATCATTTTAGAAGCCACTGCAAGTGAGTAAAAACTCTGGCAAAGATTTTGAAAATTCAGGTCAAGTGAATGCACTTACACTGCACGACCATACCTTATAAAATATTCAAATCATCTTTCTCCTTTTCTTCTTCTTCTTCTTCTTCTTCTTCTTCTTCTTCTTCTTCTTCTTCTTCTTCTTCTTCTTCTTCTTCTTCTTCTCTTACTTCCTATTTCCTTCCTTTCCTCCTCGCCACGTCATTCTCTCCTTCCTCCGCTTCTTACCCACATTAGCCCCCTTTTTCTTCTTTTTTTGTTAGTGTACCGTTCATTTTTCTTCCTGTTTCCTACCTTCCCGCCTCTTTCTCTCTCCTTCTTTTCCTCCTCCTCTTATCCATATTAGCCTATTTTTTCTCCTGTTCTGTTACTGTACCGGTCTCTCCAAGTTCCTGCTCATATTTTTCAATTGTTTACTTAGAGCTCGAGCTTGTTCAAACACGGGAAGTAATATACTGCATAAATCTTTCCACCTCTAACGTAATGTAGCCTATTCACTCCAGATATCTTTCTCCACCAAGTGTATATTATTATATTTTGACCTGTGATACTTCCTTCTCAGCAACAACATAGAGAACAAATACATTTTCTTTAGGCCTAGACATTGTACAATCAAATTAAATCAAATATTTCCATTTCCATCAACAAATACATGTATCGACAACGTTATTGTATCAATGTAGTCTCTTTCACAGGCGGCTGGTACCCACGAAACATATGAAGTGCCCGATTATTTACTGTACAGCACTTCACCTGTTTCGTGGGTACGAGCCGCCAGTGGTCTCTGTACATCAAACTAATACTTTAACGTGAACCCTCAACCAAGCCTTTTCTTCCACTTTTGTGAAAGCAATCTCGACTAGATGATTAATTGATTAAGTGTATCATAGTTAACACCATGAAAGTGTATGTATCACACAAAAGTTATCAGGAAAATCCATTGGTAAATTATTGTATGTTTAGTTAGAGAGCTACTCTATTCTATGAAAAAATAATTATTGGTTATATACAGGTTGTTTCAGGAGAAATTTGCAATATTTCTTAGGCTGATTCCTTATAGCAAGTAGACAAAAACGTTCCATGGGACCAACCCCAAAAACGCTTTTACCGAGATAACAATGACGGAAAATAGAGATTTTTCAAAATATATTAATTTTTCTTATTTTTAGAGGCTTTAGTGATGTTCTAAAATAATCAAGTCCTATGTAAAATTAGCTGAGGAATTCAATGAAACCAGTTCCAAGTTTGTAACTTCAACTTGACAAAACATAGCACAAAGGATGAATTTGGGTTTAGTAGCGATTTGCGATTTTTGGTCGCTATTTCCGAGATTTGGATAAGATTTACACAATCGCCGCCGTTTAACTTTTCCATTAGAATCCAACTCTCTTCAACTTCCATTGATAAAAAATACAATTTTATGATTTCTTATCCAATTGTAACCCTTATTGTTGAAAAATTGCGTTTTCTAGCATATTATCCCAATTATCTCAATAACCGTTGAAGTTACAAACTTGGAACTGGTTTCATTGAATACCTCAGCTAAGTTTACATAGGAATTAATTATTTAAGAACCTCACTGAAGCGTCAAAAAAATGAGAAAAATACATTTTTAAAAAATCTCAATTTTCCGCCATTGTTATCTCGGTAACAAAGCGTTTTTGGGTGTTGGTCCCATGGAACTTTTTTGTCTACTTGCTATAAGGAATTAGCCTGAGAAGTATTGCACATTCCTCCTGAAACACCCTGTATAATTACATAGAATACGAACGTTTTGAGAGGAAAATCTCTGCTATAATATTCTATGATAATTGATTCTATGCTAAAAGAGAATTCTATTGAAATACAATAGAATTACAATATATTCAATGTGTCTCTATGCAATCTATACTTCTTCATACAATTTTTCGAGATGTAGTAGAAGGAAAAGAAGAATAAAACAGAAGAAAAGAGAGAGTATAGAAGGAAAAAGGCGAATACAACAACAGAGAATTCGAAAGTAAGTCTAAAGTAGATCAAATAGAAGGAAAACAGGGTTCACTATTGAGCTACTAGAAGAATAATGTGCAAAAACACAATATTAACAGTACTGTACACAGTAATTCAATATCACAACCGAATATATCACTTACAATCTTTTCAGTACTCGTATTGGGGGAAGAATTTACACGATGGGATTTGAATGTAGGGAGAGATATCAGATGCCAAAACCAAAGGCAGATGACAAAAGACTGTCATTAGTTCTCAGAACTGTCAGGACAATCGGCGAGCTGTTTGCCAGCGTACATCGGGACAAGAGCGACCACAGCTACACTCATTCGCCTCACAAGACAGCTTCAGACTGTCCTGACGGAGCTGAGCATTGATAACAGTCATTCGCCAACCGCCCTAACTTTTGGTACCATCTATAACAGAAGGATGGTTGAGTTGTGGGAGGGAAAGTGGGGGGGGGGATATGCCATAATGTCACATAGCTCTGTTGACTGTCCAAGCGAAGAAGACATTCTGGCAAGATGGTAAAATGACTACAATTCGGTCGATATTGATTCATAAATTATAAATTTAGTCTCTTATTGAAGATCAGAATGTTCTCTACAATTTGAGACCATAATTATTATTTTTGATCCATTATTGACCGAGATGGAGTCATTGACCATCTTGCCAGAATGTCGTCTTTGCTTGGACAGACTATAACAGGCTGTGAAATTTTATAGCTGTCACATAAAACTATAATTTTCTTCAGCATTCACTGTATAAACGACTACTGAATTTGGACAAGATTTTCCACGACTGAAATCTCACTGACACCACTAAGATAGCCTACAGTACTGGCGGCTCGTGCCCACGAAAAAGGTGAAGTGCTTTACAGTGAAAGATGCGGGCACTTTACTTGTTGTGACTATACAAGTAAATTTGATAATAAGTATAGATGACACCGAAAAATAAGGCGGTTTCGACAATCTCTTGTTCGTGACGTCATACATACCAACAGTGAATATTGATTCAATGAACTGGCAGCTCCTACCCACGAAACAGGTGAAGTGCCCGTATCTTTTACAGTGCAAAATTTCACCTATTCCTTGGGCACGAGCCGCCAGGGGACACTGGTAAAAATTGATTATTTTTTGTGACATGCGACAATGAGAATTACCCATTCAGAATAATGCTAACTCCACTAAGAAGGAACGGGAACATGTTGTTACAATATCCTATTGAAACTAAAATTTTCGAACACTTTTTTATCAAGATTGGTTGAATTTTTTATTGAGTGATTTTTCTTTTTTTACAGGTGAGTCTCCATATACTACAACACAGCTAATAATCTTGCAAGGTTAACAAATCCAAGTAAGTCATCATCATACATTCAGCGTGTGTCCCTTTTTATGAACCTGTTACAGTCTTGAATGATATTACTCGAAAATATGATCTTGAACCTAGGCTACTTTTTACCGACTATTTGAAGTGAGTTCAGTAATTTTCCTTTTGTCTAATTTTTCAAATAAAATAACTAAGATGTTGTAACTATTTTAACATTGTTTGGATTGCCTTTTTCAACATTATGGGGAACTTCAACAAAATATTCCATGAGGAAATCTGAAAAACTGGGAAGAAAAAATAAAGAAATTGAACCGGAATGATTGAATTTTCTTCGTGAACGTTTTTTTGAACTGTTTCAATATGCTGAAGTCTGGAAATTATTGTATTTTTTTGTGAAATGGATAGCCTAAATCGAATGAAATTGATAAATAAAAATGTGATTATGAAGAAGACTTTGGAAGAATTGACTCTACTACACTGGCGGCTCGTGCCCGCGAAACAGGTGAAGTGCCCGTATCTTTTACTGTACACCACTTCACCTGTTTCGTGGGCACGAGCCACCAGTGCTCTACTAGTTGTTCATGACACGGTTTTTTAGTATTCGAGGAATCTCCGTAATACAGGTCTCTCCATAGAGACAGGTATAAGACCTCTCCATAGAGAATTCATCAACCAGATTTGGGATTCAGTCTTACCATAAGTTTTATTTTGAGATTGTTCTCATTGAAGATGTTACGTTATCTTGCCTACTTTTTTCGTTTGTTATTACAGCTGATGTTGTCAACTGGAGTTGTCATTTAGCTATGCCTAGAACATGTTTTTCAAATCAAAAGAAAAAATGAGTGCTTTACATATTAAGCTGTTATATTATTTCACATTATTGGTAGTTCACATCACTTACAAGAAACAGACTATGCCTATGACATGAAAAGAGACAATAGATGCTTCAAATCAGCTGTTTGTTGGTTACATCACTTACAAGAGACAGACGAAAACGCCTTACCTTTCGAAGTCAGAAGGCTTCACTGGGCATGAATATAGATGTTATTTTACTGCTAATGGAAACTCTCTTTCTATATTTCATCTCACTCGTTTCTTCATTTCCCTACTGTTATCTTCTCCTTCTTCCGTCGTCTTCTTCTTCTTCTTCTTGTTCTTCTTCTTCTTTTCTTCTTCTTCTTCTTCTTCTTCTTCTTCTTCTTCTTCTTCTTCTTCTTCTTCTTCTTCTTCTTCTTCTTCTTCTCCTTCTTCTTCTTCTTCTTCTTCTTCTTCTTCTTCTTCTTCTTCTTCTTCTTCTTCTTCTTCTTCTTCTTCTTCTGTCTTCTTCTTCTTCTTCTTCTTCTTCTTCTTCTTCTTCTTCTTCTTCTTCTTCTTCTTCTTCTTCTTCTTCTTCCGTCTCGTCCTTCTTCTTCTTCTTCTTCTTCTTCTTCTTCTTCCTCTTCTTCTTCTTCTTCTTCTTCTTCTTCTTCTTCTTCTTCTTCTTCTTCTTCTTCTTCTTCTTCTTCTTCTTCTTCTTCTTCTTCGTCGTCTTCTTCTTCTTCTTCTTCTTCTTCTTCTTCTTCTTCTTCTTCTTCTTCTTCTTCTTCTTCTTCTTCTTCTTCTTCTTCTTCTTCTTCTTCTTCTTCTTCTTCTTCTTCTTCTTCTTCTTCTTCTTCTTCTTCTTCTTCCGTCTTCTTCTTCTTCTTCTTCTTCTTCTTCTTCTTCTTCTTCTTCTTCTTCTTCTTCTTCTTCTTCTTCTTCTTCTTCTTCTTCTTCTTCTTCTTCTTCTTCTTCTTCCTTCTTCCTCTTCTTCTTCTTCTTCTTCTTCTTCTTCTTCTTCTTCTTCTTCTTCTTCTTCTTCTTCTTCTTCTTCTTCTTCTTCTTCTTCTTCTTCTTCTTCTTCTTCTTCTTCTTCTTCTTCTTCTTCTTCTTCTTCTTCTTCTTCTTCTTCTTCATGTCCCCCAAATTGATAATAATTCATGTTCACATGCACTGCGCCACTTGCGTGCAATTAGCCTACACCAGTCGAATAATAATTTTCCACCACAGAATGAGACATTACAATTATCTATATTCTTCCCGGAAACCAAGACAGAGATAACTAGCAATCATTTTGCAACTGGTAAAAGAGAAAGAGAAGGAATTGAGCATCTATCTGTAGGTGCTTCAGGAGTTTTACATCAGTTTTCAGAAGGTTACACAACGTACAAGAGACAGACGAAACCGCCTAACGTGTTGGCGTCCACTGTACAGGTTTGTCAAGTTCACAACTCATTCTTTCTCCATACTCTACCCTCTATTCATCGTTCTCATTCCTTTCATTCTTCTCCTTTTCCAATGTTCTCTCCCCTTCCATGTTATTTCTCTTTAAATATTTCATATCCATTCGTTCTCTACCTCTTTTCAAATTCTTTCATTTTCCAGCACCTCTTATTCGTCCTCCGTATTCCTCTTTCATCTCTCACTTCGTAGTCTAAACGTTGATCTGGCTTCTTGCACTGGCGGCTCGTGCCCACGAAACAGGTGAAGTGCCCGTATCTTTTATTGTACAGCACTTCACCTGTTTCGTGGGTGAGAGCCGCTGGTTTCTTGCAGTGTTGTATTCCCCAAACGCGAGCAATAGCTGCCGGCCTAATGAACTTAATGCACTAATTAAGCAATAAATTACACAGCCCGATGTATAAATTGTTGGCAAGTGTTACTTTAGAGGGGGATTGCAGTCATGGTTCTTCTCCTTCTTCTTCTTTGTCTTCTTCTTCTTCATCTTCTTCTCATCCTCCAGTCTTCTTCTTTTTCTTCTTCTTCTTTCTTCTTCTTCTTCTTCCTTCTTGTTCTTGTTGTTGTTCTTCTTCTTCTCCTTGTTCTTCTTTGTTCTTCTCATTCTCCTTCTTCTTTTTTCTTCCACTTCTTCTCAGTCTTCTTTCATCTTCTTCAGAATAATTCCATTTCAAACAAGTACAATGAAAAGTTTCATCTTGTTGAGTCTGTTTTATAGTCTGTCCAAGCAAAGAAGACCTTCTGGCAAGATGAGAAAATGACTGTATCAGTTCGGTTAATATTGGTTCAAAAAACATTGATTTGGTCCCAAATTGTAGAATAGAATGTTTTCTACGATTGAGATCAGATGAATGATTTTTGGACTAATATTGACCGAGTTGGAGTCATTCTCTCATCTTGCCAGAGGATTTCCTTTGCTTTGACAGACTATACAAGTAAATTAGATTATAAGTATGGATGACGCCGAAAAATAAGGCGGTTTCGACTGTCTCTTGTTCGTAACGTAGCCCATACCAACAGTAGGCTAAATATTGATTCAAAATATATTGTCTCTTGATTACAAAGAATTATCTCTTATTGACAACATCATCTTTTGGTGCCCCAAAATGTTCCAAGGAAAAAGTTGCCTATCAACACTAATATCGGTGGAAAAAGCAAATCGGTGAACTTCTTTTATCGTTGATGGTCGATTCTGATTGGCCAACCGCTCTGAGACAAGAGTGGGAGTGACAGTAGAGGGGCGACCAATCACAGAGCTTCCATGCTTTTATTCGCATACCTCTCCACTCCCATCTTGAAGGCAGCCATTCTCTACTGAAACCAAATAAGAGTCACCATTTAAGGCTGAAACGTGTATTCTCCACATCTTTTTCAACCAAAATCAAGCTGTTGATTCTAAATACATTGATGAAAATCAATGATAAAGTGAAATTGTATGAATGTAACCTATTTTTGAATTGCTTGTTATCAAGTAAACAGTTTTGATAACAGTAAATAGTTTCGTTGGAAATATTTTTGCACATTGTGAATTATCATGAAATAAAACACACGAAACAGGTGAAGTGCATGTATCTTTTACTGTACAGCACTTCACCTAATTCGTGGACACGAGTACTTTTTATATATCTTATATAGTCTGTCCAAGCAAAGAAGAGCCTCTGGAAAGATGAGAAAATGACTCCAGATCGATCAATATTGTTCAAAAATATTGATTTGGTCTCAAATTGTAAATCAGAATGTTCTCACAATTGAGACCAAATCAATAATTTTTTAACAATATTGATCGAGCTGAAGTCATTTTCTCATCTCGCCAGAGGCTATTCTTTGCTTGGACAGACTATAATTATCATCTATTTCACACATAATTATTAGTCATATTTCACACAGGAGATAAGAACAGGATTTTTTTGCTGTGGATGATGCCCATATAAGTATTTAAATTCACTTGTGCATGGGTAATGGAGTGTTCGAGGGTGATTTATGAGGTGGATAAACGACCATGCCTCTGGTGGGATTCGAACCCACGACCGGGTAGCGCTAGCGGACTGAAGGTTGTAACGCCCCAGACCACTCGGCCAACCCGGCCGATTCTCAACTGTTCATCATCTTACCGAACTTAAGTGAGGTCTAGATTCAAGACGACGATTTTGCATTTCTCTTTGTTTGTTCCGCATTTACGGCAAAACGCGGCAATAGATTCGGATGAAATTTAACAGGAATGTTCCTTTTGAAATTGCGCGTCTATTTATATGTATGATCTCTTGATATTGCATGTTAAGGATAATATGAGAGGAAAGGAATCACCTCCATACTAGAATATAACTATTCACATTTATACTTCTGAACATGAGAGAACTCACACTATAGGATTATTCATGCTTAACCAGCTGTCGAGTTTATTATTAACTAAGCTCCGACTGCCCCTGGACCCCGACAGTATCAGCAGTGTCAGTGAGTCAAACAGGCACGCTTCGCTCGCCTGCATAGCCTCTGTCAGTGTAAGCTGGGACAAACAAATTCCGTTCAGAAGGGATTCAAAACTTATTGAACACAGCATTTCTAGACCTAATCTGGACCTGTTCACCAAATTTCGACATTTTCTACCAATTTATTCTCGAAAAATCCAAGAAAAACTCTGAAAATTCCGAAAAATAGTAAAACGCTAATATTGAGCGTAACCTTGGGAACTATATCGGACATAGTTTGAAACTTGATTCAATATCTTCCAAATTAGTTTATCTATAATCGCTGAACCATTGAATTTACAGTAAGGATTGGTCGTATCAAGGCGGAAGATATGCAACCCGCAATACATCTACAATTTTGAAAAACCTGATTACTGGCGTAACCTTGAACGGAATTCAAAAATATTTCAACACAACATTTCTAGACCTTATCTGAACCTACCTACCAAATATCAACATTTTCTACCGATTGGTTCTCGAAAAAATTGAGAAAACGCCGAAAAACTATAGAAAAACTTAAATATTTGGCGTATCCTTGAAAAGTTCCTAAAATCCGTTCTTAGCGCGCGTCTAAACGTCCAACTGAACATGCCTGCCAAATTTGAACGCATTCGGTTCAGTGGATTTTCAGTTCTGGTGATAAATGAATGAATGAATCAGTCAGTCAGTGCCATTTTGCTTTTATAGATATAGATTGCATGCTTTGACGCATGAAATTAATGAAACTCAACATAACTAAGTATTTAGTTAATTCCCTAGTAATTTAATAATTCCCTTCATGAATAAAGCCCCATCCATGGGTGACTTCGTGAGGTCTACTGTTCTCAGTACTAGTACTGTAACTACGAGTTACATATATACATCCTTCACAACTCCTTACATCCCATCTTAGTGAAGTAGTAGTACTGTAGGCTACTGAGAACAGATGAAGTGTAGGTTAAGTGTAGTGTAAGTGAAGTGTAAGTGTACTAAGTGTGAGAAAGTGTAAGACTAGGCTGCCTACGACTGCAGCCTCAGTTGAGCGTACAGCAACTTGAATCAATACAACGAGCTGACATGCCCTTGTTTAACTGCATGGCGATGAAAATCCGGGGTGTGGAGGGGGTGCTAGTGGTTGGGGAGGGGGTGGAAGGCGCCCCAGCTGGTAGCTCATCTCTCTGACCTGTTTCTCACACCTTGAATCGTTCGCTCTCTTTCTATTTATCTCCAATAAGTTATCCTTTGGTGTTCATTGATTGATTTTGAACATTTTAAACATGCTAAGATATGCCCAGAAGATTTTTTTGGAAACAAAAGGTAAGATAGATACTTAACCATAGCCATCTATCATTTCAAGAATGATATAAGGCATAGCTTTCTTTGAAAGAAGCTTCCTCTATTAAAGAAATCTATGTATAAGGTTATCCTTCAAGTTAGCTGTTAATATAGGTTACATCAAGTACAAGAGATTGACTGAACCGTATAACATTCAACTAACCGCTATTACCTCACAGACAGCTTGCAGATTGTCCTGACAGAGCTGAGACAAAATTGATTCGAAAACCCGCGTTCATTCTGGCATCAACTCTAGTATAGTATGTTCAAGCAAAGAAGACCTTCTTGCAAGATGGGAAGTGACTCAAGCTCAGTCAATCATTGTTAAAAAAATATCAATTTCATTTCAAATCGTAGGAAACAGTTCGATCTACTATTAAGACAACATTTATAATTTTTGAACCATTTTTGTACGAGCTGGAGTAATTTTCCCATCTTGCCAGAGGGTCTTCTCTGGTTGGACATTGGCTACTAGCCTATAGTTTGTGATCATTTGAAGACACTGAATAGATTAGAGATAACGCTGAGTTGTTAGGCGATTTGGTTTGTCTCTTTTAGGTGATGTAACCTTCCAACAGCTGATGAAAAGCATCAATAATCTAGGCATAGCTAAATGACAACTCTAATCGACAAAATCAGCTGTTGGAGTACAGCCGAATCCAGCTAACTTTTTGGAGGTAAACTGCAATATTAGAGATGCTATACTCTGAAGAAGTTATCTTGATCTGAAGCTATAAGATAATAACAATAGGCTACTAAAGGACTAGTTTGATGAACAGCTGACGAGCTGTTGATGGGTTAGTTACATCACATGCAAAAGACAGACGAAACCGCCTTACTCTTCACTGACAGATTATTCATCTGAATTTCCTTATTTTGCAGCTTGGAGTCACAAAGTAATTCATTTCTTATTATTACAGCAGAAAAGTGGGCCAATGAAAACGCAATTACAATCTGTCATCGTTTCTTCGTTCAGACTTTGTCTGACTTTCTGATCTGAATTCTTTATTTACTTCTAATCAACTTTGAGAGCAGAAAGAAAGAAAGTCAGGGCTTCGCCTACTTCTTCTCATGAATTTTGAGAAGAACGAAATTTGAAAATTCTTTTCACTTCTTTTTCTTATTCTTCTTCTTCTTATTCTTCTTCTTCTTCTTCTTCGTCGTTGTCGTCGTCATCTTCTTCTTCGTTGTCTTCGTCTTCTTGTTCTTGTTCTGGTTGTTCTTTTTCTTCTTCTTCTTTTTCTCCTCCTACTTCTTCTTCTACTTCTTCTGCTTCTTTTTCTTCTTTTTTTCTTCTTCCTCTTTTTCTTCTACTTAAAATTTATTTCCTCATGAATCAGGAAAATAACAAAAGCGAAATGAACTTTGAATCTTCTTTTGATGCTTGCTAAATAAAAGATTGCTTATTCTTGATTCTCTTGTTGAAAACTGAATGTGTTTTGATACAAGTTGCTCTTAAATTGTGAGTTGAAATTTTGATCTACAATTTGCGACCGACCACATCTATATATTTTGAACCAATATTGACCAAGCTGGAGTCATTTTCCCATCTTGTCAAAACGTCTTATCTGCTCGACCATGCTTCAACTAGAATATCCTAGAGACGCACAACGCGAATTACACACTTGCGGCTCGTGCCCACGAAATAGGTGAAGTGCTGTACAGTAAAACATACGGACACTTCACCTGTTTCGTGGGTACGAGCCGCTAATGGAATTACATCAATCATTATTAATGAAAGCGCTATTTCTCTATAAACACATGAACAGCCCCAATTTACGAGAATATATTCGTATGATTTGCTATTCTAGCTCAAAGCATGATTAGAATACTGACATGGAGAAAGTGTCTACTCTACACAACTGGCGGCTCGTACCCACGAAACAGGTGAAGTGTTGTGCAATAAAAGATACGGGCACTTCACCTGTTTCGAGGGCACGAGCCGCCAGTGCGTCTACTCATTTGAGCAATCAATCTCCATCTAAAACGTTTTGCAGTTTCTAATCTCAAACTTGACCTTTGGCTTGTACGTTGTACGATACGAGACTTGCGAAAATGACTCCAACTCGGTCAATATTAGTTTGAAAATTATTGATTTGGTTACAATCGTAGTGGAAATTCTGATCTACAATTTGAGACAAAATCAACATTTTTGAACCAACATTGACCGAGCTGGAATCATTTTCTCATCTTGCCAGAGGGTCTTCTTTGCTTGGACAGACTATAACAATCACAAGTCTATTAATTTTGAAATTGGACAGACTGTGTCCTTTACTCAACATAATCTTATTATGGACAGACCATACAATATTAACAATATTGTAAATCGGAATACAGTATAGCTGACGTCAAAAAGATGGGTGGTGTCGTCTGTCTCTTGTACGAGAAGTAACCTACTAACAGCTGATGTAAACATCTCTAATCTCTTTTGATTCGAAAAACATCATCCAGGCATAACAAGATGAAAACTCTATTCGACAACATCAGCTGTTTGAGCGTTAAAGGGGTGGATGGAATAACCTCATGTTTCAGCATTAGCTATAAGATGCTAAACTTGTCATATACGATTTCGAACCAAATTTAAAATAGGCTTGTGACAGTACCATAATAACAATATTGTCGTGTGAATTACAGTAGAGAACAAAGCACAAAACTAAACTCTTGAAACATTTTCTATTTGGAGAAACTAGAAATAGAAACCTGATGATACGAGAACAGGATGAAGTTTTAACGATACACTGATGTCTGTTGTTTCTAAGTTTTGACTATGAAAATGAATTTACTGAACAAGAGGATAATACTGTCGTTGAAGGATTGATATTTTGAAATTGCTCAGATAAACTCTATAGCTTGCACCAAAAATCGACTGTTGTACACAATGAGCTCTGGCAGTACAGTCTGGAGAGAGTCTTCAAGAGTGAATAATATAGCTGGGGACACACTTATTTTGCTGTAGAATTCTCTCTTTTTTAGACTTTTCCTCAAACACTATCATTTTATTACCTTCCCTTACTATTCTTCTCTATTTCTTCATTATTTCTTCCAGTTCTAACATTTCTTAAACATTTCAAGTCCTCTAGAACTCTTCTGTTTCTTCCTAATATCTTATCTTCTTCCTATTCTTACATATGTTCTCCTCATTCTTCTCCTTAATCTTATTCTCATTTCCTTCTTCTTCTTCTTCTTCTTGTTCTTTTCTTCTTCTTCTTCTCAACTTCTTTTCTTCTTGTTCTTGTTCTTGTTCTTGTTCTTGTTCTTGTTCTTGTTCTTGTTCTTGTTCTTGTTCTTGTTCTTGTTCTTGTTCTTGTTCTTGTTCTTGTTCTTGTTCTTGTTCTTGTTCTTCTTCTTAATCTCATTATCATTTCCTTCTCATTCTCCTGTCCCCTATTCATTTCCTCTTCTTCATTCTCAACTTAATCATCTCATTTACCACCAAAATCTCTCCCCCAAATCTTCTCTCAGCATATTCTCATTACTTCTTCTTCATCTTCCCATTCCACTCTAAGTTCTCCTAATTTTTCGGCACTCCCCACAATTCTCCCTTATTTCCCACACATTCTTCTCCCAAATTCCCTCATTTCCTCTCTCACACCTCTCAAGCAATTTCCCAGCTTCGAGGGTGGTGACCAGCGGTAGTCTGTCCAAGCAAAGAAGACATTCTGGCAAGATGGGAAAATAACTCCAGCTCAATCAATATTGGTTCAACAATTCTGAATTTGGTCTCAAATTGTAGGAAACATTCTGATCTACAATTTGAGTTCAAATGTTAAATTTTTGAACAAATATTGACCGAGCTGGAGTCATCTTTCCATCTTGCCCAAATGTCTTCTTCGCTTGGACAGACTATAATTCATAATAAATCGACCTGCGTGACAAAATACCATAAGAGCACACTTCTTACATTGTTCTTCTTTTGTAGACATCTCTCATATCTTATAACTTCCCCCCTGAATCAATCTCCAGGGGTACCCTGAACCCCCCTCACAAAAAAAATGGAGCCTTGAACCCCTCAACAATCTACAACAACAGAAAAGTAAGGGTTCACATCCCCCTCAACTTGCAAAAATAGAAAAATTGTTATATTTTCACCCCCATAATATAGGAAACTAATAGCTTGGTCCGGCTTTATGTGAAGTATACACGCCATACAAGTATAACATATTGTGCAATACATGACAATTGTCATGATTTCTTTGGGGGGAAATTCCTATATCGTGTATAGTTGGAGCTAAAATTGAAGGCGGTTTGGGAATGGTTGTAATCAATTCTGAGCTCTGTAAGGAAAGTCGGTGAGCTGTTTGTGACAGTGCATTCAAACAAGATCGATCCCAGCTATACAATTTTGTTAACAAAGACGGCTTCAGACTGTCCTGACAGAGCTGAGTATCAATAATAGTAGTTTTCCGACCGTCTTACTTTTTGGTAGCAGATATAGGAATGGTTATTGAATATTTGAATAATTTTTGGTTGAAGTTATTACGCGGTAGTGCTCCCAAACGCATGAAAGAATTGGTTATGTTTCAATAACACTGGATTTTGTTTGAATAGTAACTGATTCAAATGCCTCTTTACAAGGCTGATATGATACATGCAGAAGTGATACACAAGAAAAAAATTGATATGCAGTCGGGAAGGAAGCTCCTTGCCACTAATCATTTGCAACGTTGGGTTGCAAAAAGAGGTCAGCTCATTATTTAACAATGCCAAAAATCAGAGAAAAATAACGATTCAAAAACGTAGCCTATTGTGTTTCATGATTATTTAAATTAACTCAAATTCTAAAATAGCTCAACAAAGCTAGAATAATCTTGAAATGTTCAATTAATGAGAAATATTCTGGCACAATAGGTTCTTAAGTTCCTAAGAGTGTGAATTGCTGTTTCGAGTTACAATGTTTAATTTATGATAATTAGGAGAAATTTGTTATTATCAAGTATGAGAAGAAGGAGGAATTAAATGGGAATGATAAGGGAAAATAATTATCGAGTGAATTATGTAATTACATAAACAATGATAATTATTTAACATTAGAATGATAAAGAAATCTATCCACTCGGCTGACGGCCTCGGCCAAGCCTAGAGAACTTTTTTCATGAAGAAATGTATGCTTGTTTAATTTATTAATATTTCCATTATCTTTGTAATGTTGAAAAAAGTGCTAATAAAGTTCTTTTCTATTCTATTCTATTCTATTAAGAAATATAATTAGCTTATTTCGATCCATGAGCATTGCTAGTGTCTCGTATCAACGAGCTTCCTTCTTGTATCAATCTTGGACATTTGTATCAATACTGTGTATCAAAATTCCGTTGTGTGAAAAGGCTTAGCGATGGATTATTGAAACGCCTAGTATCAATAAACGATACGAAATTCTTAAAAATTGTTTATTTTGACAAATCTAGTAAGTTTCACTGAATTCATAATCACTCAGGTTCAAAATGATAGTTGCAAACTCGGAATAAATGATTCAAGTCAGTAATGTGAGAATGGATCAGAATTCAATTGTTCAAATTCAGCTGACAATTAATTTGTCACACTCAATTTTCGAATAAATTGCATGAACACTGTAAATAAACAAGTATGGAAGAATAGTAAAATTCAAGAGGAAAAAATGGACCCAGCAACTGCTGCTACCTATTGGCAGAACTAGTAGTTGAGAACCGTTCCAACCGTCGACCAATGAGGAGAGAGGAGGCGGAGTCAAGAACAAGTGGGAGAATATCACCCAACAACTATTGCCACCTGGTGGCTGATTTAAGAGTTAAATGCATTCGCTGAGAGCTGTTAAGTGTTACTAAGGTATACATTTTAAGGCCTATCATGTGTACAGCCTATTTGTATGATTATGTTGATTTGTATATTATTTCATGAGCTTCTAACGTAGACTATTCTATTATTTGTATTCCAAGAAAGCATTTGAGCAATCATGGTTCAATTCCATTTCAATATAGCCTATTAAAAAATCAATCAAATGAGATGAGACCATATTATGATAATCGGAGCCGTAGTATGAAGAGGCTTTCAAAATGAATAAAGTGAAAAGTAAGCATAATACCTAAAAGCCTGATAGCGTAATATAAACTTGATGAAAACATATTATTTTTAGTTTTTTTCTCAAATTTATTACTCTTCAATGAAGGTCACGATCCGACGTGAGTCTTGATAGCTTCATGTTTTTTGAGCTGATTATTGAAGATATCAAACTTATCTGCTGAGAATAATGTCAATACCGAATTTCTAAACGGTGCACACTGTACAAAGTATATAATTCTATTATTTTATTATTTATTCATTATAAGTAGGCTATCTGATACCAGAAAGGGTGATGATTTAATATAATAGAAGATAATAGACCGGAAGAGAATAATTTGTAGAGTAGAATGAAAATAATGAACCCAAAACTATGAAAAATGTAGAAAAAAGTACGAATCCAACCTTCGTAGCAGCGATAGTCACTAAAAAAGCAGCTTACATTGAATTCATAATGAGACGTATGCGATGAAT
The DNA here is from genome assembly GCA_017141385.1 of Sogatella furcifera. Classification (NCBI taxonomy): domain Eukaryota; kingdom Metazoa; phylum Arthropoda; class Insecta; order Hemiptera; family Delphacidae; genus Sogatella; species Sogatella furcifera. The sequence continues at coordinate 682,883 of CM029557.1, forward strand.
ATTTTCTGGCGGTGACCCTCTTACCCCAAAAGGTCTCCCCGAACCCCCTAAAAGGTCCCCCGAACCCCTGAAAAGGCTCCCCAGTACCCCATCAGTGATCCTCTTACACCTCTTACCCCAAAAAGAGCCCCCCAAAGGAGATAAAAGGGTCTAGGACCACACATTTCGCCCCCTCCCCAGCTGCCCTGAAATTATGCTCGTAAAAAAATTCGGCATGCAAGCCAGTGATTTCAGACTTTTTCATGAGACCTTGTATAGTCTCTCCAAGCAAAGAAGACATTCTGGCAAGACGGAAAAATGACTCCAGGTCTGTCAATATTGGTTCAAAAATTATGCACTTAATCTCAAATTTTAGATCAAAATGTTTCCTACAATTCGGGACAAAATTTACAATCTTCGAATCAATGTTGACCGAACTGAAGTCATTTTCCGATCTTGCCAGAATGTCTTCTTTGCTTGGACAGACTATATTTCCCTTACCTTTATAAACTCTCTCAATTTACTGGTATTACTGTTGAATGTATTATGTTGGCTGAATGCACACACGTTATTCAAGCTACTAGATAGTCTGCCGTGTATGTATAAATGTATATAATATGTTGTATGTATGTTGTGTAAAAGAAATATTTAAAAACGGGTACTTTTATTATTTTGAAGATTTAATGAATACAGTAGCCCTAAGAGAAAATAAGTATTGTATAAATGTGATAAGTATTTATATGTATAATAAATATGTATTGAAATATAGATGTAATGTATTTGTAGAGATAATTTTCAGTAATATATAGCCGACTCCAAAAAATAAGGCGGTCTCGACTGATTCTTGTACGTGATGTAACCTACTAACAGCTGACGTGAACTATTCATTATCCCTTTCAATTCCAGGCATAGCTAAAGGCAACACCATGCAATTGAGAGCATTAGCATCAGCAAATGTTCTATTTTGTTGGCCCTTCATAGGTTCTCAATAAGCTCCAGGATTCAAATTAGACAAGAGATTTCAGCATCTAAATTGTTTTTTGTATCAGAAATCAAATAGAATCTCCAAAATTGAGATCAGAAAAGTGAATCAAATTGAAAACACTGGTTAAATTTGGATTCAATTCCATTTCAAATTTAACTCCTCCAGTACAGTAGAAGTTCGATCATCCGATCTGAACGGGACCGGGACCAGCTAGGATAACGAAAAACTCGGTTAACACGGAAGTGAAGGAAAGTGGTTTGAATTAATAATAGATCGCATTGAATCTGAATAATACATGCAACTTTTTAATGCAGTGAAAGTAATATGTTATGGAATAAAATAATGAGTGATGTTCATTATTATAATGATTACTTTCGTAATTGAAATTTGTTTTCCATCCATCCATCGTCTATCATCTATTTTATCAATTAAGTAGATATTTATACATACATTCCAACCTAATAACAGCATCAATGAATGTAAAACATACGATCGTCTTGAACTTCTTGATTTCCAATTCAGATAAAAATGTCAAGAATAAGCTGTTTATGTCCCAAATTCAAATTCCCACACATTTTGCAAGAAGAATAGGCTTGTAAATACTGCAAACGAGCCCTAAATTCGGCTCACAAAGTACAGATTTGAAAGGAAATTGCAGCAGCAAATAATGCATTGTCTCCCGCTCCCCAGAAATCACGTAGTTTAGCTTCATGACTGCACAGTATAGCCCGCCAGTTTTGGAATAATTCCAAAACGTGAATTATCGTTCAATTCAAATAGCTGCAAGTAAAGCACCGAAAGGCAAAGTCTTCTCGAAACTAAGTCTTGCGACGGATAAACTTCGCCGCTAACTTTTAACTTTGCATGTAGCTAAGTCCTTTTTACCACCCCCCCTTCTTCTCCCACTCACTCACTCCCTCTCTCTCTTTTCCTATTTCTCAATTTCTCTTTCTCTTTCACTGTACTTTGTGCCAAGTCCCGCAGTTTAGATAAGAGTCGAAGAATGACTGAACGGCTTCTTTTAATTCCTTCGTATTAAGCTTTCCTACAACTACTAACTGCTATTGGAAATTGGGATAATGGGGTTTGGGGAACGATTGGAGTTTTTGTGAGGAGGTATTGAAATCGGGGTGTTTTTTGGGATATTGGAAGGGTAAGAGGTGATTATGGGTTTGAAAGTACTGAGGTTTAAAATTGTTCCAATTATCAATGTAGAATTAGTGAATGATACATGAGTAATGAATATTATGATCGAGTTGTTTTACAATACGATATTCCGACGATTGAGTCCAATTGGGGAAACAAGATAAGGATTTTTGAAGATGTTATCCAATCATATGGTAGACAATCAACAGGAATTATTCTCCAGCTTTTCTTATACAGTCTCGACTATGACTCCCACGTTTCCAATAATTCATACAAGACCTTTACAAGATTTTAAGAAAGTTCTCAGTTCTATAAGAATGAATGCTACTTTCTGGTTACAATATTGTTTTCTCAGTTCGACTCTCTATGCATTAATCCATGACATTATGACGGGAGACTTGTTTTTTTTTTTTTTAATTCAAGCTTATTTTGTGGGTAAAAACGGAAAGTTAATATAAGAGCTGGATTTTAAAATCTTGAATGTAAAACAGGAAATAATAATCAGCTATAATAAGTTGGCCCCCAACTTAAATAGTAGCTAGTGGTGGTTCTGATATTACAGGACATTTAATAGACTAGAAGTTAGTCCCTTGTCCGTGATTTAACCTACTAACAGCTGATGAAGACCATCTATTGTCTCTTTCGATTTTAAAAACTTCATCTAGGTATAGTACCAACCCAAGGAGGTTGAACCTCCTTGTTTCAACCCTATTTAACATCATCAGCTGCACAAGAAGCATCTGTCAGCTATTCAATCATTGAATAAGACGACCAGATGTTATCAAGGCACAAATTCATCGAAATTCGGTCTCAGTTGCTATACCGATTCACCAGACATTAACTAGATATTTCGGTTTTTATTACGGTAACTCTATGGTATGACAATATCTATATTTAAGTAGCTCACTTAGTATTTTCACTTAATTCTTGAATCAATTTCCTTTTCTCTCTTTGTTGCAGCCTGAGCTACTGGCTAGCCGGTCTGGCGCCCACATGGTTTCATGTGGGCAATGTTGCCCTGCATGCGGCCTGCTGCCTTCTGTTCACCAGGGCTGTGCTGACTGTGGCAGGCCTCAAAACGCCCTTTGCCGCCCTTGGAGGTCTACTGTTTGCGTCGCATCCTGTGCATACTGAAGCAGTGAGTAGAAGTTAATCATTTCAATACAATCTGTCCAAGCGGAGAAGACATTCCGAGGACGGTTTTAAAGTCTACGCTCAGGTTTTACCTCATAGACTTTTTCGTGAACATAGAGAGACCTTTAGTTGTGTTCGTTAGCATCAATGGTACCTAGTATTCCTTGTATGATTTTGTTATAGATTCTGTCATATTATGTTCGATGCTATTAATATTTCATCATTCTATGATGTAGAAAAATAAAATTGAATTCTGGCAAGATAGAAAATGACTCCAGCTCGATCAATATTTACTCAAAAAATATTTATTTGATTTCAAATTGTAGATCAGAGTGTTTTCTACGATTGTAACCAAATTGATAATTTTTGAACCAATATTAATCAAGCTGGAGTCATTTCCTTATCTTGCCAGAGGGTCTCCTTTGCTTGGACAGACTATACTTTATAAATTAAAATAAACATTGAATAATGATTATTTCTTCGCATGTACTGCAAATCCGTGCGTAAGAAAATGTAAAAACGTATATCACATAAAATATTCAGTTAAAATTGGTAGAATTGATAATGATGTTGTGAAATCTCTCCATAATAAGAAAACCAAGATGTTGCCAAATTTCACAAAAGTAATAAATTTCTTTCACTTTCATTATAAAATTTTTCGTGAAATTTGACAACATCTTAGTTTTCTTATTAAATATTCAGTTATTTTCTTGAGAAAGACTGAATACATTTTTGGAGTAATGGACTATTTCTAGAGACTGTTACAATTTGAGTTGTATAACTGACGCCTGAGCGCTTAGCAAATGACTGCTATCAATATTCTCAGCTCTTTCTGGACAGTTGGAAGCTGTCTTTGAGAGGGAATTGTGAATTGTGAGGGAAGTGTATTTTGATCCAATGTACGCTCGCCGACTGTCCTGACAGTGCTGAGAATTATTAAAAACAGTGGTTCTTCAATCGGCTTATTTCGTACCATCTGTCCAACTATGAAATTGTAAGAGCTTCTAAATTCTATATCAGAAAAAGAACAGATGCTGTAAATTCGGTTAGAAATAGCGATGTGAAATCATGAAGTCTGTCACTTAGAACCAGGGAGAATATGTAGAGAATTATTTGCCTGAAATGTTCCAAGTCAGTCACCCAGAAGCAGGGAGAATAGGAGTTCTTATTCCATACGCCTTGCCAAAACATTCAGAACAAATGAATATTGTCAAGAACAGTTCACAAGAGTAATGTCTCATTCATCATCTGAACTTTCACCACTGTCAGCTCGTACCCACAAAGCGTGTGAAGTGCCAGTATCTTTTACGGAAAGCACTTCACCTGTTTCGTGGGCACGAGCCGCCAGTGACTTTCACCATCAACTGCTTTTCTTCTTTATAATAGAACACTGCTTCCAGATTGGAATGAAACGTTTCTCATTTAAATTGAACACCCTCTCCAGATTTGAGTGAAACAATTGAACACCCATTCAAAAGCAGATTGAAGTGAGAATATAACAGCATGTATGAGAGAGATTCAGTGGACGCTTCTTGACTGAAATTATTATTTTGATAATGGGAGATATGGGAGAATAGGGAAGGAGAAAGGGAATGAATATGGAGTGAGAGAAGAAATTGATTGTAGAGTAGAAGAATAATAGGAAGAAACTCAACACTTGAAGTAAGGATACAAGTTTGAAGTAAGCAAGGAAAGAGAGGAAAATGTTGATGAAGAATTATCATAATAATGATGTGGGAAGAAAGAATATCAAGAGAAGAGGAAAAATATAGAATTATGGAGAAGAAGAAGAAGAATAAGAAGAAGAAGAAGAAGAAGAAGAAGAAAAAAGAAGAAGAAGGAAGAAGAAGAAGAAAAGAAAAGGAGAAGAAGAGAGAGGAGAAATAAGAAGAAGAAGAAGAGGAGAAGATAACAAGAAGAAGAACAAGAAGAAAGAAGAAGAAGAAGAAGAAGAAGAAGAAGAAGAAGAAGAAGAAGGATAAGGAAAGGAGTAAAGTAGTGATTACAAGACCTAGAAGTCAGAAACAATTATTAAAGGAATAGGATGGAATAATCAAAATGTAACTCCAGCAGATAATATAATTATAGTTATGTTCAAGCGAAGAAGACCCTCTGGCAAGATGAGAAAATGACGCCAGCTCGGTCAATATTGATTCAAATATCATTGATTTGGTTTCAAATTGTAGATCAGAATGTTTCCTACAATATTGAGATCAAAACAATAATTTTTTAACCAATATTGAACGAGCTGGAGTCATTTTCTCATCTTGGCAGAGGGTCTTCTTTGCTTGGACAGACTTCAACCGGAAGGGTGGAATCATGAGGGAGAAGTAGAAGAGGAAGAAGGAGAATAGGAGGTAGAAGGAAAAGACAAAGAAAAATTAGAAGAAGGGGGATGAGAAGCAGGAAAGGACATAAAAAAGTCGAGTGAATGATGAACCGTGAGGCTTGTGATCACAAGTCCAAGCAGAAGAAGTGGCATAGAGGACGAAGAAGAGTGGAAAATAAGACAAAATTAAAGAGGAAGTCGAGAACGAAGATGAGGAGAAAGATGGAGGAGTGAAGACAAGGTAGAGACTACAGAAGAAGAAGCAATAAAAATGTAACTGTACCTGACAGGTATGCTAATAGGGTGATGATTTCGAAAGTTACGAATTAGAGAAAGTGGAAGTACAAGAGAAAGGCGGAGAAGAAGAAGAAGAAGAAGAAGAAGAAGAAGAAGAAGAAGAAGAAGAAGAAGAAGAAGAAGAAGAAGAAGAAGAAGAAGAAGAAGAAGAAGAAGAAGAAGAAATAAATTATTGTAAGAATGGATGCCTTAATTGATGTTGATTGTTAGCAGTAGTACACCTGCTTTTCAGTTCAAAACAAAGCGTTACTTGAAAAGTCGTTCTGAAACGGTGTGTTGAAAAGTCGATGAAGGGGAAGTGTGATAAATGAGGTGGGTGGCGGAGGGGTGAAAGTAGGATTATAGAAGAAGTGAGGGGAATAGGAATGGGATGAGAAGGAGGAGGAGTTGGACAAGAAAGAGGTCTAGGAGAAGGAGGAGGAGGAGTAGGGGTGAAAGGGAAGAATAATCAGAATTGTAAGGAATAAGTGAGGAGGGCAGTGTGGTGAATTAGGTGGTAGGAGGAGTGAGAAAAAGGAGGAGAAGAAGAAGAAGAAGAAGAAGAAGAAGAAGAAGAAGAAGAAGAAGAAGAAGAAGAAGAAGAATAAAAAGAAGACAACGAAAAACATTGTGGAAGGGGGGAATGTGTGAGAAGGGGAAGTCAATTCAATTCAATTCAATTCAATTTCTTTATTCCAAATAAGCAAAAATATAACATAATAAATGACAATACACATGGAATAATTATTTCCCCGCATGGACTACTGATCCGTGAGCGGGGAAAGAGTCTACATCTACAGGCGGTAGTAATGTTGTAAGTGTGATGAAAAAGATTGGAGAAGGACTTGAAAGTGGAAGAGGAGTGGGAGGAGGTGGAGGAGGTGTGGAGGAGGAGAAGGACTTGAAAGTGGAAGAGGAGGAGGAGGAGGAGGAGGAGGAGGAGTGAAGGAGGAGGAGAGAGGGAGAGGAGAGGAGAAGAGAGTGAGGAGGAGAGGATGAGGAGAATGGGAGGAGGAGGAGGAGAGGAGAAGAAGGAGGAGGAGGTGGAGGAGTGAGGGAAGTAGGAGTAGAATAAGAAGAGGAAGGGAAAAGGAAGAATGATAAGAATGAAGGGAGGGAATGAGTGAGTGTAAATTGTATGGTAAAATGAGAACAAAAGACAACATTGAGTTGAGGTGAAGCAGTGAGTTCTACAGATGTCGTTCAGGCACGTGAATACTCTTCTGTTAACACGCGATCCTACTAGAATGGAAAGGAAGAATAATTGGTGAAGGGAAGGGAAATGACACGAAAACAAGGGGATGAGTAGGAAGGAGAAGGTAAGAGAGGTTGAAGAGGAGTGAGTAGAGGACGTGAAGGAGGGGGAGAAGGATAACAAAGGGTGGATGATTTTAGAAGAGTTGTAATATTGAGGAATTGATTGAAAAAGAATAATAAATTATAGAATGCTTGATTAATAAGAGAAAGCATAAGTAAATTATTATTTCCTTGAAATTTACTCATCAAAATTTCAGTGAACCTTCCCGGAAAATTAGTTAAGAAGTCAATGGAACCAAGATGAGAGAATGACTCCAGCTCAGTCAATATTGGTTCAAGAATTATCAATTTGGTCCCAATCGTAGGGAACATTTTACAATTCAAGAACAAATCTATATTTTTTGGACCAATATTGATCTAGCTGGAGTCATTTCCTCATCTTGCCAGAGGGTCTTCTTTGCTTGCAGTGGCGGCTCGTACCAACGAAACAGGTGAAGTGCCCGTATCTTTTACTGTACAGCAGTTCACCTGTTTCGTGGGCACGAGCCGCCAGTGGAACACACTCTAGAATATGTTAAAATATTATTGAAAGGCTTGAAAAAGATCTCAATAATCGATGGTTACCTAATATTGTGAAAGAACAGTAGGCCTGATGATTGCCTTCTCCACAGTTTCAAAACAAGACTAATAATTATTGTAAATCACTGAAATCTTCTACTAAATCAGTACTGCCAACTCAGCAAATATCGTCACAATGCCGTGCTTAACTACACTTCAAAAATGTTTAGTGCAAAAGAATTTTGTCTTGTTCGAAAAATAACATTACCAAAGAAGTGCCTGTCACAAACAGCAGACAAGATTTTTCAGAGCGTGCCTTTGAAAATGGGAGAGAAGAAGAAGAAGAAGAAGAAGAAGAAGAAGAAGAAGAAGAAGAAGAAGAAGAAGAAGAAGACAGATAAGATAGTGATGAAGGAGAGGCGAGATAAGAAAGTGTGAAGGGGTAGTCCACTTGTGGTGGGGGGAGGGGTCTCCCACACAATTTTGCACCACTTAACCAGTGGCTTTGTTCTTAGTGGCAGCAGCCTACAAACCTCAAGGGTTTCAACCTCAAGGTCTGCAGCTGTAAGCTTGATTGTAATCCTCTTATCAGCTGAGATTTTCGACTTTCTCTTCTATTTTTCCGGTTTCATTTTCTTCTTAACTGTAATTACTAAAAGTTAGTGTGATGTACCTCTATATAGTCTGTCTAAGCAAAGGAGACCCTCTGGCAAGATGAGAAAATGACTCTAGCTCGGTCAATATTGGTTCAGAAACTATCAATTTGGTCCCAATCTTGGGAAAAATTCTGTTTTATTATGTGAGATCGGATCGATATTTTTTGAATCAACATTGACCGAGCTGAGTCATTTTCTCATCTTGCCAGAGGGTCTTCGCTTGAACAGACCATAGCCTACCATATTATTAACAATATTGTCGAACTAACTACAGTAGAAAACAAAGCACAACATATAAAACATCTTCTACTAAGGGCATACTATTATTATCTTTGATTCTGTTTTATTTGATCTTTACTTTGGAAAATATATTCAAATCACATCCATCTAATTGAACAAACTATAAAAATATGGCTGTCGACTCAAAATGATATTGATGATCTAAGACTTAACCCAGTTTGAGAAGCAATTACCAAGTGAAATAATAAAAATTAAAGAAGTGTTATGGCTTATTTAGAGTTTATATTTGTTAAACAGAATTATATAATCCAGTCATAATTTGGTCTATATATTGTTTTTGGATGAAGTATTTATTGTAGTAATTTGCATCTATGTATAAGTATAAATGTCTTGTAGAGCTCTACAAAGTACCTTTACTTTGTTTCTATTGTTGCTGTTTGTGTAGACTTGGTTCTTTGTTTAAAATTGATTAGTTATTTAAAATTTATAGTTGTTTCAAATAAGAATGCTACAGACGTCGTGCACAAAATGTCTTCGAATTGATGAAATGAACTCAAAACAAAAAAAGAAAACGTAACATATTTTATTAACAATTTAGGCTATTTAATAAATACCGTATACAATAATTGAACTCAATACTAACAATGACCACATAACTTACTAAAGTGGTCATTTAATTTCCAGTGTTTTGAAAATTGCTGTTATTCTTTGTTGTTTGTGATGGAAATAAATTTATTAATTTGTCATTATTTCTGTATTATTCAATCGTTTTCCACCATAGACTAGCGTATTGTAACTTTTATGAAAAACATTATTTTTTATTCTATTTTATCCATTTCTCTCATTGATCTATCTTACTAATTCCTTCTCTCACCTTGTCTTGTCCTATTTCTTGTAATTTTTTATGATTTCTGGGTGATTATCTAGTTTTTCGATAATTTTCAATCTTGTTTTTATTTTTTGTTTTGCTTCTTATAACTGACGTCAAAAGTTAGGCAGTTTCGTCTGTTTCTTGTGCGTTCCAACGGTTCATGATGAAAATTAGAGGTGTCATTTATCTATGCCTGGATGATGTTTTTGAAATAACTCAGATACTGCACTCTTGCCTCCTTCTCTCAATTTCTATCATCTTGCTCTTCTACTTGATAAATACCAATCAATGTATATTTTGTCCAAGCAAAGAAGACCCTCTGGCAAGATGGGATAATGACTTCAGCTCGGTCAATATTGGTTCAAAAATTATAAATTTAATCTCAAATTGTAGGAAACAATTTGATATTTTATCAAGACCACATTTATAATTCTTGAACAAATATTGACCAAACTGGAGTCATTTTCGCATCTTGCCAGAGCGTCTTCTTTGGACAGACTATACTTACTCATTTAATTGATCCCTATTCTCTTCTTTTGCATCCTAAATCCTTCCTCTTCCTTATTCTTCTTAATTTCTTCTCCATCTACGAAGTTCTCTTCCTTCCACACTTAAATTCCAAACTTGATGTTATTTTTATCAAATTTTATCATTACTTCATTCATTAATATGTTCACCATTCAAAATTCCCCACATTTTCTTCGTCTTCCTCTTTCTATTATTTATCTTTCTCCCATACTTTCTACTCCTCCTCCTCCTCCTACTCCTCCTCCTTCACTTTCCATCAGACCTAGATTCCATGAGGTAACTGCAACGTCTTATAGCTAAAGTGAATCCTTTTCATCTGTAGCAGACAATAGTCATGTTGAAATGTCCTTTTCTGTGTTCCAACTACTTCTTCCTTCTTCTCCTCCTCCTTCTTCTTTTTCTTCTTCTTCTTCTTCTTCTTCTTCTTCTTCTTCTTCTTCTTCTTCTTCTTCTTCTTCTTCTTCTTCTTCTTCTTCTTCTTCTCCTCCTCATTGTCCTTCCTCTTTTCATTGTCCTTTTCTCTGCCTATTCTTCTCGTTGAGATGCTTTTAACTCGGCGTCTGTCGTCTGTCGTTTACAGACAGGCCTTGTTCTTCTCAAGACTATTTTCCTCCAAGTGCCTGTAGATAAACGGATAAGACACAAAGAATTTTCAAACCCATTTTCCAAATCGCAGATAGCATTAAGTGGTGGAGCTCTCGAAAAAAGACCAGAAACAAGAAATACCTGGCGGTTGAATGCCACTGGCGGCTCGTGCCTACGAAACAGGTGAAGTGCCCGTATCTTTTACTGTATAGCACTTCATCTGTTTCGTGGGCACCAGCCGTCAGTGGTTAAATCAGCTGATGATTTTTGATTGAAAATATTTCATTCCATATCGCAATTCGCATATAGTTTTTAGCATGTTTGGGAACATTGAATCATTTTTTTATTGAATGTGGTAGATACCAAAATTTAAGTCCGGTATCTAACCTAATGGTGGGAATTTGAATAATTCGAATTGGGCTATTAGAATAATTTTTCCACTATTTGATGAAAAACTTCTCCCCAATATTTTTACCGAATTGTTGTAGTTCTCCAAACCTTTTTCTGGCAATAGGTCAGAGATCTAATAGGTGACCTATTATATCATAAATAGGTTGAGTTCTATTTCATCGTATAAAAAATAGAATTAATGAGGATAAGATGGGAGTGCGAAATGAAGGCCTATTTTCATCTCATTTCATACAGCATAAAACTATTGAAGTCTAGTAATGGCCCAAGTTACACAATAAAAGTAGAACTGAGTCCAAATTCTATAAATAGATTTTTCAAATACAAGCTTGATAGAATCCAACCAGCCTGAATACATAAATAAATACTATATTAGCACAAGATTCTCAATAGTGAATCAGCGAAATTTTTTGTGTATGATACACCATCCATCATTTACCTGCTAGCAGCCATTTTCCAAGACAGAACTCACGAAACACTGCCAACCAATGAGAAAAGAGCAGGCGGGGCATGAAGGCGTGTCCAAGTCAAAACTGAAACACCACCCGTCAACTGCTGCCATCTACTGGTTGAATTTGGAAACTTTTCGGCCATTTTGATCGTGGTTGGAGCTTGGAGGCATGTCCAATGGAAGTCGAAGCAAGTCACCCCATTGCTACTGCCATCTGCTGGCTGAATTCGGAACTATTTTGAATGTTATTCATGAAAGATGGGTAGAGCAGTGAAAATGTCTAAAATCTTAAATTTGCTTGTTATTAAAATTCCGATTTTTTGTTGAAAGATCTTTATTTCCAGTGAAATCAAATATTTATGCTGATACTCAATGTTTTCCTGTGAAAATTTTATGATTCCCTCTTATGTGCTTTCAAGCAAACCAATGAAAATATTAATCAATAATTGAAATTTTTATATTCTAATGATAAAGTGCAGAGCAATGTGACAGTTTCGCTCAACGTAGACATCCTTTAGTTATTTTTCATCAATTCCTGTAGGCTTTTTCTTATCAAATATCCAATACATAAAAATACAAGACTATACGTTGGGATACATTATAATAAGCCAGTCCCTATAATCTTTTTTGCCACACCACATGCAACATTGGGATTGCTTATGAGAAAAATGTGAACATGTAAGGCAGCTAGAATCATGTTTGAATATGTTATAATATGTTACATTGCATTCGTTTGGTAATGGGTGGCGCCTGCCAAAATCTCGCACAGGGCGCCAAAAAACTATGCGAGGGCCCTGTTTGTAAGAGAAATTGCTCAAAAAAAATAAAAAATCCTATTTCTATGAAAAAACACCCAAACTAAGTAAGTTTGAATGAGAAGTCAGTTAAGTGAAAATTTAAATGCTCTCAAGAAGTTCAAGCATTGATGAATAAATTCAGCTTATTTGCATAAAATGGCAGGGATCCATGAGCATTGCAAATGTCTCGTATCATCGAGCTTCCTTCCTGTATCAATCTTGGACTCTGTATGACTACTGCGTATCAAATAACCGCCTTGACACAGTGTAAAAAAGTTTAAATGTTTTCTTCCATTCTGAATCGATAACAGAATCGAATGCTTCTTAACATGTCCCATTATGGATTTTTCCATCAAACTTTCCCTGTTTGACAGTGTGTTGTAGATTTCCATCCTTACAATTTAATTTTTTTTTTTTACTCGTTTATCCGAAGTCTTATGATAGCTTTTTCCACCAAACTTTCCCAGTTTTACATTATAGTGTAGACAAGTGGACATTAATCCATACACTTTTCTCTTTTTCGACTCATTTATCCGGTTTTTAGTGTGGTATGGCCCCTTAAATAAAGTTGAAATACTCTTCAATCAGCTTACAGTCTGTCCAAGCAAAGAAGACATTCTGGCAAGATGGTAAAATGACTCCGGTTCGGTCAACATTGGTTCAAGAATTATAAATTTGGTTTCGAATTGTAGAACAAAATGTTTTCTACAATTTGAGAACAAATTTATGATATTTGAACCAATATGGACTTAGCTGGAGTCATTTTTCCATCTTGCCAGAATGTCTTCTTCCCTAGGACAGACTTTACAACAGCAAGCTGTGGACATGGACAAGCCAGATCAAAGCTATAGTCGAGTTTTGGATCCCCGAACACTGAGTTAGTTAAGGAGCTAAGCTGACTTTTACTCCTACTTCTCCTCCTCCTCCTCCTCCTCCTCCTCCTCCTCCTCCTCATTGATCACACATTGTTCTGGCCTTAATCCCTGGTGTAGTTAGGCCCTAACTAACTCAGCCGACAAGCTGAATGAGTGTTTCATCCCTTCATTCATCCCTAAAGTAGCATCCCAAAGTAGTAGTCTTGGGTACGATGTCCTTTTGTTTCAGGTTTTTTGATGGGAGGTTCATGTTTCATCAATGGTTGTTGGAAGTTCTGTGATTGTAGGCTATGATATCTGGTCTCTTCAGTAGTATGAAGATGCTGGACAACACATCCAGAGGAGTTTATTCATAAATGCAAATCATTACCACTGGCGGCTCGTACCCACGAAACAGGTGAAGTGCTTTACAGTAAAAGATACGAGCACTTCTCCTGTTCCGTGGGCAGGAGCCGCCAGTAATCATTACATAATCTTGAAATCAACTTTTTTCAATACAGTTCTCTCTCCAAAATGATACTTCACTATTTTACACAAGAGAATATTATGATATTCTCATATTATATTTATATCCTATTATATTCTATATTAATTATTAATGTTGAATGTCCTTTTCTAATTGATTTCTTTTCGTCTATGTTCTACGATTCATCAACAGCTCTTTAGTTTTGCAATATCAATTTTGTTTGATCTAATATCTATTGTTTTCAATTTTAATTTGATCATTTTCTAAGTTTATTTGAACTCAAGCGTTGATTTTCTATGGTCTGTCCAAGCAGAGAATATCCCCTGGCAAGATGAGAAAATGATTCGAGCTTTATCAATATTTGTTCAAGAATCATAAATGTAGTTATACTAGTAGATAGAATTGTTTTTTACAGTTTGAAATGAAATTGATAATTTTTGAACCAATATTGACCGAGCTTGAGTCATTCTCCCATCTTGCCAGAGGGTATTTTTTACTTGGACAGACTATATCTAAATACTCGTAGCTAGTAGCCTAGTTGCACATTTCTAAATTAATCTGAGAATAATCAGTTTTATTTTGATTTTCAACTACGTTCATTTTTATTGAATTAGATTAGTTGTACAAAACTTCGATTATAGTAGGCCTATTGTTTTGTAGAGTTGAAAGTATCATAGTAGAGTTCCTAGTCAGTTGAAATATTGCAATAATTGAGAAAGTTAGGTCGGCCTTTGCTAACTGGATGTTTTCAGAGCTCACGTCAATACTCGCTCGTTATTGGTCGAAACCGGCTCCTCCCACAAAATGGCTTCTATATAACAGCCAACAAGAAGGGCATTTTGTGAGATTTGTTCCACAATTGAATTGCATTAGAATATTGTAATGTCAATATTTATCATAATCTTGTTATAAGGTGCATAATTCTCAAAATTGTTATATAGAATAGAATAGACTGACTTCTTAATTTTAATTATACGGTGAAATTTGGACAGTAATGTCCACTCTACAACTTAACCACGAATGGAATTGATGAACTTCATTTTGTGAATAATCTTCAATGGAAAAATATTAATGAGAAATACTTTTATTTGGACTGGAAACGAAATGTTGCACTAAGTAGGTGAAACCATCGATTAGTGAAGAACATTGAACATTAAACATCGATGGTTGGGTATCGATACATCGATGCTGGTGTTTTTAAACATTGAAAATCGATGTGTAGGTATCGATATATCGATGTTGTTGTGTTTCAAAATCGATTTATCGCAATACACATCCCTAGATGAGGCTACTGGCGGCTCGATGACCACAAGAGGTGAAGTGATGTACAGTAAAAGATACGGGCACTTCACCTTTTCGTGGGTACGAGCCGCCAGTGGAAGAGACTCAATCCTAGAAGTAAATTGAGCACTAGAATGGAAGTGGAAAAGTAGGGTAAGCCAAATCGATGTAGGGATAGGCTACAACAAACAAATGCAAATTATAGAAAAACAAGAGAGTACTGAAGGCAGAAGTCGGATCAACCACGATCTAATTGTCAAGTTTGAGCTTCACTAGTGAAGCAGTGACTCTGGTTTTTGTCGTCTGTTTTGTTTTTATTTTCTTTTCTCGATCTGTTTCTCACTCTCTCTCACTCTCATCATTCGCTTTCTATTCTCATTCTCTCTCGCTCCCTCTCACAGTATACGTGGCTTACTGTCCTTTGTATGTTTTTTTCTTTTTAATGCTCTGTTGTGTTTGAATCCCTTACATTTGTGGCATGCAAAAAACAAATCGGAAAAGACTGCTATAGTCTGTCTAAGAAAAGAAGACATTCTGACACGATGGTAAAATGACTCCAGCTCTGTCAATATTGGTTCAAAAACTATAAATTTTGTCTCAAATTGTAGGAAACATTCTGATCTACAATTCGAGACCAATTTTTTTATTCACCGAGCTGGACTCATTCTCCCATCTTGCCAGAATGTCTTCTTTGCTTGGACAGACTACAAGTTGGAGTTTCTGTTTTGTTCCTCTTTCTTCCCCTTTTCCTCCCTTTCTTTCTCATTTTCCCTCTCTTTCCCATTCGTAGTTAGCACATCATTACACCCTTCCTACAACGGGAAGCTAGTTGTAGCTTTGCGTTTTTATTGTGGAAGCTCTAAAGGGCGACTAGAAGCTAATTCTTGCAAAGCATTGGGTTTTGTTTGTATTATTCCTGACCTATCTCTATTGCTGTTTTTCCCTGTTAATGTTGTAGATATAAGTGGAATGGAAGAGAGTAAAAAAAAAGAGATTTAGAGCACTGGCGGCTCGTACCCACGAAACAGATGAAGTGCTTGTATATTTTACTGTACAGCACTTCACCTGTTTCGTGGGCACGAGCCGCCAGTGATTCAGAGTGTATTCAGTGGTGAGTGGAGAGGAATTAGGATTGACAATTAATATTAATCTATTTTCCAAGTCATAACTTTATAATATCATATAATCGCTAATTCTAATTCACTTCCACTTCAGCTTTCATTCACTTCATCATTCTAACATTGTTGTGGGATAATCTGTATTCAATTAAACAGTTTATTGCAATTTATTTGCAGTCATTCATTCATTCATTAAATTTTAATTCATTTATTGAATTGATTCTATGAAATTCATAATTTATTCGTCAATTTAAACCATTGCTGACAGTGATCTTATGAAAATTTTGGTTAATTTGAGATCAAAATAATTGTTTATCTCCATAGCTTGAACAATATTAATTTGAAGAATGAATGAACTGATAAGTATTGAAAACTTGGATATTCTCATATAGATGGCTATCGCTCATTTATTTTTTCTTCCGTTATTGTAGATGGAAATATTCCGAACACAGTAAGAGAAATTTTGAATAATTATTCAATTTCATTAGAATAAGTCATATACTCATGTTCATTTAAAACACGAAAGAGAAATTGAGTTTTCCATTATTTACTAACTAGAAGGTGATGAATTTTAATGTAATAAATAGAAGATAGAATCTTTGGCTTGTGTATTAGATTGTAATTTGTCTCTTCAGACGTTCTCCCTATTCCAACTATTGAGTTGATCAATTACTTTTACTACTTTTAGCTCGTCTAATGCCATTCACATGTTCACTGACAGGTTAATGTATAGAGTTTTTCATCCATTCAGTGTATTCTAAAATTTGTAATCTACAAAGTGGAAAATAAATATATTTATCCATTTATCTATGTATCTATTACTGGCGGCTCGTGTCCACAAAACAAGTGAAGTGTCCGTATCTTTTACTGTACAGCGCTTCACTTGTTTCGTGAGCAGGAGCCGACAGTGGTATCTATCTTTCAGATGGTTTAGTACTCAAGTACGACCTCACATAATTGATGTTGCGTATTGGACGGATCCAAAAGTTATGCCAAAAATCGTCAAATTCTGAAACTGTTGTGACCCAAAAAGCCTTGGGCGCCACGCCTCAAGTGACACTGAGACCTAGTTAGGGCGGCTCAAGTGCCGGGTGGGGGTGTAGTTTGGGGGAGCCCCCTCCTCACCCCCACCCCCCCAGTGGGGTAATCGATATTTTGAGCCCATCCCTGCCACCCCCGAAAAGGGCTGCTGCTTGTGCAGCAGTACTACAGCACAACCCTTGAAAATGTCTGAGGCCGAATTCCTTCAAAGGGAGCTAACTCACTTGGAAGATAACCCCGTTTGACTTTTGCCGGCTAAATGCAGTCTCATTTTGATTGCTGAGTTAAATGCAGTCCTTCAGATTCAGGCTGGGAGTTGAATGCAGAGCTGAATGTAGTCTAATGTGTAAGAAGAGGATTAATTACTGCAAGAATTGAGCGTCTGATTACATGTTCTCTATAACACTGGCGGCTCGTGCCCATGAAACAGGTGAAGAGCCCGTATCTTCTACTGTACAGCACTTCACCTGTTTAGTGGGTACGAGCCGTCACTTCTCTAAGATACCATTGACTATGGATATAAGACTTATATCCATTGACTTATATCCATAGTCAATGATAATACTTAGGATACAGGAGTCAAGTTGACCTTACAGATGCATTGATGCACCTACCACTGGCGGCTCGTACCCACGAAACAGATGAAATGCCCGTATCTTTTACTGTACAGTATTTCAACTGTTTCGTTGGCAAGAGCACCAGTGGCACCTACTTGATCTAGTCGACTTGACTATTGTACAGTCAAGAGTGTAAGTGTAGTATATCAGTCTAGTCAGTCAGTCTATTACTGTCTAGTATGCTATCAACCTAATATGCCTAATATGCATATAAATCATCTAAGACTTGTTCATCTGGTGGATATTTTTAGAAGTTATTCTATCCGTATTCGACTAATATTCACAGTAGGCCTAAATGAATATGAATCTAAGACGTCTTCATTCGTCGGAAATTTTTAGAAGTCATACAGAGGCATGATGGTCATGAATTGCCGCCATATCGGAAACAAGCAGATTCTATTTCCAAATTTTTGAACATTTTTAGAGTATTTGGGTATTTCTGAAGTTTGATAGATGGAAAACACTGGGTTTCAGAGTGCCGATACGTTATTTCAACCCGATTTTCGGCATTGTCAAAATAATGTACTAGCCTCACTTTCCAACTACACGTTGCAAATTTTCTGTATCAATGAGCTTGCTCTCCGTACGATTGCGTATCAATTTTAGTCCCACAGAATTATCTTATTACAGAGTTTTCCTATTATTCTGTGCATCTCTCTATTCATTTCGTTTGTTATTGTATCTATCTAACTATCAATCTCCACTGGCGGCTTGTACTCACGAAACAGGTGAAGTGTGTGTATCTTCTACTGTACAGCACTTCACCTGTTTCGTGGGCACGAGACGCCAGTGTCAATCTCAAATCATTGTGTATGCTGTTTGAATCGCCATTTTGTAACGTTTCTATGAACCGCTGATCGGGGAGGAACTTGTCTAGGCCAATAGCGGACGTTCACTGTGATTGGTTCAAGCAACTACCAATAGCTGTGCTTGACTGTTAGTAGGATGGTTTACTGCATATCTTCTTGAAATGAACTGAACCGTGTATACTATACAAGCAAAGAAGACATTCGGGCCAGATGGGAGAATGACTCCAGCTCAGTCAATATTGGTTCAAGTATTATAAATTTCGATCTCTAATTTTAGGAAACAGACTGATCTATTTGAGACCAAATTTATGATTTTTGAACCAATATTGACTGAGCTAATGTGGAATAACTAAATTAAGATGAATAAAGATCTTGAGTCATATTCCCATATTGCCAGAATTTCTTTTTTGCTTGATGAGAGTATACCTACACTATAGGCTACCTGAAGTTTCGATCTGAGTTTAAGGCACTGGCGGCTCGTACCCATAAAACAGATGAAGTTCTCGTATATTTTACTGTACAGCACTTCACCTGTTTCGTGGGCACGAGCCGCCAGTGGTTTAAGATTCTTTCATCCAGAATAATACAATCCTGTCTATGAATTAATCTCTCCTAGTACGACGATATGTCTCTTGTAGGCCTATGCTAAATACAATCTTCTGCCAGCCCTCTTGGCTAAATGCAGTACAGGGATTCATTACAGGCAAGCGTTTGATGTAATGTAATTATGCACGGATGGAGAGTATTCAACGCAAACATCTTAAAACGGAAGGGGTGGGGGAAAGCGGTCTCTTGAATTCTAATTTCTTTGAAAGTGGGTAAGTAGGGTACTTGTGCATTTTGAGGGTGGGGGAAGCCGCTTTGAAGTTGAAGGGTTGGTAGTGAAGTTGGAATAATTATCGCTGGAAGTAAGAATAAGGGGTTGTTATTTTGATGCGAGGTTTAGCCTACTTATTTATTTACTTGAAAGAAGGGATGTTATGAGGCTTACCTTTTTATTCACTTGGAAGAATGTAATATGCCCATTAAATGAGAACACAGGAAATATTGAGCCCAAAACATTTCTTTCACAAATTTCAAGATACGTTGATGATTTAAGCTCGTTGCTCTCAAAAACATCATCTAGACGTAGCCAAATGACAACTTTATTGACAACATCAGCTGTTGGAACACGTAAGGAGCAGACGAAGGCGCCTAACTATTTGGCTTCAGTTATACGAAATCTTCCAATCTGAATGTTTCTCTTGTTCCAATAAAGAATTCAACCAATGTTAAAATTGAATATCAGTACATTTTTCACTAACATGAGTGATCAATTTCCAGCCTACTTTTCAATCTTCTGGTATTTGAACAGTAGAGTTCGCAGCCTATTTTAGACTATCATACCGGTCAATATATACAGAGGAAACAATTCAGCCAACCATCTACCTGAACTAAAAAGTCATATAGCAATAAATAGGCATACTGACCACTGCGGCCCGTACCCATGAAACAGATGAAGTGCTGTACAGCAAAAGATACGAGAACTCACCTTTGATGGGTACGAGCCGCCAGTGATACTGAGTGATACTGACATACAATGTTCGTCAATTCGGCAAAAAGAAATTCACTATAATACATGTCTCTACGTGACATGACTCGTAGATGAAATGTATTATTACGATGTAATACAATGGCCATAGAGTTAAAAGACATACCATATAATTTATTCTTCTCTTCTCTTTTTCAACAAATTGTATCCTTGAATGACTTCAGACTCATCTATCATTCTGCAATAATAGTAGTTATTTTATGAATCGATACCATCATATCGATGTAGGAACATGTCGATACTATTCGATAATCAACTAAAATATATATCAACTCATTTCGTTCAAATATTTTTCTGACTTGATGAAAATACTGATGTTTCATTTCAACTGTAGATACGTGTCTCTTTTCTTCGATTTTTTCAAGTAAGATTCTCTAGTTATGTCGATACATTAATTTATCGATCGTATTCGATAGTCGATTTATCGATTGTTAATGTGTGAGGTTCAGTTTTGAGTTTTTGTTTGTCAGTGAAAATACTGATGTTTGAATTCAACTGTAAGCACGTATCTCTTCTCTTCAAGTTTTTGAAATAGAATACAATGGTTATCTAGATACAACAATTTATCGATAGTATTCGATAGTCGATCTATCGATAGTTGATGTGAGTCGTTTAGAGGTTTTTCTGCCTCAGTGCGAACTGATTCCCTATTCCAACTGTGAGGCTCCACATTTCCTTCTCTGTGGAAGCACGTATAATCAGTCCAAGCAAAGAAGACATTCTGGCAAAATGGGAAAATGACTCCAGCTCGGTCAATATTGGTTCAAAAATTATATATTTGGTCTCAAATTGTAGTTAAGAATGTTTTCTACAATTTGAGAACAAATTGATAATTTTTGAACCAATATTGATCGAGCTGCAGTCATTTTCCCATCTTGCCAGAATGTCTTTTTTGCTTGGACAGACTATATCTCTATTTTAATAGTAGTTATTTCGATACATCAATTTATCGATACTATCGGTTGATTTTCCGCCTGAGTGAAGAGCGCCTCAGTTCGTGAGGCACGTTATAGTATCAGCCTCATTCGTAGCGATCCCTGCCTCATCAAGGAATGCGACTCGCGTACGAATATTCGCCTCACGAATATTTTTGAGCGGTATGAGGCGGATTGTTGAGGGATTATGCTATTATTCTGTCTGGATTTGGAAGGGGATTTGTTAAGGGGAAACGTGTATGATTGATTTCGTTCTAGTTGGAAATTCTAGAATGCAATATATTCTGTTTTATCCGATTTATCATGAACAATAATTGGAAGAATTTATCCATGTAACTATGCATTTCCTCAGAGGGTTGAGTTCGTTTTAAGAAGATAGGCTACACGAGATGATACATCGATGAATGAAATGAAAATCAAATACCCTTTTTAAAAAACTTTAGAAGTATAATTTTCAGACATGTTTCAGGACTCAGCCAATTTTTTATGTGATTAAAATAATACTGGAAATGTGCTTAGTCCCGGAACATGTCTGTAATACTCCTAAAGTTTTTTTAAAAAGGGTATTCGATTTTCATTTTATTTATTGATTATTCAAATAGCCCTGAGTTTAAAGTTTAATTTTCGAGATGAAACATGTATAGTAATAGAAAACAATCAGAGTCTTGTTTAATTTTCGAGATGTCTTGCTTAGTATCGTCTGTTAAAGCAAAGAAGACCCTCTGGCAAGATGGGAAAATGACTCCAGCTCGATCAATATTGGTTCGAAAAGTATTGATTAGATCTCAAGTTGTAGATCAAATTGTTTCCTATGATTTTAAATAAAATTGATGGATTTAGAACAAATATTGACGGAGCTTGAGTCATTTGCCCATCTTGCCAGAGGGTCTTCTCTAAATAGACTAAATAGTCTTCTTTAATAGTCTTCAGAGGATAGACTAAATTTCTATTTATCAAATACGGTATGAATCCTGTATAGAAATCAAATTTTATCAACTTTTGTAAGTTATTGAATTCACCGCTTTGAAAAGTAATTGAAGAGCGGACACACAGCTTAGAAGAGGGTTTTCATATTTTTGTTTCGATAATGCGAGAAGGCTTCTTTACACGACAAATTAGTGATATAAGAGATCAAAATTGATACGCAATATTACAGAAAGGAAACTTATTGACACAAAATATTTACAATGTGTGGTTGTAGAAGAGATGTAAGCTCATTTGACAATGCCGAAAATCGATAAAAATAGCGATTGGCTCTTTAAATCGTAGTATTTTATCATTATTATCTATTAATTCAACTCAATAAATACCTAAACTGTGTTCAAATGCTGCCAAAAATTCAATAATAATTGAGAAATAGAATCTTATTCCTAGTATGTCGGGGATCCATGAGCATTACAAATGTCTCGTATCAAATGAGCTACCTTCCTGTATCAATTTTGAACTCTGTATCACTACTGCGTATCAGAAATCCGTCGTGTAAAAAGGTATTCAGGCACTAGAGGCTCTTGCAACGAAACAAGTGAAGTGCCCGTATCTTTTACTGTACAGCACTTCACCTGTTTCGAGGGCAAGAGCTGCCAGTGGAATCAGGTCCCCTTACTTACATAACATTCATTTTACATTCAGTTTTACATTAAGCGGCTGCTATTTACACGTCCACTTTACATTCAGATTTACACTGGCATTACAATGAAACGTTCCAATGCCATTACAATAATTGTGAGGGCCGGAAACGGAAATTTAGGCAAACATTTCCCCTTCAACATTACTTGGTATGGTAATCGTCCAGAACCCTCTCCTTCTTATCACATTCTTCGAATATATTTGCAGGGGAATTCTTCCTGGAGACCCATCAACATAACATTATACAAATCTGAAAAAAAACTTTTGTATCTAGAGGAACCTCCAGCAGAGAAGAACAGTTACTTGAAGCTGATCAGCTTGAAACTCTGAACTAGAAATCAGAATTATTTAATAATAAATACAATATAAAATATTCCATTAATTTATTCTATTACTGATCATTATGAATATAATATAAAGTATTCTATCAATTTATTCTATTACTGATCAAGGAATTATAAATTATTGCTATTTCAAATTGAGAAGTTAAGAAGCAGACACTCGCCTAGAACTTTTTGAATTCAAATTTGGATGAAAATGTTCAAGGTAAAAAATTATGTTCCAAATCAAAATTCACAATTTCCACTTGAAAAGTCACCTTAATAGGAAAATAATAATATTTATCACATACAGTAGCTTGTACTTAGGTTAATATAATATAGACCTATATTAATAATTTGAAAATTGAAAATATTCTTGAATTTTCAATGGAAATATCTCTCTCTCTAACCCCTCTTACTCTTTCTCAACCACCCCCACACATTTACCTGCTACATAAAATGAAGGCGGCTGATATATCATTGTTATCAAAGCTCAGCTCTGTCAGGACAGTCCAAAGCTGTCTTCGGGAGCAAATTAGTGTAGCTGAACTCGCTCTCATTTAAATGTACTCTCGAAGACAGCTCGCCGACTGTCCTTACAGAGCTGACAATGAATAACAGTCATTTGACAACAGCCTTAACTTTTGGAACCAGCTGTCCTTTGCATAATACATTGTTTGCAGTTTAGTAGATACAAAGGGCTGCAGTTATAATAGTCTATCCAAGCAAAGAAGACCCTCTGGTAAGATGGGAAAATGACTCAAGTTCGGTCAATATTGATTTAAAAACTATGAATTCAGTCTTAGATTGTAGTAAACATTCTGATTCACAATTTGAGAGCGAATTTATAATTTTTTAACCAATATTTACCAAGCTGGAGTCATCTTCCCATCTTGCTAGAGGGTCTTCTTTGCTTGGACAGACTATGCTAGTACCTTAAGCCTCCTATCATTCCCCTAAAAATGGATGCCAAAGAAGCTGACAGTTAGGGAATGACTGTTATTAATGCTCAGCTCTGTAAGGACAGTCGGCGAGCTGTCTGCGAGAGTACATTTAAATGAGAGCAAGTTCAGCTACACTAATTTGCTCTCGAAGACAGCTTCAGACTGTCCTGACAGAGCTCAGGATCAACAAGAGACACTAGCTGACCGCCAAAATTTTTGGTCTTATATTTGTGTGTTATAGTCCGTTCAAGCAAAGAAGACATTCTGGTAGGATGGAAAAATAACTCAAGCTCGCTCCAATATTGGTTTAAAAACTATAAATTCAGTCTCAAATTGGAGGAAACAACCTGATCTAAAATTTGAAAGCGAATTTGAGAATTTTGAACCAATATTGACGAAGCTGGAGTCATTTTCTCAACTTGCCAGAATGTCTTCTTTGCTTGGACAGTCCATACTGGATGAAACAAGAGTTTATGAAGGTCGCTCCAATTACCGACACGTCAAGAAGTAATTCTCACGAACAATCATTCGAATTGTTTTGTCTGGGTTGCAACATAATTGTTGCGCAACATGCTGTGTAACATGCTGTGAAACAATTTGTCTGCCGCTAAAACCTTATAAAAGTTCTTCAAAGAAACCTTGTGATTCAATAATTATTATAGTATCCATTGAAAAATATAATAATAATAATAATAATATATAACTTATTACAGTTCACCAACTGTCATAATCTTGATAATAATTAATCCGAATTCTCATCTAAATTACTATAATACCTATGATATTGGGAATTTGGATAGGTTACTTGTTGGAGTGAGTGATAACGCACTGGTCTGATAACCAGACACTCCAGGTTCAATCCTTGACTTAGGTACATATTATTTTGATCCTAGCACAATTACATGGATACAACCACCCCCCTCCCCCTTTGGAGGAGACTATAAGCTAACGGTCACAATTCTATGAACACTTGCTGCGAAATTTTTTTGTTTTCAATTGAATTTGTTTTTTGAAGTTGATGGAATGTACGTGTCCTAACAACAAGCTGTAATGAGAATTGCAACAATAAATTTCAATGACTTCAACTTGCAGTGATACAAACTGTAAGTGATTCAACTTGCTGTGATACAAGTTTATACGATTCAACCCAAAGTGGTGTAGTTACCGAACCAAGTATAAAGAACTGGATGACGGAGAGTCTAATAAAATAATGATAGGGCAAGCGTGCTGTATTGTGGCAATAACGGTCATTTTCTTTTGTTTATGTGTGATTTGGGAAGTGGAAGAGAAGAACAGAAAGAGAGATAGAGGAGATAAAGAATGGGGTGAGAGAGAAGAAAGAGAAAGGGAGAGAAGAAATAAGAAATTCATGAGCTTCCTCCTCTACTTACATGCTCTTTCGATTGTGCATTGCTTTGTCTAGCTTGTGAATACGAGTTAGTTATCGATTCTTGGAATTGAATTCTTCCCATACATTTATCTGATACTATAGTATAGAATTGATTCTATTCTGTTGTGTTCTATCTATTGAAAAATAATAACTGGATGTAGACATGCAAAAATGTAAAGGCAGTTTAAGTTTCAGTTTTCCCAGAAATCAAATCAAACTTATTTACCATATTGAGTACAATACAAAAATTTTAATTTTTATTTTGAGTACCAACCTTCATAAATCATGGTTTTTATATTTTTGAGAGTTGAAATTTGTGAGTATAGTGAAAGTGGACATTGTGGATAGACATATAACCTATATCTTAAACCTTCATCATCATCATTCATCATCACTCATTCATCCTTTGCTTGAAATACTTGGAAATCAAGTCGCAATTGTAAAGAAAGAATAAAGAATAAAGAATGCTCTTCAGAATATTTCAGCTCAAGCTACATGTAGCTTAGCGTATATCTATATCTATAAAAGCGAGATGGCACTGACTCATCAACAGAACTGAAAATCCACTGAACCGAATGCGTTCAAATTTGGCAGGCGTGTTCAGCAAACCAAGAGAGGATTTTTGAAACTTTATAAGGATACGCCAAATATTTGAGTTTTTCGGCGTATTCTTCAATTTTTTCTAGAACCAATCGGTAGAAAATGTTGATATTATTTTGGTGGGCAGGTTCAGATGAGGTCTAAAAATGTTATGTTGAAATATTTTTGAAATCGTTCAAGATTACAACCTGTAATTGTGTGTGTTTTTATTAATGTAGATGTATCGCGTGTTTCATAACTTCCGTAATGTTTCAATGGTTCAGAGATAAACTAATTTGGATGATATTGAATCATGTTTCAAACTATGACCAATATACTTACCAAGGTTACGTTCAATTTAGCGTACTTCACTATTCTCCGGTACTTTAGGAGTTCATCTTAAATTGCTAACCAATTGGCAGAAAATTTTGTAATTAGGTGAACAGGTCCATATTAGGTCTAGAAATGCTGTGAAATTTCGAAACCCTTCTGAGCTTACGCCTGTAATAAGGTTTTCCAATGTTTGGAATCTGTACTTTTATTTATTTCACGGAAACCACTTTTGATTCCACTTTTTTTGAAACCACTTTTTTTTTGAACTCAATACGTTCAAATCATATACCCAGGTTGAGCTAAAAGTAGAACAACTAATCCAAAACGATTACCCAAAAGAAAACCTGTTAAGTGATATGATGATCAAAGCAAATCGATTCGAATGGAATTCGCTTCGCTCGCCTGTTTGTTTCAGCTGACACTGACAGGGGTTCTGTTTCACTCACTGACACTGCTGATAGTGACGGTGGTCCAGGAGGCAGAGCCCCCTGGCTAGGCGGAGAAGGCGAGCGAAGCGAGCCTGCTGACTATTATAGCTGAATATATAAGCTAAAGCTGTAGCTCTAGCCTATATAATTCAGCTACACGCCATTACTTTGGAAAGTGTATTGTAACGGCTTATCTTCTCAGTTCACTTGAACTATAATTTATGTTCTGTATTGACTAATTTCTCTGTTTGATTTGTTTCTCAGGTGACGGGAATCGTGGGAAGAGCAGACGTGCTTGCCTGCTTCTTCTTCCTGCTTTCCTTCTTGGCTTATCATGAGTGAGTGGATTCAGGCATGGTTCTCTTCTTGTTGATTGATAATTAATTATATTCACGTTTGTTGATTCAATGTTCTACCTAGTTAAAATTATTTAATAATCTGATGAATAATCAATCTTGAAGTATTGATTTCATCTCAGATTAGATTCTTCTGAGAGATGAGATGAGTCTTCTACTATTATTATTATTATTGGAGAGAAGGTTTTGGAGAAATTAATTTCATTCAGTGTAAACTTTTGTCTTGGTTGTGAAGGAAGTTTCTAATATAAGTCTGTATTCATTCAACTATTATGTATCTTTTGCTCTAATTTGCCTCAGTCCTAGAATTTGCCTAGAAAGTCCCAGGTATCACATTCACGAAAGAGTCTGGGAAAATGTTCATTCACGAGAAAGTGTTGTAGAAATTCTTTGTAGGGAAATCGGCCCCAATTCCAAATTATTCAGGAGACCGCAATCTTTTCCGGCAGAATTTCGTTAGTGTCCCAATTTCAAGGCGGCCTATACTTATCCAATAACCTTTTTTCCCTAGAAAGGACCCTCTCTTCAACCCTTAGAAAGACTTCTTCTTCTTCTTCTTCTTCTTCTTCTTCTTCTTCTTCTTCTTCTTCTTCTTCACTCGAACCCCCCACCTCATCACATGTGTGTAGTATTATACTGCAGTAGGCCTACCTTTCCTATTACTTGGGTCTATAGGTGATTTCAGAGAAGGCTCGATTCTGGGCAAGTTGCCAATTTCCTGTAAACTTGGTGACCTATTTCCCGGCTACTACAACCTTCATCTACTTGATTTTTCTCTTGTTTTATCACGCATTCTCCTTCATTGTGTTTTGTTACAAATCACTTGTTATTATTTTAGGTATATTATTTAGGTTATTCTGTTAGGTCTCCGAGAGCGAGTGAGGATAGGTGGGGATACTTCTGTTCCGATATTATCTCAAAGACAACTCGCCGACTGTCCTGACAGAGGTGAATATAGATAACTGTTATTCACCAACCGCCTTGCTAACCTGTACTTATTTCTCTTAAAATAGTTTATGTTACTAGTTCACTCATTCATCCTTTGCTCAAAATACTTGGAAACCAAGTCGTAATTGTAAAGAAAGAATAAATAATTTTCTTGTACTTCAACTTTAACTTCTTCTCGTTATTTTCCTCTCTTATTATTTATCTTGCTTTTTCTTCTTCCACTTCGCTCCCATACTTTCTCAAATATAAGTGAGGTAATCATAATAGGACGAAGAGGAGTGGGAATTTCTTCTCTTCATGCTTTATCAAATCCAAGTTCGCGAATCACTGGAAGATGACAAGAAGATATGGACGAAGAATAGGCAGAAAAAGAGGAACATTAAAAAGGAGAAGATGAAGCAGGAGTAGAAGTAAAAAAAGAAGACAGAAGAAGAAGAAGAAGAAGAAGAAGAAGAAGAAGAAGAAGAAGAAGAAGAAGGGGAAAAAAGATGAGTTGAAGAAAGTCTAGAAAGAAAGTTATCGAAGAAAGTTTGCTGCGTTGTTTTAATGGTGCTGGCACAGAGTTGGTGGGGGGGGGGGTGTAGGAGAAGATTCCTGGTTCCAATGAAAACAATGTGGCCACAGTTAATCATTCATGCTTGGCCGAGCTTTCTTCAGTCTATGAGAAAGAGGAAGACAGAGAGAGAAAGATAGAGGGAGAGAGAGCGAGAAAAAGGAAGAGATTGAAGAACAGGATGTAAATAAACAAGACGAAAAAGAATCAGAGTAGAGATGTATGCAGTTGAAAAACAGGAACAAATCTTACTGCAAAAATTACAACTCTTGAAATATGGTTAGAAAAACTAGGAGACTGAAGAAATACTTACAGGGACAAGAAGAAGAAGGATAGGGATATTGAAAGAAAAAAGAAGGTAGATAGAATCAATATAAGGAATTTCGACATAGAATAGAATCATAAATAGCAGGATAGCATCAAAGAAGACAGCTCAATATCAGTCATCACAAACCAATCCCAATAATGCTCTCAATATACGTCTAAACTCAATTCACAAAGATCAGAGAGCAGTGAAATATTTCAAAGTCATTCACTAGCAAAAATACAGCGCGAGAATTCCGTCTTCTTCAAAGCCTTTCATCATCAAATCGATAGATGAACTGGAAAGGCGGAAATGTATAATTCAAGATTGTTTTCTCTCACATTCACTCTCTCTCTCTCACACACACACCGTCTCTATCTCTCCTCCACGCACAGCAACATTCTCAATCGTGTTTTAAACTGAGTAAGGAGATTCCAAAGCAGGGAAAATTCGAATCCACTTTTGCAGAGTTCAAGTGTGTTTGAACTCTTTGAATTTTGAGTTGCGTTCCTCTCTTTCAAAAGCCTCATTATTGTACCACGCTCGAGTGGAACCCCTTCCCCCCTCACACCAAAGTTCTACTGCCCCAAAAATCGTGGATGGGATGGTTGGTTTTTGGGTGGGGGGGGGGTGAATGTAATAAAAAGCTTGCTCTGATCAGCAGACTGAATTCAATGAATACAGTCAATCGTGCCTCGTTTAGAGAACTTCTTTCAATATTTTCCAATTTTATCTCTCCACTCAATTCATCAACTCTGATCTTCATTTTGCAAATCTAATAGGTCTTCCAAGCTTTTCGATAGCTCAAATCATAGTACCTTGATAGCTTGATAGTATAGTCTTTCCAAGCAGGGAAGCCTCTCTGGCAAGATGAGAAAATAACTATCCAGCTCGGTTAATATTTGTTCAAAAATTACCAATATGAACTCAAATTCTAGGAATCAATTCGATCTACTATTAATATCACATTTATAATATTCTTGAACAGATATTGACCAAGCTGGAGTCATTTTGCCATCTTGCTAGAGGGTCTTCTTTGCTTGGACAGACTATAAATCTAGATGCTCTTTCCTAGCTGACTTCGAAAAGTTGGTCGCTCTCGTCTACTGATCCTTGTGCGCTCCATCAGCTGATGTTGTTGATTAGTGTTGTCATTTAGCAATGTCTAGATGATGTTATTTGGAATCAAAACAAACAATAAATGCTTTACATCAGCTGTTTGTAGGCTACATCACGTACAAGAGACAGACGGAATAATCTAACGTTATGACGTCAGTTGTACTAAATTCTTATTTTTAAGAGAGAACTGAATTATCTAAATTTTCCATTCCGGTTGTGCAATCAGTCCAGACTGAAGTCAAAAGATTCTATTCCCTTATTATTTTGTATACTTATGCTGATGAATAAATGAATTTGTTTATTCTTTTCTTCACGTCATGAATATGTTCAATATCACCAGCGGTTCGTGCCCACAAAGTCCTGTACAATAAAAGATAGGGGCTCTTTGTTCAATTTTAATTTGTAGTAATTCTGACTGAACCCTGTTCTAACTTCTTTTTTAACTATTGATTTTTAACTATATTGATATCTAATAGCATTGATATTCAATCTACAGTCGTTTAAAATGTGTTTGCTTAAACTTGCTCGAGGAATATACGGATTGAGGCCTTAAATGGTGACTGTAGTTCGGTTGCTATTTGAAAGGACTGCCTTCTTAATGAAATTGAAGTAGTTACGCGTTCAAGAGCTTGGAAGCTCTGTGATTGGACGTCTGCTCGGCTGCTATTTATAATGGCTGCCAACAAGGAGCAAGTAGGAAGGGGAGTCATGCGGTAGGAGCTCTGTGATTGGTCGCCCCTCTACTTACACTCCCACTTTTGACACGGAGCGGCCGGCCAATCAGAATCGAGCTTGAACAATGATAACAGTTCACCGTTTACTTTTTTCACCGAGAGATAGCGGTGATAGTCTTCAAGGCAATTTTATTTGCTTGAACAAGGACTATATTATGTCGTGGTTGGTCGAATATTATTGTAGTACTTGCAATGCACATTTACATATAATAAATCTGATAATTACAATATCAGAGCAAATCAGACTATCAGAGACCAACTGTCCCGTTATTTTAGATTTATTAGAAGAATTCTTCACTTATATTTTGAGTAGAATACTATGATATTTTATACTGAATTTTCCAGCTACACTGTACTTGATTTTCAAATATTTTGGTATGGGTGGGTTGGATTTTTGTAATGATTAATGAGTTATAAATCTATATTATTATCATTATTCCTCAAGATAATCTCATGTAATTATCACTGGCGGCTCGTGCCCCCGGAATAGGTGAAGTGCAGTACGGTAAAAGATACGGGCACTTCACCTGTTTCGTGGGTACCAGCCGCCAGTGGTAATTATAATTACATAGCTTTTTTGGGAGATTGGCTGTCGTTAGTGAAGATAGTCAGTCGTTTCCCGCCTCTGGAAGAATAGTATATGGTGCATTTCACTGTCACTGATCAACTGGATATTATTCAGAGGTGTTCTGCGCCATAATTTGGTTACGGAAGCTAGCTTATGGTAGAGAATATCGACGTGCTAGCTAACCACACTTCGCCTCTATCCTGTAGATGATTATTCATTTCTGCTGTATAGTGAAGTGAATATTAAACTGGCAATCAGCTGGCAGGCATAGGAAATTATTATATAAATGGGTTGATCTTTTGTAACCCTTAGCCACAGCAGGCATAGGCCATTCGCGGGCTGTTGAGCAATTGACAAACGAAAACAAACAATACTTATATAGTGATATTATATTATATCTTATCAATCTATAGGTCAGTTGCACAGACGTGAAGATGAGTTGATTATTTATCATGTTTGAAAAAATCGACGCCTTTAATGAGAGAGACAGCTCAACAATAACTTTTTATAGGCTAGACTAGAACTTTGTCCATTTCAAATTGAGCAAAAAGATGACTTGTTAGAAGGGCTAGTGAGTATTGACCACTAGGCAATGGCGGCTCGTGCCCACAAAACAGGTGAAGTGCTGTACAGTAAAATATACAGGCACTTCACCTGTTTTGTGGGTACGAGCCGCCAGTGCCACAAGGTGTACGATAGTAGACATCCGGCAATGAATAAATGATAGAATGAGGCAAGAATATGAAGAAGAAGTAGAAGAAAAAAGGGGAAGGTGGTGGATACAGGGGAGATGGCGAAGTAAGAAGAAATGGAGTAGGTGAAAGAGGTAGGTGAGAAAGCATGGGGATGGAACAAAGTGGGAAAAAGGTGAGGATGAGATTAAGAGGAAGTGGAGGAGGTGGAGGAGAGGTGAAAAGGGAGAAGAAAAAGTGGAATAGAGTGTGC
Source organism: Sogatella furcifera (assembly GCA_017141385.1). Lineage (NCBI taxonomy): Eukaryota > Metazoa > Arthropoda > Insecta > Hemiptera > Delphacidae > Sogatella > Sogatella furcifera. The sequence continues at coordinate 714,963 of CM029557.1, forward strand.
GGTGAACAGTTTTCTCTGCAGTAATTTGGAAACGAGAGTAGGCTGCAGCTCTGTGTGAGAAGGTACATAAAACACGGCAAGCGTGCCCGAATGGGAATGGGGGGATTGCAGCTTAAATAAAAGACGAGGTTGAAAAAAGAGTAGTTGGGGAAGGAGAAGAGAAGAAGAAGGAGGAGGAGAAGAAGAAGAAAAAGAAGAAGAAGAAGAAGAAGAAGAAGAAGAAGAAGAAGAAGAAGAAGAAGAAGAAGAAGAAGAAGAAGAAGAAGAAGAAGAAGAAGAAGAACAAGAACAAGAACAAGAACAAGAAGAAGAATAGGAAAGGGAGATAGAGAAGGATAGGAAAGAAAGATAGAAAGTATGATGAGAGGAACTATAACGAATAGAAGAAAAATTGAGAGAAATAGAGAAGAATAAAAGTTTGCAGTGCATGTAAAATGAGAGAAAGAAGAAGAAGAAGAAGAAGAAGAAGAAGAAGAAGAAGAAGAAGAAGAAGAAGAAGAAGAAGAAGAAGAAGAAGAAGAAGAAGAAGAAGAAGAAGAAGAAGAAGAAGAAGAAGAAGAAGAAGAAGAAGAAGAAGAAGAAGAAGAAGAAGAAGAAGAAGGAGAAGAAGATGAAGGGAATAAGCAAAGGACGAAATAAATAATATGAAAAAATGAGATCAGCGGTAATGAGTTGAGGATAAGTTAGTTAAGGTTAGTGAGGTTAAGGAGGTATTGAGTATCAGAAGATTGAAATAGAAAATATTGGACCAAGGGGGAAGGACAAAAATAAGAACAAGAAGAAGGAAGAGGAAGGGAAAAAATCAGAAAAATACTAAGAGAGAAAAAAGAAAGAGTTCTACCACAAGAGACAAGATTGCAATGATCAACCACTAAAATTTTATATTTTAATAGGCTATAATAAGGAACAAAAGTTGAGGAATGAGAAGTGATAATTGGAGGGAGGATGGGAAAGGAAGATAGAAAGTATGATGAGAGGAAGTATAACGAATGGGAGAAAAATTGAAGAGAAATAGTGAAGAAGAAGGTAGAGGAGAATAAAAGTTTGCAGTGCATGTGAAATGAGAGAAAGAAGAAGAAAAAGAAGAAGAAGAAGAAAGGGTTGTGAGGAATAGTGGTTTGAGATGAAATATATACAGTTGATAAGAATGGGAAGTACAAGAAGAAGAATAGGGTGAAACGAGTAAAAAAGTAGATTGAAAAGAAAGAGAAGGGGAACATGATGTAAGAGTAGGCGATAAAGAGAAGGATTGGGAAGAAGATGATAACGAAGAGAAAGCAGAAGCAGAAGAAGGAGAAGAAGAAGAAGAAGAAAAAGAAGAGGAAGAAGAAGAGAAGAAGAAGAAGAAGAAGAAGAAGAAGAGGAAGAAGAAGAGAAGAAGAAGAAGAAGAAGAAGAAGAAGAAGAAGAAGAAGAAGAAGAAAAAATAATAATAATAATAATGAGAAGAAGAAAATGATGATGATGATGATGAAGATTCTAATCAAGAAGATAATGATGATGATAGAGTGAGAAGATTAAAAGGATGATAATTGGTAATGATATGAAGTGGAAGGAAATGGAGAAGATGATCATGAAGAAGAATTAGGTTGGAAAGAAAGAAGAAAAACGAGGTGTAGGAGAAGTAGAGAGGGAGAAAGAATAGTCATGGGAGGAAAAGAAACATATAAAATGAATGTAGTGGAAGAAAAAGTAACAAGAAATGAATGAGAGTAAAAAGTGAGTGAGAGTGCCCGTGTGAGTGGTGTTTACACTCAGACAAAGTTGCTCCCTAAATAATTCAAGTTCAGTGGGGCAGCGTTGAAATCCTGCTGGGAAAGAAATACTTTCCTGAACTCTACCGCTAGTGTGTCAGTAATTTGGACGTGAATTTGGAAGGAAAAATGTGTGGTACAAATGAGAAATGTTGGATTAGAGCATTGGTATAGCTGGGAGAAATAAAATTCCTAACTCTCCAATTCATAATAAATCCATTATAGAAGAGATGTTATTTATTTATCTAAGCATCTATTTAAGGAAGTACAATAAACTTGAGGGTAAAAACATAGAATTGTTATAGCTGTAAACAAAATTTGTTCCATCTCAAGTTACTGATAGTTTTTTTTCATAAATTTGTTTTTAGAGTGAAACTGTCTGAGTGAATATTTTAAAGAAACAACCTGAATTTGGACATTTGAAGCTAAATTGGAATAGAAAATGTTTTGAGCGAATGCCTGTATTTTTGTCTTCATTCATTTCTTTTATTGTATAATTGTAATCAAATAAATTTATTTATTCATTTTACAGAAACATGTAAACTTAATGGTTAAAAACACAGACTATTGTCCAAAACGTCTTTATACCAAATAAATAAATGAATAGTTTCCGAAAGATCCCGAACTGGATAGTTCACAATAATTATGAATTTATCAGTATGAAGTTGAGATGTACTCCAACACCATGAATAAAGAACTTTAAAACTTAGGGCTGTTTAAAATAATTGAAAATAAATAAAAAAAAAAGGGTGTTTGATTTTTATTTATTTCCAACACCATGATACATAAATCTGACACTGAAAGTGAGGTGGTTTCGTCTGTCTCTTGTACGTGATGTAACCCACTAACAGCTGATGTGAAGTATCTATTGTCTCTTCTGATTACAAGACATCAGCTAGTCTTAAGTAGTTGACAACTCTCATATTGTCAACGTTATTGGAGTGCACAATGATATGATGTAACTGCCATATACTTAACTATACTCATACTACAACTCACTGGCGGCTCGTGCCCACGATACAGGTGAAGTGCTGTACAGTAAAAGATACAGGCACTTCACCTGTTTCGTTGGCACGAGCCGCCAGTGCAACTGCCTGTTACTTTTGGCGTAAGCTATTATAGGCCTATGCCAAAGACTCAGTCGTTAGTTTTGAAAGAGAATTTATTTTCTTATATAGTACAGATGAAGAATTGGTTGATGTATAATCTGATAGATAAATGTGGGGAGTCTATAGATTAATTTTTAATTAGGGTAGTTGATGATAACCTTGAATTCATCTACCATTAATATAAGTAATATTTATGCGAGTATTATTCTAATTACATCGAGAATGGGCTTGGACCCGAAACATGTCTGTAAAATAATACTTCTAGAGTTTTTTTTAAGTGTATTTGATTTTTCATTTTATCTATCAATTTATTCAAATAGTTCTAACTTTAAAGTTGAATTTTCAAATATTTATGCGTTTTGTTTTCCTGTGAAAATATTCATAGATGAAGACTATGTTATAATAGAAGTCCACACTATTAAATTGTTTGGTATTGTTTCAGCTAAAAAGATGAACAATTTTGCATATAAAACTTCAGTATCTTTTTAATTACAGTATCTTATTTAATACCCTCACAATGTCATGCAAACTAGACCTATCTGCAACTAGTACTTGAAATTAATACTTTGGAGATTAACTAGCAGAAATAGACAACTATAGGAGAAAAACTACTAGAAAAAGTTCACCAACAGCTAGCCTATTGCGATTTCGAGAGTCAGTAATTCGATGTGAACGTTGTATACTCTCTCCAAGCATAGAAGACATTCTGGTAAGATGGGAAAATTACCCAAACTTAGTCAACATTGGTTCAAAAATTGTAAATTTGGTCTTAAATTGTAGAACGGAGTGTTTTCCACAATTTGAGACTAAATTAATGGTTTTTCATTCAATATTGACCGTGCTGGAGAAATTTTCACATCCTGCCAAAATGTCTTCTTTGCTAGAACGGAGTATACCCTGTGCTAGCAGACAAACTTTGAACAGCGGATGAAAAATAATTAATTTATTTCACTTGACTGTGCAAGTTGATCGTAGCAGCCTTTTGCTTCCTCTCTCTCGATCCTCCTCTTTGCCCGATTTCCTATCTTTCTTCCTCTTGTTCACTTTTTCTTCCCACGCTAATATTTCAGTTTCATCTCCTCTCACTTCCTCCTTCGTCTTCCATCTTTTCCTCTTGCTTCCTTCTTATTTTCCCGTGATCCTCTACCTTTTTTCCTTTTGCTTGCTCCTTCTCATTCCATGATCTACCATAATTTTCTTTCTACTTTCCACGCTGTTTTCAGTATCTTTTCCTTCCAATCACTACTTTTTTCTCGCCATCTCGCATCTTTTCTTTCTTGCTTGTTCGTGTTTTGCTTTTTCACTTTTCATTCTCTCTCACTCACTTTCTTTTTTGTCATATTCTCCATCAGTTTCCCTCTTGTTCACTTCTTCTTACCTCCCTAATTTTCGTATTACTTATTCTTTCTTATTACGTCATCCTTCATTTTTTCAGTCGGCATCATTCTTTATCCGTTTTCATTGCTCCTTCTTTTTACGTCATCTTCCATCTCTTTCCTGTTTGCTTGCTTCTTTTCCGACATCTTCCATCTTTCCTCCTTCCTTTCTTGCTCACTCTTTTTCCGTCATTTCTCACATTTTTCCTCTTGCTGTCTCCTTTGTCCGCTTTTTCTCTCATTCCTTTTTTCCATCATATTCCATCTTTTCCATCATATTCCATCTTTTCCCTATTGCTCCTCCTTTTTCCATAATCTTCCATGTTTCTTCCCTTCCTTACCCTCTCTTTTCTGTTATCATCCGTCTTTTTTCACCTTCCACCCTCTCTCACTAGTTTTCACACTGTTCTTCAGCTCTCCATCTTTTTCTCTCTCCCTTTTCCTTTTTCTCCCCATTACTTCCTCACTCTCTCCCATTCCTACCTTTCCTCTTCATCTGTTTTTTTTTCTCGTCCCAGCTTCAGTTCAAACCGAGCGGAACAAGTTAAACTTGCTTCTAATCCTTTTATAACAAGCTGTAGCTGGGTGATTGGGGGCAAAAAGTGAATTACTTCAACTTGTGAGAGAGATAGGGTGTGGAGAAGAGAGGAGAAAGAGAGAGAAAGAGAGAGATAGAGAGATAAGTAGCGAAAGAAGAAGAGGGAATGATGATGGAAATTAAATAACTTCATTTATGTACATAACTTTATTATTCGTGCTCTAGCCTATTTCTTTTTCTGTATATTTTTATTATTAGTTTCTGGATTCCACCCTCAACAATGATAGAATTGTTGATAGTCTGAGAGTGATTATCACGCTATTTCCTCAATTATAACTGACCCCAAAAAGTAGGGCGCTTTCGTCTGTCTCTTGTAGAACACTCAGTGTTATTCCAGAGAGTCAATAGTTATTTTTACCGGTTTTCGGCATTGTCGAATGACCTTATCTCACTTCAACCTCGCATTGAAAATATTCTGTGTCAATAAACTTTCTTCCTGTACGATTACGTATAAATTTAGAATTTGAATCAATACTTTGTATCACTACCGCGTATCATTACAGCTCATCAGAGATCTGTCATGTTGAGAGGCATAAAGGGAAAATTAGAGGCTAGGATTCAGCCCCTGCCAGGTTGTGGATCGATTTTTGAGGGTTTAGAATGAGTTTCCTGTGAGGAGTTCACTTATTAGTAAGTCTTCATAGTAAAATATTACAAAAAAGGTGTATTCTAATATTGTTTCCTAGTCCCATAATATACATTATTCTATTATTCCAGCATGAGATCAAGATGCTTCACAATAGATGGCAATAGGTGCTTTACATCAAGTACAAGAGAGACGAAACCACCTAATTTTTTTGGCGTCAACTACAGCACTCACTACAAACGGATGTTTGAGTTTTATATTAATTTTCATTCCTTTTTCTTTTTATCTCCTCTTCCACTCCTCCCGCTCCTTCTCTCTTGTGTTCTATAACTTCTGTCTTTGTATGTTTTTTCACCATATGAGCTAGCCGCCGGGGTAATTAAGCAGTAATAGCTGAGTACAATCACAGCCCACTGTGAGTGTATGCCCTTAACACGATTCTGCCAATTAGAGCTGCAGCTTCACTGTAATCGATGTAACAACCGGCTTGGAATACATTGTATTCTTCCATCCTTTACATTGTATCACGCAGCTTATCAGTATTAAGCCAATGTGGAAGTTACATTAATTTAAGCTGTCGCTGGCCTGGTTTGTAAATCGCGCAGGTTTTCTCTCTCGTTTCTCTGTAAACAGGGTTTGTTGTACTGAAATTGGGGGATTTTTTGTGTGGTGTGGCCTCTTTCACTGGCGGCTCGTGCCGATGGAATAGGTGAAGTGCTGTACAGTAAAAGATACGGGCACTTCATCTGTTTCGTGGGCACGAGCCGCCAGTGCTATTTTTATTGGATAATAGTAGTTGAATAGTAGTAGCTGATCGATCAACGATCTCGGCCTGTCGGTTGACAGCTTATTTGGACTGTCGGCTTCCAGTTCTTGACTGTCACTGTCTGAACCTATAGTGGTTGTCTACCCTTAGGAGTAAGGTGGTATTATCTTTTATAATTTCAGCTGGAAGACAATCTTTATGGAATAATCATCTAATTTCAAGTTCAATTGAAATCCTCACAACTATGGCACGAGCCGTCAGTGAATAGTAGTAAATTTATTTCATAATAATTCACAATGTGCAACAAGATTTCTAGAAACACTTTTTACTGTTAACAAAACAGTTTACTTGTTCACAAGCAATCCTAAAGTAGGTTACATATCATACAATTTCACTACATCATTCATTTTCTATGATGAAAATCGAATTTACAACTTGATCTTGGTTGAAACAGAGGTGAAGAATACAGTTTTTAGCCTTAAATGGTGACTCTTATTTGGTTTCTGTTAAAAATGGCTGCCTTCCAGAAGGGAGTGGAGGAGTTATGCGAATGAAAGCATGCAAGCTCTGTGATTGGTCGCCCCTCCACTGTCACTCCCACTTTTATCTCAGAGCGGCTGGCCAATCAGAATCAGGCTTGCACGATAGAAGCAGCTCACCAATTTTTTTTTCCTTTGTGATTGGACGAGGCTCCCAACTTTCTCCCCACTTTCACTCCCACCATTTTTCAACAGTAGGAGTAGCTGACCAATGAGAGTCGAGCATCAGAGACAGTAGAAGTTCCATTGTTTTCTCTCTCCTCCGAAAGATGGCGGTCGTTCGAAAATTCGATATTATGTTGATGGGAAGTGGATAGTGGAATATTGATAAGTAAGATTGAGATTGGATTAAGGTTGAGTAAGTAAGATTGATGAGATTGGTTCGATTTTCATGTTGAATTCAGCTGAAAGTGATAATCTTGAAACATTAATAGAATAAAACTGACACCAAAAAGTTTTCTTGATATAGTCGACTAACAGCTGATGTAAAGCATCCATTGTCTCATTTGGTTCCAAAAACATCTTCTGGGCATAGCTAAATGGCAACACTTATTGACAAGATCAGCTTTTGAAGCACACAAGAAGGAGACGAGACGTTTGTCCTCAGCTATATATTTGAAAATTCCAATAGTATACAATATGAGTAATAGATTCAAAAATTAAATTGCAAATGCCACAAGAGTAGAAGGGTGGATGAAAAGAGATGGTGAAGAATATGATAAAGTAATAAGTAATATAATATAAGTAATCTTTCTCATGGGTTCACATTGCGAAATTGCTTGTTTCGGTTTTCTCCCGACTGTGAACCTGAAATCAACAAACAATAATTATAGTGAAAGTTTTTGTGTCGATGCTTTGATTACAGTCCCGATAACAGGAAATAAGCAAAAGTCCCGAAGAAGTAAGCAAATATAGAAATACTACACGGTGCCTATCATTCTCTGTTTTGTGTGATGCGTTTTGCTTTTGCTGTTGAAATCGATCTCAATTCGGTTCAATTTGGAAAATGGATAACTTGTGCTGCCGAAAAGAGCATTTCCAACTCAGTCATCATTCCATCTCACTTACACTCATCATCAATCTCTATTCGCTCTATCTCTTCATCTTTTACAGTCGCAGTGTTATACGGTATATCACGCCTCTTCACATAACATCCTCTTCTTGTTATTTATTCCATTTTTCTACAACTTCTCTCTCTTATTCTTCTACTTCTTCAAAATATATTTCTTTCACTTTCTCTTGTTTTCCTTGTTTCCATCATTTTCCTTCTTGGTTATTTCCTTTCTCTTTTTGGAATTTTGCTTATTTTCAATACCTAACTCCTTATTTAAGTAATTCAGTGACAAGTTCAACAATAATTATTATTATTGTAGCTGTTCTCCCATCTTTCATTCCACTATTATCAATTTCTCCTTCTTTTCCTTTTCATTTCTTTCTTTCTATCTATTCCTTCTTCTTTTTTCGGTTTTCCTTCTTCGAATTCTCCGTTGTTCTGTTCGTTCTCGTTCAGAGTTTCTTTCTGTTTCTTTTTTCGAGTTATTTCTGTTCTCATCCGGATTCCTCATCTTCTCATTCTCCTTGTTTATTCTTATCCATTTGTTCTATCTACATTCTCTGTGTTCTTCGTTGCTTCTTTGACCCTTTTTCTGTACTTTCACATCGTTCTTCTCTGCTTCACATTTTCCTAATTCTCAAAAGTTTCAAATCTACTAGACTATTTCTACTTGTTTTTCATTCTCTATTCGTTCTTCTTTCACTTCTTTTTCTTTTTCTACTTGTACTTGTTCATCTTCGTCCTTGTTTCTTGATTTTCCATTCACATTGCCCTAACACACTTTGTATCCATCCCATATTATTTATTTATTTAGCGTATGGCTTTTAATAGTGGGGAGACCCAAGGGTTGTTCCACTTCGCCAGACAACCTCATTTTCCCCAAACGGAGATATGAGTTATAGTTCTTTTAAAAAGTTCATTTGAAAACATAATCTATCCCAAAACTATCACAACTAGCTTCCTCAATCATCATTTCTTGTCTTTGTCTACTCCCAGCAATTTTCTAATTTCTTCCTTTCATCCATGTATTTTCATGTATTGAAACTTTTTTCGTCCTTCGAATACATCAATTTTCTCCCAATCTATGATTTCTTTTAGCTTCTTTCGCTTCACCCTCTTCTCCTTCCGCTTCATCTTTCCTTTTTGTATTCCCACTCAGTTCTCATCACATTTCCCACTCATGATGAATGACTAGCCATAGTCTGTCCAAGCAAAGAAGACCCTCTGACAAGATGGGAAAATAACTCTAGCTTGATCAATACTTGTTCAAGAACTATAAATGTGGTCTATAGTAGATAAAATTGTTTCCTATATTTTGACATCGAATTGATAAATTTTGAACCAGAATTGACCAAGGTTGAGTCATTTTCCCATCTTGCCAGAGGATCTTCTTTGCTTGCACAGACTATACATAAACTTTATTTCTCATTCCATCATCATCACCAGAAGTCGATTGCAAATAATCTTGAGATGCGTAAGCCGTTCATCAGCTTGATTAGACTTTCATCCGTTTCGCTGGAAGAAGAATTAGAAGCGAAAAGAAGAAGAAGAGGAAGAAGAAGAATAAGAAGCGGGAAGAAGAAGAAGAAGAAGAAGAAGTAGAAGGAGGAGGAGGAGGAGGAGGAGGAGAAGGAAGGGAAGAAAGCGATGAAAGTGCAAGAAGAGTTTTCCAGTTAAACATGCCGATAAGAAGTCATGTTTGATTTGAGTGAATCTGTTTAAAATTCAATTGGATTGAATTTACAACATTTACGAGTTGTAGGGGTGGGACTTATTCATTCTGCAGAACTCTCAGAAAAAGATGTTTTCACGCAATTGGAAAGTTTAGATTTTGATAATCTTGTTACATCTTGGACTTATCGACTCATCCCTATTCATTATTTGTTTGAGAAAGTAGAATAAGCAATACAAATCAAAAATTCATGTTTGTCTTGAAAATAATTTCTTCTATACTGTTGATTCTTTCTCTAAGTTCTTGAACCTCCTAAGCTTTCTAGAAGCATGCTGTACACGGGGACAGTACTGTCGGCCAGTTGTATATCTGTAGCAAATCAGAGCTGTTGTTGTTAGACTCAATGACAAGACAAATGCTGTGATTGGCTACAGATATGCAACTGGCCGACAGTACTGTCCCCGTGTACAGCATGATAAGGTTTCATAACTCTAATTGACTAACTACATGTTGTCATGTAATAACATAAGGCTATGTATATTTATACAGGTGTTGTTCTCAGCTCAGCATGTTATTACATGTGAAACATTATGCAAATGATGTGCCCATTAGTGGAGAGTGGGAACACACCAAATGCTGGATATTAGGGATTCTAAGAGGGGGTAGCTTTCCCCCTCACCCCAAAAGGACTGAGACAATTTTTATTCCTACATAGCACAATATGTGGGGGATATTAATATATACTCGAATGTACAATAGTATATACATGTATTCATTCAGTCAATTTAAATCTATAATATACATCCTGGATATCTTTCCATTAATTCATTTCCATTTGTTCGAAGAAATATGCATCAAAATTTATTTGTCCAATATAATCATACTAGCCGACAGGCTGCTTCGCTCGCCTTCTCCGCCTAGTCAGGGGGCTCCGCCCCCTGGACCCCCGACAAAATAGGCAGTGTAAGTGAGACAAACAGGCTCGCTTCGCTCGCCTGCAAAACCTCTGTCAGTGTCAGCAGAGAAAAACATTTCTACAACATTTTCTGCCAATTTGTTCTAGAAAAATCTAAGAAAAACTCCGAAAATTCCGAAAAATAGTAAAACGCTAATATTAAGCGTAGCCTTCGTAACTATATCGAACATAGTTTGAAACTTGAATCAATATCGTCCAAATTAGTTCATCTAAAATCTCGCTGAATCATTAAATTTACAGTTAGGATTGGTCGTATCAAGGCGGATATTTCTAGACCTCATCTGAACCTGCCCACCAAATATCAACATTTTCTACCGATTGGTTCTCAAAAAAATGAGGAAAACGCCGAAAAACTCTAGAAAAACTAAAATATTTGGCGTATCCTTGAAAAGTTTTCAAAATCCGTTCTTAGCGCGCGTCTTAACGTTCAACTGAACATGCCTGCCAAATTTGAACGCATTCGGTTCAGTTGATTTTTTTAACCGGAGCGAAGCGAAGCTCTAATGGATTAGGAAAGTCACTCTTTGTATAACTACTCCTCCGGAACCGCTCGACCAATTAAATTCAAACTTGCCATGGTGATAGTAGACATAGACGCCCAGGTTATAGGCTATAGAGCATTTTAAAAATTTGCATATTAAGGACGAAAAAAGGAAAAAAAGGATCGCTTACACACTATTACTATACACATTATTCATGCTATATTCATGCTCTCTGCACTGCAGGATTGCAACCTAACATCAGTTTTGAGAAACGTTCCTGGTCAGAAATTAGTCTATTATGCTAAATTGAAAATTGAAAATTGAAAATTGAAAATTCAGAATTGAAAATTGAAAATTGAAAATTGAAAATTGAAAATTGAAAATTGAAAATTGAAAATTGAAAATTGAAAATTGAAAATTGAAAATTGAAAATTGAAAATTGAAAATTGAAAATTGAAAATTGAAAATTGAAAATTGAAAATTGAAAATTGAAAATTGAAAATTGAAAATTGAAAATTGAAAATTGAAAATTGAAAATTGAAAATTGAAAATTTAAAATTTAAAATTTAAAATTTAAAATTTAAAATTTAAAATTTAAAATTCAAAATTTAAAATTTAAGATTTAAAATTTAAAATTTAAAATTTAAAATTTAAAATTTAAAATTTAAAATTAAAAATTTAAAATTTAAAATTTAAAATTTAAAATTTAAAATTTAAAATTTAAAATTTAAAATTTAAAATTTAAAATTTAAAATTTAAAATTTAAAATTTAAAATTTAAAATTTAAAATTGCAAATTTAAAATTTAAAATTTAAAATTGAAAATTGCAAATTGAAAATTGAAAATTGAAAATTGAAAATTGAAAATTGAAAATTGAAAATTGAAAATTGAAAATTGAAAATTAGAAATTAGAAATTAGAAATTAGAAATTAGAAATTAGAAATTTGAAAATTGAAAATTTAAAATTTAAAATTTAAAATTTAAAATTTAAAATTTAAAATTTAAAATTTAAAATTTAAAATTTAAAATTTAAAATTTAAAATTTAAAATTTAAAATTTAAAATTTAAAATTTAAAATTTAAAATTTAAAATTTAAAATTTAAAATTTAAAATTTAAAATTTAAAATTTAAAATTTAAAATTTAAAATTTAAAATTTAAAATTTAAAATTTAAAATTTAAAATTTAAAATTTAAAATTTAAAATTTAAAATTTAAAATTTAAAATTTAAAATTTAAAATTTAAAATTTAAAATTTAAAATTTAAAATTTAAAATTTAAAATTTAAAATTTAAAATTTAAAATTTAAAATTTAAAATTTAAAATTTAAAATTTAAAATTTAAAATTTAAAATTTAAAATTTAAAATTTAAAATTTAAAATTTAAAATTTAAAATTTAAAATTTAAAATTTAAAATTTAAAATTTAAAATTTAAAATTTAAAATTTAAAATTTAAAATTGAAAATTGAAAATTGAAAATTGAAAATTGAAAATTGAAAATTGAGAATTGAAAATTGAAAATTAGAAATTAGAAATTAGAAATTAGAAATTAGAAATTAGAAATTTGAAAATTGAAAATTGAAAATTGAAAATTGAAAATTGAAAATTGAAAATTGAAAATTGAAAATTGAAAATTGAAAATTGAAAATTGAAAATTGAAAATTGAAAATTTAAAATTGCAAATTGAAAATTGAAAATTGAAAATTGAAAATTGAAAATTGAAAATTGAAAATTGAAAATTGAAAATTGAAAATTAGAAATTAGAAACTAGAAATTAGAAATTAGAAATTAGAAATTAAAAATTAAAAGTTGAAAAATCGGTAAAAAAATGTTGATATTTGGTGGGCAGGTTCAGATGAGGTCTAGAAATGTTGTGTTAGAATATTTTTGAAATCCGTTCAAGATTAAGCAAGTAATAAGTTTTTAAAAATTGTAGATTGTTGCATATCTTCCACCTTGATATGACATATCCAAATTGTAAGTTCAATGAATCAGCAAGATTATAGATGAACTAATCTGGAAGATATTGAATTAAGTTTTAAACTACCTATGTCCAATATACTTTTCAAAGGTTTCACTTCATATTAGCGTTTTACTATTTTTCAGAATTTTCGGAGTTTTTCTTAGATTTTTTGAGAACAAATTGGCAGAAAATGTTGACATCAAGTAAACAGGTCCAAATAAGGTCGAGAAATGCTGTGTTCAATAAATTTCTAATCCCTTCTGAACGGAATTTGTAGGCGAGCAAAGCGAGCCTGTTTGTCTCACTTACACAATTCTGAATAAAATGGTGCCTGATTTGTCAGGATTCAATGATAAATAACTGAGATATGACTATTTTAATTTTAATTTCAACCTTTCACATTCAATATGGTAGTTTGGAAAAACTTAATGTGTAAGCAAAATCACTCTATGCGCTCTGATACACAAATAACTATATTGTACTGTTGAAGGAGGCAAAATAGTGATGTCTTTATTAATAGAATTATTTATTTATTTGCATGCATTCAATATTTCTCAACATGCTAACAAACAATGGAAGCTTGTTGTGAAATACACTTGCCCAAATTTCATCCAATAGGCTTAGATTTTTCAAGTTTATATTGATTTCCTTTATCATTTGCTACTGAATAATTATTTTAAACAATCAAAGCACATTTGAGACCAAAAAAGGTACGTCAAATGCTGTATTTTCAAAGTTGAACTGTTTGAAAATTATTGATTTTGTCTCAATCGTAGGAAACATTCTGACCTTCAATTTGAGCCCAATCAATATTTTTTAACCAATATTGACCAAGCTAAACACTCGAAAACATTCACTTAAAGGTTGTTGCTCCTATTTTATATTCTCATTTCATAACATTACATGGTAATAGAATGAGCCACTTTCACCATTAGCTAGGTCTAGCTAGGCTTTAAATACCGGGATCAAATTTTCGAGACTGCGCTTCAAAAGTTTTGGACAAAGAAAGATTGATTGAGAGATAAGTAGTTTTAATGCTAGATTGCTCAGCGCATAGTATGGGTATAGAATACATATTGAGGGGTAGATATAGAACGACTATGAAGGACTAGATGGAATAAGAATAGATGTAGATATAGACTATGAAAGCTGATGCCAAATAGTTGGGCGGTATCTTCTGCACCTTGAGCGATTCAAAAGCTGAAGTTGTCAGAGCTGTCATTCAGCTATGCCTAGTTGATGTTTTTTTTCAAATGAAAAGAGCCAATAGATGCGTTACATTAGTTATTTAGAGATTACATCACGTACAAGAGACAGACGAAACCGCCCAACTTTTCAGCTACACTCGAATGTTTGATGGTGTAGATAGGTATTGTCTGTTCGAGCAGAGAAGACCCTCAGCCCGATGGCAAAATTACACAAGCTCGGTCAATATTGGTTTGAAAATGATCAATTTCATCTCAAATTTTAGGAAACAATTTGATCTACTATTAAACCGCATATTTTATCCTCCTTGAATCAATATTGACCCAGCTGAAGTCATTTCGTCCATCTAACAGAGTGTCTTCTCTGCTTAGACAGACTATAGTTCCCATGCTAGATTGTTCAAAGTTAGATGAATATAGAATACATGTAGAAGAAAACAAACTCGATTTCTCAAGATAGTTATAATAGAGGACATTTAAAGTCTCTCCAAGCAAAGAAGACCCTCAGGCAAGATGAGAAAATCACTCCAGCTCGGTCAATATTGGTTCAAAAAATATTTATTTGTCTCAATTGAGACCAAATCAATGATATTCTTGAACTAATATTGACCGAGCTGGAGTCATTTTCTCATCTTGCCAGAGGGTTTCTCTGCTTCGACTGCCTCTACCTGAGAGTATCCAAGATCATCTCAAGACAATGTTATTGTAGCTGCTCATAACGACTCTTGCTCACGATTGGCTGAAATAGTACCCTCCCACAAACTGACGTCACCAGCCAATAACATGGCGTTCTGTTGATGTGAAGTATCGAAACAAAATGGCTGATACCTTTATTTTCATAATGCTTTTTGCTTGAAGTCTATAACAATAGTAAGGATGTCCTACAGCTTCGACACACTGTAGCCTACATGCTCGATTATCCTATATCTATATATCCTATATCCTATATATATTAGGTTATAGGTATAGAACACATTTGTATAGTTTTAACGCTCGCTCAAAATTTATAGATATAGTATAAGACATTCCCATGCTCGATTGTCCATTACATAGGCATAGAACACATGGGTATAGTTCTAACGCTCGCTAAAAATGTATAGATATAGTAGAGGACATTTACATGCTTGATTGTCCAAATACATGGGTATAGACCACATGACGTGGGTAGTTGTTACAAATTAATACGTATAGATATAGTGAAGGATACTGTCATGCTAGATTGCCTAATACATAGTTATAGAACACATGTTTATAGTTTTAACAAATGCTTTAGATGCATAGATAGCCTATAGTAGAGAACATTCACATGCTGGATTATGGAATATATAGGTAGCCTATGAAACACATTTGTATAGTTTCAACAAATGCTTAATATGTATAGGTATAGTAGAAGACATTCCCATGCTCGATTGTCCAATACATAGGCATATAACACATGTGTATAGTTTTAACGAATGCTCAATATGTATAGTTATAGTAGAAGACATTTCCTTGCTCGATTGTCTAAAACATAGTTATAGAATACATGACGTGTATAGTTGTGATGAATGGGAATTTTGACACGAGAATTCGTCGAGCTGTGACAAGTGACAGAAAAATGTCCCCTCTCTGATATTAATGGTAATGACACGTCACAACATGTGAAATGTGTCAAACTGTTAACTGGGGTTTGATGACGTTGTTGTGTGTAAACGAAAAAACAGAAATTGTCATTGTCTTTTGTTTTGTTTCTTTCACTGATTTAATATTAACCCCAAATACTAAAATACATAACTGTATGATTTATCTACTGAATGATTCAGAATACATGTATTTAGTATTCAAGATTTTGACGAATTGTTGTAATAGAATCACGTAGACAATAGTAGTATAAAGTCTATGTAATATGTATACATAGTATGTATGGTTGATCTAAGTCGTATTGTCTATGATCAAAGTGTGAAGGCTAGATGTAAAACTTTTAATTGTTGTAACTGATTCTAAAACGGTAGTTCCTTCAGGCTTTTGATTTAAACTCTATTAGCTGATGAAAATCGTTCATTGCAAGGTCTATAGAAGAGGTCTATCTTCTATAGACCTTGGTTCATTGTGTCTTCCAATTTCAAGAATATCATCTGGGCGTAGCTAAGTGACAACTCTAATTGAAAACATCAGCTGTTGGAATCCAGAAGGAGTATAAGTTCATGTCAATTTTATCCCAAATCAGCTGACAAAATGTCGAAGGGAGTTCATACAGAGTGAGATTATAAGGGTGTATATTGTAGTCATAGTTGGAACCTATCGCTAATAATGAATTGAATATGTCGAGATTGGGATAGGGGAGTAAGAGTTGTATAAGACTCACAATGTTTCCTTGATCTCTATAGTCTGGCCAAGCAAAGAAGAGCCTCTGGCAAGATGGGAGAATGACTCAAGCTCGATCAATATTGGTTCACAAATTATCAATTTGATCTCAAATTGTAGGGAATAATTTGATCTATCATTAAGACCACATTTCTAATTCCTGAACAAATATTGACCAAGCTGGAGTCATTTTCCCATCTTGCCAGAGGCTCTTCTTTGCTTGGCCAGACTATACCTCTATCACTGTTTTTTATTTTTAATAATCATCAAGTACCGTTTTTGAATTATTTCTCATTGCATGACATGTTTCAACTGATAGATAGCCTATTTTCAAATGAAAAATGAAATGTTTGCATTTGAATACTTGATAATTATTAAAAATAAAAAACAAGACTTTCAATACATATATTTCTTTAAGGCTACAATACAATTACTGAATAAAAAGACTCAGAAAAGTTATAGTCAAAAACGTCTTTTCCCCAAATTTTTTGAAAAATTAAAAATGAAGATCATGTTCACAACAACTCACATTCATTCACTTCTCACACTTTCTCATAGCTAAAGCTCTTCATGGGTGAGCAATGATAAGAGTGAATTCCAGAATTCAAATGTAAAATAATAGTCTACTACAATTCAAACTCAAAACGTAACTTATCAAAAACATCTTCCCAGTCTTAATCCTCGGAGCACTAAGCCACAATGATCAATGTTTTTCATTTAGTTGTAAGTGTAGTCTCTAGCGCATCGAGAAAAATGAGAAATCAAGCAGAACTCGTAATGAAAGTGCTAAAATGTCGGTTCAAGCCCTAGCAGTCCGTTGAAGCCAAGAAGACATTCTGGCAAGATCGGAATATGACTCTAGCTCCATCAATATTGGTTCAAAAGTTATGCATTTCGTCTCAAATTGTAGAAAACATTCTGATCTACAATTTGAGACTGAATTCATGTTTTTTGAAACAGAATTGACCGAGCTGGAGTCATTTTCCGATCTAGCCAGAATGTCTTCTCTGCTTGGACAGACTATAGATGGTCTGATAACTCTTGTTTAATTAAAAAAGGCGCGCGCTCAGACAACAGATGAAGTTGAAGTATAGAGCTCAACACTTTACTAAATCCTTGCTTTGTAAGCTGTTGAATGAATGGGAGAGTACTTAGCCCACTCTTTATTCTTCTATCTAGTATTATAGTTTAATGAACCCTTAATGTTAGCTTTATGTATTCGCAGTGGGTTATAGTTTAATGAAACCTTAATGTTAGCTCTATGTATTCGCAGTGAGATATTTATTTGTTTCTACTGGGAAGATTCAATTATTATAGTTTGTGTCTAATCCTAATTTAGCCTATATGATATATAGTCCGTCCAAGCAAAGAAGACATTCTGGCAAGATGGGAAAACGATCCAGCTTAGTTCATATTGGTTCAAAAATTATAAATATGGTGAGACATTTCAGATCAGAATGCTCTCTACAAATTTGAGACCAAATTTATAATTCTTGAACAAATATGGAGCTGTTTTTTTCTACAATTTCCGACCGAGCTGGAGTAATTTTCTCATCTTGCCAGAATGTCTTCTTCACTTGGACGGACTATATATCATATAGGCTAAATTAGGATTAGACACAAACTATAATAATTAAATCTTCTCACTAGAAACAAGTAAATATCTCACTGCGTATACATAGAGCTAACATTAAGGGTTCATTAAACTATAACCCACTGCGAATACATAGAGCTAACATTAAGGGTTCATTGAACTATAATCTCTCAAATTTATAATTTTTGAACCAATATGGAGCTGTTTTTTTAAACAATTTTCGACCGAGCTGGAGTAATTTTCTCATCTTGCCAGAATGTTTTCTTTGCTTGTACGGACTAAATCTATCCTGAAAAGAAGAAAACAATTCACACTCAACATGGTACAAACAATTAGTTCCACACTTATAAATACACGGTATTCTTGAGATCTAGTCTCATTGAATTTGATAATATTCTTATACAAAAGATATGTGTACATGTGGTGATAGTGTGATAGGTATTCATACAGTCCACTACGGTACTCTAGTAATATTAATAACCACATAATCGGATGAATGTGTTACAACAGAAACCGGTATCTTGATAATTGAATGAATATGTGGTTATTCCAATTCCTATTACAGTATTTGTATTCTACACCAAATTATCCCAGTCTATACTCTATTCACGCGATCACTTGATGAGATGAAATAAACAAAGTTTTTGCGTGTGTGTGCGTGTAAAGGTAGGTTTCCCTTAATCCGACGATCGGCCGCAGTCGAACAACTGTAGCCAATCACAGCTCTTCTATTTCCTTGTGTATTAACAACAAGAGCTGTGATTAGCTACAGCTGTTCGGCTGCGGCCGACCGTTGAATAGAGGAAGAGAAACCTTTAAACGCACACACACTCGAGAAGTTTGTTTATTTCGTCTCAAGTGATCTTGAATAGGGTGTAGTTTAATGGAATACTATGATAATTATTATCTTGTTATAATATCATTGAACGTCGAAGGTGATACGATTGGATGGTCTTCCAATGGAAATTATTATGATAATAAAGTAGAACTTTCTGAATTCACTTGTTTTGCAAAGTTGGAATCTACGTTGAATTTATTTCACGTGGATCAGTATTATATCAATTCAAATCTTGAATGGATGCAGGCATAAGACAAAAGCTGCTGATCGAGGACAAGATATTCCACAGAATTTACACTGTCATTATTCTTGGATGAAACACGGTCCTCACACATATTTCCAAACGAACACCTTAACAAAAGAGAGAGAAAAAAAGAGAAAACGAGAGAAGAAGGAGGAGAAGAAGAAGAAGAAGACGAAGAGGAAGAAGAAGGAGAAAAAGAAGAAGAAGAAGAAGAAGAAGAAGAAGAAGAAGAAGAAGATGAAGAAGCAGCAGAAAGGTGAAATCTAACAGAGCGTAAGATGATGATGATGTTGATGATGACGACATCGTTCACATCTCGTGAACGCAAAAGATGGGAAACGCTCAATTTGACATCACAGAAAAGGAGGAGCAGGAGAGATAGAGGTAGAAGAAGAAAGAGGAGGAGAAGAAGCAGGGAGGAAAAAACTATGAAAGGTAAAAAGAGCTAAGAGCAAAAGAACAGACTGATCCCAGCTAAATAACTGACTGAAGTTCTATCAAGAGAAAACGCAAACGCAGAAAAAAGAGCTCTGAACACTGGCGGCTCGCACCCACGAAACAGGTGAAGTGCCCGTATCTATTACTGTACAGGACTTCACCTGTTCCGTGGGCACGAGCCGCCAGTGACGTGGGAAAGAACAACTTTGAACAGAAGATGGAGAGGATCAGGAATAAGAAGAATAGGAAAGATAGGGTAAAGAGAAAGAAGAAGATGAATTTATGAAAAAAATATAGACATATCAAATAGTAGAATGTGATGTACTTACTGCATTGCACAAAAGAAAAGAGATAAAATTGAGCAGGGCAACAATAATAATTATTGTTAAAAGAAGAAGGGTAAGAAAGACAATGTGGAAAAGAATAAGAAAGAGGAGAAAGGGTAGATGATGAAAAGAGGAAGAATATGAAGTAGATAGAGTGACTGAGGAATATGAATAGAATAGAAATAATTGAAGTCAGAGTTTCAGGTGAGATGTTTTGATACTTGATGCATCGGAACAATTGCTTGTACCAAATAGAAATTTTCTGTGATACAGACAATATAGTGCTCTTGAAGAAACATGTTGTGCGTTGAGAAATAATTCAAAAAAGGTACTTGATAATTATTTAAAATAAAAAGAATATAAATAATTATTCATCACTAGAAGGCAGGCTCGCTTCGCTCGCCTTCTCCGCCTAGCCAGGGGGCTCCCCCCGACAGTATAGGCAGTGTAAGTGAGTCAAACAGGCTCGCTTCGCTTGCCTGCAAAACCTCTGTCAGTGACAGCTGAGACAAACACCAAATTCCGTTCAGAAGGAATTCGAAATTTATTTCAGCACTTCTACACCTGATCTTGACCTGTTCACCTAATTTCAACATTTTCTGCCAATTTGTTCTAGAAAAATCTAAGAAAAACTCCGAAAATTCCATAAAATAGTAAAACACTAGTATTAAGCGTAACCTTGGGAAGTATATCTAGTTTGAAACTTGATTCAATGATTCAAACTTGATCTTCGAAATTAGTTCATCTAAAATCTCGCTGAACCATTAAATTTATAGTTAGGATTGGTCGTATCAAGGCAGGGAAGATATGCAACCCGCAGCACATCTACAATTTTAAAAACCTGATTACTGGCGTAATCTTGAACGGATTGCAAAAATATTCTAACACAACATTTCTAGACCTTATCTGAACCTGCCCACCAAATATCAACATTTTCTACCGATAGGTTCTCGAAAAAATGAAGAAAACGTTGAAAAACTAAAATATTTGGCGTATCCTTGAAATGTTTTTAAAATCCGTTCTTAGCGCGAGTCTAAACGTCCAACTGAACATGCCTGCCAAATTTGAACGCATCCGGTTCAGTGGATTTTTAGTTCTGGTGATGAATGAATGAATGAATCAGTCAGTGCCATTTCGCTTTTATATAATTATAGAGATTGAGCAAAATAACAAGCACTGAAACATAAAAAAAACTGATGAACAGATAAGATAATGAATTGACCTAGTAAGAAGAAGTAGGAGGGTGAAGAATGAATGAAGGAAAAACTTAGAAAAGTATGAGGTCATTTCTATCAAGATTGTTGGAGAAATTGTTGCATTGTAGTATGGGTAGGGGTGATAGATGAAGGGAAAAATGAGATGACATCACTCAATGAGACAGGTGGTAGAAGAAAAATAAAATAATCTATAAAGATGGAAGAGAAAGCTGTAAGAAGGAAAAGTAGGAGAAGAAGATGAGAGGAATGGTAGGAAGGAGAATTGAGAAAGGGGAAGATAGAAGGTGATGAACGGAGGAAAAAGTAGAAAGAGAGAAGAAGAATGTAGGAAAGTAGGAGGAAAAGGGCATTGATTATCATGGAAAAAAGAAGAGGAGAAGGAAAGGAGGAGGAGGAGGAGGAGGAGGAGGAGGATACGAAGAAGGATGAGAAGGGAGAAAAAGAAAGAAGAAAATGATGAAGAAGTGGGAGAAAGTAGGAGAAGAGTAAGAAATGGTGGTGGGGGGAAGAGAAAATCCTAGTGAAGTGAAGGTGACAGATGTGAATAAGGTTAGCGATGTGAAAGACTCTATCACAGGCAAACCAGGGCTGGGAGGATGAGGATATTTATAGGACGGTGCAGGATAAGAAGAAGGAGAAGAAAAAAAGAATAAGAAGTAGAAGAAGAAGAAGAAGAAGAAGAAGAAAAAAGGAGGAGGAAGAGGAGGAGGCGAAGGAGGAGAAGGAGGAGGAGGAGGAGGAGGAGGAGGAGGAGAAGAAGAATAAGAAGAAGAAGAAGAAGAAGAAGAAAAAGAAGAAGAAGAAGAAGAAGAAGAAGGAAAAAATACAGGTGGAGGAGGAGGAAGAGGAGGAGGCGGAGGAGAAGGAGGAGGAGGAGGAGGAGGAGGAGGAGGAGAAGAAGAAGAATAAGAAGATGAAGAAGAAGAAGGAAAAAAGAAGAGGAGGAGGAGAAGAGGAGGAGGCGGAGGAGAAGGAGGAGGAGGAGGAGGAGGAGGAGGAGGAGAAGGAGAAGAAGAATAAGAAGATGATGAAGAAGAAGGAAAAAATAGAGGTGGAGGAGGAGGAAGAGGAGGAGGCGGAGGAGAAGGAGGAGAAGGAGGAGAAGGAGGAGGAGGAGGAGGAGGAGAAGAAGAGGAAGAAGAAGAAGAAGAAGAAGAAGAAGAAGAAGAAGAAGAAGAAGAAGAAGAAGAAGAAGAAGAAGAAGAATAAGAAGAAGAAGACGAAGAATAAAAGGAATGGGGAAGAAATATGGTAAAAAAGGTAATATTACTAAATAACTTGTATAAGAACAGTTTTCTATGATCAGTTTGCCAACTACAAAAGTATCTGACTGCAATATCAACGTATTAATAACGAATTGAACATTCTACTATTCATAGTTCATGAGGCATTAGCCCATGATGAAGTGCGCGCTCCCCTCTTTCCGCGCTGTATCTCGAAAACCTTCAGTCTTTCGATGAAAATGCATATAATTAATTTTGTAGGGAATTTAGAGACCTACAATTTCTAATGCAAACATCGAAGAACATAACATGAACATGAAACTAGTTATTCGCAAAAAACTGAAGACGAAGAGAAAAGAGAAGATTTTAGAAGAATAAGAAGATGAAGAAGGGCAGAATGTAGAAGAGTGACCTGTACAGACCCTTAAGGGTTCTTCAAGGTAGGTTTAAAGGGGACTACAGTCTTCTTTATTGGTTGCTTTTCAGTGATTGATCACGTACCACTAAAGCCTTTCCCTTCTCTCTCCTCCTCATCTTCTTCTCCTTCTTTTTTTTCTTCTTCCTCTTTTTCTTTTCCTTTTTCTTTTTCTTCTTCTTCTTCTCCTTCTCCTCCTCCTACTTCTTCTTTCTAATCCCACTTCATCCGTAGCAATCTGTCATGCTTCCATTTTCCGTGATGGCGTAAAACTCACCTGATGTGTTATTTTTCTCTTGTGATGATGAACGTGAAATACTAGGAAGGAACTGTTGTTGAACTTCAGGTTGTTGAAATATATTCATTATTACTTATTTTTATTTGTTTGTTGATTGAAGCATCCATCGCGTTTCAATCAATGGATGTTAGATTCAATACCCTTAACGTATTCTCATATTAAACCTATGGAATCACTTGTATCAATTATTCTTATTTCAATGATCTTATTATATTAATTCGTGATCAATTTTACACTATATACCTGTGATCATAGTTATGATAGTGATAGATTTTACTACTATTCCTCTTTGAAGCCTCGTTTTGATAATAAATGAAGAGACAAGATGCTGTCAAACCACTTTTTTATTAGAAAATTGAGATACCGGTTTCGGTTGTTACACCATTATTTGGTAGTTTACCAGACATTGTAGATGGCGAAACCAGTATCTCGATTTTCTAATAAATCAGTGGTTTGACAACATCTTGTATTTTCATTTATTATGGATAACTACCACAATATCACCTTCACAACTACTCAAATAGTTCGTTTCAATAGTTGAATTTACTTGTAAGAGTATCTGTTCACAATAATATTTTATGTACAGTACATTGGTATCAGTAACTACTTGCCTCTACTTCTAATCATACTATTTCTATTTCTACTTATTACTATTTAATGATACTGTATCTCCTCCCATCAAGAAATTTTTTCCATTTTCTCATGAATATTGATGATAGAATTCTTCTTCTTCTGGAGAAGAAGAAAAAGAAGAAGAAGAGGAGGAAGAAGAAGAAGAATTCTATCATCAATAATTATGAGAAAATGGAAAAATTCCCATCAAGAAAATTTTTCCATTTTCTCATAATTATTGATGATAGAATTCTTCTTCTTCTTCTCCTGAAGAAGAAGAAGAAGAAGAAGAAGAAGAAGAAGAAGAAGAAGAAGAAGAAGAAGAAGAAAAAGAAGAAAAAGAAGAAGAAGAAGAAGAAGAAGAAGGGGAAGAAGAAGAAGAAGATTGATGATAGAATTCTGTATAATATAGAAGGTATACACTCTACATTCCCTCAGTCGAATAGGCTACCTATGATTTTCATTAGTAGGCTAGCTACTAATGTTTCATGAAATAACAAGAATATAACCTCGATTTATAAGTTTATAGGTACTGCAACATATAAGTAACAAACTTTTCAATTCAACATACGCCAAATTATTTGGGTTCTACTGTACTGCAGCATATGAATCAGCGAATCCCTTTTCAGACTGTTGAAGGGATGAACACATAAGACATAGGGCTGGCCCTTCCCTCTATCTATAGGGTGGGCTGAACCCTTTGAGAAATTATAGCCTGCAGTCTATTCTCCAGTGAGAGGGGGATTCTTCTATCAGATTTCGGGGGAAATCTGAAGGAGGTAAATCAAGTAAGGGGGATTTTTTCACTGTCTTTTTCGTTACTCCTACTTTTTTACCTACGCTACTTCAACTTCCACTTCGTCTCCTAATTCCTTCTCTTATACATCTTTCTTATTAGTAGGTTTTTAATCTACTTCTGATATTTATAATGTTTCACTTTTTTAATCAAGAAAATTCTCCTGCAATGCATAATCTATGCGTTCATCTCTTTTCAACTTCTCTCTACTCTGTATATATTTTTTCTCTTTCAACTTCTTCTATTCTCCATTTTCCACTCCTTCTTCTTTCACTTCTACTTCTTATTCTCCTTCCTTCCTCTGCTTCTTTTTTTTGCTTTCATCTCTTCCTCCTCCTCATTTTGCTTCCTTATTCGATTTTCTCTTCTCTCACATTTTCATATTTAGATACGTTCTCATCCTACATTGAATATTCTTCTGGTCCTTGACCATCCCACATCCTTCCAATTTAATATAAATTTAAATAAAGTTGAAAAGGAATTATCTCATATATATATTTTTTGCTCCTTGTTTATAATGTTTCGTTATTTTCACCTATTATGTGATAATCATCCTTGAATTTTTTCCCCACTCGATAATTTGCTCCAGACTGGAAAAGCTTAGCCCACTCACTCCAATTATGAAAAAGGAATATATTTCATGGAAAATAATTATCAACAATGATAATCTTCTGAAAACAGTCACACGTTTTAATTAATTGAAAAAACTCTACGACATAGAAACTTATAGAAGAAGGAACAGAATGACCTTTTGCTCTGTCTTGCAATATTTTATCAGAGAGATCCTAAAAGAGTCTATTGTTTTTCAATAGAGGGATCAACCCTCATCAACATAGCCAATTATAAGGACAGAAAACATTTCATATTGAATAATTTGTCCAAAAATATGATGTCCAAGAGTAAATGTATGATGGGTTAATCGTCCAAAATGAGTAACACTATTCAATCGATTAAAACAAAACTATAGGCGATAGAAACTTGAAGATAGAGAGAAGATTTTTTGCTGTCTTGCAGTATTTTATCGGAGGGGTCCCCGAAAGGGTATATTTTATCAGAGGGAGAAACCCCCTAGGGGTGAGGTGGTAGGCAGTAATCCCTGATTAATGATGTCTACGATAACCCTGAGTATGTGTGAGTTGTACATTTTTATACCCGGTTAGTCTGGCCAAGCGAAGAAGAGCCTCTGGCAAGATGGGAAAATGACTCCAGCTTGATCAATATTGATTGAAAAATTAGAAATTTGGTTTCAAATTTTAGATTTGAATGTTCTCAACAATTTGAGACCAAATTTATAATTTTTGAACCAATATTGACCGAGCTGGAGTAATTTTCCCATCTTGCCAGAGGCTCTTCTTTGCTTGGCCGTACTATACCAGCTTCACCCTTTCTGGTTGAGTGCTGAAATGTCATACTGAGAACAAGCAAGACTTGTGGGTATATCAAGACCCAGCAGACTGAATTATGCTCTATTATTTATTCTCCAGGTTTATGTCCCCTGGAATCTGTAGTTACAAGTCCCAGAAAACGTGTTATGAACAATATTTCATTCACGAGTATTCCGAAAAATTTTCTTTTTTTCAAAATCACAATGGAAATCGTAACGTTTATAATTTTGAAACCTGATTTTAAACCTGTTGCATAATTAGCTCATCATTCTACAACTTTTATCAGTATTATAGTATACTCTGTCCAAGCAAAGAAGACTCTCTGGCAAGATGGGAGAATGACTCAAGGTCGGTCAATATTGGTTCAAAAATGATCAATTTGATCTCAAATTGTAGGAAACAAATTGATCTACTACCAGGACTACAATTATAATTCTTGAACAAATATTGACCAATCTGGAGACATTCACCCATCTTGATAGAGGGTCTTCTTCGTTTGGACAGACTTTATCTTCATATTAACTGGCAAAGCTGGCGTCGCCCATTGAATTGACTAAATATCTGATTTTCTAGTAGAATTTGCAAAAACTAATATGGTTTTTTGTTTTGTTGTGTTACAGTGATGGCTGGTGGGGCACAGAGCGTCGGATATTTTTCAGCTCGATTATGGCGGCCCTATCGATTCTGGCCAAAGAGACTGGGGTCACTGTACTACTGGTTAATCTGGCTTTTGATCTGTACAAATCGTGGCCACCTGTAAAGAGGTAAGTCGCTGATAATTTTAATTTCCAATTAACCTATTATAATTATAATTCATCCGATTAAAGTGATCACTTGCTAGTTTAAGGCACTTGAGGTAGGCTTCAATCACTGCAAACGTCACACAGGCACATGTGCCCAGGATGCATTAGAAAAACGGATTTGTGTACTGTATTAAGCATCGCCCACGTATTTCTATTGCATCTAGTACCCGCAACTTGTAGTAATAGAATCCTACCTTCATTGAATGAATTGCATGAGAATACCGTGAAATTTATGGTTTGGTATTAAAATCTATTCAAGTTTCAAGACTTGACACTATATATAAATGGTTCGTTTTCACTATTCAATTGAATACATCTACTTAATTGGATATTTCACACAAAGTGATTCTGACTTTTGTATGTAAGGATCCCATTTTCAAGAACACTGTATTATCAAACTTTCTAGTTATGAATTCGACTACTCAATACGCAATACTGTTATCTAATCACTGAATTAAGTTCTACAAAATATTTTTGAAGATCTTGGTTTGTATATAAAGTATTGACATGAATATTCCCAAGTATAGTATAAGATCATTTCCATCATCGGTGTATTGGAATTCCAAATTCTAACAAGATAGTTGAAGGGGCTGGGTTATTTTTCAAAGCGCAGAAGGCTCAAATGAAGAAGAAGCTTTTTTCGAAATATTGCTTGGAAGATTTGATTCCACTGTAAATTCTTACAGGAAAATTGGCAGGTAGTATCAGTGAAGCTCAAGTATAGTTCCAAGTTGAGGGTGCTGAATCCAATTTCTAGTTGAGGAGAAAATTGTCTCTCAATATTGTTAATGAATTGGACAAGAGAGAGTGAATTATAGTGTGAAATGTCTTGCGTTTCAATCATTCATTTTCAAATGTATTATTTTTTCATTTATGTTACAGATCTCTGCTCGATATGCATTGGAACGAGGAATCTCTTCAGTTCGCGCGCCGGGCTGCAAAAGTGTTCATGGTGGTAAGTTATCGACAGAATGCTCATTAAGATACAAATTTATCGGTAGATGATACAGAAGTTCGATTCATGATACAAATATATTCAGCGTTGCAAATCAATTGTACGAGTAATTCAGTGTTAATAAGTGGGCTTATTGTTCCGATAAATGAATATGTACAATGTACTGGCGGCTCGTGCCCACGAAAAAGGTGAAGTGCTTTACATTAAAAGATACGAGAAACATTGTACTATATATAAATATTTGATCGAAAGGAAGAATAAACGGAAAATGAATCCAATAACAACTACCACCTTATGAAGCTCACAACAGTATTAGCTCAGTATTGGTGAAATTCGGCGCCGCCCACAAAATGGAGTCTAAGCCAATGGGAAGGCGTTGTTCGAGTGGGGAGTACATCTCGAACAATGGCGGATTGCTATGCGTTTGGATGATAGTCCAAGAAATATATTATGTTAATGTCACTGGCGGCTCGTGCCCACGAAACAGGTGAAGTGCTGTACTGTAAACGGTACGGGCACTCCACCTATTTCGTGGGTACGAGCCGCCAGAGGTTATTGTATAATCTTTACAAATCAATACTAGAATGTCGTGAAATTTACTGCACTTGAATGAATAGTGATAAATAAATAAATAGAGTAGTGATTCCATTTATCAATGATCAAACATTCTTAGAGCATTTGAACTTATTTTGTAAGTTGAATCATTGACAATATATAACTCATTCGAAAGTGAAAAGTAGGCTTATATTTGTAATTATCACTTGATATTAGGCATTGTCAAATAAGCGAACCTAATTTTGTGAATGTTTTGTTTGCATACAGAATTTGATGAATTGTAGATTGAAAGTTTCATGAGTTCTTGAAAGTTTCTCTGTACCTTCTTAGAAAAAGAGCTGTAATTGTTCATGAATCATTATCATCACAGTATTCAGAATGAATGGATCTTTCAGAAGATTGTTTAGATCTTTTCACCCTCCATCTCTCGAATAAATAAATGAATAAAATAAAATAAATCTTTCAGAAGACCTCCAAAATCAAATAGGGTGATGAAGAAGAAGGATAAAAAGAAGGAGAAGTGGCAGAATGAAAAAGAGCAAGACAGAAAGGGGTCTAGAAAAGTGAGAAGACATTAATTACAGTGAAAGAGAAGCCGTCGTCTTTTCTCTTTGCTAAGAAGTCTCTTCTCTTATCAGCTCCGCTGGCAACAAGAGTAATGGTAATAGGAATTGGTTTGGGTACTCTATATAGCCAACGGCCCCTTCACTGCAGTCCTACGCGGTACTCTGTATAGTCAGATAATAAATATACAGTTTAAATACAGGTATATAGAGCGTTATCTGAGTTGGGCCTGCACAGATTTTCACGGAAATGTGTCTTTCATTACATTTATAGGAGTTCGTTGTAGGCTTTCTCGCAAAGATAACGTTTGGTTTTATTGGGTTGTTTTATGTATGAAATTCCACCTCTACTATGTTATGTGAAGATGTTACTGGTCGAAAAGAAAAAAACTATAATGATGTTTATCTATCACTGAATGAAAATTATGTTCATTTATGTTATCTTGGAAGCGCCAGATTCGGGCTCTGAATAAGTTATCAATTTATTTGTGAAAATGTCTCTCCATTATCATTCTAAAACTACTCTCAATTCAAGCGAAAACATATAATTTTGATTTGTTTTCACGCCTTGATTTCAACATGGAGTTGATTTGTCATGGAATTCTTACAAATTCGTAGATTTACTAGAAATTATTACTCTATTACACAGAAATAATTGGGATGTCCCTAGTAGTTGGACTGATAGGAAATTTAATTATTCTCACCTCACAATAAATCTCGAATTGAGATATTGATAGATGAGAAGACTCTTAAAGGTCTCGAAATTAATTCCAATAAGCATTCACTTGAATTGCATTGATAATTTTAATTGTATTTTTGAATTATGATTCTATAGCATTGAAATGAATAGAGTTCTCAATTGTTACAGCAGATATTTTTACATACATTCTGTTGAAAATCCATTGTTCATCTTAGGTGCAATCAAATTCAATGGTATTGCAGGTGAAATCAGATGATTTCAAGGATTCAATGGTGAACAACTTCGTATTGAAATTATTAGAGAGGATCGAAATGGAAAATGTAAATTATGGAATTGATTTTCAATTCGACATCTAAGTGATGGATAATATCAGTTCTCAATATAATTGCATTTATAATTGTATATATAAATTTATAATTTTCTTATTTTCTTGCAGACCAGTCTTCTCCTCGTCTTCCGCCTAGCCATGCTCCAAGGAGGTCTTCCAAGATTCTCTAGTCAAGATAATCCTTCAGCTTTTCATCCTTGTCCTCACGTCAGGTTAGTATATCAATAAATAATTGTAACCTAGGATAATTATTGAATGTATAATAGAAAATAATATTTGTTATAAAAAATGCATTGAAACTTCTAGAATCTTTTGGATACATTTTGGTCCTCTACTTTGATAATTTTTTTTTTTTGTTAATATGTCGAGCTTTGATTTTTGGGTTGAAATCAGTGTCTTAGAAATAGTTGATGACAAAACCTTCTTTCTCTTTGTAAAAATTTAATTGAAACAGCTGTCGACTTTGAAGCCTGTTGTAAGATGGACTTTGTCTCTGATGTAAGATGGTCGAATGAAGATGAAAATTTCTAACGAAAAAGTTTCCAATGCTCTTCTACTGACAAATCTCAGAGTCCCTTTCACGAACAAGAATCATCATAAATGTTGTTTAAAAGCATGACATAAAAATGTGTTCGCTCCCCAGAGAAACAAGGTCAATTTATCATGAAAACGTTTCGAAAAAGTTCTTACTTCTAACAAACAGACAACGAATAATATTCTATCTGATGTAACTTTCCGCTCACTAACACATGTATAAGATGAGGGATACACTTCAATCTAGGTTGGAAGGTTACAATGAAAAGAGAATAGTTTTTCTGGCTCTGTGAGTTTAATTTCCAAGAGGAATTATTATTATGAGCACTGTTACACCTAGCCTGCCTTACACAAGACGTATGGCTCAATTTGCTACGGAATTCTTCTCGCTTTTACAATTTTACTCGTTCGTCTTCTATTTTTTATTCTTCTTCTTCTACTTCTTCTTCTTCCCCTTCCACAAAGTTCTCGATCTAAATTGTACTTTTCACTATTGTACTCCGTCTAATAGTACTTTATTGAGGTATACGGTACTTTTCACTGATCTCCCTCATAACTTCATATTTCTTCATTTGGAAGTTCTCTGTCGTATATAGCCCAGTTGTTCGCTACTTTTTCTTGTGGCTCGATTCCTGCTTTCTCTTTCATTTCTCATTGAATTCTGTACTTTTTTTGAATGAAGCTGATGCTCATTCCGTTTACCGAAACATGCTATTCCCAAATTTCCATCTTTGAACGGTTCATAAAAAGCCGCGTGTCGACAGTCCGAGGCATGTGCAACGCATGCCTCAGGACACAAACCTCGAACTGTCGATACCGGGTTTGCTCGCAAACGCTTGCGAGGCAAACGCGGCACAATTCGCGGCGAGCAGTGTGCTTGTCGATAAAACGGCCGTGCTCAAAGGTGCCTCTCTCCGAGGCATGCGTCAAGTGGATACATGTCCTGTTTGCCTCGCAACGTACAACGCACAAATCTACAAACTAACCTCAAAATTGTACCTTATTCCTATGCATTTTTGTGATTCAGAATTGTATTTGGATGCAGAAAGTTTTAAAAGGTAATATTAAACATTGCCTTAATTCTTTATTTACTAATTGAGCACAATCTAACATCCAAAGTCCAAATTATCAATTGCCAGAGCTTAGTTGCTTTGTCTCCCGCTTGATGGGGTTAGTAAATTTGTTCGCGAGCTCGCAGCGAGCATGCGTGGTTATAAAATTTGCAGACCGCACATGCCTCTGCCTGAGGCATGTGTCCTGAGGCATGAGTGGCACATGCCTCTTACTGTCGATACGCGGCTTCAATGTAATCTGAAATTTTTCTGCAATTCAACCTTGAACAAGCTTATTATTTATCCATGGCATGTCCAATTATTCCTTTCAAGATTTGAAGATATTGAACATTTTTCCTGTATATATCGCTTATCCTTTACTGAAAAACATGCGTAGGATATTAATTTGAATAGCAGTATCTGCAAATTTGAAAATACATGTGGATACTTTCAAGGAAAATATTATTTTGTTGACTTTTTAGTCCGAAATGTATGTAATGCTACTCTCCGTATTCCTTGTACAATCAACTTCAATCAATCAATTTTGTTTGGAATGAATCATTACATTTTTTGGTCCTGCAAAACCCGTAAAAAATCAGTCTCCAAATTCCTCACCCATTATTTTAGTTCAAATACTTTGGAGTTATTAGAATCATTACTCAGCAGTAATAGAAGTTGGAGTATCTCTCAGTAGCAGACCGGCGACCAACCAATCATACGTTTAATTTGTGGGATTCACACTCAATTAAACCATTCTCGCCTCTTCTTATCTTATCGGCTGCAGCTGTAGTCTGTTCAAGCAAAGAAGACACTCTGGCAAGATGAGGAAATGACTTCAGCTCGATCACTATCGGTTCAAAAATCATGAATTTGGTCTCAAATTGTAGAAAACATTCTCATCTACAATTTGAGACAAAATTTATAATTTTTGAATCAAAATTGACCGAGCTGGAGTTATTTTCCCATCTTGCCAGAATGTCTTCTTCGTTTGGTCGGACTACCAACCTAAGCACACCTTGTGCCCCGCTCTATTCGTTGGTTGATGTGGGGGAATTTCGCATCACAAGGTTGGTATGGCGGGTAAGAGTGTTGGCTAAATCTCAAGTGTCTCCGGTTGGTTGGTGACTGTTGGGGGGAGGGGGTTTGGAGGCGAGGGTTGAAGGGGATTTAATACCCAGTGGCTAGTTTGAGATTGAGGTTGGAAAGAGAGGGAATTGTTGGATACTTATGAGAAGCGAGAATGGGTGAGAGAAAGAGGCATGAGTAGAGAGTGGAGAGTGAGAATGTCAGATTTTGTGAGAGAATGCGTTATTGAGAGATATAAAAAAGAGAGATTGTGTGAGTGTGACAAAGATGAGGATAATTGGGGGCGATGGAGGTTAATGAAGAAAGCGAATAAAGCAATAGAGGAGAGTTGAAAATGAACGGATGTAAGAGGAGAAATTGAGTGGATGAGTTGTCAACTGTACAGGTGTTTAAGAGAGAGAATTCAAATTCAGATTCAATCTCTTTATGTAAGAATAACATTAGATTAGATTAGATGTGAGAGAGATGAGTGATTGAGAGAGAGAAAGAAAAAAGTGAGAGTAAGAGGAGATCAATGTAAGTAATAAGAGAAAAAATGGATGAAGAATATCAAGGAATAAGAACAGAGAGTGCGGAATCCTGAAAGAGGGAAATTCAGGTTTAATGGATGGAAGAGAACTGAAAACAGTGAGAATGGAGGGTAAATCAAAGAATATGAATCGAAAGAAGAGTGAATGAAGGTGGAGAGCAATAAGAGAAGAGCTGGAAAAGGGTAAGAATTTAGGAGATAGGAAAGAGGATGAAGCAATAGAATGATGTAAAAATAGTGTTCAAGAAAGTCTCTCAAACCGCCAATATAGAGAAAAAATGCAAGAATAGAGGAGAAACAAACAAGAGATGACAAAGTATGGAGGAGAGGTTAGGAAGAGAAGGATAATGAGGAGGAAAAGAGGAAGAATGGAGGAAGAAAAGCGGGAGAATGACGGAAGGTGGGTGAGAAAGCGATAACTTGAGCTAACCGCTAATGAATAAGAACAATGCGAAATTGATGGAAAAAGAAGGAACAGAAGATGACAAGGTATAGTGGAGAGGTTAGGAAGAGAAGGAGAATGAGGAAGAAAAGAGGAGAATGGAGGAAGAAAGGCCGGGGAATGAAGGAAGAAGGGTGAGAAAGCGATAACTCGACCTAACCGCCAATAGGGGACAGTTTCACTACTCGCAGACCATTTCGTTCCCTATTCAATTCACTTATTCTGTTCCACATTCAATCTATTCCGCTTGTTCCAAGTGCTGTTTCGGAAATGTTCTCGGCTCACTTTATCTTCCAATACTATAGTCTGTCCAAGCGAAGAAGACCCTCTGGCAAGATGAGAAATGACTCCAGCTCGGTCAATATTGGTTCAAAAATTTTAGATTTGGTCTCAAATTGTTGAAAACATTTTGATCTACAATTTGAGACATAATCATTATTTTTTCAACCAATATTAATTGAGCTGGAGTAATTTTCTTATCTTGCCAGAGGGTCTTCTTTGCTTGGACAGACTATATCCAACTCCCGTGTTCATTTGGTTTCTTACCAACTTTGAAACTTCTGTAGATGAGGTATATCAAAATGTAGTCTATTATAATATAGTCTGTCCAAGCAAAGAAGACATTCTGGCAAGATGAGAAAATGACTCTGGATCGATCAATATTGATTGAAAAATTATAAATTCAGTCTCAAATTGTAGGTAACATTCGTATCTACAATTTAAAACCAGACCTATGATTTCTAAACCAATTTTGACTGCGCTAGAGTCATTTTCCCATCTTGCCAGAATGTCTTCTTCGCTTGGACAGACGATCACTAGTGAAGAATTACTATCGATTGCAACTGCGGAACTCCAGTGAATGAAGAATATTAGAATGTATAGTGCCGGATTTGAGTTTTAGGTTTCACTAGGCACTGATATTGTGGGACCCCACCAAGCCTCATGACGCCCCTCATTGTTCATCAAGCACTACTACCTCACTACCTCAAAAAGACAATGATATAATGATAGAATGACTAAGGGTTGAGTGTGAAAGAGAACCTGCGAGTCCTAACTTCGCCTGTGATAAAATACTATAAATAAATACATAATAGGATTCGGAAATGCTCACACGAAATTTATGGAATATAATTTTGAAATAAAACTAAATTTTAATAGCATTTTGAAAATACTTATATTAGTGAAAATGTTATGAATATCCTCCTTATTAAGAGAATGATGCAGTTTCGATTTAACTCCTCGTTTCTGATTTCTCAATGGAAGTTGCATTACAATCTATTAGAATACAATTAGCCATATTAAAATAATACGACAGCCTCACTATCTTGAATGAATTAATTTTATCAGCGTAAGATAGTGAACAGTGAATCATCGTTATGTTGTGTGAGTGATACACCATCCACCATTTTCTCGCTAGCTGCCATTTTCGAAGAGAGAAGCCACACAAAACACTGTCAACCAATCAGAAAAGAGCAGGTGGGGCATGTAGGCGTGTCCAAGTCAATCACTGAAACATCACCCGACAACTGCTGCCATCTACTGGTTGAATCTGGGAACATTTCTATTCGATGGCGTTAGCGTTGGCGGAGCTTGGAGGTGTGTCCAATGGAAGTCTCTTTATTGCTACTGCCATCTGATGGTTGAATTTAGAACTATTCAAATGTTCTCTTCGACAGAGATGGGAAAAACATTAATAATGGCTGCTATTTTGCTAAAGTAATTAACTGTAATAATAATGAGTTTCATTGTACGTTATCAATGAAAAACAGCACAGAATTAGTCGTCATCTCTTATCATTATCATCCATCTCATTACACATTGTAACGTTTCAAATCCCAACTGGGAGTTATTGATTTATTTATAGAACCTTACCGTTACAAAGTGTTGCTGCTGTTATCTGGTACCGCTATCTTAGGAGATGAGAATTTATTTGCGTTATTGAGGGGATTGTCATCCTTATTTATTTGAAATGCAAATTATTCGTAATACTAGAAATTATTACGTCTAGGCTCGCTAATTTGATGGATCCTAACCTATTTCTTGTGTTGTCAACATCAGCTGGTTTGCCGGCAAATATGCTTGTCAGCGTTTGTTCAATTACCAACCTATTGCAACTTGTAACAATGGAATAATTAATTATATTATTTGCTCAATATAGCTTCTTACATCATTTCAATTTACTCCACATTCATGAACCTGTGGGTTCCCATATGTATCCACCATGGGTATATCAAATTTCGAAGCGTTTCGTTGAATGAGATCTCATTTTCTTTTATGTAAATTTTGACTAATACGGTTGCACTTTAACCAGAGCTCTGGGTATTTAATTACGAAGAATTAATTGTTTGTCACTCACGTGCGCAGATAGGTCGGTGCAAACGAATCCTGGCCTCCTTAGAATGGTCAATCTCGTCTCATGGAAACGTCGAATTTAAATATGTAGTAGACCCTGGGATGGCATCTCCAGAAGGGGATAAAGTTACTAAAAGATCATTTGCAAATTACTAGGCCACTAATGCCACATTTAATTTCTAACAGGACTTGGTCATCTTGGTCTGCCTCAGCCGGTCACGAGCAGAAGATGAGAGAAAGCAAAGTGACCGTTTCCTTTCAAATGACCCCATCTAGACTACAATAGGTGCCAATGTGATAATATTGACTCTTTCTAGAGCGGCAATTTCAAAAAGACAATTTTCAAATGAGCCTAAAATCTTATTATAACAAGCTAAATACAGCAATTTTATGAAATTGAAAATTGAACATTGAAAATTGGAAATTAAAAATTAAAAATTGAAAATTGAAAATTAAAAATTGAAAATTGAAAATTGAAAATTGAAAATTTAAAATTAAAAATTGAAAATTTAAAATTAAAAATTAAAAATCAAAAATCAAAAATTGAAAATTGAAAATTGAGAATCGAAAATTGAAAATTGAAAATTGAAAATTGAAACATGAAAATTGAAAATTGGAAATCGAAAATTAAAAATTGAAAATTGAAAATTAAAAATTGAAAATTGAAAAATGGAAATTAAAAATTAAAAATTGAAAATTAAAAATTGAAAATTGAAAATTGAAAATTGAAAATTGAAAATTGAAAATTGAAAATTGAAAATTGAAAATTGAAAATTGAAAATTGAAAATTGAAAATTGAAAATTGAAAATTGAAAATTGAAAATTAAAAATCAAAAATTAAAAATCAAAAATTGAAAATTGAAAATTGAAAATTGAAAATTGAAAATTGAAAATTGAAAAAATTGAAAAGTGAAAATTGAAAATCGAAAATTGAAAATTGGAAATTGAAAATTGAAAATTTACAATTGAAAATTAAAAATTAAAAATCAAAAATTGAAAATTAAATCTTCAGCCGGTCACGAGCAGAAGATGAGAGAAAGCAAAGTGACCGTTTCCTTTCAAATGCCCCATCTAGACTACAATAGGTGCCAATGTGATAATATTGACTCTTTCTAGAGCGGCAATTTCAAAAAGACAATTTTCAAATGAGCCTAAAATCTTATTATAACAAGCTAAATACAGCAATTTTATGAAATTGAAAATTGAACATTGAAAATTGGAAATTAAAAAATTAAAAAATTGAAAATTGAAAATTAAAAATTGAAAATTGAAAATTGAAAATTGAAAATTTAAAATTAAAAATTGAAAATTTGAAAATTAAAAATTAAAAATCAAAAAATCAAAAAAATTGAAAATCAAATTGAAAATCAAAAATTGAAAATTGAAAATTGAAAATTGAAACATGAAAATTGAAAATTGGAAATCGAAAATTAAAAATTGAAAATTGAAAATTAAAAATTGAAAATTGAAAATTGAAAATTAAAAATTAAAAATTGAAAATTAAAAATTGAAAATTGAAAATTGAAAATTGAAAATTGAAAATTGAAAATTGAAAATTGAAAATTGAAAATTGAAAATTGAAAATTGAAAATTGAAAATTGAAAAATTGAAAATTAAAAATCAAAAATTAAAAATCAAAAAATTGAAAATTGAAAATTGAAAATTGAAAATTGAAAATTGAAAATTGAAAAGTGAAAATTGAAAATCGAAAATTGAAAAATTGGAAATTGAAAATTGAAAATTTACAATTGAAAATTAAAAATTAAAAATCAAAAATTGAAAATTAAATCTTCAGCCGGTTAAAGATGAGAGAAAGCAAAGTGACCGTTTCCTTTCAAATGCCCCATCTAGACTACAATAGGTGCCAATGTGATAATATTGACTCTTTCTAGAGCGGCAATTTCAAAAAGACAATTTTCAAATGAGCCTAAAATCTTATTATAACAAGCTAAATACAGCAATTTTATGAAATTGAAAATTGAACATTGAAAATTGAAAATTAAAAATTGAAAATTGAAAATTGGAAATTAAAAATTAAAAATTGAAAATTGAAAATTAAAAATTGAAAATTGAAAATTGAAAATTGAAAATTGAAAATTTAAAATTTAAAATTAAAAATTAAAAATTAAAATCAAAAATCAAAAATTGAAAATTGAAAATTAAGAATTGAAAATTGAAAATTGAAACATGAA
This sequence comes from Sogatella furcifera, assembly GCA_017141385.1. NCBI lineage: Eukaryota > Metazoa > Arthropoda > Insecta > Hemiptera > Delphacidae > Sogatella > Sogatella furcifera. Next base: position 752,859 of record CM029557.1, read on the forward strand.
AATTGAAAATTGGAAATCGAAAATTAAAAATTGAAAATTGAAAATTAAAAATTGAAAATTTGAAAATTGGAAATTAAAATTAAAAATTGAAAATTAAAAATTAAAAATTGAAAATTGAAAATTGAAAATTGAAAATTGAAAATTGAAAATTGAAAATTGAAAATTGAAAATTGAAAATTGAAAATTGAAAATTGAAAATTGAAAATTGAAAATTGAAAATTAAAATTAAAATCAAAAATTAAAAATCAAAAATTGAAAATTGAAAATTGAAAATTGAAAATTGAAAATTGAAAATTGAAAATTGAAAATTGAAAATTGAAAATTGAAAATTGAAAATCGAAAATTGAAAATTGGAAATTGAAAATTGAAAATTTACAATTGAAAATTAAAATTAAAAATCAAAATTTAAAATTTAAAATTTAAAATTTAAAATTTAAAATTTAAAATTTAAAATTTAAAATTTAAAATTGGTTTTTCGACCGAGATCTGTCAATATTATCGCAGTGAGAGCAATACTTGTGTTTGCCATTGGTTGCATCGTTATGACCAATTAGACAAGCATAAGTAGGGAATTTCTTGCATTCCACTGACTTGTCTATTTGGCATTGGGTGGACGATAAGTTTCACCTGATATTCTACTGGGAGTTATTGGCTGAGGCCTGTGAACTACTTGATTGGAGTGAGAAGGATAGAAACCTTACTCAGATATTTATGAGTCTCAATATCTAGTTATTTCTTATTAATTTAAATTCAGACTTTAACTGCTGTCGAATACACAGATTTGATAAATTCTTGCAAGTATCATGAATTGTAGTAAGTAAATTTTCCCTGAGATAAGAGTATTTAAAAATCATGTATTTGTTCCTCCTTAAGGAGAATAAAACGTGACAAGTTTGGCTCACCAACGTAGGGCGTATAGTCCATAATGAAGGTGAACATCACAAGTTTTGCACCCAAACGTGGAGCTTATTTATTTAAAGCCAAAGCACACGTCACAACATGCACAAGCATAATATGAGCTCATGTGGGTTTCATCCTGAGAAAAACAAACATCAAATACATTCGAATACTTTTTTGTGTAAGCTATATAACAATGTCTCTTAAAAAGTTGATGAATTCTTAGAATTTGAATGAAAAACTACAAATATTTCAATTATTATTGACTTATCCATGCTTATATTCATAGCAATCTCTAAACAAGACCTGAAATAAAATCCATTTAACTGATGATAGATAAACGAATAGCCTATTAACTGCATACAAAAGTACCAATTCTATTCAGGAAAAAGCAGTGCTTATCGTGAAAACGGTTTAAAAAAGTTCATTCATTCATTCATTCTTCCACTAAAGTCGGTCCAACCAAAGAAGACATTCTGGCAAGATGGGAAAATTACTTCAGCTCGGTCAATATCGACTCAAAAATTATGAATTTGTTCTGAAATTGTAGATCAGAGTGTTCCCCACAATTTGAGAATGAATTGATAATTTTTAAACCAATATTGACTGAGCTGGAGTTATTTTATCATCTTGCCTGAGTGTCTTCTTTGCTTGGACAGACTTTACAACTGTGGAGGAGAGTTTCCATTGAGGAAAAGAAAGCAAAGTAAAGCGTCACTGTTTTAATGGGCCGTGATTAGCCAAATAAAGGGATACTGTAGAGTGAAGCAGAGATTACGCACAGATGTTCTGGAGTTGTTAAGAGAGAGAGAGAGAGAGTGAGTGAGTGAGTGTGACAAAGGGAGAGGAGAGATAGAAAAAGAAAGAGTGAGAGTGAGAGGGATAGTGTGAGAGAGTGAGTGAGTCCTTTCTACCAGACAACCAAGAAGAAAGAGTGAGAACTGGGTAGAAGAGTGATAGGTGGGGAGTGGTTGAGAGGACGAAGGAGTGGTTGGTAAAGGGGGGAAGAGAGAGATGATAGATGGATAAATGCCTAAAATAGATAAGATAAAATTATTTTATTTTCCACTTAGTACAATATTTAGGGTGTTCCAAAAAGAACTGATTCGAGTACCACCACGATGATGTTCCTCGTGCGGAAACGGAAAATGTAGTGCGCAAAATGCCAAATATTCTCCTTAGTTTTCCTGTTATCCGCCAATTTGTGTTTTTATGATTTTCCATTATAGCTCGATAATAGATGCACATATCCCTTTGAAATATGATATGCCCAAGTATAAGTATGATGGCTTGAAAATAGTGATCTCAAAAATTCTAAATCTAACGGTATTCATAGTGGCTTGGTTCGAAATAGAAATTGCTTTATCTTGATTATTTATTGCTGAATTTTGATAAATCAGGCACCATTTTCATCAGAATTTAAAGCTCTACATTTTTGTAACGGTACAAATTTTCATAAAATCTTGGAGGGCGATGTTAGGGCGCAGCCGGCCCTCTGTTGGAGTAAGCGAGGTAAGTAAGTCAAAGAGAAGGGTGAAAGGATGAGAGAGACTGTTGTGAGAGAATGAGTGGAAAAGGTAGAAAAAAAGAAAAAGAAGGTGAGAGGGATTAAACGGGGCACTGTGTTGTTAGGGAAATAAAAGGACCCACTCAAAGAACAATACAGGACCGGGGAGAAAAAACCAGCGAAAGAGTTCCGAGCTCCGAATTCTGTATGTCGTTTATAATCAAGTGTGGAATTCACCCCTTCTACAATTGTTATTTCTTCCCTCATTTTGTAAATGTTCTACAGACTCCATATCTCGACGGTTGGATCATTTAATACGTTGGAGATGATGTTTTAGGCACTGGCGGCTCGTACCCACGAAACAGGTGAAGTGCTGTACAGTAGAAGATACGGACACTTCACCAGTTTCGTGGGCACGAGCCGCCAGTGGTTTTAGGGTTCATTTTAGAGGTGTTGGGATATACAATTGATATCGGGATTGGGATAATTGGGATACAATTGATATCAAGATACTGTGGATGAATAGGTAGTGCCTTTATTTATACTTTGTGAATATTTTACAAAAGTTTTGTGAATAAGGATATTGTGATTAATTATTGAAAAGTAATTTTTTCTGCTATTTTTTCACTGGATTAACAGACGTCACAGAGTGTAGAGTGTTTAAAATATTGCTGGACTTGAATTATAATTATTAGTTGAATACTTTGATTGTTTTCTTTTTAAAAGTTGACTACGGAAACTGGATAATGTAGTCGACTCATTTCCTGTTCTTCTATAGGTTTTTTATATTGTATATTTTCGAAAGGGAAAAATGAATTCATTATTCATTACTCAATATTGTCTCCGTGTTCTTTTGGAAGTATAACGACGCCGAAAAGTTAAGGCTGTTTCGTATGCTCCTATTTTCCTCCAATAACCAATGTTGTCAATAAAGACTTTTAGAATAATTGTCACTAAGCTATCTGTTTAGCTTATCATGTTTTTTGATGTTGGGCTAAATAATGTTTTTTTTTTTTGGAATCAGAAGAAATGATGGATGCTTTACATCAGCTGTTAATAGAAGAAGAGACAGATGAAACCACTCAACTTTAAGACGTCAGCTCTGTTAGACACAGCGGCTTGTACCCACAAAACAGGTCAAGTGCTCGTATATTTAACTGTACAGTACTTCACCTGTGAATTTGGGCACGAGCCGTCAGTGCTATTAAAATGGCTTTATCAAGTAAGTGGGTGATGAACAAATTATGAATATGGAAGTCAATATATTTGGAGTTTTTGAAGCATTTTCTAAGGGTTCTATGCCCTCTCGAGAACATACAGTTAATAAATCTATCACCATTTTTAATAATGAAATCAATGATGTTCCATTCCAATAATATAGAAAGCTAAAGATTCATGTTGGAATTACTGTTTTGGTAGAATAATCTCACTTACAAACAAGTTGAATCGTATAAAATTTTCTGATTTAATTGAATTTTCACACCACATTCCGAGGAAATTTAATAAAAAGTGTCAAACAATACCATGAAATTCAATTACAGCAGCAATGAGACCTCAACACAATAAAAGAAACAGTGAACAAAACAAATGACAATCATATCACTTTGGGGTTAGCAGCTCCAGTAGCCGAAAATGTTATCACTAAATTCTTTTTTCCTCTATACTTTCTACTATTTTTGGCTCTTTGGCTACTACGATGGCTCTTTGTTCCTTGCTTTATTATCTACTTTCTTTTCAAATTCTTTTGGAATTAGATGTTACGAATTCGTTCAAATTCTTGGTTATTTGTTCTGTTTGTTGTACAAAAGTACTTTCATACATTTTCCTCTGTATTTTCATAATTTATTTAAATTTTTGTAAAAGTAAGTTCTTTTTCTTCTTCTTCTTCTTCTTCTTCTTCTTCTTCTTCTTCTTCTTCTTCTTCTTCTTCTTCTTCTTCTCTTCTTCTTCTTCTTCTTCGTCTTCTTTTCTCTTCTTTTTCCCCCTCCTTCATCTTCTACTTTTTCTTCTCCCTCCTTCATCTTCTACTTCTTCTACTTCTTCTTCTTCTTCTTCTTCTTCTTCTTCTTCTTCTTCTTCTTCTTCTTCTTCTTCTTCTTCTTCTTCTTCTTCTTCTTCTTCTTCTTCTTCTTCTTCTTCTTCTTCTTCTTCTTCTTCTTCTTCTTCTTCTTCTTCTTCTTCTTCTTCTTCTTCTTCTTCTTCTTCTTCTTCTTCTTCTTCTTCTTCTCTTCTTCTTCTTCTTCTTCTTCTTCTTCTTCTTCTTCTTCTTCTTCTTCTTCTTCTTCTTCTTCTTCTTCTTCTTCTTCTTCTTCTTCTTCTTCTTCTTATCGTCTCTTCTCTTCTTATCGTACTTGTGTTCCTTATTTTCAATCAATGAATCTATAAAAGTCTTTCTATATAATATTTATTATTCTTCATAGTTGTGTTCCTTATGTGTCCTTATTCATCGAACATTGTTTCACATTCTAATCTTATCTACCGCTTCATATCCTTTCTTCTGTGGTTGCTTTCTGTGCTATCCCTACTCCATTCCCTGTTTTCAGGAGCAATTCTGACCACGTCTTTTGTTGAATCCCTCCTCAATCCTGAACACTTTCGCATTCTTTTGTCACACCCTATATTGCCTCTGCACACAATTTCCATTGCTTTCGGCTTCCCCCACCCCAACAAACAACCTACCACATTCGCACAATTGCCCAATGTGTGAAGAATTTAATAAACGCCGACTAGAATGCTTTCTTGTAGCGGTTGCTTTTTTCTTTTCTCATCATTTTGCTTTCATCCGCCAACTTAAAATCTTCTCTTTTTTTCTGATCTTTTACACTCACTAGAATTTCTTGGTATTCTGGTATTTTCTTTTTTTCCTCTTTACTATTCACTTCTTTTCCCTCTCTTTGTCTTCTCTTATTTTCATATTTACTACATTTCTCTCTGTTACTCTATTTGTACATCTATATGTATTTATTACATAGTTCTTTCTCTCTCGGTATTGCCAAATGAGTAATCTCACTTTGCAACCATACGTTGCAAATAGTTTGTGTTAACGAGCTTCCTTTCTGTACGATTGTGAATCAATTTTGGACAAATGTATCACTACTGCGTATCAGAAATCCCATGTGTGAAGAGGCTCTATTTTGTTCTAATCAATCAATAGAAAATTATTTGATTCACAAAAAGTTGAACATCATGTTATTATTTTCTCCATTCTTTCGATTTTATCACTCTACATCCACTGCTTCTTGTTCTTCCTACTCTTTTTCTTAACGGATTACATTCTTCTTCTTCTTCTTCTTCTTCTTCTTCTTCTTGTTCTTCTTCTTCTTCTTCTTCTTCTTCTTCTTCTTCTTCTTCTTCTTCTTCTTCTTCTTCTTCTTCTTCTTCTTCTTCTTCTTCTTCTTATATTTCTTCTTCTGTCTTCTTTTCCTTCTTCTACCTATTCTTCTATCTGTAATCACGAATAAATCAACTTGAATAGTGTTATAGGAATACTGTTATAAATGACTCCAAAAATTATGCGTTCTTATCACCTCCTTTTCATTGCTACGATTTCATCCTGATGATGTCAATTAGAGTTTCCACCCACCAACTGCTGCTACCTAGTGGCAGAACTGGGAGTTGAACATGGGTTCAATCGTCGACCAATGAGGAGAGAGGAGGCGGAGTCAAGAACAATTGGGAGAATATCACTCAACAACTGCTGCCACCTTGTGGTCAGCTTGTGTTTAATGAATCTATTCTATCCCATATTCATTTTATTTGGTATTCATTTTTGGTTTTTGTATATTTCAATTTATTGAATTGAAATTGAATTTCTTAATTGATGAATAAGATGAAAAATCGAATACCCTTTTTCAAAAAACTCTCGAAGTATTATTTTTTAGAAGAGGTATTTGATTTTTCATTCTATTCATCAATCAATTTAAATAAGTTTCAAGTTTAACTTCGTATTTCTTACTATAAACCAATCAAAGCAGAGAGATTCACTGGCGGCTCGTACTCACAAAACATGTGAAGAGCTGTACAGTAAAAGATACGGGCACTTCACCGGTTTCGTGGTTACGAGCGGCCAGTGGATATTACATTCTCAAGAGCACCAGTTGACGCCGAAAGCGGTCTTTGTGCGCTTCAATAGCTGATGTTGTCAATAAGAGTAGTCATTTAGTTATGCCTAGTTGAAGTTTTCGAGATCAAGATATACGAGGGATGCTTCAAATCAGCTGTTAGTGGATTACATTAGCTAGAAAACCACCTAAAATTCACTGGCGGCTAGTTCCAGCGGAACAGGTGAAGTGCTCGTATCTTTTACTATACAGCACTTCACCTTTTCGTGGGCACTGACCGCCAGTGCTAGAATCTCGACGACAGCTATACGACGATATTTATCATGATAAAGTCGAGATTTAGATTGAAAATAAGTTTTGTAAGTTCAAGAGTGAGGGAAAGTTCGGTAGTTTAACCCTAAAAGTTGGAAGAAAGGGGAACCAAGAGAGCAAACAGGCAGTCAAGAGGTCAAAACAAGGACCGGATATAGAGATACAGTCTTTCCAAGCAAAGATGACATTCTGGCAAGATGGAGAGATGACTCTAGCTCGGTCAATATTTGTTGAGAAAATTATAAATTTGTTCTCAAATTTTAGGAAACATCCTGAACTACGATTTAAGATCAAATTTATGATTTTTGAAGCAATATAGACCGAGCTGGAGTCTTTTTCCCATCTCACCAGAATGTCTTCTTTGCTTGAACAGAGTATACACAGTGGCCGAAAAGATTCACTTTGTGCGACTTGAGCTAAAGTTGGGGAGTTGGAGAGCTGCTTATTGGTTAAAATGGGTTTCATCCCATGGAACCGGGTGGAGGGGAGAGTTTGCAAAGGATAGTGGAAGGGTGGAAAGGGGAAAATTGGACTAAAGATCGTAGCAAAGAAGAAGATGGTGGAGAGAGAAGTACTATGATGAATAAGAATAAAAACAGCGCATTATCAAAAACCTCTGCTTCTACTTGCGAACAAATTTTATAATTTAGCAATTAGTATGTTTTATTTTGGCATAATATTTCTAGCATTTTTTCTGTATATAAATGGAACATTATTGATAGAACTTACACATCATTTTATATATTTTTTCTGATCAAACTTGCCCAATCATTTGATGAATTGTATTGTTGTGTAAAATTGAAGATTTCTGATACGCAATCGTACAGAAAGGAAACTCATTAGCACAAAATATCAGCAACTTGGGGTTGAGGTTAGCTTCTTCGACTTTTATTACAACTGCTTATAACAGGAATGTGCCATGTAAAGAAATATGCTATGAAATATGCTTATTGATAGAGACGTGATGTATACTTGTATTGTCCGTTCAAGCAAAGAAGACCCTCTGGCAAGATGATAAAAAACTCCAGCTCGGTAAATATTGTTTCAAAACGTATCAATTTGATCTCAAATTATAGGAGATGATTTGATCTTCTATTTATGATTTTTGAAACAATATTGATCAACCTGGAGTCTTTTTAACATATTGCCTTCTTTGCTTGGACAGACTATATCAATGTAGTTTATTGATGATTGGTGAGTAACAAAGGAGAAGGTGAGAACAAATAGAAATATGATTATGTTTATTATGGAAGAAGGGTAGGAGCAGGAAGGAGGAGATGAAGGAAAAGAGGAGGGAGATGAAGAGGAATAAGAGAAGAGGAGGTTTGAGAAGTCCAGAAGTCCTCCAAGAAATCGGAAAAGCGAAGAGGGAAAAGTCAAAAGACTGGCAAAAGTGAACGATGTTGCAACTTTCCACATAACTTCTTTTTGGATCTCTTCCTTTCCATCCTTCTTCTTCTTCTTCTTCTTCTTCTTCTTCTTCTTTTTTTTTCTTCTTCTTCTTCACCCCCTCTTCCATCATTCGTTCTAGGGCAACATTCGCCCACTGAATACCAATAAAGGCAGATAGACAGCGCGTACAGAAGAACTTGAAGAAAAGATCAAACATTTGTCCTTTTTAATAAATTTCATTACTGCCGCTCGCTGCTCGAGCATTGAGAAGGATAAAGAAGAAAGAGAAGAGGAGGAGGAGGAGGAAGAGAAGGAAGAGAACAGTGAAGAGGGGGAGAAGAAGAAGAATATAGAAAAAAAGTTGTAAGAAACATTACTGCCGCGCTGGCCGGGCATTGAGAAGGATGAAGGAGGAGGCGAAAGGAGAAAAGGAAGGAGAAGAAGAAGAAGAAGAAGAAGAAGAAGAAGAAGAAGTAGAAGAAAAAGGAGTAGGAGAAGAAGACGGAGAAGGAGAATAAGAAGGAGAAGAGGAACACGAAGAGGAAAAGGAAAAAAGTGAAGGAAAATGAAGAAAATGAGGTGGAAGGAATAGATGAAGAGAGAATTGAATAAGGAGTGGTAGAATAAGTTTAGTGAGACGGCAAAAAAAGAAGAAAATGATGAGAGGAAGAGGAAATGAAGATGGGCGAAGAAGGAGAAGAAGAAGGGCAAAATGAAGAGTAAGGGTAAGAAGGAGTGGAAGAGGAGAAGGAAGGAGAAGGAAGGAGAAGAAGGAGAGGAAGAGGTAGAGGATAATGGGAGGAAGATGAGAGGAAGAGGAAGAGGATGAGGGAGAGAAGGATGGAAACGAGAGAAAATACAGAGAAAAAGAGGAAGGAAGGGAAATATGAAGAGGGAAATGAATAAGGAGCAAAAGAAGAAGAAAAAAAATACGAAAAAGAGAGTGTGAAGAAGAAGACGAGAATGAATATAAAGTTGAAAGAGCAGAATGAGAAGAGGTAGAAGGAGCAGGAGGAGTTAAAGAATAAGAAGTGAAAGCACAGGATGAATAAATGGAAGACGAAAAGGTAGTAGGATGAGACAGGAAGCAAAATCTAATAAATGGAGTCAGTGAGAAGTGGATAGTGCTTTCCAATTTGGAAGAAAGCCACTTCTGATTCTGACGTCATCATACACTAGGCTACACACTTCACAATGTCAGAGAAAACTTGCTGACTTTGTCAAAAATAAAAGGCGCTCGAAAACTGGACAGACCGATTGCCTTTTGGAAATTGACAGTACTTTGGGCAATTGAGTCGGAGATTGATATTGAAAATTCTAGTTGAAATTAATTATTGGGTTTCGTTCAAAATTAGAATTTTCCCGTGTGAGTTTCTATCAATCCAATTTCTTTAATTTTTTTTCTTGTAGCCTACGATTATTGGAAGAGGCTTCATTTACAGAAACCTGTAATCAGAGTTCTGATGGCGATGATATTTTTCATCGATCCACATTGGTGTATTGATAGAATAACCAAGTCAAATCAAAAGTTCGTTTTTTCCACATTCAATACACATAGAAGAACAGTTGATGAACGGAATATGATATCCACTTCTGATGAAATCCTATTGAGATACAAAAATACAGTACTAAACTAATTTTAATTCATTTTTGAAAGGAATAAGCCTGAATGGGCACTGAGGTCTGTGAGTAGGCTCAGAAATCAGCTTTCCAGTTTTAAAATGAATTAAAAATTAATACAATTACATTGATGAGGATTTGTTCAGTTTTAGTATTATTTATTTATTTTTGTTAAGTTTTTCTGTTGTAGTCTGTCCAAGCATAGAAGACATTCTGGCAAGATAGGGAAATGAATCCAGCTTGATCAATATTGGTTCAAAAATTATGAATTTAATCGTAAACTGTAGGAAACATCCTGATCTACAATTTGAGACCATATTTATAATTTTTGAACCAAAAATATTGATCGAGCTGGAGTTATCTCATCATCTCATTTTACCAGAATGTCTTCTTTGCTTGGAAAGACTCTATACGAATTTTTAGGTGAAAAAACCCAACTTATAGGTTTGTATTCATAGAGCAGTGATGACTAGCAATCAGCCATTATGCTGCAGTACACTCCCCACTCACACAACGACTTCCTATTGGCTGGCCAAGTCATAGAGTGGGAGGGAGCTATCCCCACCAATAATATTCCATGTATTTCGTTTCGACCCAGTACGTGCTTCCACCTACGGCAGAATTCGAAACTACATCGCTGGCCAATCAGAACCAAGTATGGGCGGAGCTTAGGAGGTGTGTCTGCTGTGTTGCTTGTAACCCAGTACGTGCTGCTACCTACCGGCAGGAACTGGAAACAATATTTAAGAAGTTTCCCAATGTATACAGAATTGATTACTCTTTAGCTCACGCTTAAAATTTAGTCGGATTTTTACCTTCTTTCTGTCTTGTACATTCTGTCTTCTTTCTTGTACATTTTGTTACTTACTAACAGATGATGTTATGCATTTTTCAACTTTTTTTATATCAAGAACATTGCCTAGGCCCAACTGAATATACTCCAATAATACTGACAACTTCAACTGTTGAAAGCCACACAAGCAGCTGACGATACCCACATAGTTTTCAGCGTCATCTAGGTTCTATACTGAATTTCAATAAATATATTAACAAATATATCAATATATTATCAACCAATTTTGAAAGGATAAATGGATTCTCTTTGTAGGGCTATTCCAATATGATGGTTTTCAATTGTTGGTAATGTTTCTATTCTATCAGCTCAATATACTCAATTCCATCAGCTCAATATACTCAATTCCATCAGCTCAATATACTCAATTTTATCAGCTAATATATTTTGATATGCCGAAATGATGTTCTTGTAATCGATAGAAACAATAGCTCTAAGTAAGTCACATCACTTACAAGACCCGGAAGAAATAGCATAACTTTTTGGAGACAATTATTATATTTTATTTATGTTTTAACATATTAAATAAACTGATACAGATGTACAGAAATTTATTTGAAGATTTGAACAGAGATAGAGGTTCATACTAGGGCCGGTATTACACGATAATAGTTCTATGATCATAGTTGATCATATGGAAAGAGATAAAAATATGATTTCGTATTCTCGTCTCTTTCCATATGATCAACTATGATCATAGAACTATTATCGTGTAACACCGGCCTAAGATTTAGAGCAGAGCTACAGTACACCGTATGATACAGAGATAATATATAGAGAATGATACGGAGATAGATGATACAGTCTCTGATGACCCAGTATGTGCTTTCGTGTTTCTGAAACCAATATTATGACTATTTTTCTCTCAATAACAATTCCAAATCTCGTTCTATTTCAGAATGCTCACTTTCTGCTACCTGGTAGCATTCAACTTCTGGCTCCTCTTATGTCCGGCCACTCTGAGCCACGACTGGCAAATGGGATCCATACCTCTTGTGACGTCACTTGCCGACTACAGGAACCTGGCCACCTGCCTATTCTTTGCAGGATTCCTGTGGCTGGCTTACAGGATTATGGCTGATTTTGAGGTGATTATAACTCGATTTATCATCAATTTTATAATGTTACCACCTACAATTATTATGATGGAAATAGAATTCTCATCATTTAATCATGAAATCACTGATTTTAAGGTGATTATTGAAATAACTCGATTTATCTTTTAATGTTTCCACATATAATTACTGTATTATGATGGAAATGAAAATGAATTCATCATTCATTATCAGTTTGCCGCCATCAAAATTCTCCAAGTGTATGAACTTCATACTACATAATTATAAAGGCCTCTTTACACTGCGGGTTTGGAAGTTTATCCATTCATTTATTTTTCTGACGACAAAAAATATTCATAAAGTGAGAAAGAGTGACATGCATAACCCGTGGTAATTTGTATTTCTGATACAATTTTGATTCAAGTATTGTCCAAGTTTCAATTTTATTAGTGATTCGAAACTCTGAAATTATACGCAATTGTATAGGAAGGGAGCTGATGACATATATTCATACAATATATATAGACATATACATTAATACAAGACTTGAAAGGTTAGCTCATTGGACAATGCCGAGAATCGGAAATAATAACAAATTATTTGCTGTAAAAACTTAGAATTGTATATTTAAGTAATATGAAACTTGTATAGATTTTGATATCTATCTTAATGCTTAGAAATTTGACCCTATAATAACTTATGCAAAGCATGTTATTATAGGGACAAATTTGAAAGCATGAGGGTTGATACATAACACTGACGGCTCGTGCCCACGAAACAGGTGAAGTGCTGTACAGTAAAAGATATGGGCACTTCACCTGTTTCGTGAGCACGGGCCGCCAGTGGTGAATACATCTACGCTGGGAACGCTATGAAAAAACTTATTACAGATAACTCAATTGCTTATGGGAGCAATTCAAATATGAGTTCCAATTACGTATAGATAAAAGTAAAGTGATTCAAATGTAAACAATACATAAGTCCTTGTTTCGGACTTATTCCTCAGAAGACGTTCAAGTCATTAGTATAAGTTTTCAACTAATAAGCGTATCGAATCAAGTCAAATTAATAGAGAAATATTATGAATAATTCACCCTACAAAATCCAGTATGCAGTAATAGCCTCCAACATTTAAAAACAGTGAGTTTGTATTTCCTTATTCACGCCAACTAGTGGAATTGGAGCAGTAAATCTTCAATTTGTCGTAAAAACTGAAACGTTGTTCTCGAGTCTCAGCCTAATTAACCTACAATCAGGCGAGCGTGATTTATTTGACACTCTGTATAGCATTACTTTAGTAGTAGTAGTCTGTCCAAGCAGAGAAGACATTCTGGCAAGATGTAAAAATGACTCCAGCTTGTTCAATATTCGTTCAAAAAGTATCAATTTGGTCTCAAATTGTAGATCAGAATGTTTTCTAAAATTAGAGACCAAATTGATAATTTTCGAAGCAATATTGATCGAGCTGGAGTCATTTTCACATCTTGTCAGAATGTCTTCTTTGCTTGGAGTGACTGTTGTAGCAGTTGGGTGGAACACTGTTTCTCCGCAGTAATAAAAAAGCTGAAAATAACACAATTCACAATATAAAAGCAGAATTCGCCGTAAAAATGTGGCTTGATAGAGTTCCCGAGTAATAAGTTGGGATCGTGATGTGAATCTTGTTCTACAGTTTATCACTTTTTTTAAAGAATAATTAGTGCGCGGGGGTGTGAAAAGGGGTACTTATATTCGAATTAATTAATGTATTTTGAAACTGTAAATTCATTACTCTCAATTATAAATTGAACATCTATCAATGAATATGGACCATACTGATCGTTCGCAAAAAAAAATTTTTTTTTCAGTATTTGGAACATGTAAATCAAGCATTTTATTAGTGAAACTCACATGACGGTCTCTTGATCCTTTTCACACTGGCGGATCGTACCAACGAAACAGGTGAAGTCCTCGTATATTTTACTGTACAGCACTTCACCTTTTTCGAGGGCGCGAGCCGCCATTGCCTTTTTATAAAAGCCAGCTTGTGGATGTTTATCAAACGAGGACCTATTTTTTCAAAGAATTAGAGATGATAATCCAATCCAGAGCTAGTACGTAGATATGAAACAAATACTTGGAATTATTCAGGATAATTTTTCGTTCGACTTTGTAACGTAACAAGGATAAAATGAATTATTTCCAATGTGAATTTATTTCGAGATCATACTCGAAAATTGAGAAATAAGACTTCAAATCATGTTGCTTCTACTCTTTGAAATGTGACTTTGGTAATAAGGAATTCAAATATTGGGATAATCCACCCACGAAACAGGTGAAGTGCCCGTATCTTTCACTGTACAGTACTTCACCTGTTTCGTGGAAACGAGCCGCCAGTGGGATGATCGTATTATCCTATTTCTCAAGCTTGAAACTTGAGTCGTTCGACTGAATTCTAGAAATTGATTCCAGTGAATTTGTCTAGCATTAGCTTTCTAAATTCCATCATTTTAAACGCGAGTAGTGTTCTTGAGAAGAACCAGTTTAAGTAGTTCTTGGAAAGCTTTTCACTCGTGAATATGTTCTCATATTTCATAATATTCTGTTTGATGTAGTATATTCTAATATTGAATTATGAATTTTTTTTAAATATTCGAGTCGAATCACAGAGTTTTCCAAGTCTGTTTCACATTTATTTCAGTTTCAAACTTATTATATTCTACTGATTCTAGTAGATCACATTCACATTCTAGTAGATTCACATGGTTTGGGATATACCATCTCCGTCCATAATAAGTCTCCATAGTTAAGTTATATTTTTGATTATACAGTCTCTATGGTTCAGGATAATAGACATGAAGGATATGAGGATTGGCCTTAAAATATATACTGTAAATTTCGAATTTGAAATAAAATGAAGATGGAAAGAATGCTTGTGTTTGTAAAAAGGTTGTAGATAGATAGATAAAATGCCTTTATTTTCCACTCAGTACAATACATAAGTGATGTGGGCGAAGTTGAGGCACAAGGCCCCCCCTCTTCCACTAAACCAACATCGTAGTAGTGAGTCAGGAAAGTAGGAATGAGTGAAATCCGATATAAAATGAGCGAAAGTTGATGGAAGAAGTCAGAATAAGAGGGTAAAAGAGAAAGGCGTAAGCAAAATCGAGAACATCATGCTCTTGAATTACAATATTCATGTTATTGGCGTTTCAATATTCATGTGACTCGCAATTTGAGAGCATAGTGCTCTCGATTTCTTCACACAATTGCTATTCATCTTCAGCTCCGTACTTTGGTGTTTGATCCTTATGGATAAAGAATATAGGATTGATTTGAACGATGGATGGATTGAGCAAGGAAAATTGAGGAATTGAAGGAATGAGGAATGATGAAATCATGTATACTCCATCTTTTGTCGTATAGGTGATTCTGAAAAGTTGTACGGTTCTGTCTGTCTCTTGTACGTGATGTAACCTACTAACAGCTTATATTTAAACAGCTTATTGTGTAAAGCATCTGAATAGACTACTGATTTCGAAAACATCACCTAGGCTAGCCAATTGATAACAACTTTAAAGCCTAGTTTATACTATGCCAATTGGCGAGGCAATTGTCATAAGACAACTGATGCCGGGCTCGAACAGCTGATATTGTCTATTAGAGTTTTCATCAAGCCATGTCTAGCTGTTGATTTTGAAATCAAAAGATTCAATAGGTACTTAACATCAGCTGTAAATTTCAGGAGGAAATTGTCATGAGACAATCGTCTCGCCAATTGGGCCACTCTTCGCAAGCAAGTGGAGATGCAGAACACCTCTGAATAACATGCAGTTAGAGTGTAATGCAACAATTACTAATTTCCAGAAACGGGAAACGTCTCGCCAATTGGCTTCGTATAAACTAGGCATTATTCATTGACAACGGGAAGACAGTCAGTTGTAGTGGGTTACATCAAATATAAGAGACAGACAAAACCGCATAATCGTGTTGATGATAAATTATCAAATATACGAAACCTGTGCTTAAATGAACGGTAGAATTTATTGACAATTCCATTGTATTTCTTTTCATTGTCAATATTATTAAATTCTTACATATTTCAGTCTGGTTATCATCGGGTTTTTTCTTGAATTTCTGGTATTTATCTGAGATTTTCTATTGTTTACAGAGTCACAAACATGCTCCATTGGTGCTGGGTGCAATGCTACTGTGTATACCGTTCTTACCAGCTACCAACCTCCTGGTCACTGTGGGCTTTGTCATAGCTGAGAGGGTGCTCTACATACCAAGGTGAGTAGATTTTCAAACTTTTATTCAGTTTTTCGACTAATTTTATCAAGTTTTGTGACATTTCTCATCTTCCTTCCATCACTAGCGGCTTGTGCCCACGAAACAGGTGAAGTGCTGTACAGTAAAAGATACGGACACTTCACCTGTTTCGTGGGCACGAGCCGCCAGTGCCCTTTTACTCCTTTTATTCTCTTTCCTCGTCTATAAGATTTTTTCTCTCAATTATCTCGCTCTAATTCTTCTCATTTCCATACATTAACAAGTTGAGTTATTATCAAAACTAATAAAATAAAAAAAACTAATTAAATATGAGTCAACAATATGTAATGAAATAAACAATTGCAATAATAATCAATTCGTATCTCCATTCATTGCTTTATAGATAGACAATGCTATATAAATAGATATTATTACCACTGGCGGCTGGTGCCCATCAAACAGGTGAGGTGCTGTTTAGTAAAAGATACGGGAAGTTCACCTGTTTCGTGGGCACGAGCCGCCAGTGATTATTACTATATTATTGCTATATAGCTAAATAGACTTCTGCAACTGCGAATTATTAGATTATAATTATCCAGCAGTTGGTGTACTGTAATATCTAATAATTATTCCATCTTAATTAAACAATTCTTTCATAGAACAAACTGACCAATAGAATAATACAGAGACGAATAGAATGCTACGGAGTTACATGATTTAATGTCCCAGTATGTGCTTCCATCTACCGGCAGAGCTCGGAAATACATCGGTAAACGCTAACCTATCAGAAACGAGTTGTTCTTGAATTTACAATAGTAGTTACAATATAGATGATTGATGCTATTTATCATATGTTAATAGGTTACATCAAAGTATTAGATCAATATTCACCTTGGGTTACATCAAGTACAAGAGACAGTCGAAACCGGGTAACTTTCTTCTGCAGCTATATTAGGCCAATCAAATACTACTCCTGACCTTACAAAAATCCTGTTGATTGATTTTATTGATTCAATCGTTCCATCTGGGTGTTATGCCAAGTTTATACGATGCCAATTGGCGAGACAATTGTCTCCTGGAATTTACAGCTGATATTATTTATTTATTGTTACAATTTCGACTTATATAAAGTATTTGCAAAGGTGATAAGTGGATGATGATGTTTAGGCTACATAGTGAATGAATGATAATGGATGATGAATGTTTACGTTGGAGTTTCAACCTCGAAAAACAGTTTTTCACATTAAAAAGTCCTGAATTTTGATATAAGTTCACTGTTAACAATGAAGAAACACTAAATGAAAATGTTCAAAAACTTTGGGATTTATCAATAAACTGTGAAAATTTCAGTGCAAAATAGAAACAAACTGTAATCTTTTGATTTTAAAACCATCAGCTAAGCATGGCTTGATGAAAACTGTAATGAACAATATCAGCTGTTTGCGCCCGGCATCAGTTGTCTTATGACAATTGCCTCGCCAATTGGGATCGTATAAACTAGGCATTAGTGAGTGTAATCCATGGTTCTCCACCAAATTATCTGTAGGTTCAACTTCTGGGAACCTAAGAATCACGAGATTTTCGAGCTTTTTTTAGTTTTTTCACGATATCCCAAAAACCAATAATTTTGTTCTATCAACATTTTCATTCAGTACGTTTTTAAAGTGCAAGAAAATTTCATATAGGCTACCCAAGACAGTATTGAAGTGTTGAGAAGTCGAAATGTCTTCTCTTGTCAACCGAAGTAACCACTGTGAAGCTGGCCCCACCCACTCAAGCACATTTTTTATAAATGGTACAAAAAAATGTGCTTAAAAATGTGCTTTCTGAATATCACATTAAAAAAAATGTGCTCGACTCCTTGACCTTGAAAATTGATACCGTTGGTGGGTGGGGCCAGCTTCACGATCAGCCCCACCCACTCAAGCTAAATTCGTTCAAAATGGTCTCAAAAAAATGTGCTTAAAATGTGTTTCCAGAATATCACATTTTTAAAAATGTGCGCGACTCCTTGACCTTGAAAAATGCATCCCAAGTTATGATGCTGGCCCCACCCACTCAAGCAAATTCATCTCAAAATGGTCTCAAAAAAATGTGCTTAAAATGTGCTTTCAGAATATCACATTTTAAAAAATGTGCGCGACTCCTTGACCTTGAAAAATGCATCCCAAGTTATGATGCTGGCCCCACCCACTCAAGCAAATTTGCTCGAAATGGTCTCAAAAAAAAAATGCTTGAAATGTGCTTTCAGAATATCACATTTTTAAGAAATGTGCGCGACTCCTTGACCTTGAAAAATGCATCCCAAGTTATGATGCTGGCCCCACCCACTCAAGCAAATTTGTTCGAAATGGTCTAAAAAAATGTGCTTAAAATGTGCTTCCAGAATATAACATTTTTAAAAAATGTGCGCGACTGCTTGACCTTGAAAAATGCATCCCAAGTTATGATGCTGGCCCCACCCACTCAAGCAAATTCGCTCGAAATGGTCTCAAAAAAATGTGCTTAAAATGTGCTTTCAGAATATCACATTTTTAAAAAATGTGCGCGTCTTCTTGACCTTGAAAAATGCATCCCAAGTTATGATGCTGGCCCCACCCACTCAAGCAAATTTGTTCGAAATGGTCTCAAAAAATGTGCTTAAAATGTGCTTTCAGAATATCACATTTTTAAAAAATGTGCGCGACTCCTTGACCTTGAAAAATGCATCCCAAGTTATGATGCTGGCCCCACCCACTCAAGCAAATTTGTTCGAAATGGTCTCAAAAAAATGTGCTTAAAATGTGCTTTCAGAATATCACATTTTTAAAAAATGTGCGCGACTCCTTGACCTTGAAAAATGCATCTCAAGTTATGATGCTGGCCCCACCCACTCAAGCAAATTTGTTCGAAATGGTCTCAAAAAATGTGCTTAAAATGTGCTTTCAGAATATCACATTTTTTAAAAAATGTGCGCGACTCCTTGACCTTGAAAAATGCATCCCAAGTTATGATGCTGGCCCCACCCACTCAAGCAGATTCGTTCGAAATTTAGCGTTTATTCTTATAATTCATCAGTTACCAATAATCATAAGTTATCAATTCTCAATTCAAATCAAATATTCCAGAATATGAATCCTCAATATTTCATTTATTATTATTGTATGCTATTAAGCAACCTATGATACTCCAATATGACATATTTATAGTATTACTTTTGGACAGAACTTCGTCTCCATTAAATTTTTGATAGTAACCATTTTAGAATAATCAAGAATATCAGTAACCAGTAACACCGAAAATCACCGGTACCGTAGAGGTCCAATCATATTTGGCTAATATAGTTGTGCCAAGAGCAGATAGCCTCTTGCAAGATGGTGTAGGGAAGTGAGAGTTTAACTACGCATGTGCAGAATTCCAGTGTAAAATCACTTCAGTCAGCCTACCATTGATATACTAATCGCAATCATATTAATTAAACAAATGAAATTTTTTTTATCAATCTATTTTTCTAATTATTAACATATGATAGCACAAATCATAACAGAATTATTAACCAAGTTAGGAAAAATATTCTAAGTCTGTACTATTTCTTCCTAAATTTGGTTATACTAGAACAATTTCCATTTCGACTACTGGCAGCAGTGAATGGCAGCCATGTTGCCAAAGGCTCTTCTGTGCTTGACACAACTATACAACTCATCAAACAATATAGTTTTGATGAAAAAATTCGCTGAGTTTCAACTATGTTGTAAAATTGTAAGGTGTATCTTGTAATAATAAAATTATTCAAGTTAGAGTAGAACTTAAAGTACCAAAAAAATTTTTATACTACAGTATATATTTATCATAGACAGAATAATAAGAAATAATTACATGAATACAATAATTTTCACTGGAAAAAGTGAAAATTAATCTATTTATTATAAATTGGTAGCCTTGATAACCAAAAGAACATTTATAAAATGGTTATGTGAATAGAGCTGTAATGATGACAGCGGCCGCCATCCGCCATGGACCGCGGTCCACCATTTGGTGACCACTGCTATAGAATGAAGTCATAACAAAACTTAGATTTCAGAAATATTTATATTCAAAAATAAGAATATTTCAACTTTGGGAAATTCATTCACCAACTATTGTAGATTAATGGATTTGAGGTTAATTGAACAAGAGAAATAATGGTCTTGACATTTATTTACAACTACATGTAGTTGTCAATTGTGGTATTTTGTATTAGACAATTATTGTTCAGTTGAAGGTTGAAGTTCTTCAAGGTTTACTGTAAGTTTTTTCTTGTTATCACATTTTAAGCACATTATTTGCCATAATTTCCAAATAGATTTTCTAATATATTTTGAACTAATTTGCTTGAGTGGGTGGGGCCAGCATCATAACTTTGAATGCATTTTTCTAAGAGTAGAGCACATTTTCTGAAACTAGTAATTAAACCTATACTAGAGAATATTTTCGCTCTGGGTACTGAGTATTGCGATGTGATGGATTAATATCATCCGCAGAAAAAAATGCAGTAAATTTGTTGATTATAACTGAATTCCAAATGTTGGTAGATGATTATAATGGAAAAGACTTTTTCATTATCATTCAGTAAGTAGGTATATACTGCAGTCTATTGAATAAATGAGATGGAATATTGTTGAAATTATATCGACTAACATAAAGAATACTATCACAAAATGAAATCCATAAACTTTTACTCTTCACAGGGTCACCAATCATGTGAAGCCTCACAAAAAAAACTGTCTAAGTTGCACTGACAATTTGATTTGAAGCTTTTCGTAGTTACCTCACACTAAAATACTGAATCTTTGTTTCATCTTGTTTCATTGATACCACTAACTTTGATTAGTCAGTTGAGGGTCATGTGAGTCAAATTTTTCTAGAAGATTCTTAATTTCAACTTCCTTCTTTGCCGGGAAAAGGAATTAATGAGAAGACTTGGAATCTTGCTAGCTTGGAAGAACCACCGTTCCTATTTGTTGAATGGTTTGTCCTAGTAGAATCAAGTAACAGCTCCAGTCTCTGCAGCCTCTAATTAATTATTCAAGTCAATTATAAAGTCGTGAAAAATACCTGATGTGGAGATTTGGATCCATACACGTCGCCATGCTTAGCCGGTGAAACAATGAGTGAGATATAAAAGTGATTTGCTGAGCTCAGCGCGACTAGAAAAAGGGTGAGCCATATCTAGTGCATTTACATCAATTGAAACATGACAATTTACTTGATTAAAATTTTAAATTGTAATCAGAACGCAGAGACATTCCTTAAAAAAATCACTGCTTACCTTAGGTGAAAACCAAATGTTGTAGTGAAATTTGAACAGAAATTTCTGAATTCTGAATTCTATTATTGTGGAATGGAGTGGCCGTAGTCGAGTAGATTAGATGCTGGCTTTGTAATCCAAAGGCCCGGGCAAGATATTTTCTCGGGCCACTCCCGTGTTTCGTGTTTCCATTTCGGATGAACACGTTAAGCCGTCGGTCCCGGCAGCCTAAAAAGCAGTCGTCAGGTCGTGTCAGAGGCCTGAAATTTCTGACACCAGACCTTAGCTAGCAATGTCACACGATATTATTATTTTTATTATTAATTAAAATTTTTCATTATTGTAATTAGGGTTCACCCTACATATTTCTTATTCTGTTATTTTATAATTTTAAGGCTCTGTTTGATGCTTGCTTAGTGCTATTCTGTGACTTACTGCTTCTCAATTCATTTGAGCAGGAATAATATATTCAATTAATAATAATTTCTCTGAAAGGAGAACAATTCTTCCAGAGGAGTTTATTAGTAAAAAATGAACAATAAAGATGAGATATTTCATGTTTGTGAATTTAAGTATCAATTTGGAATTTATTGCAAAAAAATAATTTATTTTTTTGTGGCCCCCACTACATAAAATATGTGTTGGGAAACCACAAATACTTTACTTGTCACAGCTGTTAGAGTTATAAATTTTTTTAATTAATTAATAATAATATCCATGAACTAATTCTCACATTGAATTATTAATAATGGACAAAAATAATTTATTGTCTGATCGAAAAATTGCAGGCATTGCTTGAAATATTTATTTCTCGCTTATTAATCATCATTCTTATTTCCTTTGCAATCGTATTTTGGTCTAAAATTGATGCATTTTCGATGGAATCCCTCCTCAAATCTATTGAGTTATAGCCAGAGAGCGACACATTGGCCCTATAACTTGCAACTACTCATATTGGAAATCATAATTTTCATTATTATCATCGTATGCCATTTTTCGAGACAATTTTGAGCGAATTTGCTTGAGTGGGTGAGGCCAGCATCATAACTTGGGATGCATTTTTCAAGGTCAAGGAAGTCGTGCACATTTTTTAAAATGTGATATTCTGAAGACATTTTTTGAGACCATTTCGAACGTATTTGCTTGAGTGGGTGGGGCCAGCATAATAACTTGGGATGCATTTTTCAAGGTCAAGGAGTCGCGCACATTTTTTAAAAATGTGATATTCTGAAAGCACATTTTAAGCACATTTTTTTGAGACCATTTCGAACGAATTTGCTTGAGTGGGTGGGGCCAACATCATAACTTGGGATGCATTTTTCAAGGTCAAGGAGTCGCGCACATTTTTTAAAAATGTGATATTCTGAAAAGCACATTTTAAGCACATTTTTTGAGACCATTTCGAACGAATTTGCTTGAGTGGGTGGGGCCAGCATCATAACTTGGGATGCATTTTCAAGGTCAGAGTCGCGCACATTTTTTAAAATGTGATATTCTGGAAGCACATTTTAAGCACATTTTTTGAGACCATTTCGAGCGGATTTGCTTGAGTGGGTGGGGCCAGCATCATAACTTGGGATGAATTTTTCAAGGTCAAGCAGTCACGCACATTTTTAAAAATGTTATATTCTGGAAAGCACATTTTAAGCACATTTTTTGAGACCATTTCGAACAAATTTGCTTGAGTGGGTGGGGCCAGCATCATAACTTGGGATGCATTTTCAAGGTCAAGGAGTCGCGCACATTTTTTAAAAATGTGATATTCTGAAAAGCACATTTTAAGCACATTTTTTGATACCATTTCGAGCTAATTTGCTTGAGTGGGTGGGGCCAAGCATCATAACTTGGGATGCATTTTTCAAGGTCAAGCAGTCGCGCATTTTCTAAAAATGTTATATTCTGGAAGCACATTTAAGCACATTTTTTTGAGACCATTTCGAACGAATTTGCTTGGAGTGGGTGGGGCTGACCGTGAAGCTGGCCCCACCCACCAACGGTATAAATTTTCAAGGTCAAGGAGTCGAGCACATTTTTTTTAATGTGATATTCAGAAAGCACATTTTAAGCACATTTTTTTGGTACCATTTATAAAAAATGTGCTTGAGTGGGTGAGGGCCAGCTTCACGGAGCTACCGAAGTAATGTATGACATTTTCATATGCCCAAGACAGTATTGAGAAGTCGGAATGTCTTCTCTTGTAAACCGCAGTGAACGAAGTAAAATGTATGTCACTTTAGCTTTCAGACCACAAATCGTTAGTTTAGTCAGAGGACCCGAACAGAATGCATGTCCACTAGTAAGCCACACACACATTATTCACAGAGCAAAGCTAGAACAGGGCAGGAGGGTTCTTCCTGATTTATGACTTTGCAAAAATACTCTTATTCGTCTGTCTGTCTGTCTCACTGAGTCACATTTGCGGACCACCGCAAATGTGACCCCACAAATGTGACCCCCGTTCTTCAAGCAGCCCGTTTTCTTCCTTGAACCCAAAATGCACGAAGCCAGCTCAACCCATAAACGTCCCAGAAACCCCTTCTTTGCTTCCGACTTCGAATTTTTCTCTGTCAACTTTTGATATTTTTCTTTTTCTCATTATTCTTCACCTTTCGCATTCCACATCTCCTATTCAAGTAGCAGAGATCTAGTAGTCTATCTTTCTTAAGCTTTGGTTTTCGACTTTCTTCTGACTTGTGTATATGAAAACCTTCTTCACACGCTAGAATTCTGATAAGCAGAAATGATTGAATTCTAAAATTAATACTGGAGTTGAGGTCGTTTTGTCAGTTCATATCAGAAAAAACTGATTCCACTTCTTAATGATTGAACGTTCTAAGAGCATTCGAACCACTGGCGGCTCGTGCCCACGAATGGTATCTTTTACTGTACAGCACTTCACCTGTTTCGTGGGCACGAGCCGCCAGTGATTTGAACTCAGTTTAGATGTTAGAAAACGTTGTAAGAACACTAAAGCCTCCTGTACACGGAGTTAGTAGTGGCGGCCTGTTGAATATCTGTAGCCAATCACAGTTCTTTTTGTTTAATACAATGACAAAACAAAGGCTGTGATTGGCTACAGCTATTCGACTGGCCGCCACTACTAACCCCGTGTACAGGAGGCTTGAGTTTTCAGAGAGCCTGTAGTTATTCTTTCCCGATTTTTAATCCTGTGAAATAAGGAAACTCTCTTTGAAACCTCACTTTTCAAAATAATATTTTCTGTCAGTGAGCTTCCTTCCTGTACGATTGCTCATCCATATCACTTAGTCTCTTGGACTCACTATCGCTTATTGAAAATTCGCCGTCTTGAGAGGGCTTACGAAATATGGAATCGAATTACAATCTGTAAAAGCGACTTTGACGAATAATAAGGGTGAGAAAAAATTGGCATGAACTGAGAATATAGAAGAGGAAATAAAGGAGTAGAATTGGAGAGAGGAAAGAAAAGGAAATGAATGAGTGAGGGAGAAGACAGGAATAAAGAGGAAACGGAGGAGTAAGCGTTAAGAGAAGAAAGAACAGGAAATGATGGAGTGAACGTGAGAAGGGACGAAGACGAATAATAAGAAATGGATGAGGAGGAGAGAAGTGAAGGGAAAATGGAGGAATTGGAGAGAAAAGTAGGAATCGTTCTCCAAGAGAGTAACAAGGAAGAAGAAAGAGCTGTGAATGAGTATCACAATAATAGAACTTGTTTAGTAGTATCTGTACATTGTAGAAAGACGAGAAAGACAAAGAAGAAAAGAGCAAGAGGAAGTGAAGGAAACGAAGAGGAAATGAAGTAGAGAAAGCGAAGAGAAGAAAATTTAGCGCCAGAAGTGCTCTGCAAGAAAGTGACATGAGTTTCTGTGACATGTGGAAATGGATTTCAGATTCTGAATTGTGATAGCAGATTTCGGTGGTATAGTCTTGTCGAGCAAACAAGACATTCTGGCAAGATGGGAAAATGACTCCAGCTCAGTCACTATTTGTTTGAGAAATATATATTCGGACTAAAATTATAGAGAAAATTCTCATCTACAAATTTGGACTAAATTAGTAACTTTTGAACGTATATTGATCGAGCTGGAGTCATTCCCCCATCTTGCCAGAATGTCTCCATTGCTTGAACAGGCTATACCTTCCCCCAGAGGCCGTGCTTTATTCATGTATCACCCGATATGTATTTCGTTTGTATCATTATGGTATACGAGATACAGTTACAGAGGTGAGAAATGAGTTGACATACTTCTTACACTTTTGAACTTCTTCCTCTTCTTCTTCTTCGTGCGTTTCTCAATGAGGATATTAATGTTTTCATCTGATGCAGCAATCTTACAAATACTAAAATAAGTTACTTATTTTATGAATATTCATTTATCCAATAATTATTATACATACCTATAGGTGAGTGGAACAGGCTGGTGCCCAAAACTGCTCCTCTACCAATTCCTACAACAGTTTAAAACAACATTATGATAAATCATCAAACTTAATATTACAATTTCTCACCCCCAAAAATATTTTGAACAATTCTGAATTTCGATGAAAGTCCATTTCTAAGTTCCAGAAATAAACAAGATAAAATAAATATTCCCATTGAAATTTCCCATCACCCCAATGATAATAAATCTAAACTTGATTCATCAATTTGAAGGTTAGTAATATTTTATACAATTGAAGATCGAATTGATATTTTTTTAACTGATATTGACCGAGCTTGAGTCATTCTTTCATCTTGCCAGAGGGTCTTCTTTGCTTGGTCAGACTATCATGGCCATCATGTTCAATATTATCTTGATTGAATCTTCTTGAATGGAAATTTAAATATGTTCACACAGCTCAAACAAATACATTTTCCCTGTGAAGTCGTCAAGTAGATCATTCTCAAAGCGAGTACATTCTTTCTAGACTTTTATCAAGTTTTGTCACACACAAATTGACCAAGATTCTAATCTAAGCTCTAGTTTTGCCAGTGGTAGACCCCATTTACAAAGTGAGAACATTTTTTTCCCTAGAGTCGGACACTAATGCCCGAAATCCTCACTACCAGTGTATTAGGAGATCCCGACATTTTAACATCACTCTTGCTTTTCAGTACTTTCGGCCAACAAATCCCGCCCATAAATAGGATTTAAATAAGACAAGTTTCACTGTCCCATTTCTCTCAATCTCCAAGATATTCTTTTTCTGTCTTCTCTACTCTTTTGAGTGTTTCTTTCTAGTTAAACTCTTTTTCGTGACATTTTCGCTGGTTTTCATTTTTCTCTTTAAATAGGACAAGTAGCACTGTTCCATTTCTCTCAATCTTTCTATCTATTCTCTTTTTAGACAGAAACTCTTTCTATCTATTTCTCTACTATTTTGAGTTCCTTTTCATTTGAATCGTTCTTTTCAAGACATTGTCATTCATTTTCATGTTCTTTTTTCTGCTTTTTTCAAATGTGACAAGTCTCACTTCCAATGATCATTTCTAACAATTTTCCAGATATTTTTTTGTCTTTTCTTATTTATTGATTTTTCTTTCTCGTTGGATGCTTCTCGAGACATTCTTCCTATTTACTTAATTGCCATCTCCTCTTCTTCTTCTTCTTCATTCTTCTCCTTCTTTTTTTTTCTTCTTCTTCTTCTTTTTCTTCATGTTCTTCTTCTTGTTGTTGTTGTTCTTCTTCTTCTTCTTCTTCTTCTTCTTCTTTTTCTTCATGTTCTTCTTCTTGTTCTTGTTCTTTTTTCTTCATTCTTCTCCTTCTTTTTTTTTCTTCTTCTTCTTCTTCTTTTTCATGTTCTTCTTCTTGTTGTTCTTCTTCTTTTTTCTTCTTCTTCTTTTACTTCAACTTCTTCTTTTTCTTCTCCCTCTCGAGACATTCTTGCTCCTACAAATTTTAGTCATCTTTCTGAGTTCATGAAACAGGACGAAGTCTCACTGTCTCTGGGAATTTCTTCAAATCTTCAAGTTTGTGTTAAATTTTTATTATCGTCTTCAGTTCTACTTTTTGGAGTTATAATTCCTGTTTGTTAGGTTTTCTTGAAATATTTGCAAAAATCTTGACCACTTGAAATCACTTGAATTCGGCCACCCCGTCTCTCGAACGAGACGATAAGCCGTCGGTCCCGACTGCCGAGAACGTTGTCTTTATCTCATCTAGCAATATCCATGCACAGGCCTAGAAGCACATGTGATGGGCATTACATTTAAAAAAGTATAGAAATACGATATTATAGTAAGTGAAGTAATAGTATAATACCATTAACTAAGCTTTCCCAGCTTTTCTCTCTTGTGTGGCTTTTTGGAATTAGTGATAAAGCGCCGGTCTGATAACCACGAACCTTGTCTATCTATCACTCACGCTCTCTCTTTCTTATTCTCTCTACCTCTCTTTTTTCTCTCAATCTCTCTCCCTCCTATTCTCCAAACCTCTCTTTCTCTCGCTCTTACCCTTATCAATTCTCACTCCCTCTCACACACTCATTCTACTGTCTACCCTCCCACTCTTTCTATTTCCCTCTACCTCTCTTCATCACTCCCACTTGTCTCTCTCTTCATATCTCTTTTTTTCACTGTGCTGAATTCGATAACAAAAAACCGGGAATTATTCAGAACAATTTCAAAGGGAAAAGATTAGCCCACTGTGCGGGATAGCCTAGCGGAACAAACTCACTAATATTAGCCAACTCAATGTATCTCCATGTACAGTGCAGTTAAGTCTGTCCAAGCAAAGAAGACATACTGGCAAGATGCGAAAATGACTGCAGCTCGTTCAATATTGGTTCAAAAATTATAAATTTGGTCTCAAATTGTAGATAGGCATGTTTCCTACAATTTAAGACTAAACTGATAATTTTTGAACCAATATTAACCGAGCTGGAGTAATTTTCCCATCTTGCCAGAATGTCTTCTTCGCTTGGACAGACTACTCGCCATTTATGTGTTTTTTCTCCACGCTACTTGCCTCTGTGGTTGGATATCCTATGTATTCATATTTCTCTACGCTATCTGCTTCTGTGGTCGACTGCTCTATGTATTTGTATCTCTATGCTGCATGCCGCTATTCAGATATTATCATTGTAGGCCTATATAGATACAGGGTTGGTTCCTATATTATATAGGATTTTTCCACCTAGGTATCTTTGTATTGTATTTTTTCAAACATGCGAAACATTATACAATGCATGGTGTGTATACAAACATAATCCATTAATCTATATAATCTATATCTATATGTAGAATAACGTATACATTTGTTTCATATCTATATTTCTAATAGCTCACAGAGTTTACGCCAATAATAAAGGCGGTTCGAGAATGACTGTTATTAATGCTCAGCTCTGTCAGGACAGTCTGAAGCCGTCTTCGGAAGTGGATTAGTATAGCTGGGCTCTCTTTTGTTCGGTTGTACTCTTACAGACAGCTCCCCAACTGTCCTGGCAGAGCTGAGAATCAAAAATCAATAACAGTCATTCACCAACCGTCTCAATTAATTGTTCGCTTCTCCTTTTCTTTCTTTATTTTTTTTATTCTTTTTCACAATTGCGACTTGGTTTCCAAGTATTTTAAGCAAAGGATGAATGAGTGATGCTGAATGATGATGATGATGATGATGAACGTTTAAGTTGTAGGTTACATGTCTATCCACAATGTCCACTTTCACTTAATATTATAATTTCTCACATCCAAAAATATTTTATCACAAACAATTTCGAATTTCGATAAAAGTCCACTGTTAAGTTCCAGAAATGAACAAGATAAACCATATGATTTCAATATTATGGATTCACTTTAAAAATTTTCCTATACCTGTATGCATGGGCTATATATGTCTAGAATCTCCCAGTTTTAATGTACAAGCCCTCGTGTTTTCATGTAAAATGTACCAGAATATAATTTATTCTCTATGCAATTTGTGTATATTTCTGCGAAAGCTCTGTATGTTTTTTATGTAACTTCCACATCCATGTATTCATTCATTACATGAATTTTACCCATACATATTTTGCTGCGGTTCACCAACCTTTATCATTGAGAAAGAGCGCTTCAACCTGTTTAACTAACTTGTAAAAAGAGGTGAAAAATCTCTTTCTATGAAAATATAAATAAATACGCGTAAACAATCTAAATCGTATCCTGAAAAAAATATTGGAAAGAATCTACAAAGGCAATCGTATAAGCTGCAGTTTAATGATTATTCCAGTCGTTTGAATAAAACTCCAGTTCCAGTTTTTTTTTAAAATAAAAACTCTATCGAGCAGAGCGTTCAATGCTTTGAAACGATATCAAGAATTCAATTTAATCCAATCCTTTTATGAATGCAACGAAATCAATGGTTTAGAAAAATTGGTTGCAAATTTTTAATCAAAAGCATTGATACTTATTGGCTTTGATAGTTGATTTGGTAACAAACATAATAAGGAATTGATGAATAGGCATTGATTGTAGATTATTGGAATTTTCCTGCAAAAAACTACTTACGTACTTGGCCCCTTGTTTTTCATAGAACTGCATAATTAACACTCCATAAAAAACTGCACTCTCTGTTTGAGGGATGTTTTCAGATTTCAGCGTTGTTTTTCCGTTGTAGAATCGCTTATAAGCTATCTATCTCTCATTCCTATTAAACTGAATAACTTTTCGAAAATCGTTCAATTTCTAGAGCGTTTTTCCTATCAATTATCATTTTTCATGTTTGATTTAACAAGGTTCAGGAGCTATTTCTCATATATGGAATAAGAAGGCACGGGAAAAATGTTCACATAAATTAGACCAATTAGATGGGAAAATGAGGAAAGCCTGTAATTTTTATCTATTCATTTCTCATTATTATATAAATGTAATTTATTCCTAATCACATTATTAGGCTACTCATGCACATCTTACAATCTGAACAATGAATTCTTGATAATTCCTGATCAGTTTATTTTTCATAGATTCCTTCATATTTTTGGTCTCAGATTATCCACGGTACTGGATTACACAATAGAGACAACATACATATTACAGCCAAAAAAGAGCTAGATTCGACATCACATGGAATAACAAGGTTATTACAAAACCTTTGATATTCCTCTTTGAGTAGTTGTGAAGGTTGATATTGTGGTGGTTATCCATAATAAATTGAAAGACAAGATGTTGTCAAACAACACCTTGCCTCTTCATTTACCTTTAATAACCTTGGACCCACAAAAAAGTTATAAAAAATCCAAAAGTGAACTGGTGATGAACATTGGAAATTAAGAAATATAATGAATGAAACTTGCCATGATACTATCATGTTATTTATATATTATGCATTTTTGTAGGTTTATGAAACGTCATAATCCTGATAATCTGCCTACTACACATAGTAATGCTCGTCATACAATTAACATGATTTGATGCTAATAATATTCCTACTGTGTATTCTAGCACTGGCGACTCGTGCCCTCGAAACAGGTGAAGTGCCCGTATCTTTTACTGTAGAGCACTTCACCTGTTCCGTGTGCAAGAGCCGCCAGTGTACGTGTATTCAACCATTTTGTTTCATTTCTCACGATGTATCAATCCGCTTTCAAAATACTTGAAATATTCTATTAAGTTTCATCTAATATGGATGAAATAACAAATTACAATAAAATCATTCATAACGTTATCATTCATCCACTTTCAACACTTAGTTATTGCACTGGTAAGTGAAATAGACCAATATAATTTTATTAAATTTTCCCAAATTTTCCTCTGTTTCAGCTTGGGTGTGGCTTTGCTAGTAGCGTACGGCGCTCAGGTGTTGTACGAGAAGGTGAGCTACGGCGGCAACGCGCGATTACAATTTTTGCTGACGTGTTGGTTTGCTGTAACGCTGGCCGCGTTCTGCAGTCGTACGATGTACAGGAACCTGGACTGGTCGAGCAGGGAGGCGCTTGTCAGGTGAGTGGTTCGGGAGACACCTAGAACCTTGTCACTGGCGGCTCGTGCCCACGAAACAGGTGGGGTGCTGTACAGTGGAAGGTACGGGCACTTCACCTGCCTCGTGGGCACGAGCCGCCGGTGGAATCTTGTAGATTCGTTCATATTCAATCGGGTTAATGTGCATGCACTGTATTCATAAAATATTATCAATTTGTTAATTTTTTATAGCAATAATCGTGAGAATCAAATTAACAATTCAGAGAATCAGATGAATAATATAGTCTGTCCAAGCAAAGAAAACATTTTGGCAAGATGATCAATATCGCTACTGTATTATATATGTATCACTTGATCAATATTTGTTCAAAATTCATGAATTTGGTTTTTAATCGTCCTAATCTACATTCCAGAAACATCTCTTCATACCTTTATACCTAATTCTGCATCCTTTACCCGTAGTACGGGATCGATGGCGTCAATAAACACAATATATACATACACAAGGCATGTCTAGCAAGGTAGCATTTCAGACAAATCATCATTCACTTATTCCTGAACACTATAATATGCTTTGTTCTTCAAGTACTTCGATACTAATCCACTCATCCTAATCTACAATTTGAAACCAAACTTGAACCTTTTGAACCAATATATTGACTGAGTTGTAGTCATTTTCCCATCTTGCAAATATGTCTTCTTTGCTTGGATGGACTATATTCAGCGTATATTGCTTTTAATAGTGAGGAGATACTTTGGGGCTGTTCCACTTCGCCAAAGAACCTAACTTTCTCAAAAAGGATGAAATTTATACGATAAGACTGTTTATCTTAGAGGATCTTCTCTATATCTTACTAGAATCACCTTGGAAATACATTTTCCAAATGACTTTGTCAATTAATGAATAAATGTATTTATTATTGAGAAATGTAAAATTTAACCTTCTGTAATGAGTAAGTGGAAGAGGAAGGAGGCTGTTGTGCCTCAACTTCGCTCACAACACGTTTTGTAATCTACAAAATGTACAAATTGGGAAAATATGGACATTCATCTATCTATCAACTCATAATGAAGTCCTGTTAAGTTATCAAGAAATTACCTACTTTTCAGAGAAGGCTATGCTGGTAGAAGACATTAGCCAAAAAGTGACCCAGGAACTGCTGCTATCTAGTGTCAGAACTGGGAGTTGATAACAGTTCTAACCGTCGGCCAATGAGGAGAGAGGGGGGGTGTTGGTAATCGAATAGGCTGGAAGCTCTCGACCAATCAGGTTCGAGAAGGCGGAGTCAACAACAAGTGGAAGAATATCACCCAACAACTGCTGCCACCTAGCGGCAGATCTGGGAGTTAAATGGATTTTGAACTGTGAACCAATTACTCTATAACTACGATTTCTAAACAAAAGTAGTTTCGATCTCAATGCAGTAATTACCTAGTGTATAGCTCACGTCAATATGTTAGGCGGTTTCGTCTGTCTCTTGTATAAGATGTAGCCTACTAAAAGCTGTGATAAGTAATATTACTGTCTCTTCCGTTTTCAAAAGCATGATCCACGTTTGGCTAAATGAGAATTTTAATCAAAACTTAAAATTGAAGAAGCGGAGACAAAGTCACCTAAAGTTTTTTCAAATAATGTGTAATGTGAATGATATAAATTATAATATCAATCAAATAATTTATTGCCAAAAAATATACTTGGTATCATAACAAAGTCAACAATAATAAAGTGAAATATAATTATGTATTGTAAATACAAGTCTTTCAATCTCCGCATATTGCGCAATCTAATTCAAAGCATTTTCTAGAGAATCTCCATTCCGTGAAACAGAAAATGCCTGAAATAATTGCAACAAGTGTACCATCGTCTTGCTGCAGTAAAAAGACTGGCGCAATACACGCATGGTTCGTTTAACTAATGCGGGGCTTATCATCATTTGGAGCGCGCATATGCTTTTAACCATACTGAAGAATATCACTGTAGTATAATAGGACCCTATCCTCATACAGTAACCCTATATAATAAACTGGCGGCTCGTACCCACGGAACAGGGGAAGTTCCCGTATCTTTTACTGTACAGCACTTCACCTGTTTCGTGGGCAAGGGCCGCCAGTGACATAATAAGGCCCGAGATACTGCAGTAAAAGAAACCTGCATTCAGAGTAATATTATGAAAGGTATAGACTGTCCAAGCGAAGAAGACATTCTGGCAAGATTGGAAAATGACTGCAGCTCGGTCAATACTGGTTCAAAAATTATGAATTTGTTCTCAAATTGTAGATCAGAATGTTTTCTACAATTTAAAAACAAATTTATGGTTTTTGAACAAATATTGACCGAGCTGAATTCATTATCCCATCTTGCCAGAATGTCTTCTTTGCTTGGACAGGCTATTGGTTGGTTGGTAGGAGCTTCTTCATACGGACAAAAATCTGCATAATCCCTAACAAAATCAAAGTACGGAATGTAAGTGGTAGTTCAGTAAGAAGATATTACGGGGAAATGGAGAGAGAAAAGGAAGGAGAAGAAGAAGAAGAAGAAGAAGAAGGAGGAGAATTTCTTTTTTCTGTTTTTTCTTGGATTTTTCGAGAATAAATTGGTAGAAAATGTAATTGGTGTGACAATTGAAATTTGGTGAATAGGTCCAGATTTGGTATAGAAATGCTGTGTTCAATGAGTTTTGAATTCCTTCTGAACGGAATTCGGAGCGAAGCGAGCCTGTTTGTCTCAGCTTACACTGACAGAGGTCATGCATGCGAGCGAAGCGAGCCTGTTTGACTCACTGACACTGCTGATACTATCAGGGGTCCAGGGGGCGGAGCCCCCTGGCTAGGCGGAGAAGGCGAGCGAAGCGATCCTGCCGGCTAGTACTTTCATATTGGTAGACTGTTCTTGCGATACAATTTGTCATTTCCTCAAGCCAGAGCCTTGATTATACAATCTAGTGATTATACAATCTCTATGATATTTCTTAAATCGAAAGATACAATAGCAGCTTCATATCAGCTAATAGTAGCCAGAATCACGTACGAGAGACAGACGAAACCGCCTAACCGTTTGGTGTCAACTATACTCATGATGAAAGTAATATCCTCTCTTTTAATTTGACCACCATGTAAGAGGTCTCGATCCATTTCCTCGAGCTCATTTCTAGTAAGACAAATTCCAAACAATACCTTATTCAACCGAGTCAATGTACAAATTGGCTCTTCTAAAGCTTGAAGCTTTTTTCTTGCTCTGAAGTTTTATCATTGTTCTAACCAGAAAACACAGCGCTAGGATAGGAGGCCTATCCAGCCTGATATACTCTCGCCAAGCAAAGAAGAGCCTCTGGCAAGATGAGAAAATGACTCCAGCACGGTTAATATTGATTCAAAAATTATTGATTTGGTATCAATTTAAGGAAACATTTTGATCTACAATTTGAGGCCAAATCAATAATTTTCGAACAAATATTGACCGCGCTATAGTCATTTTCTCATCTTGCCAGAGGCTCTTCTTTGCTTGGACAGACTATACTAATGGTATTAGGACATTACACAGTAAGTGCGGGATTTAAGTGTAATTGAAGATAATTGGCAGAATAAAGAGAGGAACGGAGAGAATACAATAAAGGGTTTAGAAGCGGGAGATGAAGAATGAGATGGTGGAGGAGTAGAAGGACAAAGAGAAGGAGAACAAGAAGAAGAAGAAGAAGAAGAAGAAGAAGGAGGAGGAGAAGAAGAGGAGAGGGGGAAGAAGAAGAGGAGAAGAAGAAGGAGAAGAAAAGAAGAAGAAGAAGAAGAAGAAGTAGAAGGAGAAGAAGAAGAAGAAGAGAAATCGTACTACACAGTTTATTCTTCATTCTCTTTTAGGTCTTAACTGTGCACGCTTTTTAAAGAGACGACGCCAATCCATTTATGTGAGGTTTTTTTCTGGTGGGAGGGGGGACATAGGTAACTCCCCAAAATGGGTTGAAGTCGTTTGGGGGGTTGGGGAGGGGGAGCTGGATATAAAACGAGTCACCCCCCCCCCCCTCCTTCCCACCAAAATAAGAGGTAGAACTACCAACTAGTAGTATAGGGAAAAAGAAGGGATTCACTCTGCCTTTAGAAAAAAAAGAAAGGAACATCACTAACTACATTCCCTTTGAGGTGATGCACCACTTTTTTACCTCTCTACTTTCTCTTCTTCTTCTTCTTCTTCTTCTTCTTCCTCTTCTTCTTCTTCTTCTTCTTCCTCTTGTTCTCCTTCTCTTCCTCCTTTCGCTTTCTTTTGAATAGCCGAGCTTATTTATTCTCCCTTGCGCCTCTATTTAGCCAGTGAGTTATAGATAAAGTCTGCCTAAGCCTAGAAGACATTCTCACAAGATGGTAAAATGACTCCTGCAGGGTAAATATTGGTTCAATAATTATGAATTTGTCTACAATTGTAGATCGTATAGTTTTCTACAATTTCAGACTACATTTAAAGTTTTTTGGACAATATTGACCGAGCTGTAGTCATTTTCCCACATTGCCAGAATGTCTTCTTTGCTTGGACCGACTGTTCAAGGAGTGTTGGGTGGATCTGCATTATAACCGCGTTTTCGTGGAGAGGAAACCTTTTTTATGTATGTTTTCCCCTTGGATTTTTTTCTAAAGCATGAGCAAATTACCGCTAGCTTAGCTTATACCCATACACTTATTGCTAGTCTGTTCTGTTTCTGTACAGCTGATGTTGAATTGTTAGGCTGTTTTGTCTGTGTCTCTTGCGCTCGATGTAGGCCTAACCGACTAACAGATGATGTAAAGCATATTTCGTGTTTTATGATTCCAAGAGCATTATATAACCACTAGCAGGCAGGTTTGCTCCGCTCGCCTTCTTCGACCCCTGGACCCCCGACTGTATCAGCAATGTAAATGGGTCAAACAGGCTCGCTTCGCTCGCCTGCAAAACCTCTGTCAGTGTAAGGTGAGACATACAGGCTTGCTTCGCTCTCCTGCAAGTTCAATTCAAATCGGTTTACTTTGATGATCATATCACGTAACAGGGTATTTTCAGTTAATTCTTTGAATTAGTTATTCTATTACCTCAGATCAACCTGGGTACATGATTTGAACGTATTAAGTTTAGTAGTTTTCGGGAAATAAACAAAAGTGAAAATTCCAAACATTGGAAAACCATATTACAGGCGTAACCTTGGAAGGGTTTCGAAATTTATTCAACACAGCATTTCTAGACCTAATCTAGACCTGTTTATCAAATATCAACATTTTCTGCAAGTTGGTTCTGGAAAAATAAAAAAAAATTCTGAAAAATAGTAAAACGCTAATATTGAGTATATCGGACATGGTTTGAAACTTGATTCAATATCTTCCAAATTAGTTCATCCATAATCTCGCTGAACCATTGAATTTACAATAAGGATTGGTCGTGTCAAGGCGGAGGATATGCGACCCGAAATACATCTACAATTTTGAAAAACTGATTACTGGCGTAATCTTGAACGGATTTCAAAAATATTCCAACACAACATTTCTAAACCTTATTTGAACCTGCCCACCAAATATCAACATTTTCTACCGATTGGTTCTCGAAAAAAATAAGAGAAAGCTAGAAAAACTCAAATATTTGGCGTATCCTTATGAAGTTTAAAAAATTCTTTAACAGTACGCGTCTAACGGTCCAACTAAACATGCCTGCCAAATTTGAACACATTCGGTTCGGTAGTTTTCGGTTCTGTTGATGTGTCAGTGTGTGAGTGAATAAATGAATGAGTGCCATTTGAATTTTATAGATATAGATTACATGATTCAACTGTGATTAGTAGGTCATATGACGACGTGTTTCCACTTACCCGGAAAGACAAACAATTAAAAAAAAAAACACTTTACTGAGTAGGGAAGTGATTGTGAAGAGAACACGAAAGAGATTATAGAAAGTACAGAGTAATGCTGCAAACAGACGACAAAAAGAGAAGACAGAAAGGGGAGACAGAAAGAAAAGACAGGAAGAGGAGACAGAAAGAGAAGACAAAACGGATTGCTACAGACGACAAAAGCCAGATTATGCCAATTTGGCATCAGGGAGAATTTTAATCAGTAGCGCTTGTTCTGACAGATCAAAAGTAGGCTGAGATATATTCTGTCCAAGCAAAGAAGACATTCTGGCAAGATTGGAGAACGACTCCAGCTTGATCAATATTGGTTAAAAAATTACAAATTTGGTCTCAAATTGTACATTAAAATGTTCTTTACTATGTGAGACCAAATTTGTAATTTTTGATCCAATATTGATCGAGCTGTAGTCATTTTCCCATCTTGCCAGAATGTCTTCTTTGCTTGGATTGACTATACATTGGAGACAAACTCAGTTAGCTGTTTGTGACGTAACGAGTGATAATCCCTCCTACCTCCTTAATCCTTTTTCCCCCACCCCTTAAATCTCTTTCAACCCCCTACCCAAATTCCTTCTTCCTCCTCTTCTTCTTCTTCTTCTTCTTGATCTTTTACTTCTTCTTCTTCTTCTCCTTCCCATAATCACTCCTTCTCATCACCCAATCAGCCTCTCCTACTTCTCCAACCCTCGAGCAATTTTACCCACCACTATAAAAGAAATTCCCCTACCACATTCCCTTCCAATTCATGAACTCAGTTTCTTGTAAGAAGATATAATTAGATCATAGTGTAGGCCATAAATTTTCTTTCTTTCAATGGTCTACAACAATAAGCTTGATTATTAATAATCATTGACAATCCACATTTTCAGTGCGGTTGATTCTTTTGAAATTGTTTAATAGCGTTTTAGTAATTTGACAGGTGTTCCGTGAGAAATAAGAAAGAGCTTTTTTATAATCAGCTGATTTGGCAACGTTGCATCTAGTATAGTCTGTCCAATCGAAGAAGACCCTCTGGCAGAATGGAAGAATGACTGAAGCTCGGTCAATATTGGTTTGAAAATTATAAAATTCGATCTCAAATCGTTGGAAACTTTTTGATCCACTATTAAGACCACATTTATAATTCTTGAACAAATATTAACCAAGCTTGAGTTTTTTCTCATCTTGTCAGAGGGTCTTCTTTACTTTGACATACTATACACGTATTTTGAAATATTGACCAACTTTTACAAACTATAACTTGTAATGATACCAACCAACACTAATCAGGACGGGCGTATATGATACTCGGATACTTCTTCTCCCTTCTTCTTATCATTTTTTCTTCTTCTTCTTGTTAGATTATATCTTACGTATCAAAATTATCGGAAGAAAAAAATATTGAAGGGTGGAAGAAGAAGCAGCAGAAAAAGAGAATCATGATACAGAAGTGGGAACTTGGAAAATCGTATAAACCATACGAGCACAGCAGCGCCCTCTCGAGTTAGTTCTGGAAACTACAAACTAAAACTTGGTCTAGCAACTTTCTACTTGCGCTCCGTCACACATAAAGCTTAGCTATGGTTATAACTCTACCCAGGATACATGGGGAATGGTAGAAGTAGCTCTTATAGTCTGTCCAAGCAAAGAAGACCCTCTGGCAAGATGAGAAAATTACTCCAGCTCGATCAATATTGGTTCGGAAATCAATAATTTGGTCTCAAATTGTAGATCAGATGATTTATACAATTTGAAAACAAATTCAAAGTTTTTGAACAAATATTGACCGAGCTGAAGTCATTTTCTCATCTTGCCAGAGGGTCTTTTTTACTTTGACATACTATACACGTATTTTGAAATATTGACAAACTTTTACAAACTATAACTTGTAATGATACCAACCAACACTACTCAGGACGGGCGGATATGATACTCGGATACTTCTTCTCCCTTCTTCTTATTTCTTTTTCTCCGTTCTTCTTCTTCTACTTCTTCTTCCGTCGTCACCCTCTCACCACTCCCACCTTTTCTTCCACTTACTTATTTCGTTTCTTCTTTTTCTCATCCTTCTTTAAAACCGTCTTCTTCTCTTAATTTTTCTTATAACGTAGATAGTACGATGGAAAAGGAGTTGAGTGTTGCCTCGAGAGATGATATCGAATTTATTCTTGCTATTTATTGGAATAATTTAAAGTTGGGTGCACTTTTTAACTCGGTAAATAAGATTCGTGTTCTGGATGTTGGGGAAATTTCCGATGAACACCTGGGTTTATAAAGATACTAGCCAGAAGGCTAGCCAGGGGCCTATTTATTAGTAATATATCATCAGTATTACTAATACCATCAGTAACAGTGGGTCAAACATGCTCGCTTCGCTCGCCTGCAATTCCCGTTACAAAGAATTTGCTTTGAACCTCATATTATTATCACGTAACAGAGTTCTTTTCAGTAATCGTTTTCAATTAGTTGTTCTATTACTTCAGCTCAACCTGGGTATACGATTTGAACGTATTTAGTCCAGTAGTTGCCGTGAAATAAATAAAAGTGCAGATTCCAAACATTGGAAAACCTTATTACAGGCGTAACCGCGGAAGGAATGAACAGGTCCAGATTAAGTCTAGAAAAGCTTAGTTCAATAAATTTCTAACTCCTTCCGAGGTTACGCCTGTAATAAGGTTTTCCAATGTTTGGAATCTGCACTTTTGTTTATTTCACGTAAACTACTGAACTAAATACGCTCAAATCTTAAGTTGAGCTGAAGAAATAGAACAACTAATTCAGAACGATTACTTAAAAGAACCCGTTAAGTGATATGATGATTAGTTGTTCTATTACCTTTCA
Organism: Sogatella furcifera; assembly: GCA_017141385.1. Lineage (NCBI taxonomy): Eukaryota > Metazoa > Arthropoda > Insecta > Hemiptera > Delphacidae > Sogatella > Sogatella furcifera. The sequence goes on from CM029557.1 coordinate 792,607, forward strand.
ATCTTAAATAGCAAGCTAGCGAGGCGAGCCTGTTTGTCTCAGCTGACACTGACAGAGGTTTTGGAGGCGAGCAAAGAAGTCTGTTTGACTCACTGACACTCCTGATACTGTTGGGGGTCCAGGGGGCGGAGCCCCCTGGCTAGGCGGAGAAAATGAGCGAAGCGAGCCTGCCGTCCAGTACTTTCATATTAGTAGACTGTTCTTTCGATACAATTTGTCATTTCCTCAAGCCAGAGCCTTCAACTGAAAGAGTCTGGTGTGCGATAGGATTGTTTTCTCTTCACATGACCTCTGAACTCATGGAACAGTTCCTGGAAGTGGAACCAGGAAAGAAATATATTCATGGGGAGGAGAAGAACATGACTGTAATCTATACCTTGATAATACAGCTTACTCGACTACTTCAAGTTGAAAGCAATCCGACTTCCAAAGAGAATTTTCAATGATTCCATTATTAGGCTTGAAAAGCGAAAGACAGCTGTCGAGAATCTTAGAGGAAGAAGAGATGTGAGAAAGGATGTAGAAGGAGTAGATGAAGAAGGAGGAGAAGAAGAAGAAGAAGAAGAAGGAGAAGAAGAAGAAGAAGGAGGAGGAGGAGGAGGAGGAGAAGAAGAAGGAGAAGAAGGAGGAGAAGAAGAAGAAGAAGAAGAAGAAGAAGAAGAAGGAGAAAGAGGTGAAATGAGAAACGAAACGTACGTCAGGAATAGCTAGCGTCAGCATTAACCTGCTGAATTTTGTTACCTATTCGTCAGAAAAGGTTTATTTCAGAATATTTCTTATCTCAATCGTTACCTATCATCTTATGTCTCTTCTCACTCCGAAAGTTTGTTCTATCATTTTAATTCTCAAGAATCAAGGTTATTAGAATCTTGAAGGTGTATTCGAAGGTTATTTTTTTAAGAAGTATGATATTTTCGGTATTGTCCAGTAAAAAATAAAATAATTTGAGTATTCTTATTCTAAATTTTAATATTATCTGTTCCATCATATAGAAAACCTATTAATTTAATAATGTGAATTATATGCCTGAAATTTTGTTTCTACAATTTTTAATTTCCAAAAAAACTATAATCGTAGAGTAGGGAAGTCGAAAGAAAAAATGACCCAGCAACTGCTGCTATCTGATGGAATTGTTGGTAGTCGAATAGGCTGGAAGCTTTCGACCAATCAGGTTCGAGAAGGCGGAGTCAAGAACAAGTGGGAGAATATCACCCAGCAACTATTGCCACCTGGTGATTAAACTGGGAGTTGAATGGATTTAAAACGTTTTTACTGTTTTGAAAGCCTAACGTAGGTTGATTAAACTGTTTTCAAACACATCAATATGTAATTAATTAATCAAATTTATAATTAATTAACCAAATTTACGACTAATTAACCAATTTTATGATTGATTGACTAATCTTATGATTCATTTATTGAATGGAAGATCTTGAGCTATGTGTTCACGGTTCAATTTATTCCAAGATAGAAAAAGCAATCAGATGTACAAGACAAGACCATTCAATACTAAATACTCAATCTTTCACCATTGAAAAAATTAAATCGGAAGATTTTTCTCGAACTTGCAATACATATCATGTAATATTATCTATTGAGAATCGAATCTCAGCTTCACAGCTTTGTGGAATCTTTTCCAAGTCGTGGAATATCCACTGGCGGCTCGTGCCCACGAAACAGGTGAAGTGCCCGTATCTTTTACTGTACAGCACTTCACCTGTTTCGTGGGCACTAGCCGCCAGTGGGACTATCTTGAATCCTAAGTTCATCTGATCAATTTTGATGTCTCAGTCGTGAGTCTTATCACCTCACTGAAAGGAAGTACAGAAAGCTAGATCAATGAAATTATACTTATGGTAATTATATAGATAATATGAGAAAGCAATGGAGAATGGTTTCTATTACTATACTTTTTCTACACTATTCGCTTAACTCTATTATAAATTGATTGTAGGTAGTCTTTGAACTAATGAGTTTGGACTCGATTTTAATTATGTTTTTTTTTTTCATTGCAGAGCTGGTATCAGAGCGCTGCCACACAATGCAAAAATGCACTACAACCTAGGCAACTATTTGAGAGACACGGGTAGGCCTGAATTGGCCAAGAAACACTATTCCGAGGCATTGAGGTGAGTTCAATAACGTAGATTCTTACAAAATTAGAATTAATCTTTTTCTATCAAGGAATAGAATTCATACTGATCATCGAAAGTTTGTATAATGAGTATTTTCACAGAACCATTACTCAAGAATGACTTTTCTCAAAGCATAGAAATCAGATTTCTTCAAAGCATATCATTAAATTTGATGAGGTGAATCCAATATGGCAGACCTAATTATCGCTGATGTCAAAATCTAATCGGACATTCAATTTTAAAACTGCAAAATAACAACTTTCATATAAGAAATATTGAGCCGTCCTCAATTACTTTGTGGGTACCTTGTATACATCACGAAATATTTACTGAATTTAATTTCTTATTCTGAAGAAAACTGAATACTATTAAACAACTACCGAAAATTGACTATTCAAACTGAACAGTCTCATTATACTATGCTACTCTGCCTCTGAACTGAGTTCCTCCAAAATGTAGTTTTTCATGACACCCCAACAAATTTTTCGGGTTGGCACTCGTCTTCTTCTTCCTTTCCTTCTCTTTATACTTATTCCTTCTCCATTTCCTCCTCCATCTTCTTTTTTTCTCTTTTTCTCTGTCTTATTCTCATTTTTCTACTTCCACTTCTCCTTCTTCTACTTTTCCCAGTATATTTCTCGGGTTGGAACAATTCTTGTTTTTGTTGTTGTTGTTCTTCTTCTTCTTCCACTTTCACCTCTACTTCATCTTCTTCTTATTCTTCTTTCCCCAAGACATTACTCGGGTCAGCACTCTTATTCTTCTTCTCTTCTCTTCCTCATCCTTTGTGTTCTTCTTCTTCTTCCACTCCCATTTCATCTTTTTCTTATTCTCCTTTCCCCAAGACATTCCTTGGGTTGTCACTCTTAGTTCATTTCCCCCTCTTGTCCTGCTGCTCCTTTGTGTTTTCCTTCTTTTTCTTCTTCTTCTTCTATTTTTCTTCTTCTTTTTTATCTCCTACTTCTCCTTCTTCTTTTCTCACTTCACTTCCACTTGACTGGTTGTCGACCACAGGCAGTCAGTCCTTTAATCCTGTCCAACAGGATTGCAAAAGGATTCCTTTCTCCTTTCGACGGTGTCAGCCTGTCAAGTCTACTTGCTCTACCAATTTTTCTTTTCCCTTTCACTGTCCTTCTTCTTTGTCCTCCTCTTCTTATTCTTCTTTCCCTTTCTTCTTCTTTATCTCATTCCCAAATTACTCACTCCTAATTTCGCCTTCCCATCATCCTCAATATGTTTATCATTTAGTCTTCAGTACTTTATCAAACACCTTATAACACTTTTTTCGCCATACTAGTAAGTAATGGAGAATTTTCGAAGCTAGAGTAGCGTTAGGTTAATTGCTGTTTACAGAGATTTAAACATCAGCTGTTCTGAATGCGAAATAATTCATTTCGATGATTATTATATTACAGTACTAATCATCTTGAAGATGATGGTTACTGCACTCAAAATCCATCTGTCTCATTTCGAGCTCCGACAAAATTAACAAACGAGCCGCCATGATTTACTGTGTGCCAGTTGTTGATTTAGCTTAAATTCTAATAAATACTTCTCAGACTGGTATGGCGGAAAGAAATGCACAAAGGCTAATTCGTGTGGGAAGGTTTACAAACTCATGAACATTTCCTGAACTCGCTTGTCGGCTCGTTTGTAAACATACTTATCTGTATGTAAAAACGCCTTTCCCTTACTTATTATGTAATACACTATTTCCATTTCTTTCGTCACATCTTTTCGTCTATTACTTGTGACTAGGTAAGTGAATTGTCAGGACCTACTATCAGATCTCTACTATTGTATGGTTGCAGGTTATACCTTATGCTATATTTCTTATTTGTAATCTGGTTTTCTTCTTACAACCCTCAATCAGCTGATGTAGAGCATATATATTGTTTTTTTTTTATTCCAAAAACATCATTGAGGCATAGCTGGATAACAACTCTTATTGACAACATCAGCTGTTGGAGTGCACATTTGTCAGACAGAATCGCCTAACCTTTTGGCATCAGCTGTAGTTGAGATTGGTCTGTGTGTGGTTGCTTAGAGAGAGAGAGAGAGAGAGTGAGGGAGAGAGAGAGGGGGAGAGAGAGAGAGAGTCATGGTTGAAATGACTGAGTGACTGCTCTGTGGCTTGGAACCAAGAACCAACTGAAACAAACCAGAGGAGAACATTCACTACTTGGTGGTAGAATGAGGGAAATGGTGAGAAGTGAGGGGAATGGCGAAGAGAAGAAGAACAGAGAGAAGAGAAGAAGCAAAAGAAGAACATTGAGAAAATTAGGAGAAAGGGGATGAGAAAGGGATAAGAAAGGAACAGAAAAAGAAGGGAAGAAAGCAAGGAAAGGAGGAGAAAGACCAGCAGGAGAGAAACAGGAGAAGAACAAAAGGTTGCAAAAGAAGGAACAAAAAAGAAGAAGATGGAAGGAAATAAAATAAAAAGCGGATGAAGGAGGAAAGAAGAAGAAGAAGGAGGAAGAAGAGCAAGAGAAGGAGGAAAGAGTCAAGCCGAAGATGAAAGGGAGGAGAAGAAGAAGAAGAAGGAGCGAAAAATACAGAGAAAAAATAGAAGAAGAGAGAATAAGAAGGAGAAGGAAGAAAGTAGAAGAATGAGGAGGATGAAAGAAGAAGGAACAAAAGGAGCAAGAGGATGAGGACTTGCAGGAGAAAAAAGAAGAAGAAGAAGAAGTATAAGAAGAAGGAAAAGGAGAAGGGATAAAACAGGAACAAGAACAAGAAAATGATGAGAGGAGTCGGAGTAGCAGATTAAGATGAAAAAAGGGGAATAAGAATACGATACGAAACAGATACGAAGGAGGACAAAAGAAGGAGAAGAAGAAAGATGAGAAGAAGCTTGGAGAAGGATGATGAGGGCAAAAGCAGAAAGAGTTGGTAAGAATGAAGAGTAAGAGAAAACAGAGAAGAAAAATTAAAAGAAGAAGAAGAAGAGGAAGAAAAAGAAGAAGAAGAAGAAGGAGAACAAAGAGCATAAGAAAAATATTGAAGAAGGAGAAGCAGTAGTAGAAGAACAAGGAAGAGCATTGGAAAAACAGACAAAATAATGACAATCAGAAAAAAACATCAAAGAAGAAGTAGGAGAGAAAGAAAGAGAAAATTGAAAAAGGATTTGGGAAAAAATTGAAAAAGAAGAAGAATAATAAGAAGGAGGAGGAGCAAGAGAAAAACAGAGGAGAGGAAGAAATGGAGAAGATGAAAAAGAAGAAATGTGGAAGAAGAAGAAGAAGAAGAAGAAGAAGAAGAAAAAGAAGAAGAAGAAGAAGAAGAAGAAGAAGAAGAAGAAGAAGAAGAAGAAGAAGAAGAAAAAGAAGAAGAAGAAGAAGAAGAAGAAGAAGAAGAAGAAGAAGAAGAAGTAGGACGAGAAGAACAGAGCAAAAGGGGAAGAAGAAAGAGAATAGTTGGTGTAAGCTGTGGAGTCAGAGACTGGTGGTAACCTAACCAAAAGCCAGCACTTGGTGGTGGAATGATAGATGGCTAGTTGACCCTAACAAGTGAGAGACTGACTTGTGGCTCCCTCGGGGAGGGGGTGGGGGAGAACTGTGTGGTCAAGATAGAGATTGCAGGAGTAGAGAAAAAGTTAGGTGAAGATACACAATCTCTAGAAGATAGAAGATAGGTGTGGTGATAAGGTGGGGGAAGAAAACTACGAGTTTGAGCATATTACTGCTTTAATTTTCATTGATTTTCGTAGAAGTTGTAGATATTAGTGTAAAAGTTGATGTGATTCGAGTTTATTTTCTCCCAAGACTGTTTCAAATAGGTTACAGAGGAAAAGTGACTTTAAAACGTCTATTTTATGGTTTAACTTCACTATTCTAGTGGCTTGTAACCAAAAACAATACATTACTCATTCAAATCATTCTAATATAACGTATTATTATTTCTGGCGTTATTATCATGTTCTGGAATGTAAAATTAGCTTACTTAAATAATTGCAACAATCAGCTTGAGAAATTGAACTTTAAATAAGGATAGAATCTCATGTGGCCACTATAGAATCAGTACCTGGCCACTACTGGATCATTATTTTCTAATTGAGGAATCAGCCATTCTAAGTAACGACTTAATCAAGAAGGATCTGGCCTTCATGCTCATTGAGTTTAAGATGAGATAGAATGATGGAATGGACTCACAATTCTGCATAGACTATAAGAAATTCCTCTAACATGGCCACAACTGGCGCTCTTACCTTACAGAATATCTATGAGCATTCAAACTATGAGCTCGTATCTTTTACTGTACAGCACTTCACCTATTTCGTGGGCACGAGCCGTCGTGCCCAAAATACAAATAAAGTTGAATTCAATACAGCGAACCAAATTCCTTTTGTCAAAATTGGGTAGAACCATTGACTATGGATATAATTTTTCTTGTACGGATGTAATTTATTTGACAGTCAAAGACAGGGCAGTCATTGACTGTCAAATAAATTACATCCGTACAAGAAAAATTGAACTGTTTCCAAACTTTTCACACACTCTGTATACAACTTATACTAAAGTACCTTCTATAAACAGACACACCGTATAAAGATGCATTATTATCAAAAGATCAACCAACACTAATATATTTTTATTCGCTATCCATTATTTGGCATGAGACAACAGTATTTTGGAACCCTCTTTACTACACTTAATCATTATTTGATATAAATCTTAAACCAGAATAAATCGTATTACCCATCTTTGAATCGCTATGAGAATGCGGAAGTTATGTCAGATAAAGCACAAACGAATAATGGAATCGTAGGATTATGATTGCTACAAAAATACGGAAGTTATGTCAGTTGAAAGTAATAAACGATCAATGAAATTTGAAAAGCGCGCTCGAACTTCATTCATCATCAGTGAAGTCCGTTCTAAAGTCATCGACTTTATTGACAAAGCACTCAGATAGGTATAGTCTGTCCAAGCAGAGAAGACATTCTGGCACGATGTGAAAATGACTCCATCACGATCAATATTGGTTCGATATCTATGAATTTGGTCTGAGATTGTGAGGAACAGTCTGCTCTACAATTTTGGACCAAATTTAAAGATTTTGAACCAATATTTACCGAGCTGGAGTCATTTTCCCATCTAGCCAGAATGTCTTCTTTGTTTGGAAAGACTATGTATTAAGCGTATATGAACAGCAATCGTTGTAGCCTATATGAATTCATAAAGGGAGCATTCATGTTTGGAGAGAGCATCCACTATAGGCCTGAACACGTATGGAAATCTCTATTGCGTATTAATGAATGATATAGGGATTGTGAACACACAGTAAATGTTGAAATAAAATGATGGTGCGCTCAAGCTGAGAAGACCTGTCGTTCATAGACTTTACATTGATTTGGCGTGTCTTCCCATCACTGGCGGCTCGTACCCACAAAACAGGTGAAGTGTCCGTATGTTTTAATGTACAGCATTTCACCTTTTTCATGGGCACGAACTGCCAGTGCTTCTCAGTAGCTTAAACATGATATCAAGGGGTTGGGTGGTTTCGACTGTCTCTTGTGATGTAATCTATCAACAGCTGATGAGAAAATTATGTTTTTAAAATTAACAGAGACCATAGATGCTTCACATCAGCTGTTAGTAGGTTCATATAACGTAAGAGAGACGAACGAAACGGCCAAACCACCACTGGTGAGTCATGCCCACAAAACAGATGAAGTTCCTGTATATTTTACTGTACAGCTCTTCACCTTCTCGTGGGCACGAGCCGCCAGAGCAAATCACTTCATATCTACTTCAAATCGCTTCTATTACGAAATGATGAAATAATAAAATTGGTGATAGATCATTGGTATATGAGTATCCATTTCAGTGTAGTACACTCCCCACTCACACAACGCCTTCCAATTGGTTGGTGACGTCACAGAGTGGGAGGCAACTATTTTCACCAATAAACGTACAGTTCATGGACGTTCCCCATCCAAACAACGCCTTCTCATTAGCTGGTGACGTCACAGAGTGGGAGGGAACTATTTCCACCAATAAACGAACTGTTTATGAACGTTCCCCACTCATACAACGCCTTCTTATTGGCTGGTGACGTCATAAAGTGGAAGGAGCTTCTCCCACCAATAGCCGGACCGTAGAGTATTAGTGTTAGTTCCCTTGAAAAAGGCTCAGTGAGACCTTACGATTGCTAGCTTGATTTAATATGCGAACTTAATTCAAATACAAATTCATCATTTCGATAAATAAACTTCAAAAAAAAACATTATACAACCAATGTTCAATTGTTGTTCATTTGTTGAATTGTTATGTTCAATTCCCTTCCCAACAATAGCTAAAGTCTGTCCAAGCAGAGAAGACCCTGTGGCAAGATGGGAAAATGACTCTAGCTTGGTCAATATTTGTTCAAGAATTATAGATGTGGTCTAATAATAGAACAAATTGTTCCCTACGATTTGAGATCGAATTGTTAATTTTTGAACAAATATTGACCGAGTATAAGTCATTTTCCCATCTTGCCAGAGGGCTTGGAAAGACTTGAAAGGTGAATCTCATATAAAGTATAATATAGGCCTTCATATGCGTATTTAGAAATATATGTTGATCTACATTTATAATATACATTGATTGTATATTATTGTACAATATAATTATATCATTGAAAAATAAATGAAAATCAAACACCCTTTTTTGAAAACTTTAAAATTATAAAAAAAAACACATACATGTTTCGGGAGCTAAGCCCATTCTCAATGTGGATGAAAATAGTTATCTATTTTATAAATGATAACTATTTTTATCCACATTGAGAATGGGCTTAGCTCCCGAAACATGTATGTGTTTTTTTTATAATTTTAAAGTTTTCAAAAAAGGGTGTTTGATTTTTATTTATTTTTCAATTACTTTAAACAGCCCTAAGTTTTAAAGTTCTTTATTCAAATAATTATATCATGTACAATATTATAGCTCTGCTTTCACCAGTTCTTGTGAAACTTTTTGAAGAAAACATTTAAATGGAAGAATGGTCGGAAAGCAATTTTTTCTCCGCTTTTGAATGAATGAACTCTTTTCTAAATTCATTATAGTTTGTATGCCTTCAATACTAATGATTGAATCAATTACTCAGCCATCGTGGAGTTGAGTTACAAATAATGTGAACTACTCTTAGAAAAGCTTCCAGTACTTGGCCAATTACACATTGGCGAGGTAAAACCTACCCGTAGGGGTCCTCCCAACATTGAAAGCTATACTAATATTCAACTCTTCTCCCAAGGCAAGAAAAAAATCTGATTGCTCAATCCAACCAATCGACCCAATCCAATTTTTCCGAAAAAATTCATCAGTCAGAAATATTCATGACTTTCAGCTTCCAATTATAAAATTGACTCCGTCTTTGCGAAAATAGAACTACTTATTGTCTATTCACAAGCCAGCTATCTTGGAAAATGGAGGCTGCTCTGGTTTATTCATGAGGCAAAGCGAAATTGGAAAGCCTCAATTTTCACTGGATGGGAAATTGGAAAGCGAGTCGGAAAAGTCTCCTAAGAGTAGTTAGTTATCTTGCAGCCGTCTTTGAATAGTTTTTCCAACACCATCTGTTAGACCAACTTCATTTCCATGCTTTTCCCATTATAGTTTAGTAGGGAAATGTAAGAATTTTCTCCATCTATCTTTCCTGGTATTGGTTTGTCAATATCTTGTCTTTCAATTCAATTCTTTGTATATATTTGACTTGATCTGCAGCATTATCAATGATGATTTATCAATATTTTCAAGCTCAAATCATCAACCGACTCCAAAATAGTATAGTTTATTAATACGTACATGTATTTCATGTATTAATATTAATGTATTTCTAGTTTAAAACATCAACTGACTCCAAAAGAAACACATTACTGAATGCGATCATAGCTTGATTAAATCTTGAAGGAGTATATTTCTGGTTTCAACAGTTGTTGATAATACAGTCCTTCATAATATTAAACGGACTTGCAGTATTGTAATCCGTATTCAACTATATTATACTCACTATAATATACTGTCGGCTCGTAATCACCAAATGGATAATCGCCTATTATATTAATGGAAAAATTATTTTGGTCGAACATTATCATGAGTTTGAATCAGAGTGTCACCATATTTCCCTAGTTATTGAATGCATAACGTACGGCATAGAAATTCTGAAGTTCAAATACGAGTAATATAAAATTCAAAGTGAGAATTGCCAAATTTGATTGAAAGATATTGTCGAACCACAGATTAATAATTGAGAATTGTAATTGAGAAATACTTGCTTTTGATGAATCTGTGGTTGACAGTATTTTTTCCTTTCCATTGTATTCGGATAACTACGACAATATCACCTAAACAAGTAAGAATTTACTTGTGATTCCTACAAAAATCAATTGTTAACATAAATGAATCAATTGAAATCTCTTCAACACAACTATAAAAATGTAATTCGAATTACAATTATAATTACGAGAAAATTCAATTAAACTCTATTTTTAATTATCTTGATGACGTCATTCACAAGGATCACGTGATATCACACAAGTCACGTGACAAAAACGCGATCCTTTGAATGTGATTCAATAATAATAAAAACCGAAGCTATAGTCTGTTTCAGCAAAGAAGACCCTCTGGCAAGAAGAGAAAATGACCTGAACTAGATCGGTCAATGTTGCTTTGAAAATCATAAATATAATCTTAAATTGTAGGAAACATCCTAATCTACAGTTTTAGACCAAATCAGTATTTCTCGAACCAATATTGACCGAGCTGAAGTAATTTCCTCATCTTGCCAGAGGGTCTTCTTTGTTTGAACAGACTATAGTTACTTCTCGTTAAAGAGTTCAACATCGTTATTTTCAATTGATTGTTGAATTTTTTCCCGACTTTTTTCAAAAAATCGTTTGATTTCTAGCGACTCATGTTACATGAACGTCCATCATTATTCATTGATTTGCTTTGAACAAGTTGTTCACAAAAAAAATTGAAAAAAGAGAGATACAACATGCAGATAACGACTTTTGTTCTGCGATTCCGTATTCGAGTAAAAATTCCGAGAAAGTATACTCGTTACAGGGTATCAAAATGAGAGTGGAAATTCATTTTGAAAGTTGGAGTAAAAATGCATTCAATCTGTGGAGACTACTGGATTACATACGTCATGATTCCCGGAAATTTTATGATGTTATTGTTGACTTTCTCGTGAAAATAGAGCTTGATTTCTGTTGCTGTTATATCAATATCAGTCTCTTCTTGGAATAAATTCTTCATCTACCACGAATCTGTAGGCTTCTCTACACGGCAGAATTTTGATACGCAGCAGTCCAAGTGTCCAAAATTGATACAGAACTCTGGCAGCTCGTACCTACGGGAGCGGTGAAGTGCTGTGCAGTAAAATATACGGGCACTTCACCTGTTTTGTAAATACAAGTCGCCAATGATACAGGAAGAAAGCTTGTTGATACGAGAAATTTGAAATGGATCTCAATGAACGCTTATTCTACTTCTCAATTATTGAACATTTCAAGAGTATTTCCACTTAGTTCAGGGTTTTTCAAGTTTGATATCAAGGAAAAGAAAAGAATGAGTTTCAGATTGTCAATAGTCACTGGCGGCTCGTACCCACGAAACAGGTGAAGTGGCAGTATCTTTTACTGTACAGCACTTCACCTGTTTTGTGGGCACGAGCCGCCAGTGTCAATAGTTGAGTCATTTTTTGGAATTTTCAAATGAGGTGAATCATTCTCTAATACATCACTATTCTTTAATTGATAAATGAGATGAAAAAATCTAATACCCTTCTCTAAAACTTTAAAAGTATTATTATTATTTACAGACATGTATCGAGACTAACCCCTTAGTCTGTGAATAATAATACTTTTACAGATTTAAAAAAAGGTATTCGATTATTTCATCCTATTTATCAATTATTTCAAATAGCCCTTAGTTTAAAGCTTAATTTTCACTATTCGTTAATATGTCTTTCTTCAAAATACTGTGAAATCGATCAAAAAAGCTTGTAACATGTAAAAAGTGAAGAAAAAATCTCACAGTTCATTCTTTATTAATCTTTATGCTAATACAAAATTTTCCCATGTTATTCACTTCTACTTACAACAGAAAAGTAGAAAAATACATGAGATTGTGAAACGTGTCGAATTATTCCAATAAAATATTCTCTCAAAAGATTTATTGAGAGGCACTCGAAAATCAGATCATGAGATGACTCTCACTCTCATCCCTTCTCTATCACATTCTCTTTTCTCTTATTATTTCTCTCTCTCTTTCTCTCTTATTCTCTTCATTTTTGCGCGCGAGTTGTGATGAATGGATTACTTAGCTCTTGCCTATTTATTCGCAAAATGAGTGGAAAGATGTTCTCTCCTCTTTTTTGTCTTGCTCGTATCTTTTGACTTGAAATGATTTCAGTTTCTTATTTTTGGAACGCGGAGATATTTTTCCAATCAGGACGGTTCAAAGATTGGTAAATAGCGGGAAGGGGATACTTGGATTACTTGGGGTGGGGAAGAAATATTGATAGGAAAAAGTAAGTGGAAGGAAGGGGAATTTGAAGAGAATAACAATGGCGGTAGGAACGAAAATTGGAAACGGAGAGGAATAGAGGAGCATGGAAAGAGAAGGAAATGAGATAGAAGTGGAAGGAGGAGGATGAAAAGAAGTGAGAGAAACAAATAGAGAACGTGTGAAAAGAAAAGTACTGGGAGAAGCAAGGAAAGTGAGAAAATTAGAAAACGATGGTACAGCAGTAAAATGTAGAAGAATGTATTGAATTGAAAATGAACAGGAATAAAGGAGCATGGAGAAAGGAGTAAGTGGAAGTGGAGAAAAAGGAGGAGGAGGAGGAGGAGGAGGAGGAGGCTGAAAAGGAGTGGATGAAACAAGTATAGAACGTGTAAAAAAAGAAGTACTGGGAGAAGCAGGAAAAGTAAGAAAATTAGAAAACGATGGGATAGCAGAGAAATGTAGAATCATAAGGAGGAGAAATTGTAAAGAATGGGATGAAAAATGAGAAAATTACGTAGATAAAATGGGCAAGAAGAAGACTAACTTTTGGTATAGATGGAAGGTCCATAGAACAATATGAAACAACGAAGCAAGAGATGGAAAAGTAAGTACTTTTGCAAATAAGAATAGAGAATTTTGTGTTATGTTTGAGTGGAAAAAGAGAAATCAATGAATATCAATGAGGAGTGGAGGGAACCACTGGCGGCTCGCGCCCACGAAATTGGTGAAGTGCCCGTATCTTTTGCTGTACAACACTTCACCTTTTTCGTGGGCACGAGCCGCCAGTGGAGGAAGCATATAGAAAGAGATTAAACAATTTTTTTTTTCAAAATATAGAGGGAGATTAAAAATAAAGATGAAAATATGGAGATTGAAACATGAAAATTGAGGAAATTTGTTAAACTGAATTATAGAAAGAACAGTGAATGGAAATAGAATTTTATGAATCATAATTATTGCTTCCTTCATTTTACATGAGTGAAGCTAAGAAATTAGTTGAAAATGTAGAAATAAATGGGAAGAAGTGTGGAGAAATAAATAAAAGAGTAATAGAGAGAGGTTTTGGAGGTAGAATTACACTGGCAGCTCGTGCCCACGGAACAGGTGAAGTCCTGTACAGTAAAAGATACGGGCACTTCACCTGATTCGTGGGTACGAGCCGCCAGTGGTAGAATAAGAAGGCGAGAAAAAAATGCAAGCGGGTGTTGGTGGGAGAAAGAGCAACGAAGAAATTAAATTTGGATGCTTTCAATATAAATATCTGAATCGGAAGATTTTTCTTCTTCCCCCTCTCCCTCTTACTCCTTCTCTTCTCTATATTCTTTCTCAATTTGGCAATCTTTGAAAGAAGAAGCAAGGAATTTAGTCGACTGCCTTTTTCGTAGCTTTTCATTTATTTTCGCTTTAAACTTTTTCGGAGGCCTCTGCTCTTCGTAGTAGTATAGTCAGTCCAAGCAGAGAAGACCCTCTGGCAAGATAGGAAAATGACTACAGCTCGGTCAATACTGGCTCAATGATAATACATTTGGTCTAAACTTGTAGGAAACATTCCGATCTAAGTTTTGAGACGAAATTTTATAGTTTTTCAACAAATATTGACCGAGCTGGAGTCGTTTTCCCAGCTTGCCAGGATGTCTTCTGTGCTTGGACAGACTGAAGTAATAATGAAAATTCCGATGCTCTAAAATTCTTTTGTGAAACGAAAGTAGAAGACGGGTCTGGGACTGGCTGGCTTTCGAATTTCATTTCAATTTTCAAACGATGATCGAATCTTCTGTTGTTGAAGAAGAGGAGAAGGAGTAGGAGGAGAAGAAGGAGAAGGAGGAGGAGGAGAAGAAGTGGGGAGAGAAGAAGAAGTAGGAGGAGAAGAAGGAGAAGGAGGAGAAGAAGGAGTGGGTGAGGAAGAAGTAGGAGTAGAAGAAGAAGTAGGAAGAGAAGAAGGAGAAGGAGGAGATGAAAAAGTAGGAGGAGATGAAGAAGAAGGAGGAGAAAAAGAAGTAGGAGGAGAAGAAGAAGTAGGAGGAGAAGAAGGAGAAGGAGGAGAAGAAGAAGTAGGAGGAGAGAAAAAGAGGAAGAAGGAGAAGAAGAAGTAGGAGTAGGAGAAGATGTAGGAGGAGAAAAAGAAGTATGGTGGAGAAGAAGAAGTAGGAGGAGAAGAAGAAGTATGGTGGAGAAGAAGGAGTAGGAAGAGGAGAAGGAGAAGGAGGAAAAGAAGAAGTAGGAGAAGAAGAAGTAGGAGAAGAAGAAGTAGGAAGAGAAGAAGAAGAAGGAGAATAAGAAGAAGAAGACTCATTTGAAGAAGAAACAGTGATAGACGAAGGAATAGGAGAAGGAGAAGAATGAGGAGGTGGAAAAGGAGAAGAATAAGAAGAAGAAAGGGAAGGAGGAGAGAAGAAGAGAAAATGAAGAGAAAAAAAAGTGAAAAACTGGTGGAGGAAGAAGATGGAGAGGAGAGGGAATAGAAGTGAAGGGGGAGAAAGAAAGGATAAAGAATCAGAGTAAGAAGAAGAAAGGAAGAGAGGAATGAGGGTGAGAAGAGAAAGAAGGCGGAGATGATGGAAAATAAGAACAAGAAAGAGGGGAGAATGTTTGAAAAGAGGAAGGAGGATAGGAAGAAAGAGGAGTAACAGGAGGAGGGAGGGGAAGAAAAAGGATTAGAAGAAGGATGAGTTCAAGATCAGAATAAAAAAGAAGGAGAAAAAGGAATAGCAGGATTAGCAGGCGAAAAGCAGAGTAGGAGAGAAAAAGAAACAGTGGAACTGAGAGACTAGGTAGAAAAAGGAAAAGAAGAAGATGAAGAAGAAAAAGGAGAAGACGAAGAAGAAAAACAGAAGAATAAAAATGAGAGAAAATTGAGAAGTATATAAAGAAGAGGAGAAGACGAAGAAGAAAAAAAGAAGAATGAAAATGAGAAAAATTAAGAAGTATATAAAGAAGAGGAGAAGAAGGATGAGTAGGAGGAGAAGAAGAAGAAATAGGAGAAGGAGAAGGAAGAGGAGAAGCAGGAGGAGTTGGTGGAGGAGAAGGAGGAGGAGGAAAAGGAGGAAAAGGAGAGGGATGAGGAGGAAAACAGAAGAAGATAAGTGGAAAAGCGAAAACACAAGTATGACGGAGGAAAAAAAATGAGAAGAATGCAGCAAAAGCTGACGACAACAGTTAATAGGAAACGATTGTTGAGAAAATTTCTCAAGAGTTGGAAGAATTTTTGTCATGAAATGAAAAGTGCCTTGCGCAATTTCAGCGAGATTATATTTTCGATTCTGTCGTTAAATGAAGACTAAATTCATGATGGAGTGAGGAGAGGTACAACTGAAGTATTACTTTGTCTTCTAGCACTGGCGGCTCGTACCCACGAAACAGGTGAAGTGCCCGTATCTTTAACTGTACAGCACTTCACCTGTTTCATGAGCACAAGCCGCCAGTGCCTTCTAGAATAATCATAATCATTCTTCGTTCAGTTTTGTCTTTTCTCTTCTGTCAATAGTGATGTCACCTAAGATCATATTGTCATATTAGTACATATCATAATATATTATACATATATACTTCCATCAAACATATTCAAAATAAACTTATTTGTTCATGTATTCCCCACTGAATAATATCTCGATAGTTTACATTATTATTACATTATAGTTTACAACATTATTGTAAACTATGAGAATACACGTAATGATACAGAAATATGGAGAATAATTAATTACATAAGGTACAGTCTCAAATGACCCAGTACGTGCTTCCCTCTATCGGCAGAATTGGGGCATGGATCGCTGGCCAATCAGGAACAAGTATGGGCGGAGCTTCGGAGGTGTGTCTGCTATGATGCTAGATACCCAGTACCTGCTGCTATCTACCGGCAGAAACTAGTAACATGATTTGAAAATTTATTGAATTCAGCTTATAGTAAAGAATATTTCAATTTCATTTCATTTCCTATGCTGGAACTATTATTGAATTACTGTATGGTTTGCATATTATAAATCACAATGGTTAATTATTGCCTGTGATTCAAGTTTCGTTCAAATTCTTCAATAATGTTGATATCAGTAACGTTCATATTATTCTTTGGAGAAGATGAAAAAGAAAGAGAAGAAAATTGAACAATTTTCCATTATGATAAACTACGACTACAAAATTGTATCATTGCATCATAATATATTCTCATATCCCTGAAATAATTGAGAAATATAGTATCATACAACACAATAAATTGCATCAGCATTGACAACATTACAAGCACCATATCCTTCTCTATTTTTCCAGAATAATAATTGAGAAAGACAGTAGAGTCTAACAACAATGTTCTGGGAATTTCATGATCCAGAGTTGCTTATCTATTGCAATCAGTGTCTGAATTGAACATAGTTGCATCCATGTTCGTTATAAACCAGAAAAAGTTGAAAATTTTCTAATCATGACTTGTTTCCCATTGTCCCGTCGGTGCAAGCAGAGAAGACATTCTGGCAAGATGGAAAAATAACTCCGGCTCTGTCAATATTGGTTCAAAAGTTATAAACTTTGTCTTAAATTCTACATCAAATAATTTAGTACAATTTAAGACCTGATTCATCATTTTTGAACCAATATTGATCGAGCTGGAGTCATTTTCCCATCTTACCTAAATGCCTTCTTCGCTTGGACAGACTATAGCACGACAGCTCCCATTAATCTGTACAGCTGGTGCCAAAAATGAAGGCGGTTTTCGAATGTCTGTTATCAATCATCAACTCTCTCAGGAAAGTTGGTGAGCTGTCTGCAAGATTACATTGGAAGGAGAGAGACCCCAGCTATACTAATTAAAATTTCTAAGACAGCTTCAGACTGTCCTGACAGAGCTGAGCATTGATGACAGTGATTTCCCAATTGTCTTAATTTCTGGTACAAGCTGATTTTCACCAAATGCAATGAGGTTTTTTCTCGCAGTGTGTTTTCAGATATCTGTTTTCATCACTGAGAGATATTTCATGTTTTTTCTCATATTTATGTTCATTACTATGTTACTCCCTTCTACTATTCCATAATTGTTTCATGTTATCTCTGTTCTATTTTATGTAATTAACTTCGGTTATCATTTGTATTCGTTATCATACTCGAAGTATCTTGTTTTATCATGAATCAATTTATTAGTGTGTTTTCAGGGCCTAAGGCTGAGGCCGCACTGCCGGTGGGTAGAGCCTGGAGGGTGGAGGGTAGTTTGTAAATCTATAGAACATACACACCATCCACAGTAATACATCGTATGAATGGTACGACGTCATACTGTTTTTTCGAGGTTATGTTATCCATATTTAAGAATTTCAAGATGGCGGCTGAACACATACCATTCATACGATGTATTACTGTGGATGGTGTGTATGTTCTATAGATTTACCAACTACCCTCCACCCTCCAGGCTCTACCCACCGGCAGTGCGGCCTCAGCCTAAGCGTTCACATCGATGATTGTTTCAATTCATATCAAATCAAATTTTATTGTTCACATCATCTTCAGTAAATACATTACAAATTATAGTACACCGCAACAATAATCAACTCATGAAGTCACAAACATTCTACAAAAATTATATCTAATGACAATATTCATACTAATGAGCTATATATAACTTTTTATCTATAATTTGACTTGAATTAAGAATTAATAACCACATAATTTAAATTATCTATTGATTTTGAGAGGCTACTGTTTTAGATTTAGGTGATTGAAGGAGTACCTCATGTATTATAGAATGATGTAAACCATAGCCTATGTACTGTTCAGAAATGCTTCGTGAAGCCCTTGTCCGTGAACAGGAGTTAAGAGATAACAGGAAAAATGCAAGCACTCACACACACATTCAATCACAATCATTGATGAATTTTATTGATGTATAGAAGCCTATCTATACTACTAGATAGAATACTACCATTGAGTGCTCAATTTGTACTGTGTAACTGACATTATTTTACTTGAATAGTACAGCATACATAAACAGTGCATGGATTTCAATCACCAATAGAACGTACAGTCCTATCCCACTAGAATATTACCTCAATAATTTCAAAATTCTAGCAGTAGATTGCACTCTGTACAGTCTCATGCCACTAAAATATCACCCAAATTTCAACATTCAACCAATGGAATGTACAGCACAGTCTCATGCCACTAAAATATCCATCACATTCAAAATGCTACCGATGAGTGAGTACTCTCTCTTCCACTCCATTTGTTTGAATAACCTCTGACCTACCGAAAATAAAGTGAAAATGATTTTCGGAAAATGAACGCTCAATTCTATAGCTGCCGTTGGAAAGTTGGGCGGTTTCGTCTGTCTCTTGTGCGTGATGTAACCTACCTACTACAAGTGCTGATGTAAAGCATTGATTTTAAAAACATCATCTAGGTACCTATAGCTAGATTACAACATTAATTGACTAGAGTAAAGCCTCTATACTTTGAAAATCATCACAGCTGAATGTCAATCCTGATAACTGTAGTGAAGCATCTATTGCCCATTTTTCAAAACATCACCTAGGCCTAGCTAAATCAGCTGTTGGAGCGCACACGAAACCGTCTAACGTTTAGGAGTCAGATATACCTCCAACAAAAATTATGATTGTAGATTTGTACAGTGCTCTATTCAAGCTAATGTTGACAGTAATCAACAATATCAGCTGTTGGAGTGCACAAGGAGCAGACGAAACCGCCTTACTTTTCAGCGTAAGCTATATAATACGACCAAACAAAATGATGATTTCAGAGTATGCTACACGCAGCACTCTAGTTAAGCTCTATATAGTAGTCTGTGCAAGCAAAGAAGACATTCCGGCAAGATGGGAAAATGACTACAGCTTCGTCAATATTGGTTCGGAAATTGAAAATTTGGTCTCAAATGTAGATCAGAATGTTTTCTAGAATTTGAGATTAAATTATCAATTTTTGATCCAATATTGACGAAGCTGGAGTCATTCTCCCATCTTGCCAGAATGTCTTCTTTGCTTGGACAGACTGTAATAGCAAGTGCTCTACAGTTAATCTCATGACATTTGTGTTAGGAGGTTAGGTGGCCGGGGGGGGGGGGGGTGGTGATGATTTTAGAGGGGGGGGTGATGGTTAGTGAAGCATCAGCATTCATGAACTGATGAATTATTCATCGGAAACAATAAAGCATTCATTACACTGTTGGACTGGACTTTTGGCCGGACATTGACTGCTGTACAGGCAAATAGTCTGCAGACAGTAGACAGACTCGTAACAGACTCTGGACGGATTCTGAGTAGACATCATATGGAATTACGTTATGTGATTGTGAAACAGAAGAAAATTTATAGGGTTTTCTGTTGAGATTGGGATAAAGATGATCGATATCGACGTTTGAAAAATTCAACAAGAGCCTCCAACCTTATTAATTTAAAAAAAGTAGCCGGTTTTTGTAGAGCTCGTTTTGTTTTCAATACATGAAACAATACTTCTCATGAGCCTATGAAAAATCACTTATAATTTTCGAAAACGGATCAAGAGGTAGCTTTTGAGAGAAAAAGTACTCAATAAAAAATTGAATGGTGGTAGAAATCTCTTGTGCTACTACTGTATATAAATCACAAATTTCTTGCCAACTCGATGTAAAATCATTTCAATTTGTTTCATCATCATCAATTTTAAATTCTACCTTCAAAATTTGTAATTTAAGTATTCCTCCAATTCCAGTATATAGTAATTTTAATTAGTTTCATCACTATCAATTTTGAATTTTGAGGGCGAAATTTCACATTTTAGTAGTTCTCAGCACAGAGAAGTCCATAATTGATACGAAATTTGAGAGACATGGAAATCAATTCAACCAGGAGGCTGTTTAGTTGTCTTGAGAAGAAAATAGTCTGATATTCCGTTACTTCCAACGAAACAGGGTTCAAAAACATTAACACAGTACTGTAGTCAGATACTCAGATAATTATTGTAGCTCCGTAGCCAAAAAGTCAGGCGCTTCTGTTCCTTGTCCACTTCAACAGCTGATTTCATCAGTTATAGTTGTAATTTCCTATTATTCTATATGTCTAGATGATGTTTATGAAATTGAAAGAGACGATAGATGTACACAATGTTGGTAGGCAACATCACTCACAAGGCACAGTCAAAACCACCCAACTCCTTCACGTCAGCTGTACCACAGAAACATTTCAAACTAATATTATCATGGACATAGACAGTCCGCAGACTCCCGACAGACACTGTTATCAGCCGCGTAATAACGGCTGTAATCGACAACGAGCGCTTCTCATGTAAATTATTAATTGAACAATAGGCGAGCAATCACAAAACAGCGAAATTTATTACTCTCCGCTTTGAGATTGAATTTTGCATCAATTGTTCTGAAAGAGAGTTATAGTCTGTCCAAACAAAGAAGGCCCTCTGGCAAGATGCGTAAATGACTCCAGCTTGATCAATATTGGTTCAAAAACTATCAATTTGTGTCTCAAATTGTTTATTAGAATGTTTCCCACAATTTGAGATCGAATTAACAATTATTGAACAAATATTGACCAAGCTGGAGTCATTTCCCCATCTTGCCAGAGGGTCTTCTTTGCTTGGACAGACGATAGTAATACCAGAGATAATAATAGAGAGAGAAAGTGTGTATGAGGCGTAAAATTCAGCAACAATCGATCATTGAAATTCTCACAGGTGTGTGACAAGTTATTTCATCCTTTATTCACAAGTTATTTGACAGTAGCCCGATGATTTATTGCTCTGAAATTATTATTCGCTTTGGTGGCATGTAGAGTGAAGTATCTTGCCTCTATTATTACTATATTTGCGAGAAAGCAGTGTGCAGTATTCAATCTCTATTACTATATTTCTGTGGCAAACAGTGTGGAAAATCCTGTCTTTATTACTATATTTGGTGGCATGTAGAGTGAAGTATCCTTTCTCTATCACTATATTTGGTGATATGCAGTATGATGTGTCCTGTCTCTATTTCTATATTTGGTGGTATACAGTATGGGAAATCCTGCCTGTATTACTATATATTAACTTCCTCTGTGTATCAACCGAGTTTTGATAGAGTGTGGAGGTTCCTGGTTATTTATAAAAAGTGCTTGATGAATTTGTGGAGCTTTCTAGATATTGAAAAAAAGCTTGATGAATTTCGTTCATGAATAGATTTTTGATTAACTTTGATAATAATTGTTTTGAAGCGGATAACTAAATCTAGCTCCTCACTGCCATGACGTCATCACACTTTCGAGCTATTAAGATGAATAAGTAAATGACGTGAATTGCTCTAGTCTCTAGTATCTCTATACCAAATATTTGCTCATAATTTTCATAAGTCTCTGTGTTCTAGGACTCGATTATGGGTGATTTCGATCAAAATTTAAGAGTCTTATATGAATCTTTCAGTGCATTTGATAAAGTGTTAATATTTTTCAAAATTACTGTTATACTGGAATATAACTTCATTTTATTATTATATGATTGGGAAACTTCATTATTTCCCATCAATTTCGCCTAGAGTATATCCTACTGTTGAATTGTAATTTATTAAGATTTTGGATATCACAAAAAGTACATCTTGATAAAAGTTTATCAATTTACAAAAAGTGCATTTTGTTTAAAAGAATGGAAACAGTCTAGTTCTCATCTTTCACTGAAAAAGATACTCAGAAAGTTAATCATAATCGTACAAACAAACTTATCCTATTCCAAACTGTAATTCTTTCCCAGTCAACTAAACTCAAGGGCTCAATTGCCATAAAGTGCTCAAGAAAAATGACATGCAACTTGTATGAGGCAAAAGTAGTAGTAGTACTACAAAACAGCAGTCGGTTTAAGCAAAGAAGACATTCTGGCAAGATGGGAAACTTACTCCAGCTTGGTCAATATCAGTTCAAAAATTATGTGTTTGGTCTCAAATTGTAGTTCATAATGTTTCCTACAATTTAAGATCGAATTTATGATATTTAAATCATTATTGAATGAGATGGAGTCGTTTTCCCATCTTGCCAGAATGTCTTCTTTGCTTGGGTAGACTATTCCAGAAGGAGGAAAACCTTGGAAAAAAACAGAAAACTTCGGACCAAAAACCAGCATACACAGGAGAGAGTGTAATGAGGTTATGAATATGTGAACACCGGTTTCCCCTTTTTAATACTTTCTTTGAGGTCTCTCTGTCTCTTTCTTTTTCTCTCACTCCTCTTCACTCCCTCTTCCATCATCTTCCTTTTTCCAACCACTAATTCACTATGATATTCTCTTTCTCCTCTATCTCTAAGTCTTTCTCTCACCTTTTTTCCCGATCACTTTCTCTCTCTCTCTCTATTTCCCTCATCCAATCATTTCTCTACCACTGGCGGTACCCACGTAACAAGTGAAGTGCCCGTATCTTTTACTAGACAGCACTTCACCTGTTCCTTAGGTACGAGCCGCAAGTGTTCTCTACTCGTTTTCTCCATTTTTTTCATCTCTACCATTTATCCTAAACCTAAAGCTTGAAAAACAAGTTCAAGGTCTCCCCCAGCAGCTTTCGGTACAGCCTGGTCGAGCAGAGAAGACGTTCTGGCAAGATGGGAAAATTACTCCAGCTCGGTTAATATTTGTTTAAAAACTATAAATTCAACCTCAAATTGTAGAAGACATTCTAATCTACAATTTGAAACCGAGTTTACAACTTTCGAACAAATATTGACCAAGCTGTAGTCATTTTCCCATCTCGCCAGAATGTCATCTTCATTGTTGAACCAGACATTTGTATGATTTGTCCAAGAAAAGAAGACCCCTTGGCAGGATGTGAAAATTGCTCCAGATCGGGTAATATTTGCTCAAAAATCATAAATTTGATCTTGAAATGTAGAAAATATTTAGTTCTACAATTTGAGACAAAATTCATATTTTTCCAACAAATATTAACCGAGCTGTAGTCATTTTCCCATCTTGCCAGAATGCCATCTTCTTTGTTGGAGCAGACATTTGTAGTTGGGGCTTAATCCCTGAGGAGTGGATTGCAGAAAACTTGGCCCTGAATCCCTGAAGGCACACAAAGTCAGGGATAAAAAAAGGAAAAGATATTCGACATAGGGACAATTGAGTTGGCTAGGACCGCCCCTGGAATACGCAGCGGTTTTATTGCGTTATTATAGTCTGTCCAAGCAAAGAAGACCCTCTGGCAAGATGGGAAAATGACTACAGATCGCTCAATATTGGTTCAAAAAATATTGTTTTTGTCTCAAATTGTAGATCAGAATGTCTTCTATATTTCAAGGTCAAATTTATGTTTTTTCAATCAATTTTGGCCGAGCTGGAGTCATTCTCTCATCTTGCCAGAGGGCCTTCTCTGCTTCGACAGACTGTACAGAATAGGCGGCGCTTTATTACGTTGCTTCTGTTTGATTCCTCCATGGAATTTCAAGGCTAGTATTAATAGTCAGCTCCCAAAAATTATGCGGTAGGTTCTGTCTGTCTCTTGTACGTGATGTAACTCACTAACAGCTGATGTAAAGCATCTATTGTCTCTTTGTATCCAAGAAACATCATGTAGGCATAGCTGAATGACAACCCTAATTGACAACATCAGCTGTTGGAGCGCACAAGGAGCAGACGAAACCAAAAAGCGAGGCAGTTTGTCTGTCAATTAATTGTATAGTCTGTCCAAGCAAAGAAGACCCTCTGGCAAAATGGGAAAATGACTTCAGCTCGGTCAATATTGCTTAAAAAATTGTCAATTTGATCTGAAATTGTAGGAAACAATATGATCTACTATTAAGACCACATTTATAATTGTTGAACAAGTATTATTGATCGAGCTGGAGTCATTTTCCCATCTTGCCAGAGGGTCTTCCTTGCTCGGACAGACTCTACGTGATGCAACTTACTAACAGCTGATGTGAAGCATCTATTGTGCAGCTCTTTTGATTTCAAAAACATCATCCAGGCATAGAGAAGTTATAACTTAAACAACAACTCCAATTGACAACATCAGCTGTTGGAACGCACAAGGAGCCTGTTCATCTGCTCATGTTCATGTTCAATTGCTCATGTTGTCAATTGAAGTTGTCATTTAGCTATTCCTAAATGATGTTTTTGAAATCAAACGTAACAACATATGCTTGACATTGCCAGTGAGTATTTATATCACGTACAAGGGGCAGACGAAACCGCCTCACTTTCAGCATCAGCTATATTAAAATATTGAAGTATGTGGTGACCAATACTTAATAAAAGTTCATCTGCTCCTCATGTGCTCCAACAGCTAATCTTGTCAATCAGGGTTGTCATACAGCTATGTTTATGAAATCAAAAGAGACAATAGATGCTTTACATCAGCTGTTAGTAGGTTACATCACGTACAAGAGACAGACGAGACTGCCTAACTTTATGTAATCAGCTGAACATCGGTTCAAAACCTATTCCAAGTTGTATCATATTATCACGTTTTGGAGTAAAATAGATTTGAAATTGCGATGAGAGAGAACTGTCAGCATAATATTAATAATATTATAAACATATATAGCAGTGTAAAGTAATGTTGAAGTATATATAACTGTATAGCAGACGCCAGAGACATTGGCAGGTGGGAAATGTCTCTTAATGACTTCAGCTCTGTCAGGACAGTCAGCTAGCGGACTACAAGAGCACACAAAGTCGAGAACGATCTCAACTACTTCTTTCGAACACTCTTGGACCGCTCTTAGACTGTCCTGAGAGAGCTGAGCCATCATAACAGACATTTGCCAACCGCCAGTTTTATCGGAGTCTGTTGTAGAGGTGACAGCTGTAGCTGCGAATATTTCGTGCGAAATAAATGAGAAAAGTTTAAAGGGATGATTGAGTGAGAGAAGGGTGGAGGAGGAGAAGGAGAGAGATAATGAGAATCAGAGAGTGGAAGAGGAAGTGTGGGAAGAAGAGGAATGGAGTGGTAGGAATTTTAAGGAGATGGGGAGGAAGAGAAGGAATTAGAATGAGGTTGAAAACGAGAGAGGAAGGAAGAGGGAATGATGAAGAAGGGAGGGGAAAGGAAGTGAGAATGAACTATTTGGTAGAGAAAGAAAAATGAATAGAATTAGTTTGAATATGGAGGAGAAAGAGAGAGAAGTTTGAAAAGAAGAAGAATTGCGAGAAGGAGAGGAGGAGAGGAGGAAGAGAAGGGGATGAGTAAGAGAATAGGAGGAGGGAGAGAAGAGGGAATGATAAAGAAGGAAAGAGATGTGAAAGTGATGAATTACATTTGGAGAACTCATCTGTTTTCAAACGTGATGGTCAAACAGCAACTTTTGCTTTTATAGTCTGTCCAAGCAAAGAAGACCCTCTGGCAAGATGAGAAAATTACTCCAGCTAGGTCAATATTCGTTGAGAATTATAAATGTGGTTTCAATTTACAGTAGATCAATTCGTTTCCTACAAATTGAGATCAAATTGATAATTTTTGAATCAATATTGAACGAGCCTGAGTCATTTTGTCAAAGGGTCTTCTTTGCTTGGACAGAATATATGTTATGGCAGGCAGAGTTTAATGGGATATGTGGTGTGCGGCAGATTGCAATGAAATGTATTTGGAATGAACGCTTGCTGAGAGATGATTGCTTTTTGGAAAATAATGTGAATTTTTACAGTTTTGGGGGAATGTTGTGGTTGCTGGGTGAATTACTGACAGTTGACTGTTTTAGAAACTGCAGATGAAAGTTTGATGGTAAGAATTTTTCTTTATATCAGCATTGGTGGCTCGTGCCCACGAAACAGGTGAAGTGCTGTACAGTACAGTAAAAGATTCGGGCACTTCACCTGTTTCGTGGGTACGAGCCGCTAGTGTATATCAGGCTACTTACTATAGTATACTGAACATAAGATGAATGTAATATTATTTTTAATGATGAGTCATATTGCGAGTCATATTGTAGGTTTGAAAGATTAAACTCAATACAACAAAAATTATTCCAAATAGCTTGTGTATTTATAATTCACAATATTGTAGATAATTGAAATAATTATGATAATCTAATTATCGTTGAAAATATTTCTTGCTCCTTGTAGGCTTTGTGCCTCTAATTCAGTGTTGATGTTTTATGATAATTCATTCCAAATGTATTTGAGTTAGTAGAAATACACCAATTGAGAATTGTAGAACAGGCAATTTTATTCATATATCTAAGCACATGAATAAAGGGTCTAAATTATTTCGTTCCTTAGGGTGAAGTCCACATGAGCCCTTAGGCTTTTGCATGGGAAATGAAATGAATGATGATGATGATGATGATGATGAATAGAGATTACGACTTCTTGTCAGGTGATCGAGACCGACGGCTTATCGTATCCTCCGAAAGACACTAAATAGTTGGGTTATGTACAAATTTTCGATTCTATATTCGAAGCGTTCTATCTTACCTTGGAATCCACCAGCTAGAGCTAGCAGCTAACTCGTTCAGTCATTGGTAGCGTGGCTTTGGACAATGGCAGGCCTTGTAACGAGCGGTGATAGGCTCCTCCCACTGGCTCCTCCTACTGGCCGATTGCGTTTGCCAATGGAAGCTCGGCTGTACAAGCTCAATTATATTATAGATTTCCTATTGAAACAATCGGAACCAATCTATTATTGTTCTATGAATGTGATCTATTATTATTGATATCCATCTGAATATTATCAATCAAGGGTCAAGTCGAAGAGGGGGCTTATACATGTCTCAACTTCGCCCACAAACTCTTGTAAAATTTTTACAAAGTGTAAAATGAAGTCATTCATCTATGTATATATCAAGAGCAACAACAACTTGTATTTTAAAAGAAAATCACAACATAACACAACAAATCAGAAATGATTGTTGTATTCACAACTTCTATTCCATGTATTAACATTATTATAAATGGATGAAATAACATTCAATTGTAGGAATCCATTGATAAAAAACATAAAGTTTTCAATTTTGTTTACTTTGTGTGATTTCAGGTTATGGCCGTCCTATGCCAGCGCCCATAATAATTTGGGCACCCTGATGAGTGAAGGTAACGACGCCGAGTCACATTTCTTGGCAGCTATTAGACATTCGCCCGGACATGTCAACGCTCACTACAACCTGGGACAAGTTTACAGGTAATCAATTATCAATAATTAATCTATCAACTGGTACTCCATGTGATTCCAAGTAATATTTCCTCTATCTTAGGGACTTCATCACTGTTTTATCATCACTTGAAAGAACAACTTCAGGTAATCATGTCTCAAATTTGTATTTTTTTTCTCGAGGATGATTTTTCAATCAGTTCTCCTTGGTGTATCAATTCATTCTATTCCGTTCATCGACAGTCTAAAATTTTTCAGAATTTTTCTAGAAATTTTCAAATGCTCACTACAACACAGGACAAATATTTTATTCACAATCAGTCAACAGTGTTTTTAAATCATGAATTCTGTTTTCAAATGAAAGAACCATAACAAAAGAACTTTTTTAAACATCTATAAAAGTAATAGGTACTCATGAGTTACTCAATACTCATATCTCCGTTTGTGGAAAATGAGGTTATCGGGCAATGTAGAACAATCCTTGGGTCTCACCACTATTAAAAGCTTTAAATTCTGAATAAATAAATGAGTAAATAAATAAATAACTTGAGACAAGTTTACAGTTAGTTATCACTGAATCCACTGATAATCTCTTGTAATTCCAAGTAATTATGTCTTGATCATGATTAGTATAATTTTCTTATTACATATATAAGTTTCCTATTTGTACTCTTTGGTGTATTGATTCCAATCGGTTTGGACCGGTATTGACTGTCACAGTCCAATCTTAGTATATTATAATCTTAGTTTCCTACTAAACAAGGTTATGTCGGGGAGGTGGAACACCTTTCGGTCTCTCCACCAAATAAAGCCATAAGCTAATAATAATATAATCTTAATATAGACTGACAGTAGATATTGACCCACGTTTTGCAAAAATTTTGGTTCGCTACTCTAATATTGGTACTGTTTAAAGGTCATTTTACATTAGAAAGAAATAGGATTTTACCATTTGGAAGAATATGTTTAGTCCTTTTCCAGGAAGAGAGATAATTTCCATTTAGAGGAACCATTTCGGGGTTGTTTTCGTATAAAATGAAAAATGTGAGGGAGAGTTGTTGGTTGTTGGGAAATGGGGAAAATTTTGGAAAATTAATGAAAAATGACACAGGAATGATGATGTTGGCAGCCTATCCTGTTATGCTTTCCGTGAAATGACGGTGCATAAATTGCAGGCTGTGACATCGCGGAATAATTTGGAAATGTTTGTTGTTTCGTGGAAAATATGGGAGGAGAGTGATGTAGCCAGAAATGAATTATTCGTGTTATTGTCGCAAAAAATGGAATGAATCTCTGCAAAAGTATTCTTCATTACGACGGGTTTACGATTGTTTCATTCACTAATTCATCTGAATATCACATTGTATGCTATCGAGTAACATTGTTATCCTATTATTCATAACAAATTTAATTATTACTCCATTTTGAGGAGGTTTATTCATTTCTAATGACAAACAGTATTAATAGAATACTCCCTTGTTATTTTGTTATGACTTACGCCAAAAAGTTAGGCGGTTCCGTCTGTTCCTTGAGCGCTCCAACAGCTGATAAGTGTCAATAAGAGTTGTCATTTAGCTATGCCTAGATGATGGTTTTATAATCAAACAAGACAATAGATGCTTTACATCACTTGTTAGTGAGTTACTTCACTTACGAGAGACATACGAAACCGCCAACTTCTTGGCTTAAGCCAAGTTTTCCTGGATTGAATTTTACTTTCGAGCTCTGTTAACATGAATAATACCTACTGTACTCCTATTCTCGCATCCATACTATGATTTTTCCTGCAACTGGCTGAGTAACCTAGTTACAAACACGGTAAAATAATAATACCGTGAGACTCTAGAGTTTTCAGGTAGCACCTGATCACTTTCAGGTCCTCTGGCATGACCTGACGACTGCTTTTCAGGCAGCCGGAACCGACGGCTTAAAGTGTCCATAGAGAGAAAAATATATTTTCCGGGCCGGGACTCGAACCCGGGCCTTTGGATTGTAAAGCCAGTGTCTAATCCATTCGACTACGGCCACTCTAGGTTATACTATAACGGTTACCAGGATATATTCAGTATTCTACTAGTATTTCAGTATCCGTGATTTCTACAACAGTAGGCCTACTAGTTTGTTCCATTATTTCTTCCATTGTCTTCTTACAATTTGCGGAATTTCAATTGTTATCGTCATGCAAATATCGTTATGAATTTGGATTATGATGGAAACAGATTCAATATGAATACTATTCAATATGAATCCTCTGTTCTTACGAATTCATCATGTCGAAATAATTACATGTTTTGTCATCAGAAAAAACAAAGAGATTGAAACGTCTATTGGAAATGTACAGTTAGAGTGGATTGGTAGCAAAAGTTCATGGTAATGCAAATAGAACAGCAAAGAATGTTACTGCATTCTCTGACTGTATGTTGTTAAATTTTTAAACAATTATGCTGAGCAGCATGCCATCTATCTGCCTGGGAGAAGTAGTACCTTGTATAATACAAGTCTTAAACGGTTACCTTCCAGTGACACCAAGAAGAAGATTTATAGTGTCTACAAACAATCATTCAAAGAGGACATGGTAGAGAAAAATTCTCATGACAGTCTACTTGAAGAGGAAAAATGAAAGTCCAATGACATTTTGTGCTCTTCTGTCACCATTGGTGACATGATTGATGCAAAGGCCTATTGGAACTTTAATGCGGGCCATCTTCTATGGTAACCACTAAAAGCACAATGGTCCATAAAAAAATGAATTGTGATGAAGTTGGAAGTTTATTTGTTTCGTTTAAAAGAGAATTTCCTCCTCTTTATTTTTATGTATGAATCATTCCTTGAATAATACCGAATATTGAGGAAAAAGACTTCAAATGCGTTTTTCGCAAAACTCACAATTTCATTTTTTTATATTTGAATAGGCATAACTCAGTCATTTTTCAAGATATAAATCTTAATTTCTTCTAATGTTCATTATGGTCTCCTCTATTGAGGAAAAATGAGATCTCAAATTTGATTTTCTGAGACAACTGGTCCCCTTTTGCTTTCCACATCACATATTGTTATCATTCTCCTATCATACGGCTACCTCCAATTCCTGTTATAATATCGCAATACTACAAATAATAACCCTATAGAAATCATTTGGACCAAATCATTTCGGTATCACCCTCAGAGAAATCGAGTACTTTGCCTCCCTCCATCTCCATACAGTCAATCGTCTCCTTATTCATCATATTCTAATACAAATAATCATCAATTTAAACATTCTTTTTTATATTTTTCCAGGAGAATGAACCGCAGCGAAGAAGCCGTCTTCATGTTGGAGCGTTGCTTGCGTCTGAACGCCGGCTACACGCCCGCCTACCTCCTATTGGCCAAGCTGCACAGCGGGCCTCTGGTTGGTCGGCTGCTGCGTCACGTGATCCGGCTGCAGCCAACCAGCGCCGACTATTTGGCTGAGTACGCCGGGTGGTTGCTCGATAATTGTGAGTGAATTAGAATAATTTGATATAGTTGCACTGGCGGCTCGTACCCACGAAACAGGTGAAGTGCCCGTATCTTTTACTGTACAGGACTTCACCTGTTTCGTGGGCACGACCCGCCAGTGTATAGTTGACAGCTTGAAAATATTGTATGATTCACGTTTGAGAATAGTTCTGGAGAGTTGAAACATGTCATGTTGAAGTAAAAATCATTTCAAGGGTAATGAAATTTATATTTCATGAATTAAAATATTTTGTGAGTAGATATAACAAAAACTAAATTTTTTATGTGTGACTGCTTGATAATTGTCAATTGCTATTATTAAATTTGAATGATTCAAGTGAGTACTCAGCTCAATAATAATATTGTAAGTAAATCTTATTAATTGGGGCAAGAAGGAAATGATGAAAGTAGAGGGCATTCATGGTAATATTAGTGACACAGACACAGGTTTGGAAACATAATTATAATATTAGTATGGACTGGTCAAGCAGGTTACCTACTAGAGTCTGCTCAAGCAAAGAATACATTCTTGCAAAGATGAGAAAGTGACTTTAGCTCGATCAATATTGGTTGAAAATGTATGAATTTGGTCAGAAATTGTGGAAAATACTCTGCTCTACAATTTTTGAAACAAAATTTGACCAAACTGGGGTCGTTCTTTCTTGCCAGAATGTCTTTTTCGCTTGGACAGACTACAAGACACAGTGTTCTCACTGGCGGCTTGTACCCACGAAACAGGTGAAGTGCCCGTATCTTTTACTGTACAGCACTTCACCTATTTCGTGGGCACGAGCCACCATTGGTGTTCACGGAATCTTTTGTCAAGATATAGCTAACATCATAATTTAGTCGAAGCTTCTTGTGCGTTCCAACAGCTTATAATGTTGATTAGTGTTGTCATTTAGCTATGCATAGAAGACTTTTGGAAATCAATAGAGACAGAAGATGCTTTACAGCACTAACCGCTCAACCTTTTGCCCTCAGCTATACACTTCATTCAGTCTACTTTATCCCACTGGCGGCTCTTGCCCACGAAACAGGTGAAGTGCTGTACAGTTAAAGATACGGGCACTTCATTTCGTCCGTGGGCACGAGCTTTATTTGATTCGTGCTTTATGTCTTTGTTTATTTCTAGTGCTTTAATTCAATTCCCCTGTCTCTCATTGAAAGTAATCATCCATCACCTAGCTCAATAGTTACTAAAATAAATTCCATTGAATAGCGCAGACTCGTCCTAGCACTCAACATTCACCTTCTATGACAAATTCCATTGTGAGAACCCTTCCATCATTTTTCCAAGATTTGTGAATGGCGAAATACAAACTAATGACACCTCAAGTGGCTTATGACAGTTCAAAAACGCTTTCCATTAGTGGATAATGTGCAAAAATGCTTCTCATCATAAGTCAAATCTTAAAGTCATCTTCAAGTAAGAATCTATGAAAAGTGACTGTCATTAGTTATGAAAAGTGAATGGAAATGGATTTCCTATTCACTGCTCACTGGTTGAGTAATCGTCTTATGTCATGAATGCTTTTGAAATGGAAGATTCTACTAGTTTTTGTCGGAGAGTATATTGAAATATTTTGGGAATAGCAAAGACTTGTTCTTATATAATTTGAACTTTATTCCATTATTCAACATAACCTACTTCTTCACTGGGTATAGTCTTGTTCAACAGAAACTTACTAGTATAGTCTGTCCAAGCAGAAAAGAGCCTCTGGAAAGATGGGAAACTTACTCCAGCTCGGTCAATATTGGTTCAAGAATAGTTGAATTGGTCTCAATTTTGAAGAAATACTCTGATCTATTATTTGAGGACATATCAATATTTTTTTTAACCAATATTGACCTAGCTGGAGTAATTTTTTCATCTTGCCAGAGGGTCTTCTTTGCTTGGACAGACAATAGCTTATAACTGGGAAAGTATAAATTGCTTTAAAAAGAAAGAAAAGGAAAAAATATGACTACGAAGAAGAAGAAGAAGAAGAAGAAAAAGAAGAAGAAAAAGAAGAAGAAGAAGAAGAAGAAGAAGAAGAAGAAGATGTAGAACAAGAAGAAAAAGAAGAAGAAAAAGAAAAAGAAGAAGAAGAAGTGGATAATGTGAAGGGGTAGAAATGTGAATACGGCTTCTTAGCGTGTGCTTAGAATATTTTCAAAGTATTTGAGGGAGCCAGTATAACCTAACCTTAGCTAACCAGTAAGCTCCATATGCCACTATTCAAACCTGAATCCTTTTCAAGCACGCGCTTAGCTCAGGACTTAGCCAGCCAGGGACTTCACTCACTCAGCGAGGGGCTTTTTCAAGTATATCGTGGTTGGAAAGAAGAAAGGTTCGAAGGGTGGGATGAGAGAAAGAAGAAGAAGAAGGAGGAGGAGGAGGAGGAAGAGGAGGAGGAGGAGGAAGAAGGAGGAAGAAGAGGAAAAAGGAAAAGAAAAGAAGAAGAAGAAGAAGAAGAAGAAAAAAAAGAAGAAAAAAGGAGAAGGAGGAGGAGAAGAAGAAGAAAAAGAAGAAAAAAAAAGAAGAAAAAAAGGAGAAAAAGAAGAAGAAAAAAGAAGAAGAAGAAGAAGAAGACGAAGAAAAGATAAAGAAGAAGAAAGAGGAAAGGAAGGAGATCAAGTGAAAAATGATGCGAAATAATGATGAAGGAGATGAGAAAATGAAGTGTAGTGTGAGGGAGAAGTAGAAGCCGATGGATGAGAAGGAAGAGTGGGGGAAAAGAAGAATAAGAGGAAATTATCAGCATAGGATAGTGGAAAAAAGGAGGAGAAGGAGAAAAAAATTGAGAAACGGAGAGAAAGGAGAAAGGATGGAAGTGCAGAAGAAGATATGAGAGCAAGATGGAGAAGAAAAAGATGAAGAAGAAGAAGAGTTTCTAGAGTTCTCTATGAAACGTTGAGAAGGCATATTGTGGGACGGAAAATTATGAAAGCAAGACGATATCTTTATCACAAATGACAATAAATGAGTAAGTAAGAAGTAGAATGATTATATTATATAAAGATAAAAAGGGTTATGAGAATTTAGTCATGAGAAGTATGACATTCTGAGAGGTAGAAATATAGAATCAAGAAGATGTAATAAAAGGAGACGAAGATTAAAATCGTAGAAGAATGAGAACTGGAGGAGGAGGAGGAGGAGGAGGAGGAGGAGGAGGAGAAGAAGTAGATTAAGAAGAAGGAAAAAATGGTTGGAATAACAGGAAATAATTCAAAGTTCAATTTCCGGAAAGAGCCCTCGCGTATATGTAAAGAATGAGTGCAACATATTTTTTCGCACGATATAGTCTGTCCAAGCAAAGAAGACACTCTAGCAAGATGGGAAAATGACTCCAGCTCGGTCGATATTGTTTCAAAAATTAAAAATCCAGTGATAAATTGTAAATAACATTCTCATCTACAATTTAAGACCAAATTAAAAATTTTTGAAACAATATTGATCAACCTGGACTAATTTTCTCATCTTGCCAGAATGTCTTCTTTGCTTGGACAGACTATTCCTAGGAAGCAAAAAGTGAAATGGATAGCCTATGGTGATGAACAGAGATGGAGAAAGACTTGTGGTTTCACAAAATATTATGCTTTCACCTACATTCATTTATTTCTTCCTAACAATTCGACCTGAGGAATAAGGGTGCGAGGGAGGATTCTCCTTTCAACACAAATTCTTCTTTCAAACTTCCATTTGCGAATGAATACACGCGTCGTATTCATTTCACATGGATGTAGTTCATAATATTTATATGAATATGGATATTTTTATAGATTTAGAGTATGTTTCCATAACAGTCTATATGTGTAGCCTATATGTGGAACTCGAATGAGATCTTTTCAAACATAAAAGACCAAGTAGAATGTATCAGATGCTCTATACAGGGTGTTTCAGGAGGAATGTGGAATACTTCTCAGGCTGATTCCTTACATCAAGTAGACAAAAAGGTTCCATGGGACAAACCCCTAAAAACGCTTTGTTACCGAGATAACAATGTCGGAAAATTGGGATTTTTAAAAATATATAAATTTTTATATTTTTTTAGAAGCTTTACTCAGGTTCTAAAATTCTCAAATCCTATATAAAATCAGCTGAGAAAGTCAATGAAACCACTGAGATAGACAAACCACAGATAAAGTGGAAAATTGTGCTTAGTAACGATTTTGCGATTTTTGATCGATATTTCTGAGATTTACACATTCGCCGCCATTCAACGTTTTCTTTAGAATCCGACTCTCTTCAACTTTCATTATTAAAAAATACGAATTTATTATCCCTTATCTAGTTAGAACCCTTATTGTTGAAAAATTGCGTTTTTTAGCATATTTTTCCAATTATCTCGATAACCGTTGAAGTTGCAAACTTCAAACTGGTCTCATTGAATTCCTCAGCTAATTTTACATAGGAATTGATGATTATATAACCTATGTAAAGCACTATTCTGTACAGGAACGCTAGAGAGTTTCGTCTGTCTCTTGTACGTTATAGAACCTACTAACAGCTGATCTACAAAAATCTATTATCTCTTATGTTTAAATGAAAAAAAACTAAATTACAACTTCCATAGACAACATCAGCTGTTAGAGTTCACAAGGAGCAGAAGAAACCATTCTTTTTGGAGAAAGAGAGAAAAAAATGATATATTGAATATTACAAATTGAGAAGAAACTAATGAGTCATGGCAAGCTTTCTTCAAGTTTCTACTGCTTTTCTTATCTTTCTTTCTATTTCATTTTCTCTATCATACCTTTATCCCCGACCTTCTTCATCTCAATTTATTATCTTCTCCTTCCTATCTTGTTGCTGCTTCTTCCTCTTCCTCTCCTTCACTGTCGGCTTGTACCCACGAAAAAAGTGAAGTGCTGTACAGTAAAAGATACGGGCACTCCACCTGTTTCGTGGGCACGAGCCGCCACTGCTTTCCTCACCTTTCAATCTTCATTGAATTTCGAATTTTGTTCTCCTTCTATCCTACTCCGTTTCTTTTGAATTTTGTTTCTACTCAACCTCCTCCCTACGTCAATTTATCCTTTAATCTCAGTTACTTTTTTCTACTTCTCTCATTTCTTAAATTTTTCTCCCTTATAATCTGTTCTTTCTCCGTCTCCGTTCTCTCTACTATTCTTATATTCTCTCTCCTACTAATTTCTCTTCCTACTTCTCTCTATGATTGTAAGTCATCGGCTTCTATATTAGGTCCTATATTCAGCCATAGAATAATAGAACTCTATACCCTATTCACGATCACTTGAGACGAAATAGAGAAACTTTTTGCATGATCAGGAAGCTATTTTTGTTTGAGCTTGAGGAAAAGCCAAGAACTGTGATTGACTACAGCTGTTCGACTGCGGCCGACCGTCGTATGAAGTAATACCTCACTTTACCCGCACACACGCACAAAGAATTTGTTCATTTCGTCTCAAGTGATCGTGAATAGGGTAGTGGATTCACTTTGATTCTCTCTAATAGAGCTCTAATTCTAGGATTCTCTTCATTCAGCTTAGGATTCAGCCTACATTATCCCAAGTTAGGTTTAACTTCATTTTTTCAAACATATTTTCTGTCCCTCTCCACCCCGCTCTTCATCAGTCATGCCTCTCACACACTATCTCTCTCTACATCCATATCTTCTATCGACTCTCTCTCTTTCTCCCTCCATTCCTCCCTCGATATTTCTTCTTTCCACCGTACCTAACTCTCCATTTCCCCATCCATTTGCTAGCTTCTAAGATAATGTATTGTCTACTCTTTCTGCACTCACCCTCACATTTTAATATTCGCTTTTTTATTACTAATTTATGACCAACACTACGCTGGCCTTTCTATACTATAACAGCAAGGTGCGAAAAAGTTGAAAATATTTTATAACATCCTGAGAAGAAACCTGCTTCTTGTTCCTTTTTTCTCATTTCTCTTCTCCCTCTGTTGCCTCTTATTCTACTTTTTTTCTTCTTCTTCTTCACCTCCTCCTTCTCATTTTCATCCTTCTTCTCCTTCTACCTCCTCCATTTCTTTCTCCTTCTTCTTCTTCTTTGCTGGCCTTTCCAATAGCAGAATGCAAGAAGTTGGAAATATTTGTATTTTATAACATATTTCTCCTCCTGTGTCTTGATCCTCTTCATCTACTTCTTCTTTTTCTACTACTCATTCTACTTCTTTCTCTTCTTCTTCACCTCCTCCTTCTCATTTTCATCTTTTTTCTCCTTCTACCTTCTCCTTTTCCTTCTCCTTCTTCTTCTTTGCTGGCCTTTCCAATAGCAGATACAAAAAGTTGGAAATATTTGTATTTTATAACATACTTTTTCTCCTGTGTCTTTATCCTCTTTTTCTTCTTCTTCTTCTTCTTCTTCTTCTTTTTCACTCAAATATTCCTCTTCCTTTGCTAAATGATTATTCTCCTTTTCTTTCAAATCTTCTTATTCCAACTATCCTACCTCTCCATCTTCTCCTTTTTTTTCTCATACATCTTCTTCATTCCCTCCCACATATTCTCCTTCTCCTCTAGCTCCGTCATCTCCTTCTCCTTCACTTCCTTCTATTTTTTCACATCTTTTTTTCTTCCTCCACATCCTTCTCTTTCTCTGCTTTATCCTCTTTTTCCTCTCTTAAATCTTCTTCTCTTGATATGCATATCCTACTCTATCTCTCTCTTCTATCTACTTCTTATCCTACATATTATTCTCTCTTTTCCGTCTTCTTCTTCTCCTACATCTTCTTGTCCTTCTCCACTTCTTCCTTTTCCTGCTCTTCTACTACATCTGGTTCTTGTTCTCCTTTCCCCTCTTCTTTTTTTATCCTTCTCTCTTTCTGCATCACCCTCCTTTATTCATAGCAGAAAGCTTGAATGGTAGTTTATTCGGTGGGATCATAAACTATGATAAGAGAAAATGTAAGACCATGTTTTTAAGGTGAAAATGTAGAGTGAAAATTTCCACTGTGCGGTCAATCGTATCTTCATAACACGGTGTCTTATCAATTGAATTTATTGTAATTGAATTTTCAGGATGAAAAACAAGACCAAATTTGCTTTGGTTTCTTCTATCATGCTTGTTTCACCTTTTTGATTCAATTTGGTACGGATTTGAAATGGAATATTTAGAATATAAGTTCTCAATACAAAGTTTATATCCTGAGGTCAAGAATGCATTTATAGTTTTACATCGGAACACTGGCGGCTCGTGCCCACGAAATAGGTGAAGTGCTATACAGTAAAAGATACGGGAACTTCACCTGTTTTGTGGTTACTAGCCGCCGGTGCATCGGAAATTAGTTTTATGAATATCTTGCAAGCAACATGTTATATTCACTGACGTATATTACCCACGAATTAGGTGAAGTGCCCGTAGAGCATTGACCTGCTTCGTGGGCACGAGCCACCAGTAGTATTATGTTTATCAAGTACAGTAAACAGTGTATTAAGTTTCTTTTCGAGGAACCAAATTAACAAAACACAATGAATTTATTGAAGTCTTGATCTTTGTAACTTTATAATTATTATTATTACTATCAACATTTTTGTGATGCTTCAATTATGAACTACGGATATGGATGAAGGGTACAGCTGACGCCAAAACGTTAGGCAGTTTCATCTGCTCCTTGTGCACTCCAACAGCTGATGTCGTCGATAAGAGTTGTCAACATCTATTAAAAGCTATCCCTAGGTGATGTTTTTTTTCTAATCAAAAGAGTCAATCAATAGATGCTATCATAGCTTCCTTTGATAGAAGCTATTAAAAGAAGCTATGATGCTATTTATCAGCTATTAGTAGTTTATATCACTTGCAAGAGACAGACGAAACCACCGAAATCTTTTGCATCAGTTGGGCTTTTCAACCCACTACCGAGTTGAGCTGCCATTGAGCATGAATTCCAATTGGTGGAAACACAGTTCCCTCCCATTTTCTGACGTCACCAGCCAATAGGAAGGCGTTGTGTGAGCTAGTGGGGAATGAACAAGCACAACAAAATGGTTGATCGTATTGTATTGCATGCAGCAAGCTGTTTAAGTTGACTGAGCTGGTTTTCTTCTTCTGGCAGCTAAACCAGAAATTTCAAAATTTTCAAGGCGCGTTTGACTAGCAGAAATCAATTTGAATTTCATTTCCGCCTAAACTCCGGCCATTTCCTAGCAGAAATCAATTTTTTCCGGCCAAACTCAATGTATTCTCACCATAAAACATAGATTAAAACCATAAAACATAAAACCAAAACCATAAAACATAGAGTCAAACCATTATTATTTTTATATTATTTTCGAACTGCCTTCCCTCGTAATTTTTTGATACGGATATAATTTTGTTTTCATTTGGAAATTAGTATTCAGCCAAACTCAATGTATCTTCCACCTTGGAATCAAACTACATGCGTAATCTGATTTCAATTCTCTGTTATCACTGGTGGCTCGTGCCCACGAAACAGGTGAAGTGATGTACAGTAAAATATACGAGCACTTCACCTTTTTCGTGGGCACAAGCCTCCAGTGTTTCTTATCAAAGTATCTGGCCAAACTCTTAAATCTTCTACCCTTGAATTGGACCACAAGATTTCAAACTTACTTCTTTTGTGATATTTTATTACAGATAGAATAGCAGAAGCTCAAAAGTATTACGAGGAAGCATTGAGGTTACAGAACAACCATCGAACCTCATTTTTGGGTCTAGCCAGAGCTGTGAGAGCGAAAGGACCCAAAGCCAGGTTGCATCAGCTATTACTCAGGTAACGTTTTCGTAATTTATCGAATTATGCATATAATTATGCTATGAGAATATTCCTAATAATTCAATAAAAACACACAGATATTGTGAATTTTCTACACTTTTAAGTCATACACTACATCATTGATTGTTTCTCCAATATCGACTACAAAACAGTTCAATTCAGAGTAACCTTACAAAATAATTGATAAGTTCATAACAGATTATTATTGTTCTTTTCTCTGAGGGTGATGCCGACATGAGATTTCATGCTTGTGCGTAAGTAATTAGAGGCAATGATGATGATGATGAGAATTGACTACTCCTTCTTAGGAATGTCGGTAATCATTTTTGGTTTGATCAAATATAATCAAATGAGGAATGGAATATTCTTATCTACTTCACTATTTTACTAAAATTCATGATAAATGTATCCTATTTGTCTTTTATATCAATTTTTGCTATAATATGTCTTTTATAATCTAGTTGAGCAAAGAAGACACTCTGGCGAGATGGGAAAATGACTCTAGATTGGTCAATTTTGTTTCGAAAACTATAAATTTGATCAGAATGTTCCCCACAATTTGAAACCAAATATTACTTTATTATTGGTATAATATTCTAACCAATACTGGCCGAGCTGGAGTCATTTTCTCATCGTCCCAGAATGTCTTCCTGCTTGGCCAGACTATAATGGGCTATTGAATTCTATTGCGATCATTCCATTTAATTCCTCTATTTCCCCCATTCATTTCTCTACTTCCTGTTTGAGACCAAATTTATAACTTCTTGAATAATATTGACCAAGCTCGAGACATTCTCCCATCCTGCCAGAATCTTTTTTGCTTGCTTGGGCAGACAGTAATAGCCTATTGAATTTTAATTATATCATTCCTATATTGTTTCCTTCATTTCCTGTATTCAATTTCACTATTCTATTTTATAGGTGGCACATGATATGCTGCGGCCAGAAGAGGCAGAGGCTTGTTTACACGGGCGATCTCTACCTGAGAAGTTGGGAGCACTACAAGCCAGGCCAGGTCACATCGCTGCCCGAACAAACTGAACGACCCGTGGTGGCATGCAATGTGAGTACACTATTCAACATTAT
Source organism: Sogatella furcifera (assembly GCA_017141385.1). Lineage (NCBI taxonomy): Eukaryota > Metazoa > Arthropoda > Insecta > Hemiptera > Delphacidae > Sogatella > Sogatella furcifera. The sequence goes on from CM029557.1 coordinate 833,542, forward strand.
TTGGTGACGCGACATTACTGTGAACTGGTCTTTTCGAAAAAAATTTCGCAGGTTGTGATAGTGGAGACTGATGGCAAAGTGAGTTTACGAGTACTGTACTACATTTTGTAGAACTATTTCTACAATCAAAATAAATATAAATAAGTTTTGGCATCAATGTGTTTTCCCGTCGTGCTGGGGTGTCTTCTTGGCTTGGACGGGCTGTATAGTAGAGTGAATTTGAAACTGGCAACCAGCTGGTAGGCCTAGGCCCTTCATGGGCTGTTGAGCCAGACAAAAATACATCAATGTGTTCAGTATACATGTACCTGTGGGGAATCGTTCATGGGTTATTAGAGTGGAGGCTAGGGCATTGAATGCAATCTGAGTAGCTGAATATTTTGTACTATATTCTGTACAATGATTTGATGTCTTGTAATCTCTGTGAACAGGTTCTCCCGGTGAATCAATGTAAGTACACTATTCAAGATTATTTGGTGACTTGAAACTACTGTTAACAGGTCTTTCCAAGGAAATCTTTCATTTTGTTATAATAATGGAGACTAAGGCATTAAATGGAGTGTAACTGAGTATACTGGACTATGTTATGTATGTTCATTAATTTCATGTCATTGTGAACTGGTCTTTGAAGGGAACCTTTTATAGGTTATAAACCTTCTATAGGTTGAATAGAATCATGAATATGAGTACCCTATCCAACATTATTTGTACGATAGTTTGGTATCTTCACATCACTGTGAACATGTTATATCGGAAAATATTCCAGAATTTTTCGTACTGGTAGTTATTTATTTATTTATCGTATGCTTTTAATAGTGGGGAGACCCAACGGGTTGTTACACTTCGCAATATTATAACCTCATTTCTCACGAATGAAAACATGGAGATCCATGTGGGTTATAGTTCTTTTAAAATAGTCATTTTTGATTTCAAAACATCATTAAATAACTTAGTACTGGTGGTGAGTGGAATTGAATGCAATCTGAGTAGGCCTATAGTAACCATCTAAATCATTCAATCATCTGAATCACTATGACGTGTTTTTTCAGCAGATGAAGAAATAGAAAATGGATATTTTAGATTAGATTACTTCCTATTCGAATAAATAGCTAAATTCAGCATAGAAAGCTAGAGAGTCGGAACTCAAGGAAGTAGAATAAAATGACAAGGTCGAGGAAAGAAAGAGGGGCAATTGTAGTAGTTAGGAAATGTGTTGTAGGAGGGAGGAAAAGATAGAAAGAAGAAGAGAGTAAGAGTTGGGAATGAATGTAGTGCTAACAAGGAAGAATAGAAGAGAAGGAACAGTATAGATTAGAGAAGGTGGAGGCGGAAGTGATGTTGGAAAGGAAGAATGAGAACAAAAATGAGAATTTATGGACTTCTTTGTTCATGAAGAATGAAAATGATCAGAATAAAAAAACAGGAGGAAGAATAAGAAAATTGTCTGAAGGTAGAAGGAGAACTATTAGAAAAAGGATAAAAAGATTAGGTGGAGGAGATGGTATGGGGGGACGAGGTTGGAATGAAGGAGAAATAGAGATGAGTCATTGGAATAAAGAGAAATAAGAAGAACAACATTAAAGTATTGACTGTTCTTGATTGACAATAATTCTGAAGTTATCCCGAAGCAAATTACTGAACAATTTTCAACACCTACGCAATCCCTTTGTAACATAACTTTCAGAGGTGCTCTTTGTAAACGAAAATTACATTCCATAATTGAGTCAAACAGAATTCACACGCAGTGAATCATTGAGGGTGGCCAAGGAGAAAATTAGTTGAATAACATATTATTACACTGGATATTGTGTTAAATCATAATTGGATCGCACGTTATCTTATGTGATCATGCACACCAGATAAGAGTGTGTGGGTGTACACACTAATTTGAATGCATTGAAATCATTTTGTCACGCAAACATATTTATCGTCATTCTTCTTCTTCTTCTTCTTCTTCTTCTTCTTCTTCTTCTTCTTCTTCTTCTTCTTCTTCTTCTTCTTCTTCTTCTTCTTCTTCTTCTTCTTCTTCTTCTTCTTCTTCTTCTTCTTCTTCTACTCCCTCTTTTACTGCTTATTTTATGACCTGTTGTCACGTGTGTGTTAGAAATGTTAAATGTTATCCTTCTCCTCCTCCTCCTCCTCCTTCTTCTTCTTCTTCTTCTTCTTCTTCTTCTTCTTCTTCTTCTTCTTCTTCTTCTTCTTCTTCTTCTTCTTCTTCTTCTTCTTCTTCTTCTTCTTCTTCTTCTTCTCCTTCTTCTTCTTCTTCTTCTTCTCCTTCTTCTCCTTCTCTTCTTCTTCTTCTTCTTCTTTTTATCTCTTCTTCTTCTTCTTCTTCTTCTTCTTCTTCTTCTTCTTCTTCTTCTTCTTCTATCTTATCTTCTTCTTCTTCTTCTTCTTCTTCTTCTTCTTCTTCTTCTTCTTCTTCTTCTTCTTCTTCTTCTTCTTCTTCTTCTTCTTCTTCTTCTTCTTCTTCTTCTTCTTCTTCTTCTTCTTCTTCTTCTTCTTCTTCTTCTTCTTCTTCTTCTTCTTCTTCTTTTTTCTTTCTTCTTCTTCTTCTCTTTCTTCTTCTTATCCTTCTCCTCTTCTTCTTCTTCTTCTTCTTCTTCTTCTTCTTCTTCTTCTTCTTCTTCTTCTTCTTCTTCTTCTTCTTCTTCTTCTTCTTCTTCTTCTTCTTCTTCTTCTTCTTCTTCGACTTCTTCTCATTTATCTTTCTTCTTCTTTTCTTCTTCTCCTTCTCCTTCTATCTTCTTCTTCTGGATGTTTATCTCTGTTCTCGTCTTCTTCTTCTTCTACTCCTTCTTCTTCTTCTTCTTCTTCTTCTTCTTCTTCTTCTTCTTCTTCTTCTTCTTCTTCTTCTTCTTGTTCTACTTCTTCCTCTTCTTCTCCTCCTTCTTCTTATCATTTATATTTTTCTTATTCTCCTACTATGACGTGTTACCATGCGTGTATGATAATAATAGGTAAATGACTCACGTAATTGTTGCACCTAGTATATTGTAGACTTTGCCATTGGTCAGGAAATTGCATGCACTTGCATCTGAATTTGGCAGAGTGGGTCAAGCATGTAGATTGAAGGCGAAAAAAAGTTAGATGTTTATCGATCCATTATTGACTCAACTGCAATTGTTTAGGAGTTTACTTTTGAGATGCTCTGGACAGAAAATAGTATTGCAAGTAGAGTTGATGAATTTATCCGTTGGTTCCTGGAATTCTCGTATTGGAGTAATATGCTGTTGGTTTTTAAATTTGCTATGCTACTACAACTGGTGAAACGTGAAAGCAATAAAATAATTCAATTTTATGAAGCATTTCTTTCATCTTGGGGTTATTTAATCACTGTTTTTTATTCCAAATAAGAATCGCGGTCCTCTTTTCAATTATTCTTATTTATGCATTTATAAAGTATCTATGGACAAATCATGCTTCTCTGATTCTTTACTGCAAAATATTGAAAAAGTATTATACATGATGAAAATTTTCTCCAGTACCAATTTAGTCTATAATATTGATATTTCACCCAATTTTCTACAATCTTCCTTATTGGTTCAGTATCACGGCTCACCTCTTCTTGGGGCCTTTATCATTCTTATCGCGACCAACCAATTCCCCTAAGCAAACACTATTAACGGCCTACATTCTTCTTCTTCTTCTTCGTCCATTCTTCTTCTTTCTCTTAGTTTATTCTCCTTCTTTCTCTTCTTCTTTTCCTCCCTCTTCTGTTACGTCTATGTCTTCTATCACTCCGTCACCCCTAATCTGTCCCATCTCTCCAACCTCTTTCTATTATGGAAGACACTCCTCACCTCACCTATCCACCAGTTTTCTCAGTATTTTACTTTTTCTTGATTATATCTTTCGCCTTACTCGTATCTAATGGACAACTTTCCAAGCTAGATTTGCGTTTGGGTAATTTGCTATTTACAGAGGATCAAACATCGGATGTTCTGAATGCCAGAATAATCATTTTGATGATTATTACAGCAGTAATCATCATCAAGATGATAATTACAGCACTATGATAAATGGTTATTTTACAGCACTCAAAATCTATAGTCCATTCACGATGGCTTGAGACGAGGTAAACAAAAGCTCTGCATGTGTATGTGTGCGACTGGAGTGGCTTCGATTTAGCCACGATATAAACAAGTCACAGCAATGCCAACATCCCGAATTTTGTTGTAGGCAATTCAGAATAGGTTAGATTTCATTAGATACACATTAGGAAATTGCTTGTTTCGGTTGTCTATTGAATGTATGAACCTAAAATCAACAAACAATTTTAGGAAAAGTTTTTGTGTCAATGCTTTGGTTCACTCCCTACAACAAAATTCGGGATTTCGGCATTGCTGTGACCTGTTCAGTGTTCATGTCGTGGCTAAATCGAAGCCACTCCAGTCGCACACATACACATGAAGAGCTCTTGTTTATCTCGTCTCAAGCCATCGTGAATGGACTATAGTCCAGCTGTTTTATTCTGAATTCCGACGTATGAATTAACGATTCGAACAAGCCGCCATAATAGTTTACTGTGTGTTTCTGTACTAGCATAATATATAGTTGTGTTGTAGGTTATGTTAGCTTCAGTTAATGTTTCTTGTTGTTTGAGGTTTTAATAACATTTCATAAATCTTTGTCATTACAAAAATTTTTACATAAAACAATACTGTAATTCTTTGTCAGACTAGTATAGCGGAAAAAATTTACATAACCCGTGTGAAAAGGTTTACAAACTCATCATCATTTTCCAAACTCACCTATCGGCTCGCTCGTAAACATAATTATTCGTATGTAAAAACGTCTTCCCCACACACATTATGTAATAATACTATTTCCAGTTATTTGAGTCTCCACCTATAGAGACTATACAAACTTTAAATAATTTCAATCAATTGAGTACCCTTTTCAAAACAATGTTTTTTACATATTAAGTATTAGACTGTACAATTATAATGTGGCCATTGGTGTGAAGGGCTCGATGAAAAAACGCTCTTACCATACGCTTACCAAATTTTTGAATTATGGTGTGAACTGCGGGCAAAATTGAAATAAACGAGTAACTAGTTTTTCCAACTTCTTTTAATAGAAATTTCATGAGACATGTCTCTACATCATTCAAATTAGCTCCTTCACATTTGATTCTACTTTAGAAGCTTTAAAATTTGAAAACTTGAACTGTCAGAAGCAATTATAACTCAGCAGTCATGAAAATAGACATTCATACTGTGAACTGTAGAGCCAACCAATAAAACTAATCTAACTTTTCTCAATACTCTTCGCTTCTACTCGTACTCCTCCTCCTCCTCCTACTCCTCCTCCTACTCCTCCTCCTCCTCCTCCTCCTCCTCCTCCTCCTCTTTCTTCTTCTACTTCTCCCCCATCACTACCACCTCCTCCTTTTCATCGTTTTCTCACTCACTCTATCTCTACTTGTCTAACAATCTCTCTCACTCTTTCTCCCATCCATCACAATGTGTCGTGCGGACGAGCCTCACGCAGCTTTTGTCTAAACATCATTCGCTCACCAAATATTTGTAGGCTGAGAAATTGTCAGCAGCCTCTTACGCCTATAGATAGATATATATTATGCCTATGTATATAGAGTAGGCTATCCCACCCAGGCAAACACATTGCGGCCTGCCAGCTCTCAACCTCATGTAACTTCCCACCTCAAATACAATGTATACCTCCATCTAACACACGTAACACCCATTCAAAACTTACAACAACTCCAACTTTTGTGGACGGTGTTCTCTAGATACACTACATTCGATGTAATTTCCAACTTGAAATACATTTTAACCTCTATCTTATACTTGTTGAAGTCAGTTGGAAGTTTCCTAGTGTAGTGTAGTTGCCCTGTTTACACGCTAGATTGCTCCACTGTCGCTTCTACTGATTGCCCATTCGCCGATAGATTAAAGTTTGTACAAGTCTAGGCGGGTATTGATGATGTATGCATTGCAACCTATCAATGTGATGTGATAGGTTAGTGTATCTGTTTTCATAAGAATATTTATCCTAGTCCAATGTGATAGGGGTATCATTAAGGAGGAGAGGTCACAAGGTTATTAGAGTTTGTAATGAACATGGATCTGTCATCTATATCTATAAAAGCGAAATGGCACTGACTGACTGACTGATTCATCACCAGAACTAAAAATCCACTAAACTGAATGCGTTCAAATTTGGCAGGCATGTTCAGTTGAACGTTTAGACGCGCGCTAAGAACGGATTCTAGAAACCTTTCAAGGATACGCAAAATATTGAAGTTTTTCAGCGTTTTCTCAATTTTTACGAGAACCAATCGGTAGAAAATGTTGATATTTGGTAGGCAGGTTCAGATAGGGTCTAGAAATGTTGTGTTGAAATATTTTTGAATTCCGTTCAAGATTACGCCACTTTCAGTATTTTTTAAATTGTAGATGTATTGCGGGTTGCATATCTTCCGCCTTCATACAACCAATTCTTACTGTAAATTCAATGGTTCAGCAAGATTATAGATGAACTAATTTGAAAGATATTGAATCAAGTTTCAAACTATGTCCGATATACTTCCCAAGGTTACGCTCAATATTAGCGTTTTACTATTTTTCGGAGCTTTTCTTGGTTTTTTCGAGAATAAATACGTAGAAAATGTTGAAATTTGATAAACAGGTCCAGATTAGGTCTAGAAATGCTGTGTTCAATGAATTTTGAATACCTTCTGAGCCGAATTTTCAGGCAAGCGAAACGAGCCTGTTTGACTCACTGACACTGCTGATACTGTTGGGGGTCCAGGGGGCGGAGCCCCCTGGCTAGGCGGAGAAGGCGAGCGGAGCGAGCTTGCCGGCTAGTACCTTATAAATATATCGAACATTATTGGCGTCCACATCCACTATATCTCAAACATTATGTATCTTTGAATTAATCACTGGCGGCTCGTACCCACGAAACAAAGTGAAGTGCTCGTATCTTTCACTGTACCTCCACCTGTTTCGTGGGCACGGGCCGCCAGTGGAATTGATGAAATGGAGTTATTAAGGTCTACATTTTATACCATCAGTCCGGATTGTAACAGTCGGAAACTGTTAGTAAAAGGGAAAAACGGCAGTCCAAAATACCTGTGAACTGGCAGCCAAAATGTGGTTTTGTCTGCTCCTTGTGCGCTGCAACAGCTAATGTTATCAATTGGAGTTGTCGTTTAGCTGGGCCAAGATAAAGTTTATGTATTGAAAAAGACAATAATTATAGGTGCTTTACATCAGCTGTTAGTAGGTTACATCACGTACAAGAGACAGACGATATTTTTCAACTCGGCATCAGCACCGATTCGTTTTTCCCTTATCATTCACAAAAATCGAATTATTGAAATAAATTTATTGTGATAAGTGCCCGTCATTTCCGAATTATTTATTTTTCTAATAAATTTATAATAGTCGATCTAATACCACAGCTTCTTTACTCCTTTGATAATTATTTATTTCTCTTCCTCCTCAATAAGAAGGAGTTTGTTAAATTATCACCCAATATTATCTTTTTTCTATACCTCCTCAATCATCCTGTTATCATCTCTTTAGTTTTGTTCTTTTTTTCACCTTTTTCTCTTCCTACTTCTTCTCGTACTCCTTCCTCTCTTCCTCATCCTTCATATATTTCTCCTCCTCCACCATAATAACCCACCTTTTATCCACATTCTTCTTCTCCTCCTCCTCATCCTTCTTCTCCTCCTCCTCATCATCCTCCTCCTCCTTCTCCTCCCCCACCTCCTCCTCCTCCTCCACCAACCCCTCCTCCTTCTTCTCCGCCACCAACTCCTCCTCCTCCTCCTCCTCCTCCTCCTCCTCCTCCTCCTCCTCCTCCTCCTCCTCCTCCTCCTCCTCCTCCTCCTCCTCCACCTCCTCACCACAGTTCCGTGTTCGTCATCAGGATGCTGCTGCTTCGCAAACTAAACCCCCAAGTGATGTTTTACTAGCTGTCAAACCCCCTTCGCTCCAAATTCCCACAAACTGCCAATCACTCAAACCCCTGTAAATCAACTCCTCGGGTGGGGGGGGGGAATTACCCCCTGTTTCCCCCCTATCCTTGGATCCGCCACAGATGGTAACCAAATGCCAGGCTGCTCTTTTCAACGTATAGGCATGTGAACCAGCAATGCGTTCCCGTGCTGTGTTCGTATTTATCGGCTACATCTCCCAGTGTTCTTCTCCCTCTTTCTACTCTTTTTTACTATAGTATCAACCACTTTCTACTCTTCCATTTCAATTTTCAATCTCATTTCTCCAAATTTCACTTCTCTCTACTCTTTGTTCGCTATAATATTTGCCACTATTTCTTCATTCATTTTCATATCTCTGAATTACTCTTTATCCTCACTCCCTGATCACTATAGTGCATTAACAGCTTTTTCCTCTTTCATGCATTTTCATTCCTCCAAATTTCTCTTTCTCTTCAATTCTTGTTTACTATAGTATTAACCACTTTTCCCTTTTCCCTTTTTCATACTCATTTCCATTTTTCCAAATTTAACTTTCTCTACTCTTTGTTTACTATTAATATTTACCACTTCTTCCTCTCTCATCTCCATTTCCATTTCCATTTCTCCAAATACAATATATCTTCTTTTTACTCTTCGTACACTTTATAGTATAAAACTATTTTTTCCTTTTTCATTTTCATCTTCATTCCTTCAAATTTCTTTTATCTTTGATTATTGTAATCTTTGATTACAATAGTATTATACTTCTTTCTCCTATTTAATTTTCATATCCTCTTAATTCTTCTATAATAGAGAAGAATAATACTAATGAGAATTGAGAGTAGAATAATATGAGAATATTATTCTCATGTACCACACCACGTTCCTGCTTATTCAATTGGATAATAGGCGTATCAAATTGAATTATTTGTATTCATTGGATCCAGTATTCTCTTGTGTTTCTTTTCTCTGTACGTCTGTATTCATGTTGATCTTCACTTACCTAAATCTTTTTTCTAATCTTTCTAACGAGAACCTCTCTATTTGTTATATGAGACATTTGCGGTAATCCATGAATCACCGCCGTATCAAAAATAAGGTCAATGATTCAACTTTTAAACCGTTCAAACTCAGTTTAGGTATTGTAGAAAAAATTATTGTTAACCACTTAATTGGTTTTCAAGTTCGTTTCACACTTTGCATTCCCTTTATCTCGTCTTCCTGCTTCCTTCTCTTCTCTCTCTCCTCTCTTTATCTGTAATTATCTCATTCTCCAAACATTCGCGTTGCACTCCGCGCTGACCAAATCCGTTTGATCTGGGTTGCATAGTCAATCGATCAATCAGACGTCAATCGTCCACTGCCTAATGAGCACTGTGGCTGTAATTTAAGTGCTTATCCACGAACCAAATTTACTTCCCCAAACCAAATGTCCTTCTCTAAACAAAATGTCCTTCTCTAACAAATCAACTTTGATGAACTGGCGGCTCGTACCACGAAACAGGTGAAGTGCTGTACAGTAAAAGAAACGGGCACTTCACCTGTTTCGTGGGCACGAGTCAATTTTCCACACTTTTATTACATGATGGAACGTTTCTACAATATCGACCACAAATCAGTTGAAATTTTTAAATACATTTCTTGTCTTTTCATTCAATATCATTGAATAACACAATAATTATCACCTTCATAATAATTATACAACGGACAGAAAGAATAAGTGTAGAGTATCAACTGGATGTATCTATCTTGTATTACAGTCTCTTCATACGTCGGGTTTCTAATATGCAGTAGTGATATGGTCTTATCTGTCCAAGCAAACAAAATCCTCTGGCAACATAAGAAAATGACTGAAGCTCGGTCAATATTGGTTTGAGAATCATTAATTTAATCTCAAATAGTAGGAAACAATTTGAACTACCATCAAGACCACATTTATGACTGTTGAACAAATATTGATCAAGCTGGAGTTATATTCCCATCTAGCCAGAGGGTCTTCTCTGCTTGGACAGACTTAAGCTATTGTTGAAAATTGGTTTGTATGATTTTTTCTCTAAATTTTATTGATCGAAATAATAAATTTGCTGATATTATTAAGCTTGCAATTGTATCAAGCTAGCAATCGTCACATCTTACTGAGCCTTTTTCAGGTGAACTAACACTAATATTCTACGGACCTGCTATTGGTGGAAGAAGTTCCCTCCCACTCTATGACCTAACCAGCCAATAGGGAGGCGTTGTTTGAGTGGGGAGCGTTCATATACTGTTCGTTTATTGGTGGAAATAGTTCCCTCCCACTCTGTGACGTCAGCAGCCAATTGAAAGGCGTTACATGAATGGGGCGTGTGCTACACTTAAATGGCGAATCAAAATAATATCAGTGATCTATCACCAATATTATTATTTCATTTAATTGTGAGAGGAACGAGTTGAAGCATTATCACTCTGATCTCGAATCGTAGGAAACAATTTCAACCACTATTGAGACTAATTATAATTCTTATTCTTGAACAAATATTGACCAAGCTGGAGTCATTTTTCCATCTTGCCTGAGGGTCTTCTCCGCTTTTCTATTTAGTGTCTACTTATCAATAGTTGAACGTTTGAAGAGTAGGCTATTTAAATTCGGTTTAACAATTGTTTAAGTTAAATTTATATAGAAATGGAACACTAAGTTTCAGAGATCAAATGGATATTTTCCCCCGATTATCGGCATTATCAAAATAATAAGCTAACATCACTTCTCAACCCCATGTGGCAAATGATGTCTAGTGTCAAGGAGATTCCTCCTGTACGATTGCGTATCAATTTTGGACTTAATTATACTCCATTCCGTATCAAAAATCCGTCGTGTAAAATCCGATACTTCTCTATTCCACTGGCGGCTCGTACCCACGAAACAGGTGAAGTGCCCGTATTTTTTATAGTACATGAATTCACTTGTTTCGTGGGCATGAGGCGCCAGTGCTCTATTTCTCTATACAATTTATATCTAAGACAGTACAGAATAAGCGTAGTGAACCACAATCACTCTTCCCTTTTCTTTCCAGCTCACTCAGTCAAATCATTATTGTAATCGTTATTGTACTTTCTTTTTTGAAATTAATCGTATCCATATCGTCCTTTTTGTGTGTTTTAATGAATTGAATTGAAAAGTATACAAGCGTGGGCTACATACAATGATAGGGTGTTACAATTAGGGGAGAACTATTTCCCGTGGGGTTGCAATCCCAGAGAGATAGAACTTTTTCCAAAGGGGTTACATTTCATGGCTCCTATAATAGGATCAAGTGAAGAAGACATTCTGGCGAGATGACTCCAGCTCGGTCAATATTGGTTCAAAAACTACAAATTCGGTCTTCAATTGTCGAAAACATACTGATCTACAATTTGCGACCACATGCATTATTTTTGAACAAATATTGGCCGAGCTGGAGTCATTTTCCTATCTTGCCAGAATGTCTTCTTTGCTTGGACAGAGCTCTGCAGCTCTTGGGGTGTAAGAGTGGAGGAATAATTAACCAGTTGCGGTTTTCATTCGAAATTGGATTGTCCGTTGGCTGGTAGCGCTGTCTGTTGGCCAGATTCGGAATCAATTTTTCACTAGCCTTGAAAATAAGTTGGTTGGAGAGAGAGTGAGAAACGGAGTGAATGGTGATGGAGAGAGTTTGAGAGAGTAGGAGAGAGAATAGAGTAGTGTGACTGTCTTTATTTTGTAGCCTATGAGTGCGACGTTGTGGCGAAGAGAGAAGGCAAGAAAGAAAGTAAGAGGGAGGGATTGAAAAGACAGAGGAAGAGAGAGAGTGATTGAAAAGAAAGAGAAAGAGCGAGTGAGAGTGAGGAGGTGTGGGTGTGTAAGAAGATTCGAAATAGGTTCAGCCAGTCAATGAGATAGAGGGAAATGATTCCATTCTACATATACATTTTATTAATTAATATAACAATGTAGAAAATTTTAACATAGGATTTTGAAACTATACTCTATTTGATGTAACTTTCGTCCCCATATACTTTGCATCCCCCGTATTATACATGCTACACCAAGTCGTTGGTTACACCAATTACAGTAGTCGATAAAGGGTTCAATAACTCAACAAGGAAATTATTTGTGAACGAGGGAGAGTGCTTGAGGTTGAGGAAGATGTAAATTGGGTACTAGATTGGATAATATGTTACACAGAAGATGAATGCTGGAGACAGTGTTATTTATTGGGTAGAAAAGGGTGGTTATTTTTTGGAAGGAGTAGAAGGGGTGTTGTAAGGCTACGTTACAAAGAAATTATGGATTTGATACTGATGTGAAAATTTTGAGGTTTCAAGGTATAGCTGAGACCAAAACGAAACGTTGAACGGTTCTGCCTTTCTCTTATACATGAAATAACCTACTAATTGCTAATGTAAAGAATCTATCGTCTCATTTGATTTTGGTAACATCATCTAGGCTTAGCTAAATGACAACTCTAATGAATTGACATCAGCTGTTGCAGAACAAAAGGAGCAAATAGGACTGTTTAAATGTTTGGCATGTTCTAGCACAATAATTTAACAGAGTGTCAATAAAATATGCTATTCAAGGAAGGGAGATTGAAAAGCAGCAAAATTCATTATTACATACTAAACGGTATTCCAATTCAACTGAATTTAGGAATTTAAGGAGTTTTGGGCAATGGCCTGTTTCTTATTTCTACTAAAATAGTATTATTTTGTACTGAAATAAATAATATGAATACGAATACATCATCAAATTCGTGACAGACTTCATTGTAGAATGTGTTTTATATTGACTAACGTCGCCTGTATCAGTCTGATGAACTTATATGATGAATTTATACGATAAGTAAGAGTTGAGTGTATCATTTGGAAAATTAGCCCGGAACCCAGGTTGACAGCTACGAACGATATGAACAATAAATAGCATGCTGCTATCATCATCATCATCATCATCATCATCATCATCATCATCATCATCATCATCATCATCATCATCATCATCATCATCATCATCATCATCATCATCATCATCATCATCATCATCATCATCATCATCATCACCAAGTGCCTTATTGAAGGGGTTGGAGTCACAATTGTGGGCGATCACAGATAATTGAAAACAGTCCAGTGGGTGGGGAACTTGCGAAATTATTACCTAAAAGTGTACTACGTGATAATTTCAAGTTACAAGTGTAACAGTCACAATTTCGTCTGCTCCTTGTGCGCTACAACAGCTGATATTTTCGATTGGAGTTGTCATTTAGCCATACCAAATTATGTTTCTGGAATCGAAAGAGACAATAGATGCTGTACATCAGCTGTTAGTAGGTTACATCACGTAGAAAAGACAGACGAAACCGCAAAACTTTTTGGCGATAGCTTGCAAAGCTGAGAAGACACGCAAATGCGATTTAAGTATATGGTAACAAAGTGTCTTCTCAGTTTGTGTGAAATGTACCACCCCTATTTTCCCAAAATCAACCCCATTGGGGGTGGGGTTCAAAGGAAACGATGAAATTTCCGGAATGCACGTTTCGAAATTGATATGTTTGGGTGTTGTTCCCCCACCACTTTTACCCTGGGTGGGTTTTGAAGGATGGGGGGAGGATTTGGAGGGTGAGGGGAGGATTCACAATGTCACATGTTATGCGTGTTGATGGTGGGGAGCTAGAAGGTTTGTGACGTATTGGGAATTCCACTTTAGGGGTGAGAGAGATATTTTGGGAACGGGGAACTTTATCAATCAGGGACTGTGTTTGAAGTTATTTCAATAAGCGTAGAGTTTGAGGCATATTGTAGTTCACGTAGCTAATAACAGTGATTAATATTGTAACGAACTACAGTTGAAACACATCAAGCGAGTGGTATAATCTCTGATATTTTAATTCAAGGAAGGTTTAGATTCTTACTATAACCACTGGCGGCTCGTGCCCACGAAATAGGCGGAGTACCCGTTTCTTTTACTGTACAGCACTTCACCTGTTTTGTGGGCACGAGCCGCCATGTGACTATAACTCGACAGAATAAGCATTGCCTGTGAAGTTCATTGCCTTTTTTCATAGCCATCTCAAAGGCTATGCTCATTCTGTCATATAGTAGGCTAGGCTACTATAATGCCACGTTTACGCCGGAATGTTGATAACGTTTGTGAATAACGTATTATTGTATAGACTTATATTTCTAATAACTTATTATATAAAAGTTATTAACAATTGATGTTATTAACATTCCGGTGTAAACGTGGCTCAAGTCTTATGCACATTTTCCTCAGATTCAACAGTAACTCGAAGTTTTATAGTGCAACGCTCACTGATCAGCTGATTTTTCATTTTCGTTGCTTCTTATTGTTTGTCCAAGCAAAGAAGACCCTCTGGTAAGATGGGAAAATGCCTCAAGCTCGGTCAATTTTGGTTCAAAAATTATCAATTCGATCCCAAATTGTAGAGGAAATTCAATCTACTATTAAGATCACATTTTTATAATTTTTCAACAAATATTGATGGAGCTGGAGTCATTTTCTCATCTCGCCAGAGGGCCTTCTTTGCTCAGACAGACTATACATCTATGCGTTTCTATCGCATCTTGTGCCCGACCCGACAAGTTTATTGTTACAATTGCGACTTGTTAGGAAGTGTTTCAAGAAGAAGGTGATGATGATTACGAGAAGTATAATGTTTGCATGCTCAATGAGAGAAAGATGATGAGAGTTTGAAATTTTCACTTTGGATGGAATGAGTGATATTGAATTATTAAATAAGGAGACAAAATCTTACAATCAGGGCTACATTACAACATATTAGATATTACAATATCTTGTATTTTCATTCAATAAGGATAACTACAACAATATCACATTCGCAACTACTCAACACACTAAATAAATTGAGTGATTCATTCTCTAATATTTCTATCAACTGAATGCTTTTCCAATTCATTCTCCCTCTTTCTTATGTTGCAGACAGTGGAAATGCCTTCGCTATTGGTGCCAGGCTCCGAGGATTCAAATCAACCGATCAGGAAGCTCCGTTCGCTGCCCGAAAGATCTGAATCAAATCTGAGAAGACCCGGCTGATATGCACTCTTAACCGGAATGAATTGAATTATTTTTGTGCTTTTAATTGATTATTTTGTTGATACTTGATCAGTTTTGTTGAGGAGTTTGTACACGATCATTATTCCACCATCAAAAGACAATTGAATAGAACAAATAATTATAACAAAAGTAATGAAATTTAAAACTTTCTACTCACGGTGAGTCGACTTATTTTGAGGCAAAGTATTAATTATTACCGTGTATTCATGGAAATAATTGACATTCATAATGCAATACTACTTTTAATGCTATGTAGCCTACTTACAACACTGTTTGAGGATAAATAATAGTTTCCAGTTCTGAAATTTCCAAAATAACTTTGATAGATAACCGAATAACAAGTTGTAAAGCTCATTATTCAATTTCCTTTCCTAAGAAGATATACATGTACAATATGACATGTAGATATAAATGTATAATATGATACATGCTTTGAATGAGACAATTGAATACATTTCAATAATGGTTAAACACCTTTCAATTCATTTCTTTCATTTGATACTTGTTTCTTCTTGAGAGGAAATTAATCTGACGATTCACTCAAGCTTTGAGCTTTACTGACTAGTTTTTTTCCGAATTGAATTTGTTGTTAAAATGTTATTTGTTTATCATTGGTCATTCATTTCATTGGTAGCGAAATTTGATCGTGTTCAAACATCTCTATTAAAAATGTTTTGTTTCTACTAAGACTGACATGTAATACACATAGCAATAGAAATAGATTGAGAGGGAAGAATGATGTAAATAGGGACTAGAGGATAGTGTGTCGGTGAGAGGGAAAAGAAGAGAATAAGTGGTAAGGAGGGAGAAGTAGTGGAGGTGGGAATGGAGGAATAATTCTCCTCTTTTTTCTTGTCCGTCAATTTTCTCTTGCAAACATGACGAACAAGAAGAGAGAATCGAGGTCAGAGAAGTAAACTTTCAGGTGGAAGAAGGAATTGCAAAATAACTAAGGGATTCAATATGGAGGAATTTTGAGAACATAATATTAAAATAAAGAATATTTTGAGGTGAGAATAATGTACATACATAATAGAATGGATGAGTGAATATGAATAATAGAATTATGTACATAAATAACGTAGTGTAATTATAACTTATTTATTAGCCATTTTAGATGCGAATTGTCGAAATTTATGAATGGGAAATGTATGGATCCAATAACTTGCAATATTATTCTTGAATGAAATACAATTGGAACATCGAATTAGTACTATATTGTACTGTTCAGGTTCATTGATGAATTGTGTGGTATGTAACTTACAAAGCAGGGATAATGCATGCACTTCCAAGGAACAGAAACGGTGGTGTTAAGAAATAAGATTTATTCATCTACTGAATGATACAATCACATTATCAAATTAAAAAAATTGAAATGATTCGAAGATGAAAACAGGCTCCATCCTGATTGATATAATACATTTTTTATTGAATTGGATATCAATGTTCTGATATTTTAATCAATTCGTGGATATCCATTTGTGATTTGTTATTATCTACTGTACTTTTTTCAAGGAATCGCTATTTCGCTAAGTTCTCATGAATTTTTGATAGTGTTTTAAATTTTGATAACACCAAATTGTACTCTATTGTTCTAAGTGCAAGAGAGTGTCACTGTTGATTGGTTTTGTAAGATTTAGTAGTTACGTTTACTTATTTTATAATTTATATTGAACATCAAACTAGAAGATTATCGTAAGGAAATTAAAAAAAAAAAAAAACTTGAATTGTGAATCTCAGTTTCACAAGAATATGGCAAATTTTGGTACAGTAGTAATTTTAACGGGGGTCCAAAACTTTGAATGAATCTATGGTGATTTAATTGTGATTTTTGTCAGTGCTAGCTAGTTTTTCAACTAGGCCTCTTCTCTAATGTATATAATTATTGATTGATTAATTCCATTAATATTATTGGCAAAGAAACACCTCATCTTGATGAACTATTGAATGCGTAATGCGTAATTGATTCATAATTGGTTCATATAGGTTAAACATCTCATTGATTGTAAATCATTGATTAACATTGCGAGTATGTAGGCCCATCAATCATAGTTTGATTGATTTCAGTATTAGCTTGGTGACAAATGATTGATATCCCCATCCCATCAATCACAGAGGCTGCACTAATAACTATAATGCACAACTAAATGCAAGTACAACTTGCAAGTTGCATCAAGCATAAGTCTGTTTAAGCAAAGAAGACATTCTGGCAAGATGTGAAAATGACTCCAACTCAGCCAATATTGCTTCAAAAATTATATATTTTGTCTTTAATTGTCGGAAACGTACTGATCTACAATTTGAGTCCCAATTCATAACTTTTGAACCAATATTGACCGAGTTTGAATCATTTCCCCATCTTGCCAGAATGTCTTCTTTGCTTGGACATACTTTACAACTTGCAGCTCACATTAAACTTTACTAATGAATGCTAAACTTCAAAGTTGATTTATGGGAAACTTTCAAGATACCAGTGTGTAAATAGAGTAATGATGTTCTGTAATTTCAAACCCATCAGGAGGACTTTGTGCTTAGACGAAGTTTGGAGTCGGGGCTTGATTAGTGTGGCTTTAATTAAGTTGTTGGATGCGCTCCGATGCAGAAAATTGCATATTAGGGATGCACTCATGATGCGGGAAAGTCTTTGGGAGTTCAGTATCTTTTCAAATGAGAAAGTTGGATTGATTATTGACAGAGTGCAATAATTTCCATTATCTGATAATGCGATAATTTGTATCCATTAATCAATTGAACAAAACTTTGATAGTTGAGATTGGTTTAGGGATTCACTTCAATTTATAAAAGCGTTACTAAAGTCTTGAATATTATTATTGATTCATGGCATAATAAACTGAATTGGTGATATCCATAGTTTCCTGATCCTGGATCATGACACCGATATCAGTCGGAAGAGAAGAACGTATTCAAATGAAAATACAAGATTTTTGTTTTACAATATTTTGTCTTTTTCATGGATAACAACCACAATATTACTACTATATTACGTTCACAGCTACTCGACAAGTAAAAAACATGTTTATACAATCATTTCATCTTGTATTTGAAACAAGAATGGGAGAAAGGTTAAAAATTTGTCAAATATGTGAGTATTTATTTCATTAGGCTATAGAACGGGTCTAACAATGACTCAGTTCAACTCCTGATGGAAATTATTGAGAACCTAGATTTTCATTTTGTTCTTTGACAATAAAATAATACATGTAACTTCATCAAATCCTCTAAAAACTTAATGAGTTAATTTTGTCAGCTTATTTCAAACTTATTAAAGTATTCCACTAAGCAATATTAATTAAGGAAGGGTTGGAGTCCAGAGATAACCTTTTTCTAAGGCTAGTCACTGCTATCGACTAGATTCGTTGATTTCCCGAAGATCTCTCTCATGTTATTCAAATTATTCTAAAACTGCCCATCCAAGAGTTTCAAGGGTGAAAAACTTTACGATCAAAATCCACATGTAAATCACCATAGAAGTATGTCTGTTGGAAGCTCAAGGGTATTGTAAGAAAGATAATGGCTGCATTTCAATATTAACATTCAATCTACTAATAACCATAATATTAATACACAATACTCATGAAAATGTAGTCGTTTTTAACCAATGTATATACAGTAGTAGGAATAAATAACCATATTGTATTATAATAATATTTATACCATATAATATGACAACAATATTGTTGAATGTTGTTCTAATGATAATAACAATTGAACAGTAATAAGCTACTTGTGATAAATACTTGTAAAAATACCAGGGTGAACTAATAAAATGCAACGAGATTGGAATAATACTAATAGAAATAATTGATTTTGAATTTTTAAATTTATGAGAGAAATTTGTAGCTTGTGGTGGATATGGAGGGTGGAATTTTGATTATTATTTTTAAAATGTTTTTGATTATTTACTTCCATTTTCTAAAATGTATTGTTATATTCACTGTCTATTAATGGTAATTTTTGCCTATTCCATTTTATTTTATTCATTGACGTAATTGATTTATTGTATTCATCGTTGATTTAATTCTATGTTGTTTATTGTTTTTCCCCGTTTGAACATTTTGTTAATAATATCTATTATATTAATTGAAATATTCTATTATTGTTGTAATTGTCTTGATAATTGATTCGTTATATTATTGTCTCAGCTTGTAATTGATTTTCCATGTACAGATTTTGATTTTGTTACTTGTATCCTATGTATGTTATAATTCCAAAATTCTAGAATTATATGTTTTAGGGTTTTATGTTTCAGTTGTATTTGAGGGTTCTATATGTTTGAATGATAATTATTTTAAATGTTTCAATATTATTTCACAATGATTTCTGTGTAGGAAATCAAAGATTATTTCCTATTTAATCCAATGTAATTATATTATTGCAATAATTTCCTATCTGATTCACAGTACTTTATGACTGTAATCTATTTACACTACTTTGAATGAAGAACACCAATGTTTATAGAATAACACTTCTCATGAAAAATAGTCAAAATTCCACTGAATATAACATTTTCCTAGTAGTAAGCTCTCGATTCGCAATATATTTCATTAGAACCATTATAGCCTTGATTGGTTTGTAACATTGTTTTGTAATCCCATATTTTTATGATGATTTTTGTAGCGCCTATTATTGTAAGTTGATTAAAAAAGTATTTGCCAAGTAGTTTGAGTTATGAAGTTTCAATGGATACCCAAGACCAATTCAATAACCTGTAGTATGTTAAATACTAATAATTACTGTAGTATGTTAGCTTAGATCTCCATTGAAATAAGTAGTCTTATAATAAAGGAGAAAGGCAGACGCACATTTTACTTTTCAACATTTGAGTTTTCTGACATTACGTAGTTTGACATGCTTTTTATATCAGTGTGTTTCTGTTATTTTCCTGTATTACGGGAATTCTAATATTCAATGGAATAATTCTACTATCTAGACTATGGACTTATGAATAGTTTCGGATTGCTTTGATATGAATGGAATAGATCTAAAATAATTTAGATGGAATAAAATTGATCAAATCAAAACAAAATGTAAGCTGGATCCAATAGTATAGTTGATGATTCAAACTAAGGCAGTTAGCTAATGACTGTTATTGATTCTCAGCTCTGTCAGGACAGTCTGAAGCTGTCTTCTAGAGCGAATAAGTATTGCTGGGGTAACATTTTTCCGATATACTCTTGCAGACAGCTAGCCGACTGTCCTGACAGCTGAGAATCAAAAACAGACATTGGTCAACCGACTCAATTTTTGGCGGCTGCTACATTAATCCAGATGACCAGATCCTCATCATAAAATAGTAAATCTGTCAATATGAAGCATCAAATCGTACATAATGTTCATAAGCATACAAAGCTTACAAAATCTCAACGAATGTACAAAGTCTCCAAATCTACAAATCTCACATCAAGGTATGTCCAAGCAAAGAAGACATTCTGGTAAGATGGAAAAATGACTCCAGCTCGGTCAATATCAGTTCAAAAATTATACATTTGGTCTCAAATTGTAGATAACACTCTGCTGTAGAGTTTAAACTAATATTGACTGAGCTGGAGTCATTCTCCCATCTTGCCAGGATGTCTTTTTGGCTTGGACAGTATATACTTCAAAAAAGGTATGTTTACATTGTACATGCGAGAAAATTTATTATTTTTGAACGAATATTTACCAAGCTGGAGTCATTTTTCCATCTTGCCAGAATGTCTTCTCTACTTGGACGGAATATGTAGGTACATCTGATTTTGAGCAAATACCACAATTCTCAATATAATCAATCAAATTCACTACAATGATGGAATGAATTCACTTATTACATTCATCACAAATGAATTATTCATGTTTGTTCATCACTAATCCAACCGCAACTCCAATCTTGATGGGCCTATCAAGGTGTGAAAATGAAAACCACAAGGTTGGGTTCAGCCTAGCATATTGACCCGATGCTGCGGTAAGGTCGGCTTTAATTCAACCACCACAGCAATTTACGGCGCTTTTCACACAGAACGCGCCGCTGCCTGTGAATGCTCGCACTTGAATATGTGCGTTTCATTTCAATTGCGGCATGAAACGCATTACATTTGAATGCACGTGTTCTATTTAGACTGCGGCTCGTTCTGTTTGAAGGGCTGCGTTTGAAAGCATGCGTTTCATTTTAAGTGCGGTTTGTTCTGTTTGAATGGCTGCGTTTGAATACTTGTGTTTCATTCAAATGTGGTTGGACGTGAGTTTGCTGTGTATGGATGTTACGTTTAATCCATTTCCACCATACTCTCTATATTTTTCATCTTCCATGTTAAGCTGTATGTCCATGATTCAATTTCTTTTCAAGAAGGCACCTACACAGGATGATTCATATAGTATATTCTGTCCATGCAAAGAAGACCATCTGGCAAGATGAGAAAATGACTCCAGCTCGGTAAATATTGCTTCAAAAATTATTGATTTGGTCTCAATTGTAGGAAACATTCTGATCTACAATTTGAGACCAAATGCAAATCAATATATTTTTTGAATCAATATTGACTGAGCTGGAATCATTTTCTCATCTTGCCAGATGGTCTTCTTTGCTTGGACAGGCTATATTGATTGGAACAATGAAATTGAAAATTATCGTGAGCCTATGCTCATTCATGATTGTTTCATTTGAAACATGAATTACCTTGTTCATTTCTATGAATACACTAGGTCTGCTTTTTAACGCTCCAAAAGCTGTTATTGTCAATCAGAGTTGTTATTTATGCCTATACCATATTCATGACCACTTGAGACGAAAGAAACAATCTTTTTGCGTGTCTGTGCATGTTAAATTATTAGGTTTTCTCCTTCACGTGAATCGATCAGCCGCAGTCGAACAGCTGTAGTGAATTACAGTTCTTGTTTTGACCTTGTGCTTGAACAAGTAAAGTTGTGTTTGACTGCAGCCGACTGTGGGACCTTTTCGCATAAAGGAAAATCTACCTTAACAGTTAACATGTACACATTAGCGAGAAGTTTGTTTGTTCCGTCTCAAGTAGGGTGGAGATGATGTTTTGAGATCAAATGATACAATAGATGCTTTACATCAGCTGTTAGTAGAATATATCATGTACAAAAGACAGACGAAATCGCCCAACTTTTATCGTCTGCATTATCTAAAGAAAATTGAACAGTGAACATTCAGCTTCATTTCTGACACTTTAATGGTTTTGTTGTTCAGTTCAGTTGAATACAGTAACTCGAGCTTGTGTAATATACAAAATCATTACTCATTAAACCAAATCCTTGATTCTGTCCTCTCTATGTGAATGCTCCTCATTCAACCACTGCAATCATAAACCAACCACATCCACGGCCGCTGTGGTTGCTCTATGTAGATGATCTCATTCAAACAAAGCTGTCATAAATTGACCACATCCGTCACCAAGTTGCCGTATGGTAACTATCTCATTAAAACATAGCTGTTCTATATTAACCGCATTCATCAGCTGTCATTTTGTGCAGCATTGCGGTTAACGGCGACTGTCACATAGGCTGATAAGCGGTTGGATTGCTGGAATAACTTTGGTGTGTTGATGTTGAGGCATCAACTGTTATTATTCTACACTGTATCTGACATATAATTATTATAATATGAAAACGTGAGTGGTATAGTTAGAATACAGTAGATATGATACAGAAATAGAATGTATTATTATAAGGATTCAATGATATAATAATATTGATGAGTGAAAAGATTTAATAGTCAGAAAAATGTCAAATAAGAGAGGAATACAAACAATCATTGAAGAAATTCTTTTTATAATTCCAGTATATTGGATTCTTGCTTGTTCATCATATTGATGATATCTATAATAGCTCGCACTGGACTTAGGTACCTCTTTTTGAGAAATTAACTTGTTGAAGGTATAATAGAAAAAGGAAAAAAGAATGAGGAATGATAATCTGTATAATCATTGCAATGTATTAGATACAAGTATTTCTAATTGACTTACCAATTTCACTGTGGAGGCGTGGCTTATGGTTCAACCAATAGCAGACAAGAGTCTCCAAGTCAGCCACTGTTGAATGTTGAAAACTCTTCCAATGGACGTGGCTACACAGCAAAATCAATATTTCTTTCCCCCTCCATTTTCTCGAGACAGAAGCACTTTGGAGGCGTGGCTTATGGCTCAACCAATGGCAGACTAGAGACTCAAAGTCAGCCACCTGTTGAATGTTCGAAAATCTTCCAGGGGGCGTGGCTACACAGCAAAATCGATTTTTCTTTCCCCCTCAATTTTCTTGAGACAGAAGCTCTTTGGGGGCGTGGCTTATGGCTCAACCAATGGCAGGCAAGAGTTTCCAAGTCAGCCACCTGTTGAATGTTGAAAATTCCTCCAGGGGGCGTGGCTACACAGCAAAATCGATTTTTCTTTCCCCCTCCATTTTCTTGAGACAAAAGCACTTAGGGGGCGTGGCTTATGGTTCAACCAATAGCAGACAAGAGTCTCCAAGTCAGCCACCTGTTGAAAGTGAAAAATTCTTCCAGGGGGCGTGGCTACACATCAAAATCGATTTTTCTTTCCCCCTCCATTTTCATGAGACAGAAGCTCTTGAGGGGCGTGACTTATGGCTCAATCAATAGCAGACAAGTGTTTCCAAGTCAGCCACCTGTCAAATGTTGAAAATTCTTCCAGGGGGCGTGGCTAAACAGCAAAATCGATTTTTCTTCCCCCTCCATTTTCTTGAGACAGAAGCACTTTGGGGGCGTGACTTATGATTCAACCAATAGCAGACAAGTGTCTCCAAGTCAGCCACCTGTTGAATGTTGAAAATTATTCTAGGGGGCGTGGCTACACAGCAAAATCGATTTTTCTTTTCCCCTCCATTTCCTTGAGACAGAAGCACTTTGGGGGCGTGGCTTATGGTTCAACCAATAGCAGACAAGAGTTTTTAAGTCCGCCACCTGTTGAATGTTGGAAATTCGTTCAGGGGGCGTGGCTACACAGCATAATCTATTATTCTTTCCCCCTCCATTTTCTTGGGACAGAAGCAGTCTGGGGGCGTGGCTTGTGGCTCAACCAATAGCAGGCAAGAGACTCCAAGTAAGCCACCTGTTGAATGTTGGAAATTCTTCCAGGGGGCGTGGCTACACAACAAAATCGATTTTTCTTCCCCCTCCATTTTCTTGAGACAGAAGCACTTTGGGGGCGTGGCTTATGGTTCAACCAATAGCAGACAAAAGTTTCCAAGTCAGCCACCTGTTGAATGTTGAAAATTCGTTTAGGGGGCGTGGCTACACAACCAAATCGATTTTTCTTCCCCCTCAATTTTCTTGAGACAGAAGCACTTTGGCAGCGTGGCTTATGGCTCAACCAATAGTAGACAAGAGTCTGCAAGTCGGCCACCTGTTGAATGTTGAAAATTTGTTCAGGGGGCGTGGCTACACAGCAGAATCTATTTTTCTTTCCCCCTCCATTTTCTTGGGACAGAAGCAGTCTGGGGGCGTGACTCATGGCTCAACCAATAGCAGGCAAGAGTCTTCAAGTTAGCAACCTGTTGAATGTTTGAGATTCTCCCAGGGGGCGTGGCTACACAGCAAAATCGATTTTTCTTTCCCCCTCCATTTTCTTGAGACAGAAGCACTTTGGGGGCGTGGCTTATGGCTCAACCAATAGCAGACAAGAGTCTTCAAGTCGGCCACCTGTTGAATGTTGAAAATTCGTTCAGGGGGCGTGGCTACACAGCAAAATCGATTTTTCTTCCCCCTCCATTTTCTTGAGACAGAAGTTCTTTGGGGGCGTGGCTTATGGTTCAACCAATAGCAGACAAGAGTCTCCAAGTCAGCCACCTGTTGAATGTTGAAAATTCGTTCAGGGGGCGTGGCTACACAGCAAAATCGATTTTTCTTCCCCCTCCATTTTCTTGAGACAGAAGTGCTTTGGGGGCGTGGCTTATGGTTCAACCAATAGCAGACAAGAGTTTTTAAGTCCGCCACCTGTTGAATGTTGGAAATTCGTTCAGGGGGCGTGGCTACACAGCATAATCTATTATTCTTTCCCCCTCCATTTTCTTGAGACAGAAGCACTTTGGGGGCGTGGCTCGTGACTCAACCAATAGCAGACAAGGGTCTCCAAGTCAGGCACCTGTTGAATGTTGAAAATTCTTCCAGGGGGCGTGGCTACACAGCAAAATCGATTTTTCTTTCCCCCTCCATTTTCTTGAGACAGAAGCATTTTGGGGGCGTGGCTTATGGCTCAACCAATAGCAGACAAGAGTCTCCAAGTCGGCCACCTGTTGAATGTTGAAAATTCGTTCAGGGGGCGTGGCTACACAGCATAATCTATTATTCTTTCCCCCTCCATTTTCTTGGGACAGAAGCAGTCTGGGGGCGTGACTTATGGCTCAACCAATAGCAGGCAAGAGTCTCCAAGTCGGCCACCTGTTGAATGTTGAAAATTCGTTCAGGGGGCGTGGCTACACATCAAAATCTATTTTCTTTCCCCTCCATTTTCTTGGGACAGAAGCAGTCTGGGGGCGTGGTTTATGGCTCAACCAATAGCAGGCAAGAGTCTTCAAGTTAGCCACCTGTTGAATGTTAGAGATTCTCCCAGGGGCGTGGCTACACAGCAAAATCGATTTTTCTTCCCCCTCCATTTTCTTGAGACAGAAGTGCTTTGGGGGCGTGGCTTATGGTTCAACCAATAGCAGACAAGAGTCTCCAAGTCAGCCACCTGTTGAATGTTGAAAATTCTCCCAGGGGGCGTGGCTACACAGCAAAATCGATTTTTCTTTCCCCCTCCATTTTCTTGAGACAGAAGCAGTCTGGGGGCGTGGCTTATGGCTCAACCAATAGCAGGCAAGAGTCTCCAAGTCGGCCACCTGTTGAATGTTGAAAATTCGTTCAGGGGGCGTGGCTACACAGCAAAATCGATTTTTCTTCCCCCTCCATTTTCTTGAGACAGAAGTTCTTTGGGGGCGTGGCTTATGGTTCAACCAATAGCAGACAAGAGTCTGCAAGTCGGCCACCTGTTGAATGTTAAAAATTTGTTCAGGGGGCGTGGCTACACAGCAAAATCAATTTTTCTTTCCCCCTCCATTTTCTTGAGACAGAAGTGCTTTGGGGGCGTGGCTTATGGTTCAACCAATAGCAGACAAGAGTTTTTAAGTCCGCCACCTGTTGAATGTTGGAAATTCGTTCAGGGGGCGTGGCTACACAGCATAATCTATTATTCTTTCCCCCTCCATTTTCTTGAGACAGAAGCACTTTGGGGGCGTGGCTCGTGACTCAACCAATAGCAGACAAGGGTCTCCAAGTCAGGCACCTGTTGAATGTTGAAAATTCTTCCAGGGGGCGTGGCTACACAGCAAAATCGATTTTTCTTTCCCCCTCCATTTCCTTGAGACAGAAGCATTTTGGGGCGTGGCTTATGGTTCAACCAATAGCAGAAAGAGTCTCCGAGTCCGCCACCTGTTGAATGTTGAAAATTCGTTCAGGGGGCGTGGCTACACAGCATAATCTATTATTCTTTCCCCCTCCATTTTCTTGGGACAGAAGCAGTCTGGGGGCGTGGCTTATGGCTCAACCAATAGCAGGCAAGAGTCTCCAAGTCGGCCACCTGTTGAATGTTGAAAATTCGTTCAGGGGGCGTGGCTACACAGCATAATCTATTTTTCTTTCCCCCTCCATTTTCTTGGGACAGAAGCAGTCTGGGGGCGTGGCTTATGGCTCAACCAATAGCAGCAAGAGTCTTAAGTTAGCCACCTGTTGAATGTTAGAGATTCTCCCAGGGGCGTGGCTACACAGCAAAATCAATTTTTCTTTCCCCCTCCATTTTCTTGAGACAGAAGCACTTTGGGGGCGTGGCTTATGGCTCAACCAATAGCAGACAAGAGTCTCCAAGTCGGCCACCTGTTGAATGTTGAAAATTCGTTCAGGGGGCGTGGCTACACAGCATAATCTATTATTCTTTCCCACTCCATTTTCTTGGGACAGAAGCAGTCTGGGGGCGTGGCTTATGGCTCAACCAATAGCAGGCAAGAGTCTCCAAGTCGGCCACCTGTTGAATGTTGAAAATTCGTTCAGGGGGCGTGGCTACACAGCAAAATCTATTTTTCTTTCCCCCTCCATTTTCTTGGGACAGAAGCAGTCTGGGGGCGTGGCTTATGGCTCAACCAATAGCAGGCAAGAGTCTTCAAGTTAGCCACCTGTTTTCAATGTTTGAGATTCTCCCAGGGGGCGTGGCTACACAGCAAAATCGATTTTTCTTTCCCCCTCCATTTTCTTGAGACAGAAGCGCTTTGGGGGCGTGGCTTATGGCTCAACCAATAGCAGACAAGTGTCTCCAAGTCAGCCACCTGTTGAATGTTGAAAATTCTTCCAGGGGGCGTGGCTACACAGCAAAATCGATTTTTCTTTTCCCCTCCACTTTCTTGAGACAGAAGCACTTTGGGGGCGTGGCTTATGGCTCAACCAATAGCAGCCAAGAGTCTCCAAGTCGGCCACCTGTTGAATGTTGAAAATTCGTTCAGGGGGCGTGGTTACACAGCAATAGCTTACTCATATTCTCAGGTCTCTCTCCAAGTTTTCGCTCACATTATTCAGACTTCTTATACGATTACCCTTTAGATTTACAGGTGGCAACCCGCATGACATTCGTGCATCCAGGGCAGCTGCCTACTCGTTAACAGTGAGTTCTGCATGTGGCCCAATTCAACAACCCTTCAGATTCCAGGGTAGGTAACCCGCTTGACATTCATGCGTCAGGGGCAGCCGCCTATTCCTTTACGGCATTTCTGTTCGCATAAGTAATTTCTTCTATAGTCTGTCCAAGAAAATAGGACATTCTTGCATGATGGGATAATGACTGCAGATCAATCAATATTGGTTCAAAAAACACAAAACCGGTCTCGAATTATACATTAGAATGATCCCTACAGTTTAAGATCTAATTCATAATTCACAAAGAAGACATTCCGATAAGATGGGAAAATGACTCCAACTTGATCAATATTGGTATAAAAATGATAAATTTCATCTTAAATTGTAGAAAACATTCCGATCGAATACAATTTGAGGCTAAACTTATAATTTTGAACCATTATTGAGAGCTGGAGTCATTTTCCCATCTTGCCAGAATGTCTTCTTTGCTTGTACATATCTCAAATATTGCTTGACTATAGGGCTCATATTTGGGCAGAAGTTTCTGGTAAATAACCTCTGTACCTTGTTTGCGTCTGTGAAGCAATCCCTTCTTCGAATTATTATGAGTAGGTTATATTCGCCGACCAATCGACCAATTATCATCTCATTTCTCTTTGTTTCCGACTCGAAATTTGATTCTCCAAGACTTTGTCGAATGTGGATCGTGGATGGATAAGAGCCATCGATATAATATTATTATCTCGTAACAATTTTTAGAAAGTCCAAATTATCAGGCTACTTCCAAATTTCTCATAATTATAAATGTTAAAATCAATTTAAATTGAAATGCCGAGAATTTTACATCCATTATGAGTCAATGAATCTTTCTGATAAGAAATTCTTATTCATGATTCCAAGCAGAGAAAACAGATATTTTGTCAATTTCAATAATATTGGAAATACCTGACAGATACCACTCAATCACTTCATTTACTCATGGAGTAGCTTTCGTTGTCAGCAACAGGAGCCGGACCGTGTCAGAGTGGGATTGCGATAAAGCGTGTCAGAGTCAGACATTTTAGTGTCAAGTGATGTCAGTCTGTCATCGACATTCGAATGTCATCCTTGCAAATGTCAAGCAGATGTCTTCTCATGAAGTAGATAGCAATGTTTACAGTAAGTTGTAGTGTAACGCTTTCAATAGAGCTTGAAGCTGTAATTTGGTTGAGTTTGGAAAGTCAAAAATCACTCAAATTTGTTCAATAGCATTAAAAGTACATAGTACAAGTTAAACTTCCACATTTTCGGAAATGAAATGTAATAAGTTTGAGAATTTGGATACAATGTTTTTAGATAGATTTGAGAAAAAACCATCCATGACAACATTCATCAATCACCAAAGTTCATCGTTCAATGTGGCACGGTGAACATTAATGTCCAAACTTCGCCTTCTCAGTAGAATGAAGGATTCGTCCTATGAATCTGGGTCTATTGAATCTGAAATATTTTGTTCTCAATGTTCATTTATCCTCTCTCAACAACGAAGTCCTCTCTCAATTCTGATACAGGTGAAGTGCCCGTATCTTCTACTGTACAGAACTTCACCTGTTTCGTGGGCACGAGCCGCCAGTGTAGCAAGTGTGACATGAGTACGGGTAGTAGCCTAGATACCGCTTCTGCCTTTATAATAGTATTCAGTATTTCCTATCAGCTAACAAAGAAACCAGGTTGAACAGAAGCTTTGAGCGATATAAAACAACTTTTCTATCTACAAGCGAGATTGAGGCACAGAAACTGTACAGAACTGTAACTAGTATTATGTTGAGAGAATAATGAAAATTGATAGGTTTTTACGGTTGAAAAGTATAGGGAAAAAATACTTTACCGAAAAGACGTACACCGTATCTAAATTGGAATGTAGTTTGAATGCAATCGATTTTGTTCTAACTACTAGTAACAGAGCATTTCAAAGAGAATTCGGGACAAGGAGAGCAGAAAGAAGAAGGGGAGTAAAGAAAAATGAAAGAAGGAGTGGAAAGGTAAGAGAAAGACTGGACGAAGTGGACAGGAAAAGGAGGAGAACTGTAGAGAAACGGAAGGGAGAGAGAGAAAAAATAGAGAGAGATATAGGAGGAAATAGATAGGAGAAAACCAATAATAGAGAGAAAATTGCAGCCGGAATTTCGTAAAATTTCATGAGTATGGAGTGAGGACTAAACAAAGAGAAAGATGTGAAGTAAGATGAACAGGAATTGAAAAAAGGACGAGAAAGTGAACGAGAAGGAAGTGAAGGAGTAGGAAAAAGTGAGAAAGTTGTGAAAAGAGTAGTAGCTGGAGAAGGAGGTATGAGAGATAGAGAGATAAGAGAAAGAGAATCATGAATAGAACATGAGAGAGAGCCCCGCCAGCCGGTGTTACGAAATTCAAATTTCCCGCTCTTGACTACACTACTCAGACTACCAACTGCTTGCATACAAATTTGTGTCGTCTGTTTTGACAGTATTCCTTGTTTTGCAATTCGGTTTCCTTTCTTTCTTCCATTCTTACTGCTTTATTTTCTACTAGTTTTGTTATAGCTGACGCAAAAGTGATAGGCTAGGCGGTTTCGTCTGCCCCTTGTGCGCTCCAACAGCTGATGTCAATAATTATTGGAGTTGTTATTTAGTTAGGCTAAAGGTAGAAGAAAATAAATGCTTTAAATCAGCTGTTAGTAGGTTACATCACTTACAAGCGAGACCACTCAAATCTTTGGAGTCATTAGAATAGAATTAGAATAGAATTCTTTCTTAATTACCTTGAGCTATACCAATGCTTATACATGTTGAATGCCAGGGTAGGCTTCACTTCGCAAATGCTAATATTTCAAAGCTCAGTTGGAAAAATTATGGAAATTCAACATTACTGAAGCAAGCGTTAACCAGCCGGAATGCAGTTAGTTTTTTCCATTCATAAAAATGAAGAGTTCAGCTTTTTCTAGGCTAATTCCTAGTCGTAAACCTGTCTCTAGTCTTTATCTTCTACTTCGTTTACATTTCCCCCTCCTTCTCCTCTTCCTACTGATCCTCCTCCTCCTCCTCCTCCTGCTCCTCCTCCTTCTAATCATGATCGTCCCTCTTTCTTTAGTTCTCTATTTATTAACCTAGAATATCTGATTACACTAGGCATTAACTTCATCCACTATTGCAAACATAACAGGAAACGTTGAAAGTAGGCTACATACATCTAAAGTACTTCTTCTTCTTCTTTTTGCGTCTTCTTTTTCTTCTTCTTGTGTCTCATAATTATTCTCCTCAATCTCCTTCTTTCTTCCTCACCTCCTCTTCCTCCCACTTCTTCTCCTCATTTCTTCTCCTCCACCTCACCATCATTCTCCTCCACCTCCTCCTCCTCCTCTTTTATCTCAATTCTCTTCTCTCACGGTAGCTCTTTCAAATCTAGTACATTCAAATCTAGTAGTAGGTTCCACAGTAGAAAGTGCGATATAGTCAAAAAAACGTAATAAAAGCAATCATCTATTCTTCTACTATCTTCAAACGTTGAAAGGATTGAAAAGCAACCTCTAGTCATCCAACGAGTAAGTTTTCACATACTACCTTCAATGGCATACATTTTAAATAAGTGAATAGAAGAAATGTGATTGTAAAGATGAGGGAGGTTGAGCATAAAGAAGGGAACAAAGCAAAAGATAAAATAGAAAAGGGAGGGAAAAATGACGATAGAAAAGACGATGAAGGAGATTATATTGGTAGAGTTGGGTGAAAACGAATTCTAGTCGACTATAAATATAGTTTTTTCAGGTTATTCACGTTGATCCTTCAATATTTGAAGGAACGTGACACTGGCGGCTCGTGCCCACGGAACAGGTGAAGT
Organism: Sogatella furcifera; assembly: GCA_017141385.1. NCBI lineage: Eukaryota > Metazoa > Arthropoda > Insecta > Hemiptera > Delphacidae > Sogatella > Sogatella furcifera. The sequence goes on from CM029557.1 coordinate 865,066, forward strand.
GCTGTACAGTAAAAGATACGGGCACTTCACCTGTTCCGTGGTTACGAGCCGCCAGTGTATCGTGAATATTCTATAAAAATATTCTATAATGTCTATTCAAGTTATTTCCTCCTATAGATGAATATTATGGGTATGGTATTAAAAAAAGTCAATGAATATCCACATCTTCAAACATAATTATAGAGGAGTTAATTTCATTATATGAAAAATAATTTGAAAATTTCAAATCTTTATCATAGCCTTATTCGATTTTTGAATTCTATTCCGAAAAAAAACTTATGTCATCGAGTGATGAGTTTCACTTATTATCATTCTGTATCAAATTTCACGTTTTTCACAAATTTTTTCGAAATTTCTCACAAATTTTCTGAAGAATGTGTCTCCTTGGTAGGAAATTAAATGATGTTTTCACAGCTAAGACAACTTCACTCATAATCAATGATTCAAATGATAACCATGGAATCGTTCCCTTGATAGGCGCTATCCTTGACAAAAATCAACAATCAGAAACTGAATTGAATTCGTTCTCTCGAATTGAGAGCAGAAGATTTCTGTTCATAATACCATCATTGACTGTGGATATAAGTCCATACTGTATAATGATATCCATAGTTATATCCATAGTCAATGATACCATCTACTGAGTCTACTATGTATATAATAGAGTGCATATGAGTGTATAGAGTGTACATGTATAATAAAGTGCACTCAATCCACGATAATACTTCATTCTCAAATAATTATGATAGCTCGGTAACTTTGTGCCCAGTATTCGCAACAGATTTTTTGAAAAAAATCACGAAAAAACTGAAATGAACTATTTCTTTTAGAATAAGGGAAGAAGACTTTAATAGATGTTTGGTCATCCATCCGTTTCTTCGCTGCGCTAGCTACTCTGGAAAACTGTCATGATATAAATAAGAGCGGCGCAATGTCTCATAGCTTGAGCAATGTGTTACAACTTTAGCGCTATCTTCCATCCGAGATATAGTCTGTTCAAGCAGAGAAGACATTCTGGCAGGATGACTCCAGCTCGGCCAATATTGGTTCGAATTTTATAAATTTTGTCTCATATTGTAGGAAACATTCGGATCTACAATTCGAAACTTTATTAATGATTTTTCAACCAATATTGATTTATCTGTAGACGTTTTCGCATCTTGACAGAGTGTCTTCTTTGCTTGGACGGATAGCACTGCGCTGCACTGTTGCCTACTGAGTATGATTGATGATCACTTTTCTATGTCTTTCGGAACAGTGCTTGTAATCCCTCCTCCTCACCCCACCGTCCTCTTATCACATACGACACGTGTATATATATTAACACCCTTCAACCCCCTTCTCAACTACAAAATATATAGATATCATAGCTCTCTCGTGGAACTTCTCAATCTATATATTTATCAATCTAATGACAGTAATAATATTCAATGGAATGATAAACAGGCCTAGTCCATTGTATTTTTCACACAATTTTATTAAAATATAAGCAGAATTCACAACTTTTGTTCCAGCCGGGAGTTTCCACTTGAATAAATGATCAGAAAGTTATAATTGGTCGAATTTGAATATTTCAAAAGCTAGTAACGAATATATACAACACAAGGGCTAGAAGGCCGAAAAACGCTAGGAATGCTAGGTAGTAGCCTATAGGTTTAGGTATTGCTAGGACGTTTAGGTATTATCATAATATTATCAAAAACAATCTATTGCATACGATGGACAATCCAGTTAAAAAATTAATTGCCTTCGGAATAATATTAACATACCTGGTGCCTTTTTACAGGGAAGATTTATGATACGCAGTAGTGATACAGAGTCAAAAATTGATACACGAAGGAAGCTCGTTGATACAAGACATTTGCAATGCTCATTGATCGCTGCCACGTTGGAAATAAGCTGATTATATTCCCAATGGTCAAACATTTTAAAAGTTTTTATTTCAGTTTATTAGGTATTTTTCAAGTACCTGAATGGATACGAAATAATGATGAAACACTAACTTTTGGAAATCCAATAGACTCGATATCCTCTTGTAGACCGCTTGCCAACAGTCTTGACAGAGCTGAGAATTTTTCACAGACATTCACCAACACACTGGCGGCACGTGCCTCCAAAACAGGTGAAGTGCCCGTATCTTTTACTATAAAGCACTTCACCTGTTTCGTGGGCACGAGCCGCCAGTGCAACACTTTAGTTTCAATCAGCTATGATTTAAATACTGTGTGAGTGATAATTTAAAGTATTTGTATACGGGTGTGAGATACACTTGTATATTAGTGGAGGATCAATATAAATCCCACAAAGCTGTTCATGTAGTATATAAATTGTCGGCACATCAATACGTGCCCCCCGAGGGTTCAAAAGACGTGGATGGGGAGGGGAGGAACTCCCTCTAATGGTGCAACACGTCAACCGCAGTAATATCACTGCTTACTAATGCTTCTGTGATGTTTGGGGGGGGGGAAACCCCTGAAGCTGTAAGGGGGTGTGATTGTCCCCCCTTGGAGTAAAGGGGTGTGAGGTACCCCCTGAATATAGGGTTCACATATACCCCTACTGAAGGATTTGGGTTACTCAACTGGAGAAATCCAGAGATTTAAGTGAGAAATATTCAAAGAGTTATTTTTAAACCACTGTATAATATTCAGAGAGTTATTTTTGAGTGTGAGACGGGAATTTTAGGGCCTTACTTCGAGATTTACTTCGAGAATACAAATTAATTCAAGGTCTTACTTCGAGAATTCAAATGATGCATGTTGACTTAGCTTTTCTTAATGTTAAGCATATTTGCATGGAACTTCACTTATAGAATTCCTTCTGTCTTTTTTCACAGGATTGTGGAAGGAATGAGCAGAGAATATTGAAAATAAACAATTATTATGTTTAAAGACAGTTGTGATTTTCAGCAAATCAAATGGAAGAATGCTCGCAAAGAACGCATCCGTTGAAACAGCTGATTTGAAAATAATTTCAATGCTTTTAAATTGACCGACATTCCTACTCTACAAATTCTCCACTTTGAAGGTCATGTCCTTATCAAAAGGAATCAAGATATTCCTAGGTGATGTTTATGGAATTAAAAGAGACAATTGATGGTTATCATCAGTTGCTAGTCAGTGGTTAGAAGGTTACATCACACATACAAATTATGTAGTTCAGCCAAGAACAGAAGAGCCTTTGGCAACATTACTGCCATTCAATGCTGCCAGTAGTTGAAATGAAAATTGTTCCAACATAACAAAATTTAGGAAGAAATAGTACAGGTTCAGACGATTTTTTCTGTCCAAGTTCACAATTATGTTATGATTTGTGCTAACATATGTCAATCATTCAACAAATAAATAAAAAAAAAGAATATTTTCATTCGTGAAATCAATATGATGATGATTGGTGTAAAAACGGGAAGTTGGCTGAAGTGATTTCACCCTGAAAATATCAGTTCTGCGCATGCGTAGTTACACTCTCACTTCCCTCCGCCATCTTGCAAGAGGCTCTTCTGTTCATGACCCAACTATAGCTAGATAAAAACAGAAATAGAAGAATTATGCTTCCATTTCATCCCAACTACTTATCGGATCTAAGAAATGAACCGGATTTCAGATTCATTTGATCTCAGATTAAAATTGATCTCCGATTAGTTGCCTTTGTCAGCAGCTAACGAACGGATTAAAATTCGCCTCGTTTTGTTCGTCAAAAGAACAGAAATCTGTACAGGAATCTTCTGAAAAGAACAGGATTCAGGAAATTGGTATGGAGAACGCAAAGGGAATTAACAAGTTTTATCCTATATGAATAAGAGATATACTCGCATAGTCAGTCCAATCAAAGAAGACATTCTGGCAAGATGGGGAAATGACTCCGGTTCGATCAATATTGGTTCAAAATTATTAATTTGATCTCAAATTGCAGGAAACATTCTAATCTTAAATTTGAAACCAAATTTATAGTTTTTGAACCAATACTGACCAAGCTGGAGTCATTTTCCCATCTTGCCAGAATGCCTTCCTTGCTTGGCCGGCTATAACAAGGTAGGATTTTATTCCAAAAGCATATAGTATTAGTCAGCTATATAACAAGGAGAGATTCCTTTGGGACTTTTCTCAATCAATCCAGTATTGTTTTATTAGAGCTACCAGGGGATCATGATGTGAGAAAGAGGAGGTGAATAAGAATATAGGAAGATAAGGAAATGGGAAAAGAGAATGAAAGTCATCAATTATATCCAGATTACACTGGCGGCTCGTGCCCACAAAACAGGTGAAGTGCTGTACAGTTATAGATACGAGCACTTCACCTGTTTTGTGGGTACAAGCCGCCAGTGCCAGATTACATTGTTGGATAGGAGCGAATATAAGGATCTAACTGAAAAAATTGTAAAGGGTGAAAAATTTGTAGTAACGAAGAATCACTGACGAATAAGTCTACAGGCTAGACTGACAGGCTCTTTTGAATAGAACAGATAACCTAATAGAACCTCTAATAGAACTGATAACCCAACGTCCAAAAACCGTGGTTATACTTGAACGGGCCTAATCAAAATCAAATCGAATCAAATCAACTTCACTTATTAATAATCGCACTATTATTCATTCTGTATACAATAGTTAATCACCAAATAATCATCCCATCATGATCGACATAATATATAATGATAAATATAACTAATTCGAATAGACAAAAATTGATGATAAATTATTGGTTGAAAACACAGACCAATGTTCAAAACGTCATTACCAAATTTTAATGATAAATAAGATTAGTTTAAAGTGAGGTTATACTATACTGTAGCTTTGGACAAAAATAGATAATTTTTTGTTAAAAACACAGACCAATATCAAAAACGTATTTTACCAAGTTTTGATGATTAAAAAGTCTAAAGTGAGGTTATACTATACTTCTGCAGCATTTCGCATGAGAATATTGGTCCAGGAAAAATATTATGAACATTACAATAAATAAAACTCTCCTCTCAATTCTCCACTGCAGTAGGCCTAAGTCATGGCATCACAAATGAAAAATCTCTGACCTCCAGAAAAACTTCAACCACCCACATTTTAAAACGTCACCACAGCTTACGCGCTATCATTACTCACGTGGGTCGCGCTCAACTATTGACATGACGTAGATTTAAATGCACGGACGGCGTTCCATCAAAATTCGGGGGATCACTGTTGGTGGGGAAGGGGGGGGGGGGGTGCAGGAGCTTGAAAAAGGGAGGGAGCTCAAAAAGGGGAGGGACACATTTTTGAGCAGGGCTTCAGAACGTCACTGATGTTGAAAGGACATCAATCTCATTTTTTACGCTGTGTCTCTCAGTAATTCTTCTTTTTTCTTCTCTGTCTCCTGCTTCTCTTTCCTCTCTTGTCTCTTGCCTTCTTTTTCTTTTTCTCCTACATCTTCCTCTTCAACGTCCTTATTTTCTCTTATTCTCATAACATTATCTTTATCATATTCTCTCCACTTTTATCTATCTAGCTATAATATTATTGATGTAGTTCATGTGGGTTTTGAAAATGATTGCATTAATTTTAAAATTGTTCTGTGTTGTAATTTGTTTGATACTTGATTTGAATAAAAATATGGCTTCAATTGAATGTGTGATTTTTGTTTTTTAATGATTGAAAGTTTTTGTGATTGAAAGTTTTTAAATTGTTGATTTTCTTCATCATTTCCTCCTTTGGAATCGATCAACCAATTAATTGCCGAGACGTTCATAAATTTCAAATCGCACAAACTTGGGTTCAATTGTAATATTTTTATGATTTGCAATGTGAAAAAATGGACGAATGCGATGATTTCATTTCATTTGAAAATGAAGTTATTGTAGATTATGTGGGTTGACGATATCTTGTCTTTCGATTAACATTATATAATATGAATAACCATAACAATATCACCTTCACAAGTATATTCTACTCAACAAGATTCAATTAAATTTTGGATATCAATTAGGAATGAATGGAAATGTATCATTGCTCAATATAATTCACAGTGATTCCATAGGAAAAAGGATTGTAATGATAATATTATCCTCAGAGGCACGACTGTTCCTCTTCCGAATTTCCTCTAATTTCCTCTCTCACTTTTTTTCCCAAGTGATCTCATGCAAAAATATTCTGTCACATAAGACAGACACTAGTATGATCCCCTCTACCACTGCTACTTCTCTCACAGGGAGATTTTTGTCATCAATTTTTCTCCCACCTGTCATTCTCACCAGTGAGAAGAGAGAGAGAAGCGAAACGGAAAGAAGAAGAAGATGAAGAAGGAGGAAGAAGAAGATGCAGGAGAGAAAAAAAAAACAAAAAAATGCTAAGCGAATCCTGATGAATTGTCCTTGGTTGAATACGTTTTGAATGATTGTGTTGTCATCAATGGCACACAGAAATTATTCTGATTTTTATTAATGGTAAGGTCACTCGAAGCATTTTATTAATGGCCTGCTTTTTTCTATAGGTTGATATAAATGCTGAGCTCGTATCGTATGTCCAGGCAGAGAAGACATTCTGGCAAGATGGGAAAATGACTCCAGCTCGGTCAATATTGTTTCAAAAATTGTAAATTGGTCTCAGATTGTAGGAAACGTTTTGACCGACAATTTGAGACCACTTTTGTAATTTTCGAACCAATATCGACCGAGCTGGAGTCATTTTCCTATCTTGCCAGAATGTCTTCTTTGCTTGGACAGACCCTAGCAGCAGCGTTATTGATGGACGAAGTTTGATGCGCCCAAAACGTGTTGGGTGATTTGAATATTGGGATGTCATAGAGTGTTCAGAATGATAGATGTAGTAAAAATGGATGGTGAGTGGAAAAATGGGAGGATTTGAAAATGGAAGGAATTTCAGGACATAAGAAAAATGAGGAAATATTTGAAAATGGGAGGACTTTCAGGAAGAATAAGAAATGTGAGGAACTATAAGAAGGAGGAATTTTGGAAAAAGAGGAAAAACAGAATAAAGAAGAAGATCACTATAAAATATTTTAGTTCTAGGAGATCACTACGTCATATTTTAGTTTATGTGTAGCACTGGCGGCTCGTACCCACGAAACAGGTGAAGTGCCCGTATCTTTTACTGTACAACACTTCACCTGTTTCGTGGGCACGCGCCGCCAGTGATGTGTAAAAGTTTGACCTACAAGGGTTTTTCCTGATGTTGAAGCCCACATAAGCTTTCAGGCTTGTGCTTGTATCCGATAAAAATAGAGACGGATAGTCTATGAACAATAGTTTGACCTATAGAGACTTCTATTTCTGAGGTTGATGCCCTCATAAGCTTTTAGGCTGGTGCGTGAATTGGGAGAAGACAGAAAGATATCCAGAGTCCATGAGCACTTGTTTGACTTACAGGGATATTCTATGAGGATGATGCTCACATCAGCTCTTAGGCTTGTGCATGGGTGATGAGAGGGATGATGATGATGATGATGATGACGATGATGATGATGTTCATAACGTCTACTTTATGGTTGTAGTTCCAGCTATGGGCTTTAGATAGTATAGAACAGCTGAACGTTCCCGATAAGTTACACACGTTTCAATCTATTATTGAATTCAATAATTCAATTCAATATTCTGATTTCTATGATCTTTGTCTTGCTAAAGGTAGGTTTCTATAACTACAAGACACGGACACATGTCAAACACAAGATGCAATAGAACACGTAGTTTTATATGGATCAACACAGATCAAAGGTCAGCTGACCAGTGTGCGTTACTCTATGTAACTCCGTGTTTCTTTATCTCACCTTTCCATTTGTGTTTTCTCTATCTCCTAAAAAATAATTGAAAAGGGTACAGTGATTATTATCCAAAATAAAAAACTCTGTGTTTTTATTGCATCTTTATTCCCGTGTCCTGTAGTCATTATTCATCATCATCATCATTATAATATAATACGTACAATATAATACATCATTATTCTTTTATTATAGTGAAGTATACAGCTAAAACACAGAAATTGAGTCAAAACCGTTTTCCATTTCAAATTTCAATAGATATGCACTGGCGGCTCGTGCCCACGAAACAGGTGAAGTGCTGTATAGTAAAAGATACGGGCACTTCATCTGTTTAGTGGGTACGAGCCGCCAGTGTAGAAATTACAAATAATCACAGTACCCTTCTTCAATAATTTTTCGTGCATTAGATGTTTCGACTAATAATAGTCATTTTCAAATGCAAATGACTATAAATAGTCGAAACATGTAATCCACTTGAAATAATTGAAAAAGTGTACTTCGATTATTATTTAAAATAAAATAAAAACAGTGATAAAAGTAGCCCTGAGATAAAAAAAAACATATCACAAATAGCGTGTATCCACTATCTAATCACTCTTTATCACAAGATCCCTCTCCCCAAACTTTGGATTATCATTGAAGAAAAATTTATATGATACATTAAGAAGCCAGAATCACAAAATAATTTATTATCGTTGACCAAAGCCTAGAAACAGAGATTTGACGTATATTATCATAACACAAGGTTATAAATATATTTGAAGTAATATACAATAGCTATATTATAGCAGTGTAAAATATCAAGCTGAATATGTATATCATGGCGAAATATACAGTAATAGTAGTGTTGTGGTGTGGTTGGCAGGGTGTGGAAATATCCATTTGCGAGCTGAGTACAGTCTGTACAAGCAAAGAAGACATTCTGGCAAGATGGTAAAATTACTCCAGCTCGCTCAATATTAGTTTAAAAATTATAAATTTGATCTCAAATTGTAGGAAATATTCTGATCAACACTTTGAGACCAAATTGAAAGTTTTTGAACCAATATTGACTGAGCTGGAGTTGTTTTCCCATCTTGCCAGAGTGTTTTCTTTGCTTGGACAGACTAGGCTATACAAGAGCCAGCAGACTAAAACTACGCTTCGTTCAACTTTTAACTTTTCTCAGTAAACTTTTAGCAAAACTTTTACTTTCACTTTTACTGCAGGCTTCTGTTCTTCGGCTACTCCTCCTTCTAGTACTTGTTCTTGTTCTTCTTCTCCCACCTCCTTCTTCTACACCTCCACCTTCTTGTTATTTTCTGATTCATCACCCTCTCCTCCTCCTTCTGATTTTACTTTTTGCTCTCCATCTGTTTCTACTTCGTTTGTACCATACATATTTCGTCATCAATCTTCTTAAAATCGGCTGTACCATTCTTATTGATTTCATTGCATTCCAGAATCACTATTATTTGTGGTTTTGGTACACACTATAGAAATGCTAGATTAATAATTTCAATATAATATACGACCAGGAATTTTTCCCAGGCCACTTTCCCGTGTTTCGGGTTGACACGTTAAGCCGTCGGTCCCGGCTGCCCAAAAACAATCGTTAAGTCATGTCAGAGGCCCTGAAATTGATCAAGAGCGACCTGAAAACTCTGACACCAGACCTGAGCCAGCCAGCTTACACGAATATTATTATCATTTAACTGACCGAGATCCATATTGTTGATTTCTGTTTTTTGTTTCAAAATATATTTTACATTTAAAATACATTTCCGATGTAGGCTACTTGTCGCTTGGATACATTCACAATCAAATTAGAACGTTGGGTAGAATACAATGATAAAGGCTTTTGATACATGTCAAGTTTATCAAGCTGGCTAGTGCACCAAAAAAATCTTCTTTTATTTGGAGAAAGTTGGCGAAGAGAGGTAGAAATGTGGAGAGGAAGAGATAGTTTAAGATGAAGGGTGAATAAAGAAGAAAGGAGAAGATGAGAGTAGAAGGATAAAATGAGGAAGTTGGAGTGAAAGTACGAAGAAGAAGAAGGAAATATAAGTAAAATCGAAACAAGCAGTAGACTAACTTTGGAACGCTGCAAAAAAGTAGCCGCATTTGAAAAGTTTCTGAATTTTGAAAAAGCAGCATGACTAAGTTGGCTGATATAGCGATAAATCGGCCACGTTTCAAATTTCTAACAACAGGCGGCTTGTGCCCACGAAACAGATGAAGTGCTGTACAGTAAAAGATACGGGCACTTCACCTGTTTCGAGGGCACGAGCCGCCAGTGTTTGTAACCACACTGTTTTAAACAAAGTGTTTTATTTTGGGCCGGTCCTGACTGTGAATGAAAACCTGGAGTCAAAGAGAGGTAGAAATGGGAAAAGGAAAAGATAGTTAAAGATGAAGGGTGAATAAAGAAGAAAGGAGAAGATGGGAGTAGAAGGATAAAATAAGGAAGTTGTACCTGGAGTACGAGGGAGTAAGAAGGATGAGAATTGTATGAGGGATAAATAAGAAAATGGAAGTAGGAGGCAGGGATGAGGAGGTTGAAAAGGAAGAAGAAGTAAGAATGGATAATGGAGGAAGGAGGAAATGGAAGTAGGAGGAAGAAATAGGGAGGTTGAAAAGGGAGTACGATTAAGATTTGAGAAGAATACAGAAGAGAATGATGACGAAAGAAGTATGGGTGGAATATAATTTAGAAAATAGAGAAGTAAAGAGAGGCTAAGAAGAATCAAAATGATATGATTTAAGAAAATAGAGGATGAAGGAGAAAATAGAAGTAGGATAGTGGAATATAAGAGAAATTACGAGAAGTGGAAAGGATATAGAAGAGGATGATGTTGAAAGAAGAAGGTTGGTGGAATAAGTGAGATGAATTTGGGTGACAGATATGAGCAACGAGAGGAGGATAAAATGGAAGATGGTGTGAGAAGAAGGGCGAATGAAGGAGGATAAGAGGCGGGAGAAGAAACTGAAAGGAGGAGGATGGGTTGAGGAGGTTGAAGAGAAAAGTGAAGAGAATATAGATGAGAATGAATTTGGAATGGAGGAGTGGAAGAGAATGGAGGGTAGAGAAGAAGGCTGATAAAGGAGAAAGAAGAAGATAAAAGTAGAAATAAAAGTACGAAAAGGTTAGAAAGGTGATAGAAGAAAGAGGACAAATGCAGTCGGTTGAAAAGTAAGAGTGAGAAGAGAATGAAGTGTTGAGAGACGGGATAGAAAAAAGGACAAAGATGAAGAAAGAAGAGATGAAGAAGTAAAACAATAGAGAAGAGGATGAGGTTGAAAGAAACTGGTTGAAGAGAAAGTTCGTGGAAGAGTTTGGATTGGAGGAAAAGAACGTTCGTTGAAAGGAAGGTACGAATCAGAGAGTATAATGAAAAGTATGAGAAAGTGAGAGGGAAATAGAATAATGGGGTGAGGTAGAAATAAATAGGTTAAAAAGTAAGGGTGGGTAAGAATGTAGGGTTAAGAGGAGAAATTCTGGAGCTCCTTCATTTATTCTGCAAGCTTTAATTATTCTGAAGTGGCAGAAATTATTTATCAGCTTTATTTTGTTACCAGCCACTTGAAAAGAGAGGTTGGAGTTGAGTTGAGGTTAGCTTTCTTTGACATTGGAGAGTGAGTCTAGAGTTAGTTAGTTGATTTAATCTTTCGTCAGCTCTCTTCTCTCTGTAGAGCTCTCTTTTCTCTGTAAAGCTCTAGGGAAGTAATATTATAACCTGTTATTATTAAGCAGTTCTAAACCATTGGTTAATATAAGCCACTGGTTAATATTCCAGTTATTAGTTCAATTGAATTGATCAGTTGCAAAAATTAGTATAGCCTACATCATTGGCGGCTCGTGCCCACGGAACAGTTGAAGTGCTGTATAGTAGAAGATACGGGCACTTCACCTGTTTCGTGGTTACGAGCCGCCAGTGGTATTCATTGTAATTGATAACATTGGAGTAAAAATATAATATATGATGGGTGAAAGGTTCCTTTGTGTGCTCAAACAGACCATGTTGTCAATTAGAGTTGTCATTTAGCTATGCCTGGATTATGTTGATGAGTAAATAAATGCGTGACATCAGCTGTAAGTAGTTTATATTACGTATAGGGAACTGTCTGCTAGGGAGACGTAAAATAATATTTTTACGTCTGCCATACCCTCTAGAGTTCAAGTTGAATTTTATATTAATAGTTGACCCTTTTTTTATATTCACGGGTTAACCCGTGTTATTAGTGAGTTATGGAAAAGATACACGAATAAGTAATATTATTATAATCACTTGGTTACAATCAATCAATCATTTTCCAGACATTTCTTCATTGAATTCTGTCGAAGCCATTTATTTTGAATTTTTTCCGTAAAATTTTATAATTTTCATTCCTTCTAGTTCCACTCTATCTATTTCTATTCGCAATTTGGTTCATTATTCACTAATTTATACTTATTCATTCCCACTGGCGGCTCGTTTCCACGAAACAGATGAAGTGCTGTACAATAAAAGATACGTGCACTTCATTGTTTCGTGGGTACGAGCCGCCATTTTTCATTCCTCAATCTTCTCCAAACTTAAGTAGAAACCGCTCTATAGCTTTCACCCATACTCGCTTTCTATTGGTGGAAATAGTTCCCTCCCACTTTGTGACGTCACCAGCCAATGGGAAGGCGTTGTGTGAGTGGGGAGTTTACAGCAAGCCAATGGCGGAACGCATTCCATTGTTGGTAGGTTAAATATTTGTTTTTCTAAAATTTTGCGATGGAATGGAAATGGGCTCGTGCCCACAAAACAGGTGAAGTGCCTGTATCTTTCACTGTACAGCACTTCACCTGTTCATGATTCATGATTCTTGAGAAAAGCCATCACTTTACAGAATATCACTTTCCTCATGAATCACACTTATTTAAAAGTATTAGGCTACTATTTCATACCAGATTAACATAAATCTAACTATCATTGACTTCTTGGTCCACTTTTCAATTTTCACATTTTATTCTAAATCCATGACACTGGCGGCTCGTGCCCACAAAACAGGTGAAGTGCCCGTATCTTTCACTGTACAGCATTTCATCTGTTTCGTGGGCACGAGTCGCCAGTGATCCATGATAGAGCTTATTTAAAAGATTGGCTTTAAATTTTAAAAGTATGTCATCATTCACCAAGCTTTATTCCATGTTTCGTGATATAATAATCCATTATTCGAAAAATATGTTATATTGATATTTGTATGTTTTCAACAATGATTTTGAATTATGACAAGTGTTGACCATAGATTTATTTATTTATTTATTTATTCCTTGATAAAGCATTACAATAATTCACAATGTAGAAATATAACAGCAAAATGAATCAATAAGAAAAATGCAAATAAACATAAGGAACTACTTCCCCAAAAGAGCAAGCTCGAGCTTGGGGAAGGAATTATTACGTGAAAACAGAGAATAAATAAAAACAAAATTCTTGATATTAAATCATTGATTTATTCCATTTTTAGAACACCCCAGCTCGGTTCTCTCTATTACTGTGCACAAAATTATCCTGTTTACAATCCCCCCACACTAAAATGTACAAACATAAACCACAAGAAGAATCTGTTTATTCCAAGTTCAACTCTGTGAAAGCAAGCAAGCGGAAATAAGACACTGACAAAAGTGAGGACATTTGTTACCTTCGAGAAGGCACGCCGTTAGATTCACCTTACATAGTAACGACGTGTCTTCTCAGCTTGAGCAAACTTTACTGACATTTGTTAGTCTACAAGACACGCCGTTACGTTTACTTTACATTTATCGGGGTGTCTTCTCAGCTTGCGCGAACTTTACTGACATTTGTTAGTCTAGAAGACACGCCGTTACGTGTACTTTACATTTACCGGGGTGTCGTCTCAGCTTGCGCAAACTCTGCAAGTGATGTTGTGGTGTCAGAGTGAGATATTGCCTCGGTGCTGCCATCTGGTGAGGAGTGAGTGGAAGGTAACATACGGTTTACTACTCAGCAATTTCAGTTCCGGTGTTGCAATTTTCGTGTTCTCACTCACAAAAGTGTTGTTCTTAGTCGTTAGATACTTCTCATGCACGAATGAGGATGAAGAGGGGAAATAGTGATAAAGAAGAAAGAAGATAAAGATGATAAGATTCAGGATGAACTTTATAACATATAGGTGACGACAAAATACACTCTGTCCAAGTAAAGAAGACCCTCTGGTAAGATGAGAAAATGACTCCAGCTCGGTCAATATTTATCAAAAACTATTGATTTGTTCTCAACCAGAGGAAACATTCTAATCTACAATTTGAGACCAAATCAATATTTTTTGAACCAATATTGACCGAGCTGGAGTCATTCTCTCATCTTGCCAGAGGGTATTCTTTGCGTGGACGGAGTATATCAGGTGTTCTCGTCTTTTGAGAGTGAGTCTTGAGTTTGATTATTAGTTTAATCGTTCGTTAGCTAATAATACTCGCACTGGTGGCTCGTGCCCACGGAAAAGGTGAAGTGCTGTACAGTAGAAGATACGGGCACTTCACCTGTTTCGTGGTCACGAGCCGCCAGTAACTAATAGCTGATGCCAAAACCGAAGAATATAGAGAAATATATAGAGAACAAGCAGAACAACAAGAGAGCGAGCAGAACAACTACTTTAGTCTTTCCAAGCAAAGAAGACCCTCTGGCAAGACGAAAATTACTCCAGCTCGGTCAATATTGTTTCAAAAATTATTGATTTGGTCTCAATCATAGGAAACATTCTGATCTACAATTTAAGACCAAATCAATATTTTTTGAACCAATATCGACCGAGTTGGAGTCATTCTCTCATCTTGCCAGAGGGTCTTCTCTGCTTGGACAGACCATAGAAGATCGAGAAAGAAGCGAAGAACCAACAGGATATGGAAAATTAAAAAGTAGATGCCGGAGCAGAAGGACGTAGCTAGAAGAATGGGGTGAGAGAAGAGAAAAATAATGAGGATAAGAACATGAGGACATGAGGTAAGGATGTGAGAGCATTGTGAGGTGTTGTGAGTGAACTCAAGTGAGGGGAACGAACAGTGTACGGTTTACCACTCTCCACAAATAAATGCACTGCCATCCCGTAGATATACACCGCTGGCGGCTTGTGTCCACGAAATAGGTGAAGTGCTGTACAGTTAACGATACGGGCACTTCACCAGTTTCGTGGGCACGAGCCGCCAGTGATATATGCATTCCTGCAGACGGTACTGTTGCTGTTGTTACCCTCACATTTGTCACTGCTACTGCTACCTCTAATTCTTCTTCTTCTTCTTCTTCTTCTTCTTCTTCTTCTTCTTCTTCTTCTTCTTCTTCTTCTTCTTTTTCTTCTTTCTTCTTCTTCTTCTTGAAGAACTAATATGACTGGTTAGGTTTTTTACATAGCCTATGTTCAATATTGTTCAATCCTTCGGAACGCCAGTTACTACAAATTCTTGATCGTGCTGCGGTTTTTACATAGCCTATGTTCAATATTGTTCAATACTTCGGAACGCCAGTTACTTCAAATTTTTGATCGTGCTGCTAAATTCATTTATTATTAGTGAATATTAGAGAATGTTGGCCAGCGTAAATGTCTATTTCAGAAAGTCAGCACTTCATCGCCGACAGCACTTGATATAAGGAGGAAAAGAAGAAGAAGAAGAAGAAGAAGAAGAAGAAGAAAGAAGAAGAAAGAAGGATAATAGAATCGAGAGGAAACGGCAAAAGCGATATCACAATACACACAGTGATGATCTCTGCCTTAGTAAATATGGGGCTTCTTTTAAACGTTGATTCTTTTCAGTAGTCAGAAAACGGTTCGCCCGGATTTCAAAAGCGAATAAGAAGAAGAAAAAGAGGAAGAAGAAGAAGAAAAAGAAGAAGAGGAAGAATAAGAAGAGGGAGAAAAAAAGACCGGAAGGAAGGGGGAAGGATGTGAGTGTGGATAGAATAATATGAGAAGAGAGAAGATTGAATTGTGGAAATTGTATTTTTGGCTCCTCACTGTCCAAACTCAATTTTGTTCTATCCTTTTTTATCTTACTCTTATCCTTTCGTAGTTGTTTTCTCTTTCTCTCACTCTCTCATTCTCATTTCCCCCTATTCTCCACTTTTCCCTAACTTCCATTTCTTCCATATTCCTCCTATCTCTCTCTCATTCTCGTTTACTCAGCCTCTCTCTCCCTCTATCTATCTCTTTTCCTATCACAAACTTTCCTTCTTTGTTCTCTTTTTTCCTCTCATTTCTCTATTGTATCTGTATGAGGATGCTTATGAAACTGCCCTTAGCAATATACATACAGTTTAAGTTTTTTTTGATAAAGGAAGAATAAAAGGGTAGAAGAAGAATGAAAGGAGGAGGAAGAGACGGAGGAGGAAGAGACGGAGGAGAAGGAGGAGAAGAAGAAGAAGAAGAAGAAGAAGAAGAAGAAGAAGAAGAAGAAGAAGAAGAAGAAGAATAATAAAGAGTTCAAGTGGGAGGTTAATAGAAGCTGCAACTGCTTTGTATTAATCTGAGAATATTGGCGTAGTTGTCAACAAAGATGAGCACTAAGCTATATAGATATAATACACAAGAGCTGGAATATCTATATCATTCATACTATATTATGAAGTTCTCATACAATGCAGCTACTAGACTATTATTGCACTGCTTTGGGATGAGCCTGTACAAGCAAAGAAGACATTCTGGCAAGATGGGAAAATAACTCCAACTCGGTCAATATTGATTCAAAAATAATAAATTTGAGTTGAAATTGTAGGGAACATTCTGATCTACGATTTGAGACCGAATTAACCATTTTTGAACCAATATTGATTGAGCTGGAGTCATTTCCCCATCTTGCCAGAATGTCTTCTTAGTGATGAACAGCGAATCTCGAATGTAATATTGGAGATTATGAGCTGGCAAGCGGACAATATAGAAGTTGAGGAGCATTTCAGCGAAGTCGATTGTCACAAAAGAAGCAAGGGTGGGGAGGAATTTCGGGGTGAGAATAGGGGAGGGATAAAGTAGAATAATATGGAAGAGAAGAATGGTGGGTGAAAGAGAGGACGCAGGGGGTGGAAAATGGAGAATGAGGTGAAGGGGACATTAAAAAGGAATATTAGAGGAATTGGTGGAATGAGTCTAGAGAAAAGGTCTTCTACGAGCTTGATATGTTGTGTTGTAATTTTGTGATATATTCAAGTTTCATGTGTTCAAATCTGTTTTTACACAATCAAATATAAGTGTAACTCTGTGATTAACGGTAAAATGATTAGTTTTATAATTCTTATTGAATGTTCACAACAATAATGTTTTCTAAAAATTCAATACCTGACACAACCAATAATAAGATTCATACAAAATAAGATACCCTGATCATATACAAGACCTTCTAACCAAACTTTTCTTTACAACCTATACTAACAAATTGTATAATATTGTATGTATAAAAAAGTATTGCGAAAATTATATGAATTTATAAAATTTGAAGGTAAGTTGCCCATTAAGTTGCCATTAAGTTGCCGTTTAAGTTGCCCAGTAAAACTATGTGATTTCAGCTGACTCCAAGAAATTAGGCGATTTCATTTGTTTCTTGTACGTGATGTAACCTACTAATAGATGAAGTGAAGCCTTTATTGTCCCACATGAGCATTCATTATCAAAATGACCTAGTTTCGAACTTATTAATAAAAAATTTGTTACAGAGACGTTTGGGACAATAGTCTGTGTTTTTAACCAACAAGTTTACTAGTTTCTTTGAAATGAATAAATGAAAATTGCGTACACATAAGCATTGACATGGCTTTGCTGAGTCGTGCATTGGTTTTGGTTTGTCGTGGTTAAGGTGGCCGTAACCACCCCATGATAGTTTTTTTTTTTTGCTTAAGAATATCTGTGCTGAGGAGATTTCAATGAACATAACCTTTTCTGAACTGAATTTTTATTCAAAATTGGGATCGAGATAGTGAAGGGCCTGTGCCTGTTTTCTCCCTATCATATAATTATTATGATTGTGTGTTTGTATCTCATAAATAAATAAATAAATATTCTCAAGCACACCCAAACCGACTGTTTACTTTGTCTCAAGTTATCGTGAATAACTTGATATTCGTCTTCAACTATAACTGGGTTGTTGTAGTCTGTTGAAATCTTGAATTTTCTATTTCTAAATCTCCAATAATTATCTTCGGTCTTAGGTCGAAAGCAGTTCAAAGTTCGTCTATTGCAGAAAAAGGAATACAGATTTTATCTGTAGATCTGAAGTTCAATACAAATAATATGATCCTTTACAAACTCTACCAGTTTGACAACCTCACCGGAACATATTTTCAAGACAACATTCCACTTCATCAAAACATCTTGAAAGACAAGACTTCACCAACAGACTTTGTTGAAATGTAAGCTGAATTCTCATTAAGTTGTCCTCAGATTTGGGTGATTGAGCCAATTACAGTCTGTCCAAGCAAAGAAGACATTCTGGCAAGATGGGGAAATGACTTCAGCTTTATCAATATTGTTCCAAAAATTATCAATTTGTAGGAAACACTCTGATCTACAATTTAAGACCATATATATAATTGTTGATCTGATATTGTTCGAGCTGGAGTAATTTTCCCATTTTGCCAGAATGTCTTCTTTGCTTGGACAGATTACAAGGAGCACTCTGTGTCTTAACGAGTCTTAGGCCACTTGAATCAATCAAACAGTGATTGTCTCGACTATCGACTATCTAACAAGGTCGACTGTCGTAAACTCGACTCTCGAACTCGGTTGCTGAAATAGCAAGCTTGTTTTGAACGAGGGTTTCTTGTTAGGACACTTGAAGCCACTCTCCTGTCAAGATTCGAATCCTACCAGATCTTCTCTCATCCTCTCTCTATCACTCACTATCCCACTCTCTCTTTCCCTTTATTTCACTCTCTCTCCTACTCACTTTCTCTTTCTCTTTCTCCCATTATATCACTGTCTCTATCTCTTCCTCTTCTTCTCTATCTCTCATACTATCTCACTTCTCTCTCTTTCTCTATCTAAATCTCTTGCTTTCTCTTCCACTATCTCACTCTCTTATACAGTCTCTCTCTCTCTCCTCCTTCTATCTCTCTCCTATCCATCTCTTCCATCATAAATTGAGTGTTAATGGGAAGGATATTTTTGAAAATCCCTCTCCAATAATGGACAATTGGACATTTATATGTTTAAACGCATTTATAATTTTATGTGAATACATCACAAATTTATATTATCGTTAGCCTATCAAATTTAATATAATCAAAGTTTTTATAGTCAAGACAAATCAAATATATAATAGACTCTAAATATATAATATCGTTAGCTTATTAAATTGCATATTATCCAAATTTTTTTCCATGTTTTTATAGTCTAGACTTAGTTCACTCACACGAACTGTGTTATTAGTCCCATCCTTTATTATCATAGCATAGGATTTGAAAAGATTCACTGTATTGCGTAATCCACATGAATAAAGTAATTAAATCTGACTCTCTCTCTCTCTCTCTAATTTATTTTACTTTCACTATTTTTATTTTACTTTTTTTCTATTTTACTTCCACTTTTTATTATGTTATTCCTATTGTATCATGTGCTTTGTATTTTTTCTATTGTGCATTAGGTCTCCTCAGACCTAGCAAATCGAATAAACAATCAATCAATCTCTCTCTCTCTCTCTCTCTCTCTCATGGTTGAGTGTTAATGGGAGGGGTGTTCTTGAGCATTCCTCTCCAAGAATGGACACTCATATGTCCAAACTCCGCCTTTTTATGTAATTACAGCATCAGTTACAGTACCGTTAGCATAATCATTAAATCCTACATTTCAACCATTCTCGTAAGTTCTCATATAGTCTTCAATAGTCCATACTTAGTTATTAAAACGAGCGATGTAATTAGTATCATTTTCAATTCTCATGATATAGGATTTTAGCCGATGTATTTTTGTAATTTACATAAATAAAGTAAATGAATCTGAATCTGAATCTGAATCTCTCTATCATTGTTGAGTGTTAATGGGTGGTATGTTCTTGAGCATTCCTCTCCAAGAATGGACATTTTCTGCCTAAACTCCGCCTTTTTATGTGATTACAGCATCAGTTATATTACCATTAACATAATTAATCAATCCTAAATTTGAATAATTTTCGTAAGTTCTCATAGACTTTACTTAGTTATTAAAGGGAGGGATGTGATTAGTATCATTCTTAATTTGCATAATATAGGATTTGGGGCAACGTATTTTGTAATTCACAAAAATAAAGTGAATGAATTTGAATCTGAATCTCTTGTACTATCTCTCTCTTTTACTCTCTCTGTCTCCCATTCTCCTTCTCTCTCTTCTCCCTTTGGTTTCTCCTTCATCCTCTCCCTCTCACAAACTATTCTTAGCAGGAGGAGGTACGTCTGTCACAGCATTTCTCGAACAATCGAAACTGCATGTCGAGAAATTCCGTCACTTCTCAAACTAAGGATGCCACAAATCTCGCAGATTCCCTCAACTAACCGAGATAACAACGTGTTGTGGTCTGTCCAAGCAAAGAAGAAACTCTGGCAAGATGGGAGAATGACTTCAGCTCGGTGAATATTGGTTCAAAAATTACGAAATCGGTCTCAAATTGTAGAGCAGAATGTTTTCTACAATTTGAGACTGAATTTATAATTTTAAACCAATATTGACTGAGCTGGAGTAATTTTCCCATCTTGCCAGAATGTCTTCTTGGCTTTGACAGACTGTACTGGTTAGGTATAATCTGGTGAAGCGAAGAAGACATTCTATGAAGATAAGAGAATAAATCCAGCTCGGTTAATTTTGGTTCAAAAACAATGTAATTGGTCTCAAATTGTAGATCAAAACAATTCTCACAATTTGAGACTGAATACATAATTTTTGAACCAATATTGACCAAGCGAAAGTCATTTTTCCATCTTCCCGAAATGTCTTCTTTGCTCGGACAGACTTTAGTTGTGATGTGTGTTATACGTGTTCTCTAGTTACGCGAGACTCTGAATAGTTTGATACTAGAATACACTTTCGGCTCATGGCCACGAAACAGGTGAAGTGCTGTATAGTATAAGATACGTGCACTTCACCTGTTTCGTTCGTCGCCAGTGCTAGCAGAATACACGGTAGGGATCAGAAATAGTATCCGCGAGAGCGGTTGCTGTCTGTCAGAATTTGAGGAGACTGTCTTGTCGGAATTTGATAAGACTATGCAGCATGGGATCGCTGATACTGAAATACGAGTTAGGAATCAGAAATAGGATGCAGTTGACTTGTTCATGAGACTAGAAACGACACCATAGTGGAATGGTTACCATGGAAATGGTAAGAATAAGGTGTGGAGGTTCATTTCGAATTTCTCAGGATTTTGACACAATTTCTCAGTATATTCCAGTATCCGTGGTGTGTATGAAATACTAAGAAATTATTGTTATTTTCCTCCCTATTATTGGTACTCTCCTATTATCAAAACAATTGGTTCATTGATTATACTGTTTCCATTTTAATCAATGAAACTTTTAGTACGTGACTACTGACTTGTGGCTATGGAGAAGATTCGTAGGTTCTTATATTGGATGGAAATACTAGATGTTTTCAAATCACATCGACTGGAAATTCATAAGATGACTTAGAACTGCAGTTAAAGCCAATGAAGATGCTGGCTCTAGAGTTGTTACAACAGGGATTGGAATTCTTTCTTTCTTTTTTCTTTCTTTACAATTGCGACTTGGTTTCCAAGTATTCTAAGCAAAAGATGAATGAGTGATGATGATGAAGGTTTAAGATGAAGGTTGTATTTATGTCTATCCACAATGTCCACTTTCACTATGCTCACAAATTTCAACTCACAAGAATTAAAAACCATGATTTATTAATTTAAAATTTGGAAGGTTGGTAAATAATTCAAAACAGCATCGAAAATATCTAAAATTATTTGAAATTATCAATTCTCACTTAAAATTTTAAAGCCAAAAAATAGTTAACAAACTTTAATGATCAGTACATAATCCCAAGTACTGCTAAATTGTAATTGTAATTGTAATCTGTAATTGTTCGACAAACATAACCAGTATCTTAATTTTTAATATTTTACGCCATATTTTTGTTCATATTCAGTCTATCAAATCAAGATAGATAGCTTAAACAATATTATTTGCCATGAGACAAAAATAATAAGACTAAGAATAACCAAGGAAAAAGAAAAAATGTGGAAAGATAGGAATAAGGTATAGCTGACGTCATAACGGTAGGCGCTTTTGTCTGCTCCTTGTGCTCTCCAACAACAGATGTTGTCAATCATATTTGGCATCTAGCTGATGTTTTTGAAGTGGAAAGAGCATCACTAGGCTGAATAGAGTAGTCAAAAAGTTGATGTATTTAAAGTGGCAATAAAAGTGTCTTAGATCAGCTGTTAGGAGAATACATCATCTACAAGCAACAGACGAATAAAATTTCTGAAAAGAGTAGGAAACAAATAATAAAAAAGCGAGAATAAGGTATAAAACAGTGGTAATAGAGTAATCGCTGGCGTGAAGGCAGGACGAGAAGAAGCCATCACCGGAATTGCCTGCGTTTGAATAATTCAAAAGGACGCCAGAGAGAGGTTAAACTAATCAATGGTAAAAGCGCGCGCTATTTGAAATCTTGAGAGACCTAGAACATACCCCCCACTGTCATTAACACAGAGTGTCAACGCACCTTATGGAATTGCCGCCTTATGGAAATTGACTTTATCCCCTCCCTTTCCAAACCCACCCCCCCCCCCTTGCATCTTATCAGCGGCACAGCATGTATCAGAGACACATGTTTCAGCGGGCTATTACTAAGCTAAGATATGCCAGCGTGCAAATAGGCCTGTTAACGATTCTAACGATCTCTTCTCTGTTCCATCGTCTTACCACTTCTTCTTCTTCTTCTTCTTCTTCTTCTTCTTCTTCTTCTTCTTCTTCTTCTTCTTCTTCTTCTTCTTCTTCTTCTTCTTCTTCTTCTTCTTCTTCTTCTTCTTCTTCTTCTTCTTCTTCTTCTTCTTCTTCTTCTTCTTCTTCTTCTTCTTCTTCTTCTTCTTCTTCTTCTTCTTCTTCTTCTTCTTCTTCTTCTTCTTCTTCTTCTTCTTCTTCTTCTTCTTCTTCTTCTTCTTCTTCTTTTCTTTCTTCTTCTTCTTCTTCTTCTTCTTCTTCACCATCTTTTTCATCATTATTATCTTCGTCTTCTTCTTCGTCGCCTTCTTCTTCTTCGTCTCCTTCTTGTTCGTCGTTGTCTTCTTCTTCTGCTTCGTCGTCTTCTTCTTCTTCTTCTTCTTCTTGTTCTTCTTCATCGTCGTCGTCGTCGTCGTCGTCGTTTTCTTCTTCTCCTCTTCTTCTTCTTCTTCTTCTCCCTCTTCTTCTTCTTTTTCTTCTACCTCTTTTCTTCCTCTTTTTCTTCTTCTACTTTTCATCGCCATCTAAGTATAAGGATCTACATCTGCTTCAGATTTCCAGCCAGAAAACAGTAAGGCTATGAGGACATTTCAAAACTTCAAGAACGATTTCAAGAACAATAATGTATCATCGTTCATTGTACGGATTAGTTTGTCATTTATTGGTACAGAGTGTTATGTTCCAGTGAATAAATACAATACAAATGTTGCTATTCAACCAAAAATAAGACTCCCTCAGCTTCACAAAATGTATGATTGAGTTATTGTGTTAAGTGGTCTTCTTAAGCTGTATGACCACGAGTCAATCTCTTCAAAGAAGACACAAGATGATTCACAAGGTGTTACACAGGATGATACAGAAGATGATACACAAGGTGATACATGTGTCAAGTGATACAATCGACTCAAGAGATTTTGTATCATGATCGTAATGTATTATCGTTGTCAATTATTACTTCATTTTATAAATATTCTCTCTATATTCTTGTGAATTGTTTCATGGGAATGGAAAAGTCCATTTATGGTGAATACCAATAACTGTTATTTATACACTACTTAATAAAAAACAGAAAATAATTGTAAAAATTACTTGATAATAACTTGAACTTGACTGTTATACATTATTGATTCTCTCTCGCTCTTCTGCTTCTCCTTTCTCTTCTCATTTCTTCTCTCCTCCTTCCTTCCTTCACTCTCTCTCTCTTTCCTTTCCCTTTCCTCCATTTCTCCAACCACTATTCTTCTTAAGTCAGTACAGATTTCGCTCGTAATCGTACAACTCCCCTATCACGTAGAAACAATTGATATAGTCTGTCCAAGCACAGAAGACCCTCTGGCGAGATGAGAAAATCACTCAAACTCGGTCAATATTGGTTGAAAAATCACCAATTTGGTCTCAAACTATAGAATACAATTGGATCTACAATTTGAGATCAAATGTATAATTTTTAAACAAATATTGACCAAGCTGGAGTAATTTTCTCATCTCCTCAGAGGGTCTTCTTTGCTTGAACAGACTATAGCACAATAAGCGTACATTTTATTTCCTCAACAAATTTAATGGCTGTGAGCTGCCTTGCTGCCTTCGAGATATCGAACAGCCACTGATCGAGTATCGCACTGATCGAGTGTTGGTACCACTTCGAGATATTGGACTATTTTATTGAATAGCACTGCGAGTCACGGACAATCTCGGCTATTTATCGGCGAATAAGTGTCGACAAAATGTTTATGCTATTATTTCAAGATTATTTTGTTCACGAATTTATTTCTCAAGAAAATACGTAGATCGAACAAATTTCATTGTGGTAGGCAGTAGGCAATTGTATTCGAGATGTTCAAGAAGAAGAATGATAAATTAATTCCCAATTTGAATTTCAAATTTCATAGGCTAAATGATACGATAAATACGATTCAAAATTGTAGAGTTGGTGACAAAACGTTGAACGATTTCGTCAACTCCTTGTATGCTCTTGCACCTGGGGAGTTGTCAAATAGTATTGTCATTTAGCTATGCCTAGATGATATTATTGAAATCAAAAGACGCGAAACGTACGTTACATATCAACTGTTAGTAGGTTACATCATTACAGAAGATATATGACCTAACGACCTAACTTTTAGGAGTCAGTTATAGTACAATATGTTACAATTAGATTGAAGATAGTTGAATAACAAATGTTATACAACGATGTAATGATTGAAAAATGAATGAAAATCAAACACCCTTTTAAAAAACTTTAAAATTATTAAAA
The DNA here is from genome assembly GCA_017141385.1 of Sogatella furcifera. Lineage (NCBI taxonomy): Eukaryota > Metazoa > Arthropoda > Insecta > Hemiptera > Delphacidae > Sogatella > Sogatella furcifera. The sequence continues at coordinate 889,951 of CM029557.1, forward strand.
ATCAAACATGTTTCGATTTATTGATAATGGCCTAATGTGCCTAAACATGTCTGTGTTTTGATAATTTCAAAGTTTTTTAAAAGGGTGTTTGATTTTTATTTATTTTTCAAATATTTTAAATAGCCTTAAGTTTAAAAGTTCAGTTTTCAGACGATAAAATGTGATGAATATACTGGAAACAAAATACGATTATGAAAAAAAACAAGTAGAGGCTGTGAAAAACTGTGGAAAAAAATGAGAAATAATGAAAATGATGAAGAAAATAACGATAAAAAAAAGCAGAGAGCGGTTAGTTGACTATGAAAAGGGGATGAAATAAGATAAATATGCTAAAAATAAGATACGATTGAAAAAATAAAAAAAACAGAGTGGAAGAGAATTGTGGAAGAAGAGAACAGGAGAAGGAAGTAGGAGAATGAAGAAGGGGGTGTGAAATGGAGAATAGAAGAAGTCCACTTTCAGGAGAAGTAGGAAGAGTGGAGAGAAGGTCGAGATGGAAGTGAAAGAGTGAGGAGGAGGAGTGGAAGAGGAAAGTGGGATAGGAGAACTGAAAGAAGAGGACGAAAGATGGGAAAGAAGAAAAGTGTAGACGGAGGGGAAGGAGAAAGAGCTAGAAATAAGAGAGAGAGAGAGTTGAAATCGAAGAATCGTTTCAACATTTTATTTGCCACGTACATCATACAAAGTCGTTTCCTTTACTTCCGTTTCATGTGTCCTATATCCGGCTACTATTTTTATTTCCGGTTCCTTTCAATTGGCTGCACCCTGGCACCCATAATAACTCACATTACGACACAAGCAGCTATTACAAGCAAAGAAGACATTCTGGCAAGATGGGAAAATGACTCCAGCTCGGTCAATATTGGTTCAATTATCATAAATTTGGTCTCAAGCTGTAGACACGAATGTTTCCTACAATTTCAGAACAAAACTATTATTTTTGAACAAATATTGACCAAACTGGAGTAATTCCCCCATCTTGCCAGAGGGTCTTCCTTGCTTGCAAGGTCTATAACAGCAACAATCGAATCCTTATAAGCTGGCCAATGCTTTACGATACCTGGTATCGACTCCGAATATCGATATACTTAAGATATCGATACTCGTTTGACTTTTGTCCTACATCGTATAGTCTGTCCATCAAAGAAGAAATTCTGGAAAGATGGGAAAATGACTCCAGCTCGGTCAATATTGGTTCAAGAATTACACATTTGGTCTCAAGTTGTGGGAAACATTCTGTTCTATACAATGTGATACTTTGTATACTCTTCTTCTTGAGAATTCATAATTCTTGAACAATTATTGATCAAGCTGGAGTCATTTCCTCATCTAGTCAGAATTTCTTCTATGCTTGGACAGACGTTTCCCTTATAATAAATTACGATATGGTTGTCATCTTCAATACGCTACGATATCAATTATCCATTTATCTATCAATATACATTGAGATATACATACATATCTCATATGATAAACATACATTGAGAAAAAATAACAGGCCAAAATATTGTCCAAATTACCATGTTATTGAGATATCGATAATCGAGATATTGTTAAACTTTCATCCCAAGAACGCCGTTTATCGAGTTTCCTTACCATTGCCAATACTTTAGGATATCGACTCCACATACCGAAACTTGGTACATCTCTACTTATGATATCTGGAAATGATGCTTATGACTTATGATACTTGAAAAAAGTTCCTTGATATATCAATACTTATGATATCTAAACTTAAAAATCGATCATTGATACATCGATACTTGATAAATCAATACTTATTAAGATATCGATACTTAATATGTATTCGATACGATTGTATATGTTGAAGTATAGGTAAAGCTGTCGCCAAAGAGTTAGGCGGTTTCGTCTGCTGCTTGTGCACTACAACAGCTGATGTTGTCAATTATTACAATATGGTTTGATAATGTTTTTGAAATGAAAAGAGACAATAGATGCTTCGCATCAGCTGTTAATAGGTTACATTACGTACTAGAGAAAGGAAAACCCTCCTAACTTTCTGGAATAACAAGATAATATTCATGTACTCAACTCTCTATTTCCATGTGAAATAAAAATAAAATAATCTTTATTGGCGGAGTTAGGACTAGGAAGTCCTTTCTACCACTCCACCTTAAAATGTCCTTGAGATATGATTTCTTGATAGATTTTTTCTCTGAGAGTGAAACCTATATGAGCTACAATAGGCTTGTTTGTTAGTAATGAGATGAATAATGATAAAAAGTGATGAGTACCTCAAAGGTAGTTGGGACCGACGGCTTATCGTCTCCTCCGAAAGACGGGGTTGATATATCTATGTGATAGTTCAGTAGTCGAAGAATGACTGTTTCCTGGTCAAGAATCGAACTCGGGTCCACTTGTTTACCAGACCGGCGTTCATCACACACTTCAATGAGTCAACGAATTGATAATCAACTTGATTATTGAATTATCGTATTGTTTAATTGATAATCATTATGATAAGGGTATTATCATTGACTATGGATATAAGTAAATGATAATATCATTAGTATCAATGATACTATCCATAGTCAATGGTATTATTTTAAATAATATTTATTATTTAAATAATACTTATTTGAATAGATTCAGTATTGTTTGTAAATATCAGAGATCGGATGATTAAACATTCTAATAAAAGTGTTCCTCTTCCCCGTACTGCTCCTCATAATTCAAAATTTCATCTTCTTTCTCAATTCATAATTTTTTCTCCTCCTCAGTTTCATTCTCTATTCCACTTTACCTCCTTCCTATCCTCATACTACATCCATCCGATAACCATTCCCCTTTTTTTCTTTAAGCTACAATATAATCGGAAGAAATCACATCCAAAAGTTATTCCACTACATTTGTTTCACACAGAGCAATAGGAAAATAATATGAGCTCAGCAATTGGCCGAAGTGAATTCTCGTATTATAGCCAATCATAAGACAGGATTTGACTCGCGTTTTATAGGCACAGATAACCGACTTGGCTAGTAAAGCTGGAGAAAAATCCATTTTATGTTTTTTCCACCTTTCTTCTTCACCGCTACTTCTCCTCTTCTTCTTCTTCTTCTTCTTCTTCTTCTTCTTCTTCTTCTTCTTCTTCTTCTTCTTCTTCTTCTTCTTCTTCTTCTTCTTCTTCTTCTTCTTCTTCTTCTTCTTCTTCTTCTTCTTCTTCTTCTTCTTCTTCTTCTTCTTCTTCTTCTTCTTCTTCTTCTTCTTCTTCTTCTTCTTCTTCTTCTTCTTCTTCTTCTTCTTCTCTTCTTCACACTCCTTGTTCTTCTTTTCCTCCTACTGATTTGCCTCTCACCATCTTCTTTCCCTACTTCTTCTCCACCTTTTGTATTATTTTCTTCTTCTTCTTCTTCTTCTTCTTCTTATTCTCCTCCTTCTTCTTCTTCTTCTTCTTCTTCTTCTTCTTCTTCTTCTTCTTCTTCTTCTTCTTCTTCTTCTTCTTCTTCTCCTCCTTCTCTTTCTTCCTCTGCCTTCGTCATTCTTTCACCTTCTACTCCTCTTCTTCCTTCTCCTTCACTTCCTCATGAACTTTTTCCTCTTCTTCCTTTCTTCACTTCTTATCTATCGCTCTTCTTGTTTCCCTATCTCTTCCTCATATTCTTTTCTTCCTTCTTATTTCCCTAATATTCCTCCCTCTCATCATTCTTCTTCTTCTTCTTGTTCTTCCCTTTCACCTTCTTTTCATCTTATTCCTTCTCCTTCTGTGATAACAATTTGCTGTTCTTATCAGTGCAGATAGGAATAATATTTATGGGGTCGTCTGATAACCCGAAATGATTGAATTTCAAGGTATAGTCTGGTCGAGCAAAGAAGACATTCTGGCAAGATGGGAAAATGACTCCAACTCGGTCAATATTGATTCAAAAATGATGAATTCTGTATCTAATTGTAGAAAACATTCTGCCCTACAATTTAAGACCAAATCCATCATTTCCAAACCAATATTGACTGAGCTGTAGTCACTCTCCCATCTTGCCAGAATGTCTTCTCTGCTAGACCAGACTATCTATGAAGGATTTATGAAGGGTGAAATTCGTTCAGTCAGTTATAAAGTTGGGGTTTTTGTAGTGGAACGTGGGCTATAACCCTATAACGTGATCTTTTATAACCTTATTGTTGTAACGATATCGCAGAAAGCTTCAAAGATCTGGAACAATTCAATCATTCTCTGTTGCTGTGGTTTTTTGAAGTTGTAAAGTGATTGTTTCGAAAGATTGAGCAATGTAAAAGACATACGATCACTGGCGGCTCGTACCCACGAAACAGGTGAAGTGCTGTGCAGTAAATTATACGGGCACTTCACCTGTTTCGTGGGCACGAGCCGACAGTGCATACAATCCCCTGTAATATTCAATTGGAGCCATATGTGATAAAATAAATAGTAATTTAGTTTGTAGTTATTGTTCTTGTATGTATACAATAGAAGAATAGAATAAACATTGCTTCTTCCACTGTCGGCTCGTGCCCACGGAACAGGTGAAGTGCTGTGCAGTAAATTATACGGGCACTTCACCTGATTCGTGGGCACGAGCCGCTTGTGGAACGAAATGTCATTAAAGTACGTATTTATGTATCCTTCCTGGATAATACCTTCTTGCTTTGCTTATCTTTTTTTTAACTAAAGTTCATTGATTCTTCTTTGTATAGATAGATTATGAGTGGAGTTTAAAATTCTAAACGTGAATGAGTAGAATATTATTTATAAATTTTTCTCTCCGTTACAGAGACTATTCAGTAAACTTGTATAAACCATTGATACATTGAGAAATGATCCCAGACCAACAATCGAATGGACTTGATTAATTTTATTCAAATTGACAGTAATTTTTGTTGAAGTACTTCTAATGAAATTTGTTTGGGGCAACATTATGAACAAACAATTATTTGAGAAAGGATAAAAAATCTTTTTATCATGAGTCCGTCAATTTTGATAAACGGGAAAACACCACTGGCGGCTCGTACCCACGAAACAGGTGAAGTGCTTGTATCTTTCATTATGCAGCACTTCACCTGTTTTTTTTGTTTTTTTTAGGGTGATGCCCACATGGGCTCTTGGGCCTGTGCGTGGGTAATGGGATGGATGATGATGAGAGATGAATGGACCTACTGCTTTAGGTGGGTTCCGAACCACCGGGAAGCGATTTTTGAGGCTCATGAATTGAATTCAGAGGAGCCGGTCACCGTTACAACAGTGGTGGTAGAGGCATGTCGCTTATCTAATCTCACCGATTAGACGCTCTCTACCACTGGGACAAACCGCTTCCCATACCGTTTTGTGGGCACGAGCCGCCAGTGGGAAACACCATTCAAGTTTGATAGGAAAGTTGAATTTTAACATTCTTATTATCTCGAATTTCAATCGTGCATTCATTGACGTCTCTCCTAATTTTTTGTCTGTTTTTCAAATATTACATCCACTTTTATAGAGTAGCAAACCATGGTGAGCGTGTATATTGTATGTACAGTGTATTTAGAAACTGAGAATTGAATTTTATTTCCCAGAATAGAATTTGATGAACAATTATTAAAATTGAAAAACTTGTAAAATGAATGTGATCTAGGTCAACAACCAGTCAACGATCTCCACCAATAGAATTCTATTCGCCATTTCAGTGTTGTACACTCCCCACTCACACAACGCCTTCTCATTGGCTGGTGACGTCGCAGAGTGGGAGGGACCTATTCGACCAATGGCGAGTGGGTGGAGCTAAAGTCAAGACATTGATTGGTTTCTTCTGATTTCAATTTCATTATTTGATAATACGAGTATCACATAATACGATGATTAAAAATACATTGAGTGTAATTTTATTAAACAGCTGGGTTTATTTCGACTTGAAATATCGTTAAGAAATGCAGTAGAAATAGAAAAATAGATGAATTTCTTCATTTTTTACTTTGTACATCACAAAATTTGTTGTGGGCGAAGTTGAGGCTCAAGAGTCCTCTCTTCCACTCAACTAATAAAGGTGGAGTAGAAAGATCTAAACATTGATGTAAAACTGCATAGCTGCTCAGTGAAGGTATGATTTTATCCAGGATGTTATAATGATCGATTGCAACCCTATAAGCAGTCGTTTGGTATTCAGGCGTCACCGAGCCACCGCAGGCAAAACGTTTACAAGTGGAGACGAGATGACGCAACGCATTATACGCCACCACACTGCTGTTGCCTTTCATTCTTCTCCTTCTTTTCTCTTCCTGACTTTTCCTTGTTCTCTACCTTATTATTCCTGCCTTCATCTTCTTTGTATTCCTCTTTGTCTTCTTTGTCTTCCTGTTCTTGTTCTTTTCCATCATCCTATTTCAATCCGTCTTTCTAATTTTTCCGTATTCATATCATTCTCCTATTTTTCAGCCTCTCCTTCAAATCTCTTTCATCTTCTTGTTTTTTCTTCCTCTTTCTCTTTATTTTTCTCCTCTTTTTTCGTTTCCGAGCCTTTCCTATCTCTTCTCCCCGAAGTTTCATTCTCATCACCTCTTATACATCTCTAATAATAATTGATCTTTCTCTCCTTCTCCTATATTTCTTCTTCTTCCTCTTCTCCATCCTCTTCTTCCTCCTCTTCCTCTTCTTCCTCCTCTTCTTCTTCTTCTTCTTCTTCTTCTTCTTCTTCTTCTTCTTCTATCTATTCTTCTGCTTCTTCTTTTTCAGTTCTTTTTTTCTTATAACTTCTTCATGAACTTCTGTTTCTTCTTCTACTTCTGTCCTTTTTTTAGTTCTTCTTCTTTCTTCTTCTTCTTCTTCTTCTTCTTCTTCTTCTTTTCGAGATATTTTCTGAAATTTTGTACCTTTCAACCCCCTTAAACCTGCTGCTCAAAAATGGTGTAACCTTCTACCACAATATAGGGGTTATATAGAACAGTTTATCTTGGACTACTTTCACTTTGGATATCCCAGATAGGTTTGCACTGTACTGTACTATCTGCAAAATGACAAAACTCCACTCCTGTACACGAAATAATTTATAATTATTTTTATTATTTAACAATAATTACACCTTCTATCTAACCCACTTTTAGTACCAATTATTGTTAGAATAGTGTTGTTGTCGTACTATACGAATGCTACAGTGAAATAATTTTATTATAAGATTTCTGAAACATAATGAACTTGACCCATGTTCATTGGGCCTTGTATTGCTACCCGGTTTTGCCAATATATGCATAATTTTAATTTGATCGTAATGAACATTTCCGGCACTTAACAATATTTTTTTAACTTATTCACGATAACGTTTGACAAGAGCAAAATGTTTGTTCCTCTTGTCGTGGCGATAAACTGCCGGCTAGTTCTTGATAGTTTAATTTAATACACTATTTAGCGTTGCTATAGTTTTTAATTGCAACAGTAGCTACCCTAGATGTGTTTGTTAACATTATTCTAATCTATATGGTGAAACATAATAATAATATGCAAACCATACAGTAATATTATTATGCAATGATTGAAAAACTCCACTAGTTACTCATTTTTTCCTGTAGGTAGCAGCACGTACTGTTTAACAAGCAATGCAGCAGACACACCTCCGAAGCTCCGCCCATACTCGTTCATGATTGGTGAGCGATGTTTTCTGAATCTAGCCGGTAGATGGAAGCACGTACTGGGTCATTAAAAACTGTATCATGTATCTCCGTATCAATGTATCAGACTGTGTAGTGTGCAGTGTATCATTCTCTGTGTCTTCATATCGATCTATCTGAATATGTTTCAACGTTGTAAAATATAATCATTATAGCTGAACCCAAAGATTGGTGGTATCGTCTATCGTTTTTTACGTGATGTAACCTACTAACAACTGATGTAAAGCATCTATTGTCACCTACAATTTCAAAAACATCATCTAAATGACAACTCTAATTTACTTCATCAGCTGTTGGAGCGCACAATGAGCGAGCAGACGAAACTTTTTGACGTTAGCTATACTTTATATTCTATTAGTTATTAGTTATTAGTTAGCTATTAGTTATTAATTAATAACTCATTCTTTTTCTTCTTCCCCTCCCCCTTTAACGTGTTCTCCCCTACTTAAGAAATTTCAGAGATAAACGAATCTATAGTAAGTTTAATCGTTTAATAGACAAAACACTCTCATTAAAGTAATGTCTGGGATAATTGCTGTAGTTGAATACAGAATGATATCATCACCCTTTTCATTGACTTTGTCAATGCCAGAGCCCGGTTGAGGGCATCACCCTCACAAAAAATTGTGAATGGGACCTAACAGCTCATTCATTCAATACGAGATACTAAGGTGAAACCTCTATTGAATGAAATGAACTAGTTGGAAACTCTCACAAAAACAAAGCAATTAATCATTTATAACTTTCAATTCACACATGAAATCAAGCCTTGAAATATAATGATACCGTTTTAGTATGAATACTGAGTGGAAGTTTTTCAATTAAATGAATCACAGCTCTAAAGTTCCCATCACTGTTATTAATTTATTGAATTGAATGGAGAACATAGATCATGCCAAAAACATTGCGAAATACTAGTGACAATCGCTTCTTCTTCATCCTCCTTCGCCCCTCCTAATTGTCATTCTTCTCAATCTCCTCCATTTTCTTCTTCTTTTTCCTCTTCTTCTTCTTTTTCCTCTTCTTCTCCTTCTTCTTTTTCCCTCATACTAATCTTTTCCCGTCCTTCTTTTCATTTTTCAACTTCTAATGATACTCTTCCTCCTTTTCTTAAATCATCTTTTTGGTTTTCTTCTCTTCCCTCTCTTTCTTGTTCTCCATACGCTCCTTTTCCCTTCTTCCTGACCTCCATCCTCTCTCTCTTCTCAAGTCTCATCCTCCTCTTCCTATACTAACCCCTCACCCACCATTTTTCCGCCTCCTTTTCTCAACTCATGAACTTGTTCCTCTTTCTCTCTTTTTGCTCCTCTTCTTATATCTCTCCCTTCTATCTCTAAGTTTCTCATCCTCAATTATTATCTTTCCATGCTCTTCTTCCTCCGTCGTCTACCTTCGTCATCATCTTCGTCTTCCTGCTCATTGCTTTCGTGTGTGTGTCTAAGCATTGAAAAACACAGACCGAGCCATGGTTTGTTGTAGCAGCAAAGCATTAATTGCACGCAAGTACATGTTGGTGACACTCCGCCATTATAAAGCTTAACCTCCCTATGCTATTCATCTCATCCCCCCACAATTGACAAACTACCCTTGTGTGTTGAATGTTTTTTGTGCAATTCGTACCCTTTGAAACATCGCTTCGAACGCCTAATTCAACTTCGCTTTCAACTCATCTTTCAACATGTCTTTTCGTGATCACAATGTATTTAAATAGTGTTTGATAACGGGTCGCTCGTTAGAGTAGGTGATAACACGCCGGTCTGGTAACCAAGAGGACCGAAGTTCGAGTCTCGATCGGGTGAAAGTTCACTGGCGGCTCGTACCCACGGAACAGGTGAATTGCACGTATATTTTACTGTACAGCACTTCACCTTTTACGTGGTCAAGAGCCGCCAGTGGTACAGTTTTTGACCACGGCAAAATCACATAGCCTGAATACAGTCACCCTGTTTTTGAGTGGAAACGATAAGCCGTCGGTCCCGATTACCCATCAAGAAGTTGTTATCTCACATCATTATCATCCACCTCATTAACCTCGCACAAGCCTATGATATCATTACACATTGTGGGCTTCATCCTCAGAAAACAAAACAAACAAATTTTCATCAACCACATCAGCTGTGAGTTCGCAAAAGGAACAGACGAAACCGCCTTACTTTTTGTGTCAGCTTCAACATAATATTTTAGTTTGCAATACGTCTTATTCTATAGTAGAATGTGGAAAAATACATGAGATTGTGAACATGTTAAATATCATTTGAATGGAATATTCCACGTTATGTTTATATATTTCCGAAACACAGGGTGAAGAATCTGATAATTAATCAACAAAAGTGTGATAAAGCCGCATATCGACAGTCCGAGGCATGTGCCACGAATGCCTCGCGGTACAGTCTGTTGACGCAAAAAAAGTATGAACTCATGGCTGAGGCATATGTGTGATCTGCAATAATTTTGTAAGACCGTTATTACACGATAATAGTTCTATAAGCATATCTGATCATATGGAAAGAGATGAAAATACCAAATTATATTCGTAGAATGGTATGATCATAGAAATTATCGTGTAATACCGACCTAACCAAAAATGCGAGCACGCGAACAAATTGACTAGCGCCATCAAGCGGGAGACAAAGCAACTAAGCTCTGACAATTGATAATTTGGACTTTGGAGGTTAGTTTGTGCTCAATTAGTAGATAAAAATTCAAGGCAATGTTTGTTATTGCCTATTAGAACCTTCTGCACCCAAATAGAATTCTCAATCACAAAAATGCATGGTTGCATGCAAAATTCATGGTTGATTAAGTACTGTAGTACATCACTGTATGAGTACATGGCCGTTGGATATTGATTGTATACTGGTGAATACATAAAATATTTCTTACACAGTCAATTCATGATACTTATAGATAATAATACAGTCTCTTAAGAGTAAATGAGTACATGACTGTTGAGTATGTAAAAATCGGATACTGGTGAATACATAAAAGATTTCTTACACAGTCAATTCATGATACTCATAGATAATAATACAGTCTCTTAAGAGTAGATAAATACATGACTGTTGAGTATATGAGAATCATAAATGAACACTTCTCCTTCTTTGAATGGAGACAAGCTAAAACCTTTAACCCAAAAGTACCATTTTTCCAGTGGCAGCCCGAGCTGCACTGTGTAGCCATCACAACTATATTACAAATATTCACTTTTCTATTAGGGATAATAATGTATAATAAATCAATTAATTATAAAATTCACTTTAAAATTACTTAAAAAGAGGTAATTCCCCTATTTATTGTTTTATTAAACATAAGTAGCCCTAATAACAGAGTGAACATTTATAATAGGCCTATAGTTATGAATAGAGTTGTGATGGCTGGACAGCGCAGCTAAAGACGCGGTTTTGGAATGCTACGATAACTCTTGACTCTGCCGGTAGGTGGCAGCAGTTGCCGAGTGAAAGCTCCACTCAGTCCACTCTAATAGTCTCATTATTCTTATTTTCCTCCTTCTCTTACTTTTCTTCTTCTTCACCTTTTCTTCCTCCTCCTTTTCACTTTCTAAACTTTCTTCTTCTTCTTCATCTTTATCCATATCTTCATCTTCATTTTTATTTTCTTCTGTAACATCCTCTTCTCCTTCTTCTTCTTTTTCTTCTTCTTTTTTTTTCTTCTTCTTCTTCTTCTTCTTCTTCTTCTTCTTCTTTTCTTCTTCTTCTTCTTCTTCTTCTTCTTCTTCTTCTTCTTCTTCTTCTTCTTCTTCTTCTTCTTCTTATCTTTATCTTCATCTTCTTATTTGTCTTCTTCTTTATCATCTTCTTCTTCTTCTTCTTCTTCTTCTCTTCTCTATCCTCTTCCCCACAAATAATCTCTTCTCTTTCTCTCCTCTCACTCCTTCTTCTCCTCCTCCACCTCTTCTTCCTTCTACTTCTTTTCATTTTCTTCCTCATCCTCTTACTCCTAATCTCCTTCTTATTCTTCTCACGGACACAACAGTCCTTCCCATTCGGAATACAAAATCTGTATTCTGACAATCCACTAGTAGACCCAACTAAACCACAAGTCAAACATCATACCCCACAATCACTGAAATCCCTTCACTTGATTCTATTAAAACTTCCAAATAACAAAGATCAACTGTCAGTTCCGGGTTTGGGTTACTTGTTTATACGAGTGTATTAGACTTATTGTCTCCCTCTTTTATTTGTGTTTCTAGTTTTTGTCTTATTTATTTTCTACTATCATGCTCTTTCCTCCTCACATGTTCGTCTTCACACTCTGAAAAAGGTTTAGTGTGAGCTGGGACATTTTTTATGGGATGAATTATCCGTCTTTTATCGTCTTTTATTTTATAAAGGTTGATGTAACATTTGTTGTTGTTAAGAGTTATAAAAAAAGGAGAAGAATATAATACGATAGGCCTACAAACCTGCAAAAAGTACAAGGGGTGAATGAGAATTCTTTGCATTGAACCTTTCTACATTTCATCACTATTCTTGTTCGTCCCCTGTCCGATAGGCTATTCGAATTTTTTATCTCCTTCTTGTCTTCTCTTGTAGTATGCCTTCTCTTCTCTAACTTTTCTCTCTCGTGTATCCATTACGAGAAGAAGAAGAAGAAGAAGAAGAAGAAGAAGAAGAAGAAGAAGAAGAAGAAGAAGAAGAAGAAGAAGAAGAAGAAGAAGAAGAGAAAGCATTTAGAGGTCGAAACGGAAGTTACTTCGGCAAGAAAGAGTCAATTAAACTTTTCTTTAGATTTTTGGCGACTCAATCGAATTCGACTCTCAACGAAGTCACTTTCCGACTAAATTCTGTTAGTAGTCGTGTTTGTGTCTGAAAGTAGAGGTAGAAAATCATGAGGCGAGCAGAGATCTTTAAAGAAAATTGGGAATTTGAACAGGATTGGAGAAAGAAGTCCCGATAAATTATTTATCAAAAACTGTGTAGCCAAAAAGTTGGGCTGTTTCGCCTGTCTCTTGTAGGGTACGTGATGTAACCTACTAACAGCTGATATAACGCATGTATTGTCTCTTTTCATTCTAAAAACTTCATCTAGGCCTGGCTCCATCACAGTTGTATTAATTGACAACATCAGCTGTTGGAGCGCACAAGCAGCAAACAAATGTGCCTTGTGTTTTGGCGTCAGCTTGACCATCGTTACACTCAATATTCATGATTTAGAGCTCTAATTCACGGTTTACGGCAATAAATTGCCACCAATAAACTCCAGACACATTCATAATCTTTGAATTAGGCGGCTCTAATGCTACTGGAAGTGCGTCCTATGTTATTGAGAGGTACTCCAGATAATATTCAAAATCTTTGAATTATAATGTTGCTGAAAGTCCGTCGTCCTATGATATTGAGAGGTGTTAAAGGACATCCTTCCCAAGGGACAGAAAGGGACTCACCGGCTGTTAATGAAGAAACGATGCGCTCTTTCCAAGGTCAAAAGGGTCAAAGACACGCAACTATAATCCGTCCAAGCAGAGAAGATATTCTGGCAAAATGGTAAAATAACTCCGGCTCAGTCAATTTCAGTTGAAAAATGATTAATTTTCTCTCAAATTGTAGATCAGAATGTTCCCTATAATTTGTGACTGAATTCATAGTTTTCGAACCAATATTGACCGAGCTGGAGTCATTTTCCCATCTCGCCAGAATGTCTTCGTTGCTTGGACAGACTATACATCAATATTCATAGAGTGTAATTCTGATTAGAAGGACCCTGAACCCCCTTCCCACCACCCTCGAAAAGGGAAACGGTCTTGTCCTTTGTGGCTTTGGACGCCAAATTCAGTTTCAGATGAGACACACAGGGTTAATTTGTATATTTAAGGTGGATTGATAGTGAATAATAATTAGAATTGGTGAAAAGGTGGGAACAAGGGAAGACTCGCTAGGTATTACAGGTGAAGTGCTGTACAGTAAAAGATACGGGCACTTCACCTTTTTTTATGGGTACGAGCTGCCAGTGTAGTATAGTTATAAGAATGAGAGGCCAAACACACGGGCACTTCACCTGTTTGACGCCTGAAAGTTGGGCGATTTTGTTTGTCTCTTGTACAAGATGTAATCTATCAAAAACAATTTTTCCAGTCTAGTATAAGTCTACTCTTAGTGATAGTAGAGTAGAGTCCACTCTACTAAGTGTAGATTGTCTTTGAACATACAAAATATATTTCTGAATGGATAGAATACAGAAAATTACTGTCCAGAACGTCTTATTACCAGATCTCGTTAGAGACTTATTAATGTTAAGTCCACTATGATGAAATAAACACAAAGATTTTGTCAATTTTCTACACTGTTTATTTGGTACACGACCATGGTTTCATGACCACACAGGTCACATTTTCAAGCTTGAAAGTGTGTTCTTATTTCTTTTTTCAAGTGTGGTTCTTATTTCAAGCTTGAAAATGTGACCTGTGTGGTCATGAAACCATGGTCGTGTACCAAATAAACAGTGTAGAAAATTGACAAAATCTGTGTGTTTATTTCATCATGGAACGTTTCTACAATATTGACCACAATTCAGTTGAATTTAAGTCCACTATGTCCATTTCCACTATATTCACAAATTTCAACTTTCAAAAGTGAAAACTAGTTTGTATAGTTCCATATCAGTCATATCAATAATAGTAATTGATATGTATGTACAGACATTTGATAGAAGTACTATCTCTATTCTCAAAACCCCAATTGCTTGACTAGTATCGTCATCTTGAGGGAGGAACTAGCTTTTTTCAGCCAAAACATGTCGTTTATTAGTTTGTTAAAGTGTGAAATTTTGTTAAACTTCATAATAATATGATGGAGAATTCCCTATAAAAAGTTACTTTGATATGAAAATAAGATAGAGTATCAATGTAGGCCATGCACTGTGCTCTAATCGAAAAACAAAGGGAAAATTTTAAAGAAACATTCATAACAAATATCTTGATGTAAAGAAAGATACGATTTTGATTGTGTGAAGACAAAAATTTGAACAAAAGGAGAACAGGCATCTGCTCAAACCTTCTTTTATTTCAATTTAGTTAGAAATTCCCAAAATCATTTCCCAGTCACTTTGAGAAACTTTCAATATTTCGGATAAGGTCTCAAACAAAATTGAAACCGTTTTAATCGAATAGTGTTGATATTGATCAATCATTCTCCTCAAGACTGACCCAATCCTCGTGTCCCAACTCGATTTAGCAACTTGTGGCCCAATCAGAACATTATTCATTCCAAACTTTCACTCTTCATTCGCCGTCTGCCAATAAACATTTATAGAGGCAATCTATATCGAAAGGCCCAAAGTTTTTCCATTAAAAGATCGATAGAATGAGATTTTAGCAGAAGATTCCAAAAATATTGGCGGTTGGCGAATGTCTTTCATTGGACCTCAGCTCTGTTAGGACAATCGGTGAGCGGTCCTCGAAAGCGTATCAAGTCAAAAACAGCCTTAGAAAAACGGTTCGCACTTGTAGACCACTCCCAGACTGTCCTGACAGAGCTGAAAATTGATAAAAGTCACTCTCCAACCGCCAGTTCCGTTGGCGTCTGCTGTATAAGCAGGCAATGTCACCCCACACTAACGCTAGCGCTACACGTGGCAACTAGGCGAACTAGACGGCGCGAGGAGTCCTTCTCATTAAAACTTTGTTGATGTCAAGTTAGGTAAGCAAGCGCGCAGAAGGATTGTTCAAACTTTTTTCCAGTGGAGGAAACATTTCTGTTGTGAAATTTCTTGCCATCGGACAAAATTTTCCATTGCACAGGGAACAGGTTGTTGAAATAAGGAACGTTATTGTCGTTTTGCAACAACAAACAAGTAACGCAGAAACTATTTTTTATTGTTGTTTTGGAATGAGGAACGGCGTGTGGTAATTGTGTGCAACATGAAAAGTTTGTGGATTGAAGTTGATGTTTTGAAGAAGAATTGAACTATTATGCAGTTTATCTTTGTTGAAGTTTCTGTTTATTTTTAAATTTACTGTGCTAGTAGTTGAATGATGAGAACTTTTCACGTGGCAGTTGGAGAAAAAATGACAATAGTATAAAATCGTTAAATTTCCATGGAACCTTGTCAAACAATTGTTAACGTGTTCAGCCAAGTGAAAAAAAGACAACAAAAAGGAATAATAGGAAGACCGTGGAAGAATGAAAAGAAGAAGAAGAAAAAGGTGGACCAGAGAGAAGCAGGATGGGTAGAAGGGAGTAGAGGGTGAGGAAACTGATAAAACGAAAAAGAAGATGAGGATTTGGTGTGACAGGTGGAGGAAGAAGAAGAAGAAAGCAGCAAAAAAATGAAGGAAGATGGGGAAAGAGGGAGAAAATAAGGAATTGGTGTAAGAGGTGTAAAAGGAAGAGAATAACAAAGATAATATATAGAAGAAGGTTGAGGAGAGAATATGATAAATCTTATGAAGACGAACAAGAGAAAGGATGGAGGTACAAAAAGGAGATCATAGAGAGAGAGAGAGAGAGAGAGAGAAGAGAAAGGAGGAAAATGAGAAGTTCACATGGATGGAGAAAGGAAGAAATTCAAAGAGAAAAGATGCAAGATGAAGAAGTATGAGGATGTTGAAGATAAGAAGAGAAAGAGGTAGAAAAAGAAGAAGAAGAAGAAGAAGAAGAAGAAGAAGAAGAAGAAGAAGAAGAAGAAGAAGAAGATGATGATGATGATGATGATGATGATGATGATGATGATGATGATGATGATGATGATGATGATGATGATGATGATGATGATGATGATGATGATGATGATGATGATGATGATGATGATGATGATGATGATGATGATGATGATGATGATGATGATGATGATGATGATGAAGAAGAAGGAGAACATGAGAAGGCGAATAAAACAATTGGAAGAAGAACAAAAATTGACAAAATTGTTGAGAAAGAAAGGGTAATAGAAAACTGAACTTCAAAACTTAGTAAACACAAGTGTTCTAATAATTTTAAAGTTTTTTAAAAGGGTGTTTGATTTTGATTTATTTTTCAAGAGGGTAATAGATTTATTTTTATTTTCTCTTCTTCTTCTCACCTCTCTCCCTGTCTTCCTCTTCCTCTCCATCTTTCTGTTCCTCTCCCTCTTCTTTTTCTCTTCTCTGCAACATCTTTGCACACTCACTAGTAGGCCTATTATAGTGAGATTCTTCACTGTGTTGAGAAGAAGCAAATCCTTCTCTCACACTCTCTCACTCACTGTCACATCTGAGTAAGCAGTCTTCATCAATCTTAATATTTCTTCAACAGTATCACGTAGAGTGACACCTACTTCCCCTTCTCGACACAAACTCCCCTTCCCCCCACTATAGTCCCTATAACTCTTCCCCCCTATAATCTCTTTACAGATACATACTATAACCCACATCCTATAATCATTTCATCTGTGTGTAACAGTGTGTAACAGTGTAAAAGTGTATGGTTCTCTAAGTAATATTATGCAGCACTGGCGGCTCGTACCCACGAAACAGGTGAAGTGCCCGTATCTTTCACTGTACAGCACTTCACCTGTTTCGTGTGCACGAGCCGCCAGTGATGTATAGGAATAATTAAGTATGAATTGTGATCAATTGTTGATTAAAAGAAGCTCATGATAATTTCATTATTTTTCCACAGATAATGAGTGCATCTTGCTCCTATCTCATCTTATTAAATTATTTCAAGCGTGGGTGAATCTACTTCTCAATGTTTGAAAATTCCGAGATTATTTGAAATCAAATTAGAAGAATAAAAAATAAGAATAGAACTCTAAAATTCAGATAGTCAATAGTTATTTTTTCCAAATTTTTGGCATTGTCGAAAGAGCTAACCACACTTTGCAAACCCATTTTACAAATATTTTGCGTCAATTATATTATATGAGCTTCTTTAAAGAACGATTTTGAATCAAAAGATGTTTGATTCCTGCTGTAAGCTGGATCATTGTAACTGCTCTAGAATATTATTTCATTCTCTCTTTCATGAATCCTTTCTCATCAACCATTTCTTGTAACTTTCTTCTCATATTTTACTATCTCTTCTCATTTCACTTCATTCTGTTTCTAGGTAGCTCGATGTGAAGGTAGCTGCAGTGAGTATTATAGTGTCAGACACGGAGTAATAAGTAAACTCTGTCCAATCAAAGAAGACATTCTGGCAAGATGGGGAAATGACTCCAGCCCGGTCAGTATTGATTCGTAAATCATAAATTATGATCTCAAATTGGGGATTAGAATGTTTCCTACAATTTGAGACCAAATTAATCATTGTTGAACAAATATTGACTGTGTTGTAGCCATTTTTCCATCCTGCTAGAATGTCTTCTTTGCTTGGACAGACTGAAGTAGAGATAGAAAACGCAAAAAGAAGATCCGGCATTTCACGTACCTATCTGTACAGATTGCAATAACGCCCTATGCCATCAGAATACCAAATAGAATCACAGGCTCGCCTCAGGCTCTCTCACTTTCTTCTTCTTCTTCTACTTCTTCTTCTTCTTCTTCTTCTTCTTCTTCTTCTTCTTCTTCTTCTTCTTCTTCTTCTTCTTCTGCTCTGTTTCTGTTACCGCAAAAAGCGAATCTTGGCTAACAAGTTCTTTCCTGTCGGAAAGAAAAGTAGTACATCCGATAAAAATTCACAGATTCAAAGTCAGTAAGCGCGCTTACCAACGGTATTGGATTGCGCATTTATTACAAGATAGCAGAGCAAATTTGGCCAGAGATGCAGTCAGAAAAGAAACAGACTATCATTTCGCGATCATTTCTGTTCTAGAGTAATATACCTATTTCTATCATAGATCGTATACACCAATTGAAACGAAACGAGACGAAACGTTCGCTTGAAACTAGTGGAACAGGTTCAGCGTTGAAATAGTGTGTCCTCAAACAAGATTAAAAATGACTAAAGTTCAGTCAATATTAGTTCAAATATTATGAATTTGGTCTCAAATTGTATATCAGTATGTTCCCAACAATTTGAAGAGAAATGTTTGAAATCATTGTGGTTCATTAATTGATGATTGTGAGACCAATGCACACAAAATTAAATAAAATACATTTTGTCACATTTTGAATAATTTCAAACACACACCTAACAATAATAATAGTTTTGAGTGTGAGCATAACCTTTCATTTTAATACCAACTAACGGAAATATAAGAAGACTTTTGTACTTTATCTGCGTTTCAATCTTAATGTATTGTAATCTCGTGAATGAATAAATAAATATGTCAGTATAATAGTGGAATTACATTTTTTCCATGAGAATTTCAATAATGGTGATGAAGTAGGCTACTGTACTGTGTATACAGTGAGTTGATAACAAAATTGTTAATA
This sequence comes from Sogatella furcifera, assembly GCA_017141385.1. Classification (NCBI taxonomy): domain Eukaryota; kingdom Metazoa; phylum Arthropoda; class Insecta; order Hemiptera; family Delphacidae; genus Sogatella; species Sogatella furcifera. The sequence goes on from CM029557.1 coordinate 908,867, forward strand.
ACTTTTGTGAATAACTTATTATTATATATTACACTAGCCGGCAGGCTACTTCGCTCGCGTTCTCCGCCTAGCCAGGGGGCCCCGCCCCCTGGACCCCCGACAGTATAAGCAGTGTAAGTGAGTCAAACAGGCTCGCTTCGCTCGCCTGCAAAACCTCTGTCAGTGACAGCTGAGACAAACAGGCTCGCTTCGCTCGCCTGCAAATTCCGTTCAGAAGGGATTCGAAATTCATTTCAGCATTTCTACACCTGATCTGGACCTGTTCACCTAATTTCAACATTTTCTGCCAATTTGTTCTAGAAAAATCTAAGAAAAACTCCGAAATTCCAAAAAGTAGTAAAACGCTAATATTAAGCGTAACCTTGGGAAGTATATAGGAAGTATATATAGTTTCAAACTCGATTCAATGATTCAAACTTGATCTTCCAAATTAGTTCATCTAAAATCTCGCTGAACCATTGAATTTACAGTTAGGATTGCTCGTATCAAGGCGGAAGATATGCAACCCGCAACACATCTACAATTTTGAAAACCTGAATACTGGCGTAATCTTGAACGGATTGAAAAAATATTTTAACACAACATTTCTAGACCTTATCTGAACCTGCCCACCAAATATCAACATTTTCTACCGATTGGTTCTCGAAAAAATGAAGAAAACGTTGAAAAACTATAGAAAAACTAAAATATTTCGCGTATCCTTGAAAAGTTTTCAAAATCCGTTCTTAGCGCGCGTCTAAACGTCCAACTGAACATGCCTGCCAAATTTGAAGTTCAGTGGATTCAGTGTTCAGTGGTTCAGTGGATTTTTAGTTCTGGTGATGAATGAATGAATGAATCAGTCAGTGCCATTTCGCTTTTATATATAGAGATAACTTATTATACAAAAGTCATTAACAATTTTGTTATTATGCTACAAAAACAGAGAGTTTGCGTTGAGAAACAGAATGAGGATAGTTTTTAGTTATAGACTATCAACACTAACCCACGAAACAGGTGAAGTTTCCGTATCTTTCACTGTACAGCACTTCACCTGTTTCGTGTGCACGAGCCGCCAGTGCTTATTAATCCGTATACCTTAAACATCTTTAGATGAGATCGAATACAATCATTTTCACTACACAACGACAGGCCTGGAATTTGATTAAGAAATAATCAAATAAGAATGTTCACGGCAATTATTGCTGAGACTCATACTGAATCAAAGTTAGTTATTGTGGTTCGAGGAAAAATGCACTGTCACCCGATCTAGCGGACGGCTAGGTAACTACTGGCAGGTCACATGTACGAATGAAAAACTATCTATTCTATACTCCCGTTTCCAACCGTTTACCATTCCCCTTTCTATCTCTATTCCTTTTTCCATGTTTTTTCTCCTTTCCCTCACACTTTCTCCTCCCATTCCCTAGTTTTCCACATTCTGCTTTCTGTTCCCTGTTCAATTGGCTCCATTGTTGTACAGTGTTGGACATTTGGAATCGGTGGCTGGTTGACGTCTATTGTTTCAACAAGCGGTGATTCATAGCTCAGTAACTCTCTCTCTCACTCTCTCTCTCACTCACTCTCTCTCTTTTCTTACTCTCTTCCTCTTTTCTCATACTTTCTCTCACTTTTTTTTCTTACTCTCTTTCACTCTCTTTTTCTTACTCTCTCTCTCTCTTCAATACTCCTTCATACTCTTCACCAATTGTTTCTCTCTCCCTTTTTCTTCTTACTCTCACTCTTATTCCAGTTCTTATTCTCCTCCTTTTCCTCATCCTACAAAAATTTTTCAAGTAATTTGGCCTAATTAGTTATTCTTTATTAATTTCGAAATTACTCAGAAAATTAATTTATTCATTAATTTCGAAATTATAGTCATTTGTAATTTACTATAGTCTGTCCAAGCAAAGAATACCCTCTGGCAATGTGGGAAAATGACTCCAGCTTCGTCAATATTTGTTCAAGAATTGTTCAATACAATTTGAGATCGAATTGATAGTTTTTTAACCAATATTGACCGAGCTTGAATCAATTTCTCATCTTGCCAGGGGTCTTCTTTGCTTGGACAGACTAAAGTTATTCATTTTACATACTACTTATTCTTGGACTACAAGAAGAGTCTCAGCAAACCGTTTCGCTCGCTCTCAAGGACAACTTTTACACATTCAGACTTTCCTGACAGAGCTGAGCATAAGCTCAGAGTAATACGTAAACTGATTTATTTTTTGGCCTTTTTTATACTCTGTTCAATCTCATCTTGAACAATCATAATAGTTTATTTATAGTTATTGTATTACAGTTTTTATAGTATAGCACTGGCAGCTCATACCCACATAACATGTGAAGTGCCCGTATCTTTTACTTTACTTCTACTGTAATTATGATATTAAGTGGAAGTGGACATTGTGGATAGACATATAACCTACATCTTAAACCTTCATCATAATTATTCATCATCATTCATTCATCCTTTACTTAAAATTCTTAGAAACCAAGTCGCAATTGTAAAGAAAGAATAAAGAAATAAAGAATATGAATAGTTATAAGAGTTTATTAATTTTTCAGAGAAGGACTAATCTGATGAATAACTGAACCACCAATGGAATGCAATCCGCCATTTCATTGTTGAACACTCCCCACTCACACAACGCCTTCCCATTGGCTCGTGACGTCGCAGAGTGGGAGGGAACTATTTCCACCAATGGCAAGCGGGTGAGTTATAGCTGACGCCAAAAATGGAGTCAATTTAATCTGTTTATTGTGAGTTACAACAGCTGATGTTGTCAAGTAGAGCTGTCATTCAGCTTGGCCTAGACGATGTTCTTGAAAAAAAGACTAAAGACTATAATGCCGGGTTTTTCCAAGCACACTCAAAGTTGAGCGACCCTCAAATTTTGATGAACAGCTGACATTTTCTATGATAAGTATAGGAAATGTAGTAAACTTGAGGGTCCCTCAAATTTGAGTGTGCTTGCATAAATGTTCCACATGAGTTACATCTTAGTAGGTTACATCACGTACAAGAGACAGACAAAACTGCCTAACTTTTGCCGTCAGCTGAACCTCTCCTCTCTTCTCATATTCTATTTCACACTTCTCCTCTCTCTTCTTCAGTGTTCTTTCTATCTCTTTCCATCGCATTCCCTTCTCTTCTTCTCTCTCAGCGTTCTTCCCTATCTCTTTCCATCCTATTCTCTCTTCTTCATCTCTTTCACACCTCTTCCTCTTTTTCAATCGCCTATTGGATTCCGACTAAACCTATCAGTACAGTGAAGCGAGTTCTGATAGTCGAGTTCCTTGTTTTTCATGTAGAATCGATTGTGATTGTGAATAACAGCTATGGTCGGTCCAAGCAAAGAAGACCCTCTGGCAAGATGGGAGGATGACTCAAGCTCGGTTAATATTGGTTCAAAAATTATCAACTTGACCTGAAATTGTAGGAAACATTTGATCTACTATTAAGACCAAATTTATAATTTTAGAACGAATATTGACCATGCTGGAGTCATTTCCCCATCATGCCGGAGGCTGTTCTTTGCTTTGGGTAGCTGGGTTTCTGACGTTTAGATGATATGGAACTCGATTCTCTCACTGACCGCTCAGCTTTTAGACGTTCATTCATTTTTCATTGTGGATGATATTCACATTCGCATTTCAGCTTGTGCGTGGATAATGGATAATAAGTTTGAAGGTGATTGTTGAGGTGAAAAACAGTCATGCCTACTGAGTCTCGAACCCTGACCAGCGGCAGTGCTAGCCAACCATTGCCATTGTTCATCACTGGTGGCTCGTGCCCACGGAATAGGTGAAGTGCTATACTGTAAAGGATACGGTCACTTCACCTGTTTCGTGGGTACGAGCCGCCAGTGTTGTTGATGCCGAAACGTTAGACGAGATCGTCTGTCTTTTGTACGTAATATAACCTACTAATAGCTGATTTGAAGCATTTACAGTCTCTTTCGATCGCATCTTTCATTGACAACATCAGCTGTTGGAGCGCGTATAGAACAGACGAAATCACTTAACCTTCTGAAGTCAGCTACCGCAATTTCTGAACGTTATCACATTTAACTTTCTGCATTATTAGATTACAAATCCATAAGAGAAGTTTTATAACCATTTTTCATTAAAATTATGATTGAAATAATGAAAAACAAGGTCATACAAATGATCTATGAATTTACTCAATGCTACAGTCTGTCCAAGCAAAGAAGACCCTCCGGTAGGATGGAAAAATTACTCCAGCTCGGCCAGTATTGGTTCAAAAAATATTGATTTGGTCGAAAATTATAGATCAGAATGTTTCCTACAATTTAAGATCAAATTGATCATTCTTCAACCAAAATTGACCCAGCTGGAGTCATTTTCCCATCTTGCCAGAGGGTCTTCCTCGCTTGGACAGACTATACCATATTATGAGTAATTTGTACTTGTACGGTGTAATGTTACAATTTTATCAGGCCAGGGTATTTTGTTTGTGTCCACTTGGACTGTCATTCGTACTAAGGGTGAGAATATGTCAAAAAGGTTGTGAGGCTTAAGGTAAGGCTTGGGCTTGAGGTTTTTACTATACTAGGCTATGATATACATTTATTTATTCATCGTATGGCTTTTAATAGTGGGGAGACCCAAGGGTTGTTCCACTTCGCCAGATAACGTACGTATTGTATTTGATAATGTATGTATTTTCCACAATCGGAGACATGAGTTATAGTTCTTTTAAAAAGATATACAAGTCATAAGAGATAGATGTAGAGCTATGTATATACTATGTAGCACCCACAGCCTAACTTTAAGACTCACCTTATTCGACATGTTCTTACCCTAACCTTTCATATTGTAGCAGTAAAAAATCTGTTAATGGATTTAGAAACCAACTCCGACAGTCGAAAATAACTGTAAACCGCCCGATCATTGAACGATCAGCTGTTAACACTCGAAATGTCAGTCCGAATCTACAGCACTGGCGGCTCGTACCCACGAAACAGGTGAAGTTCCCGTATCTTTTACTGCACAGCACTTCACCTGTTGACACCTGCAGTGACCTACAGTATTTTTGGACCCTTAATGTAGCTATGATTCCACTCTAGGAAAAAAATGTAAAGAATAACAGGAATGAAGGTAACAGAATAGACTAACTAGACAACATTCCAAGTCTACTTTATCTGAAGTAACACTAACAGTTACCGGTAACATACTTGAAAGAACAGAATCACAACAAGATCTTTATCCGGAAAAGATGGCAACCGAGAAAAAACCAAGAGTAAGTCAATCTGAGGCAAAAAGTGAGGGAGAAACAAGAAAATAGTAACAGAACTAGACTACAATGGAACTGGCAACCGACAAATTTACGAGCGCCGTTTCTGGCCCACAGAACACACATGATTGGAGTGTCTTGTTCAGAAGTAAGGAGGTGGAGGAGGAGGAGGAGGAAGAGGAGGAGAAGGAGGAGGAGGAGGAGGAGGAGGAGTTGAAGAAGAATAAGAAGAAGATGAAGACAAAGAGAAAGAAGAAAAGTAAGATGAGGAAGAGTTTGAGAAAGAGGAGAAAGTAGGTCGAGAATGAGAAGGGGATGAAAAGGTGTTAGGGAAAGTGGTGGTGGAGGAGAAGGAGTGGGAGGATGTGAATGAGTAGGAATGAGGCGGGGGAATAGGAGTAGGAGGAGTAGGTGGTATTGGGAGTTGGTGAGAGGAGGGGAGGAGACTAAGAAATACGAATAAGTGGCAAAAAATCAGAAGATTGGAGGAAAATGGAAGGAGAAGAATCAGTTACCGAAGAGGGATTTATGTTTGGGCAACTGTCAGTGGTAAATTCCGACCTACTACACGGTATCTTCTTTTCTTCTTCCTCTCATTCATACTCTTCTTCGTCCTCTTCTTCTTCTTCTTCTTCTTCTTCTTCTTCTTCTTCTTCTTCTTCTTCTTCTTCTTCTTTCTCTTCCTCTCCCTTCTTCTTATTCTTCCTCTTCTTCTTCTCCTTCATCTTTCTTCTTCTTCATCATCTTTCTTCTCCTCTCTTTCGCTTTATTTTCTACCTCTTCTTCCCCTGTCCTTATACTCACTTCCTTTACTTCCTTTGTCCTTATACTTCTTCTCACTTCACCTCTCCCCCTCTCACCCCACACTTAGAACCTCCATTGTACTGCCAGACACTCACAAGTGGCTGCCTCCCTCAACACCCCCCCCCACTCTTGTCACGAAGTCCTCCTTGTTACTTGGCGCTGCTGTCACTAAGTCCTTCCTAACTAAGCACAACTTCGCGCAAGACATGGCTTATTGTGTCCCATACACAACTTGTACAACATTCTCAATAACACTTGTCTGCTCCTCTATGCATTCGTCTATCTATATCTACATTGAAAAATCTGTTTGTATTGAAAAATGTGTTTAAATTGAAAAATCTTTTCATAAAAAAAATCTTTATTGGAAAATCTGGCTATATCTAAACGTCCAGTCACATTAAAAAAAAATCAAACATTCTAAATTCATTTTTGTTATTGACATAACTCTACAATATAAGATACGAGCACTTCACCTGTCGCGTGGATACGAGCCGCCAGTGAATTCTGCAACTATTGTAAGATACTGTTACTAGGTCCTAATCATTATCTGAATTTTATAAGTATGGAGGTTCCTGAAAAACTTGAAAACAGATAAATAATAATAATAATAATTAATTAAACAATTAATAATTAATAATTAAGAAAACAGATTAATTTAATAGATTGATTCCATTTCTCAGTAAAAACTTTTCCACCGCGTACAAAGCACTGAAATCTATTTTGAATAATATTTTTGAGAAAAACTTCTCACAATAATTGCCAACGCTATCAGATCACATCTCACACTATCCACTGGGGGCTCGTGCCCATGAAACAAGTGAAGTGCTGTACAGTAAAAGATACGGGCACTTCACCTGTTTCGTGGGTACGAGCCCCCAGTGATACTATCTTATTCTATTAACCTTGGTTACCCAACCAACATACCCCAATCCCGAAACCACTCCCCATAGGCTACAAGGGTACCCAACTAACCATGTTTCAATCTACCCACTACACAGACCTCAAGGCCTTTATCTCATCGCCAGGATTATTCAGGATACAAAATCCAGTTACGGTTAACATATTTATCAAGGATACATTAGCGATGAGAAAGGACACAGGATAACATTAGTCACAGTATATCTATAGCTATGGATCTATATCTATGGTATGTATAGCAATGTAAAGTTCAACTATAGGAAGGTATGTATAGCATAACTATAGATATACGATAACTTCCAAAAATGATTCGTATCATAGCCACAATATAACTATGCTATACTTCCTTATACTATGCTATGCTATACTTAGCTTATAAATATAGCTATACTATATACATAACTATGAGTATAACTTCAAGGCCAGATATACAATAACTTCACACCAGACATAGAATAACAGCTATAGTCCAGGCAAGCGAAGAAGACATTCTGGCAAGTTGGGAAAATGACTCCAGCTCGGTCAATATTAATTTGAAAATCATGAATTTGGTCTAAAATTGTAGGAAACATTCTGATCTACAATTTGAGACTGATTAATAACTTTTCAACAAATATTGACCAGGCTGGAGTCATTTTCCTATCTTGCGAGAATATCTTCTTTGCTCTGCCAGACTATAACTAAACCAGTAGAGTCTATCCAACAAAAGAAGACATTCTGGCCAGAGAGAAAAATGACTACAGTTTGGTCAATAATGGTTCAAAAGTATTGAATTTAAACTCAATTTGTAGAAGTCTTTCTGTTCTACAATTTGAGACTAATTTTATAATATTTGAACCAATATTTACTGAGCCAGAATCATTTTCCCATCTTGCCAAAATGTCTACTTTGCCGCTGGACCAGACTATACCCAACTAGTACAATATATTAACAATACTATACGCTATATAACTATATGACGTCAGGGCCGGGTCACAGTGAATTCTATAAATTGTATAGTCAATGTACGCCAGTGGACCTTGTCTTTGATAACATATACATGCTGGAAGGGCTTTAATCTTCTAGGAACAAAGAGCGCTTACCTTGTTGGCCCTAAAATCCCTTTCCAAGGGCACCCTAGACCTCTTCAACCCCAAACCATCCCTAAAAGATGAGGACCGAATTCAGATCTTGCTAATGCATATCACCTTTGAGTCAGTATAGTCTGTCCAAGCAGAGAAGACATTCTGGCAAGCTGGGAAAATGACTCCAGCTAGATCAATATTGGTTCCACAATTATAACTTTGATCTCAAATTTTAGGAAGCATTCTGCTCTACAATTTGAGACCAAATTGATAATTTTTCAAACAATATTGATTGAGTTGGAGTCATTTCCCCAACTTGCCAGAATGTCTTCTTTGCTTGGATAGACTACAGTGTATTGTATAATGGTGGGCCCATTGTATTATATTAATGCTGAGAGGCCCTTAGACCCCATACACATTCAAAGGACAGGCAGAGCTCGGCTTGACTATGTTGAGAATGTAGTTCTTGGGGAAATGAGATTGTATTGAGAATGGTAATAGAGGAGTGTATTGTGTTTGTTAGAATTGAGTTGGATAGAATAATAGTTGATAGAAGAAGAAATCAACCCATATTCGCTCATTGCATCAGAAAAATGATTTTGTTCAACATTTTTAAAATTTAATGATTATTTAGAAATATTACCGATTGAAAATGTTGATTCATCTTTTATAACAATTTCAATGGTTTTTAAATTGTTAATCCTTTCAAAGTGATGTTTTCTTCAGAGTGGATATTGACAATGGACATTAACTGAATTTGGTCAATTATTGATATTCTGACAAGATGGGAAAATGACTCCAGCATGTTCATTATTGGTTCAAAAATCATCAATCGGGGCTCAAATTGTAGAACGGCCGAATTCTTTTCACAATTCAACACAACATTTAGGCTATAACAGCTTTTGAAGCGATATTGACCGAGTCATTTTCTCATTTTGCCTGACTGTAACTCATTGTCATCATTTTAGACTGAAGAAATACAAACTATTCTAAATAAAGTAAAAATCTTTAGATAAAATGATTAGAGATTGTGTTGATGATAATGATTAAGATATTGTCCAAATCATAATTTGATAAAATGAAATTGAATTGGAGTGCATGAGATACGTTGAATTTCAATCTCGATTTCAAATGATATGTTAGCTCATTGTCATCTCTTCATACGAAATACAAACAATTCCAAATCACAGAATTATCACCACATCATTATCGATTTAACTTCCCACTTAGCATAACACGTATAACATAGACAATTCAATGTATTCCACTCTGAGGTTACATCAAATAGAATATAATTTCTCCAGCTCATTGCATTTGAGCTAATAATTACCGGCAGTCAGTATTATCAGTTCTAATGATCCCTGCTAACTGCCTTTTGATAGCCTATCATAATCATGATAGGCTTACCATCGCTTGAAGCTATAGTCAACTGACATTATTGTCACGACAATAATACATGCTGGAACAATAACAATTATTATTGTCTCTTGTCAATTGTCGAGACAATATTGCTCAAACAATTGTCTACCATTGAATGCTTGAATTTATTAATATTGTTATCTAAACAAAGAGCGTAAGAGTTGATTTCGTCTGCTCCTTGTGCGCTCCATCAGCTGATGTTGTCAATTGGAGTCGTCATTCAACTATTACAAGGTAATATTTTTTTGTAATCTGGAGCGACAATAGATGATTTACATCAACCATTGTAGGTTACATCATGTACGAGAGACAGACGAAATTAGCTAACTTCTTGACCTGAAAGCTACTCGGTTTCGATTGCTCCTTATGCGCTCCAACAGCTGATTTTGTTAATCAGCGTTGACACTTAGTTATCTCGAGTTAATGATTTTAAAATAAAAAAACAATAGATGAATAACATCAGCGAATGGGGGTTACATAAAGTACAAGAGACAAACGAGACCGGATCATTTCTTGCATAAATTCAATGTATAATAAATATTTGTATTGTTGTGTATTATTGTTATTCTTGAATTTATATATGGTGGACTTAAAGCTCTATCAAAGTGATTGAGCTTGAGCTGTAAATTAATAATAAAATGAAAACTAGAAAAAACTATCAATTTCATTCAAATACGACTTACTTGAAGAATATGAACAAATCACCAATCATACGCAATAACCATTATAATAGTTATAACTGTTGAAACCAGACCCACTGGCGGCTCGTACCCACGCAACATGTGAAGTGCCCGTATCTATTACTGTACAGCACTTCATCTGTTTAGTGAGCACGAGCCGCCAGTGACCAGACGTCCAGACCGTACAGTGTTTGTAGCATTCATTCAAAAGCTTTCTAGGCTGTGTTACTAGTTTCTGCCGGTAGGTAGCAGCACGTACTGGGTAAAAAGCAGCTCGACAGAAACACCTCCAAAGCTCCGCCCATACTCGTTCCTGATTGGCCAGCGATGTATTACGGAGTTCTGCCAGTAGATGGAAGCACGTACTGGGTCATTCAAGAATGCATCACCATACCTGTATCGTTCTCTGTATTTCTGTATCATCATGTGGATCTCTGTATATTTCTCTGTACCACTGTATTGAATGAATGAAAACTTTATCATGAATTAACTATCGATCATTTTTTTACTATTAACCATAACTTAATTATTTTGAGTGGCTATAGATTATAGTGACAAAAATTAAAGAGATAATATTGTCGTTGAATTAATAGTCTTATCTTATCCAGTGGGATATCAGGGCTATCAAAAAGTGAATGGCAATGGAACAAAAGACACGAACATACCACCTCACGTTTTGGCCTTGGCTATTTCTGGTTAACATTTTGAAATATCTCACTTTTTGAAACTTTTAATTGGTTATACTAATGTTCGTATTATAGTATAATTGTTTATGGTTCATACTATTGTCATGACAATTGTTTGTATAATTCTGTAAACGGAGAGTATTGGATGAGAAACTGATCAATTATTAGAAAACTATTTCACACATAATTTGTTTATTGGAGCGCACAAAAAGCCCAAGGATCTGCCAAACTTTTTTGCGACAGCTATACATGGCTAGAATAAAAACAGAATAAGTCTTTTCAAAGTGCAGCTTTCGAAGGTTGAATGATATAATGAAGAGAGACCAGAATACCCTGATTCCAATATGAGATAATCCAATAATTCCAGAACAGATTACAAAGGAGATGATGTAGAATGCTGAGGTGTCTCAATTTTTGCCAGAATTTGACCAGATTGCAAATTATTGGGTGGGATATAAAAAGGTAAAACCTCTTTCTCTCAAAGTCCCCCTCTGTCCCATCAGCGTTTCTGTTTCTTCTTTCTTTTCTTCTTCTTCTTCTTCTTCTTCTTCTTCTTCTTCTTCTTCTTCTTCTTCTTCTTCTTATTCTTCTTCTTTTCCACCTTCTCCTTCTTCCTTTCCTTGTTCTTTTTCAGAATTAAGCTGCAAAGCAAGTCAAGACCCAAGACGAACGTGGTACAGTATCAGCCAACTTTAAACTGGATTAAAAAAGTTGCTGATCTCTTTCAAGCTTCGGCTTTAGAAGTTGTAAAGTAAGTTTCCGCTGATCTTCGATACCTTACCTCTGCTTTCTGCGCTGATTCGCATCGAAATAATTCATCTTTATCCACCTGTTCATCTCCCCATTCCTTCTCCCTCCTTCTTAAATTTTTTGATTACATCCCGAATCTCATTTTTCAAGATTAGTTTTTTTTTGTCAGTATCGGTTGACTTTTTATGGAAACTACAAAGAGTTTGTGATAAATAGGGATTTTACTATATGTTGTATAATATCAACATACAGTAGGCTATAGCTCTTAAAGGTACCATAAATCTAGAGTATAGGCTGTCCAAGCAAAAAAGACCGTCCTCTGGCATGATGATAAAATGACTCCAGCTCGGTCAATATTAGTTCAAAAATTATTGATTTGTTCTCAATCGTAAAAACATTCTGATCTACAATTATTTTAGACCAAATCAATATTTTCTGAACCAATATTGGATGAGCTGGTGATATTTTCCCATCTTGCCAGAGGGTCTTCTTTGCTTGGACAGACTATATCAGAAAGCCATTTTGTAATTCTTCATAATTATTCTCAACATATCTCAAACTAATATTTTCTACATGCTTTCTTCTTCTACTACTTCTCCGTTCTTATTTTCTGTTCTTAATACTACATCTGCTTCCCTGCTTTCCTCCCTCTCTTACTCTTTTCTTCTCTTTCATTCTCTCTCTCTTTCCTCTTTCTTTTCTCTCACTCCAAATCGCTAACGAGTTTCGTCTTCTCAAGAAGAAAATAAAGTGAAAGTCGAACAAACTCTTCGTCCATGAATTTTCAAAGCCGCCGCCGCTTCTGTGATTACTCAGAGCTGACTCCTTACTTTCTTCCTCGTTCCCCTCTTCTTCTTCTTCTTCTTCTTCTTCTTCTTCTTCTTCTTCTTCTTCTTCTTCTTCTTCTTCTTCTTCTTCTTCTTCTTCTTCTTCTTCTTCTTCTTCTTCTTCTTCTTCTTCTTCTTCTTCTTCTTCATCTTGCTGAATAAGTTAACGTCTGTTTGACAAAGGTGATGAGAAATAATAAGAGTTAGTCGCGTCTTAGCATAGAAAGTGTATACGAGAAGGTAGCTTTGTTAGCGTAACAATCTCGACTAACTTTTGGGTTTGTTATGAAATGGTGATAGTAGGAACATTGAACCTTAACCCATCATGAGGAAGTCCAGTTAATTATGATATTCTCAAACTAGCATTTGTATCAAATCTGACACAAACGAACAATATCTTAAAGACACTTGTTGCTCGTGCCCACGAAACATGTGAAGTGCACATATCTTTTACTGTACAACACTTCACCTGTTTCGTGGGTACGAGCCGCCAGAGCTTGAAGATTAAAGTTCAGTGCTTGAAGATTAAAGTTCGACCTTATTCAATAGTCTACATAATTATTCAATCACTTATCATGCCAAAGGTACAACCATACATAGTGCTTCTACGTTTTATCACTGTTGCTGTTCGATCATAGCTATTATAAATGATGCAAGTGTCCACGAAACAGGTGAAGTGCTGACCAGTAAAAGATACGGACACTTCACCTGTCTCGTGATTACGATCGAGTCGCCAGTGCAATGATGAGAACATCATATCTATGTAGAAGAATTGCGGTTTTCTAAAAACTGACAAATTTGAGGCCAGCCATTATTAAATGATCATTGTTTCATAGATTAGGCTGATATAGAGTTATTTCCAGATAAACATAGCCTCTTATAGTCTGTATAGTTCCTGTAAGCCTCCAACCAAGAATGTCGCATTAAAATGGTTCAATCAACAATAGGCTAATAAGTTTTTATTAGCCTAGTCAAGTTTTACAATTGTTTGTGATATGTTGTGCACCTCATTCCCTTTCAATTAGTCAATAGTTGGTGCTATGTTTGCAATGTAGACAATTGTATTTTCAGCCAATAAGTTTATTATTTTTTGTAAATGAATAAATATAGTATAAATAAATTAAACCAAGTTTATTATACGTCATCAACATCGTAGAATCGACATCATTATTCTAATAAAGGCAAGTTTATACAATAACAGTGGTAATTCGTTTATCAATCAAAATTGGAGGAAATATAAAGACTATTCATATTAGGAACTATAAAGTCTAGGATATTTATAGTGCCCTGAGTGAATCATATCTGAGATCAGTAATATTGTAGCAATTTTTATCAAAACGTTCTCAACTCTTAACATTGAGTTGGTTAAGCACGATTTTTTCGTACAGTACGTGTAAGCTAAGAAGACACCCAGCACAACACACTCTACATTGTAACCAAGTGTCTTCTCAGCTTGCGTGAACTAATTATTATGAATAAGTCAAGTGAAACTCGACTGCTATCTGTCCAAGCAAAAATACATTCTGGCAAGATGGGAAAACTACTCCATCTCGGTCAATATTGCTTCAAAAATCATGAATCTGGTCTCAAATTGTGGGAAACATTCTGATCTACAATTTTGAACTGAATTCATAATTTTTCAACCATTATTGGTCGAGCTGGAGACATTCACCCATCTTGTCAGAGTGTCTTCTTTGCTTGAACAGACCATACGAACTCCATCATCGCTGACCAATGTTTGTTTCAAAACCAAGTCCCCAGACACTTGCAACATGTTGCGCGACATGTTGTGTGTCACTCTATGCAGGGCGCATGTTGCGGTCACACAGCCTATGCATTATTCATGCGTGGAAGCACCGAAGAGATGCATAGAGCGGCATATGTGACGTCACGAAGCATCTGTTGTCATTCGTTTCACTACTTTACACTGCTGTACACTGTACAGATCACACTTGGACAGATAGAGACCACTGGCGGCTCGTACACACGAAACAGGTGAAGTGCTCGTTTCTTTTACTGTACAGCACTTCACCTGTTTCGTGGTGGGCACGAGCCGCCAGAGATACAGACTTTGGAAATTTGACACAAAACTTTAGTAATAAAAGCTTTTGAACTACATGTGATAGATGATACAGGATACTGTGATACAGAATAGATCGGTAGGTGTAGCCTATAGTCTGTCCAAGCAAAGAAGACATTCTGGCGAGGTGTAAAAATGGCTCCATCTCAATCAATATTGGTTCAAAAATTATGATTCGTTTTCAAATTGTAGATCAGAACGTTTCCTACAACTTGAGCTAAAATTTATCATTTTTGAACCAATATTAACTGAGCTGAAGTCATTTCACCATCTTGCCTGAATGTCTTCTTTGCCTCGACAGACTACAACTACAGCAGTCAATTTTTCAAAATAAATCGAAATTAATTTATTCTATAGAGTTATCTATCCATAGCAGTAATGGAAACCAGCAGTGAATAACATTGTTTCAAACAGTCTTGCATCATCTCTTTAAACTTGAAACTCAAATCAGTTGAGAAACATCTACACAAACAAATTAATAATAGCAATTGAAAACAAACTGATTGAATACAATATTAAATCGTCTACAGCAGACGCTCAGAAGCTAGACGGTTTCATCTGCTCCTTGTTCGCTCCAACAGCTGATGTTGTAAACTAGAAAACACAACAGATGCTTTACTTCCAACTGTTAAGCCGCGTTTACACCGGAATGTTAATAACATTTGTTGATAACTTTTTTGAATAACGTATTATTATATAGAATTATATATTATAAAACTTATTATATGAAAGTTATTAACATTCCGGTGTAAACGCGGCTTTAGTCGGTTACTTCACACACAACAGACAGACGAAACCGCCTAAATTTTTGGCGCCAGCTATAACAGAAAACAATTTTACCGGGGTGTATTTCATTTGACAAAATGAAAAAGCATAAATCTGATGAAATTGATTCCATGGTGACAAATACAAGTGTGGGGCAAATGTATGGGAGGCAAGCACTATTGGCGACTCGTACTCACGAAACAGGTGAAGTGCCCGTATCTTTTTCTGTACAGCACTTCACCAGTTTCGTGGGCACGAGCCGCCAGTCGAAGGCAAGATATTTATCGATTTCTGGAATATATCCTCTAGCTTTCTTCCACACTCGTACGGAATTTTATTGGAGAGGAAATTCTCTTGCAACTTGCATCTTATCTTGCAACTTGCAACTTGTATCCAGTATTTTCCTCAAGCAATATTCGCATTTGCGGCACACTTGAGCTACATATTACTTTATAATCTTAGTTACTATAATATTACAGTGGAAGATGATTATAAAGTCTGTCCAAACAAAGAAGACATTCTGGTAAGATGGGGAAATGAATTCAGCTCGGTCAATATTGGTTCACAAATTATCAATTTTGGACTTCAACTTAAAATCAAAATGTTACCTACAATTAGAGACCAAATTGAGAATTCTTTAACCATTATTGACCGAGCTGGTGTCATTTTCCCATCTTGCCAGAATATAGTCTTCTTTGCTTGGACAGACTACCATACATCACGCACAAGGGACAGACGAAACCGCCTACCTTTCGACGTCACCTATACTGATACATATAGAGACTGAATATGAAGTCTTCTATTGTACAGTATCTATTATATTAATACAGCGAAACCCAATAATCTTATAAATCGAGGGGAATCATTATTCAATCTTTGGCTGAAGTTTGCGCTTGCTGAGAAGACACGCCGTCAGAACTCACTACCATTGTGATTGCGTCTCTTCTCAATGTATGCATCGATTAAATGTTTTTTCCAGGAATTGATATCTATCTATATCTATAAAAGCGAAATGGCACTGATTGACTGACAGATTCATTCATTCATTCATACATTCATCACCAGAACTAAAAATCCACTGAACCGAATGCGTTCAAATTTGGCAGGCATGTTCAGTTGGACGTTTAGACGCACGCTAAGAACGGATTTTAGGAACTTTTCAAGGATACGCCAAATATTTAAGTTTTTCTATAGTTTTTCGGCGTTTTCTCAATTTTTTCAAGAACCAATTGATAGAAAATGTTGATATTTAGTAGGTAGTTTCAGATAAGGTCTAGAAATGTTGTGTTGAGATATTTTTTAATTTTCAAAATTGTAGATGTGTTGCGGATTGCATATCTATCTAACAGTGAATTGAATGGTTCAGCGAGATTAGAGATGAATTAATTTGGAAGATATTGAATCAAGTTTCAAACTATGTACAATATACTTCCCTTAGGTTAGACTATTTTTTTGAATATTCGGAGTTTTTCTTAGATTTTTCTAGAACAAATTGGCAGAAAATATTAAAATTAGGTAAACAGGTCCAGATTAGGTGTAGAAATGCTGTGCTCAATAAATTTCAAATCCCTACTGAACGGAATTTGCAGGCGAGCGAAGCGAGCCTTTTTGTCTCAGCTGACACTGACAGAGGTTTCGCTCAGAGAGGTTGAGAGGTCTCTGACAGAGGTTGTTCACCCCCTACCCCCTGGCTAGGGGAAGAAGGCGAGCGAAGCGAGCCTGCCGGCTAGTATTGTATAGATGAGAGTAAGAATCACATCAAATTTGTGCTGAAATCAGGGGCTGAATAATTTATAATAGTTTGAGATCTCTAGAGATTTTCATGGTTTGTAGCTAAAATGAAACAAAAACTGGAAGGTACTGTGATTTTAATATTTATCTATTAAAATACCGAGCCTATTTGTTGCAGTGAATAACACAGGCTATAATGGAGGAAACAGACAACAATAAGATACAAAACACAATACTATCATTATTTAATACTACAATGCTATTGGTAGACTAAGTTACACTCGATTTATTATATATTTACAAGATACATTTTTTATAAATTATTGAAAATAGATTCCTCCAACTTTCACCCTCGCTTGAAATGATTCAATAAGTTGAGATAGGAGTATGATGCTCTCATTATCTGTGGAAGAATAATGGAAAATTATTAACTACTTTATTTTACATCCAATCACAAATCATACTCGATTAATATACGTTGAGCTAGGTACTTAATTCCAGCGAAAGTGTTGATATGAAGTATCGAGTGTGCCATAGGCAATAACTTTTTTAAGGAACCATGACACACACGAATTTTGTATTGTACCTTGATACTATTGCGCTATTCAGTAGCAGCTATCTTGCAATAGTCTATTCAAGCAAAGAAGACATTCTGGCAAGATGGGAGAAAGACAGCAACTCGGTCAATATTAGTTCAAAAATTGTTAATCTGTACTTAAATTGTAGGAAACATTCTGATCTACAACTTGAAACCAAATTGATAGTTTTTTATCATCATTGACCGAGCTGAAGTCATTTTCTCTTCTTGCCGGAATGTCTTCTTTGCTTGGAAAGACAGTAGCAGTCAATGAAGTAGCCAGGTGTGGAAAAGCTTCAGAGCGAAGTAAAAAATCGAAAACGAAAAATCATTGCAAGGTTTGATTTTTAAGGTTTACTTTTTCCAAGGTTTCTACTTCCGTATGATTGCAGGTTTGACGTCTAGTGGGATCGGACTCCCCAACAGAAGTACCTCAACAGAAAAAACCTTCTAAATTGCAGTTTTTAAGAGAACTTTTTAAATGGCAGCGGAATCATGTCTGAATCAATTATTGAGTGTTGTAGTAGAAGATACATTATTTTCAACTGCCATCTAAAAATAATTCAACGTAACGTATTAATAACCAGTTGATTAAAAGATTTAATACCTGACTTATTATTGTAAACCTGAAAGAAGAAAACTAGCGTCGTTTTTTGGCTCCCTGTGCATGATTTTAGTAGGCGAAACCACCCACCCCCCAACCACAATTACCAGTGGAATGCATTCCAACATATTATAGTATATTCAAAGCCAAAAATGATTCTAGCTGCTTTGCATGTTCATAATTTTCTCATAAGCAATCCCAATGTTGGATGTGGTCTGGCAAAAAGGATTATAGGGACTTATTTTAATGTATCCCAACGTATTTTTTCGTATTTTTATGTATTGGATACGTGTAAGCGAAAGCTTACAGGAATTAATAAAAAAAAAATCAAAGGCCATCCACATTGAGCAAAACTGTCACAATGAACCGTACTTTATCATTTGAATATTGAATTTTCAATTATTTATTTATTTTATTAGTTTGCTCGAAAGCACATAGGGAAGGGAATAATAGATTCTTCACAGAAAAATATTGAGAATCATCATAAATATTTCATTTTAGAAATCAAGTTGTTCCACTGAAATAAAATATGTTTTAACAAAAAATCGGAAACTATAACAAGCGAATTGAAGATTTCATTCATTTTCACTGCTCCAACCAACTTTCTTGAATAACATTTGAAATAGCTCCAAATTCAGCCCATCTGCTGGCAAGGGCAATAGGATGACTTGCTCCGACTTCTATTGGACACGCCTCCAAGCTCCGCCTACGATCAAAATGGCCGAGAACATCTGTTAGGAAAGTTTCCAAATTAAACCAGTAGATGGCAGCAGATGACGGGCGATGTCTCATATTTGACTTGGACACGCCTGCATGCCCCGCCTGCTCTTTTCTTATTGGTTGACAGTGTTTCATGAGTTCTGTCTCAGAAAATGGCTGTCAGCAAGAAAATGATGGATGGTGTATCATTCACAGATAATTACGCTGATTTACTCACTGGCGGCTTGTGCCCACAAAATAGGTGAAGTGCTCGTATCTTTTACTGTACAGCACTTCACTTGTCCAGTGGGCACGAGCCGCGAGTGGATTTACTATGGACGATCTTCTGCTAATATAATACTTATTTATGTATTCAGGCTGGTAAGATTCTCTCAAGTTGGTATATTTGAAGAATTTATTTATAGAATTTAGTGTAACTTAGACCAGTACTACACTTCAATAGTTTTATGCTGAATGGTATATGCTGGAAATAAAATGGTTTCGCCCTCCCATCTCATACTCATAAATTCTATTTTTTATGCGATGAATATAATGAAATAGAACTATTCATGATCTAATACCGACCTTTTACCGAGAAAAAAGTTTGACAAACTACAACAATTCGGTAAAGATATTAGGGAGAAGTTTTAATCTGAAACTAGCTTATGATTAATCGACAAAGTGTAAGGTGGTTGTCAGCCAACAATATAATTGAATTTAAGAGGAGCGTTTCCTGGCTTGCTTCATATCGTGGTTTTCAATTGATCAGTTTATTATGATGAATGAGTTCATGCAAAGGGAATAATTTCTAGTGGATTGAAGTTGTTGGTAGAATAGGGGTTTCATCAAATAGTGGAGAGTTTATTATAATAGCTTAATTGATTTTTTTTGAATTTGGCCGTGGCGTTCCGTACGGTAGCACACTCCGCACAACCCACGCGCGGGCCCTGATTATTTCAAAGCCAACTTCTGAAAAAAAATCCTAGGAAATCTGTAAATAGTATTGAATAATCTGTGAAATCCTGATTTTCGTGCTTACCATACTCAAATTCTTTCTGTTGATCACAAAAATCCCATAGGATCCGGTCACTTTAGGTGGTAAGCAATGTCTGGTTAGCAGTATTGCCAAAGATTTTCTCAAACTTACAGACAAGTTGTGCCAAGATATTCTGTACAATGCATCTTTCATTTCTTCAAACTGTAAACAAGAATGAAAATTGAAACTTAATTTTTAAAAAATCAGGGTGCAGCTGGTCAATGAATTTGTTCCAACAAAAAAATTGTTAATGTGTGATTTGGAATATTATAAAAACAACAAATGATATTAATAAATTAATGTTTTCTAATAAACTCGCTTATCGAGAAATGGTTCCACCTCAAATGAGATAAAAACCACATATATGTTGTCAATTCAACCGTTTATTTTGGTACAGGACCATGGTTTTATGGCCACACAGGTCACATTTTAAAGTTGATCTCAATTCAAAGTTTGAATAAGAATAACCCATTTGAAAGTAGATTTCTGGAATGTTTTATCCTGCAAGTTCTAGAGAGTTCTCTCTCATTGAATGAAATTTCGAAATCCACTCAGTTCTCATAAGTTTTCACTGGGTAAGTTTTGATTGCATGAATGCTCCATTGTTTTCATTCATTACTCCAGAATTAAAAGTAGTTTCCAATGCTCATTGGTTAGGAACTGTAGTGGAAAACATATTCCAGAAATACACTTTCAAATGACAATCGTTTAGTATAACGAGTGAATGAAGATTTAGATCTATCTTTATACTCACTGATATGAATAAACACAATTGAATTCCATTCGATATAATGTGACAATCAATCCAGTATTGGAATTTGATTCCAAATTTGACGATGATAAACATTTTTACGATCATAATACTTTTGTCTAAAATTCAGAATAGTTTTAAAAAAATTAACTCACTCCATCCTCAATATCCTGTCCTTCTTGTGAGTACAAAGCCAAAGCAAGGCCAAGACAACAAGCCGCCACTGCATATTTAATTTTAAAGAAAAAATCACCCTGAAATCAAGAAATAAATACAATTATCGCACAATAAGTATTATTCAACAAAAAAACTTGATATTTATGGCTCTAAAAACAAAATAAATAATTATCAGATCTGATGTTGGAAGGATTTAGGAGCGACATTTTCCCACACATTATTCATCATTATTATAATCCAGAATTCAATTCTGTATTACTTTAATTACATGTAGCTACTTCAAAGTCTGCAGTATTTCAACAGGGCACGTGAAGTGTATAGTAGGCTACCTTTTCCAATTAGTTCAATTTTGTCAATTAGAACCAATACTCATATGTAATCGAATAACGGTCTTGTTTATAATATTTATTATGACATGCAGTAGTTGAAGCATAGTATTTTTTTTTAAATAATTCAACCATAGTCTACTATAAGACAAGTTACTACTAGAAACTATAGTCTGTCCAAGCAAAGAAGACCCTCTGGCAAGATGAGGAAATTACTCAAGCTCGGCTAATATTGGTTAAAAAATTATCAATTTGATCTCAAATTGTAGGAACAATTCGATCTACTATTGAGACCACATTTATGATTTTTCAACAAATATTGACCAAGCTGGAGTCAATTTCCCATCTTGCCAGAGGGTCTTCTATGCTTGGACTGACTATACTGAGAAATTGTTTGCTTGTGGGATTGATCAACAAGAAGTATTCGATTTTTATAAATTTTCTCCAATCACAAAATATATCTCAAACTTATAATATGATTATTCATTCAATCAAAGGAATAATAGTTGATTCTGGGTCAGAATAATCGTAAGAATGATATTGTTGTATTCTGTATTTTAATTGGAATAGTAACATGAGATTCTCGAAAAAACATTCAAGTGCTTACTTGTTGTATGAGAAACAGAGCAACACACAATTCAAAGCAAACCGAGAGATTGAAATAAATTGGAATAAGCGCTGTCATATCCGTGAAAGCCCGGGTTTTCCTACAAAGAAAATTGGGATTCAAACTCTGAAAGTTTATTTTAATCCAATGTTAGGTTGAAATAGATAGGAAGGAGCGCTGTCCTATGGATTAGGCTGCTTAGAGCCTCTAGAAAATAATAAAATTGAAGACTTTTAAAATATAATATATCACAATTTTTTATCTAATTTCAAATCAAATCAACAGAGTGGTTGAAGAAATAACTGCTTACTTGTTCAATACCTATTTTCTCTCAGAGTTACTTTATTCGTTAAAGCTTCAAATAATTGAGATCAAAGTATCATGTTTTCAATATTTTTATTTTGCTTACTTGTTCTACAAGAAATAGGCTAATACACATCCCACCACAAACTCCGAGGTTGAAATATACTGTTAGATACGCCATTGTCTTCTGATATATTCGGGTTTCCCTATAAATAAAATTGGGTTTCAAATTTCTGGAACGTTCAATCATCTTCGAATTTATAATAATAAAGGTTTCAATTATTCTTATTAACATGAACCTGTTTCAATGTATATCAGGGGCCCTCCACTTATTAACAAGAGTGTAAGCTTGAAATGGAAACTATAATATTTTCTGAAACTAAAGTAAAACTTTCAATTTCAATTTTGTTCAATAAAGATAGTTCAGTTGCAAGAATACCCAACTAAATAGAACCACCGTAAAATGACGTCACAAACGTTGATTGGTACTTGTTCAACTGGTTCCGTTAGATGACATCAGTTTAACGACGATCAACTCAATCAAGATGAATATTTTTGCAACTGATCAATCAATGATTTTGCACATAGGCTACACTATTCACATATACGCATATGCACATGTTGTATAACTTGATGTGAATCTTACTTGTATAAGAAGGAATAATGTTTGACACAATCCTAGACATATGGCCACATTGGTATAATTCACGGATATTCTGATCATATCACAGTATATTGTGTGCTTCCTGTATCAGAAAATGCAAAAAAATCTGTCATGTTTATTTGTTATTTGTTGTTACAATTTGGTCGGCATCTCATGTAGAGAATACAAGTGAGCCAACGATGTTAGCTTTCATTACAAGTTGACAAAACAATAGTGTAAAGTATTGTTGCTCGTTGAGAACTCAGTCTTATTTCCAGATTAATGAAAATATCTTGAATTACATATATGAAAAGAGTTATTGATCGATACAATTTCAATAAATTGCTACTGAGACTTTGAGACTTGTGTTATGAAGGATCAAAATATATGAAAAAGTATGTAAGTTGTCTAAAAATCAAAACTAAAATTACTCCCACATGAAGACTTGCGTCTGTACTCACATTTGAGAAATAAGTGAAGACACTTCAGAACCATAGTAACAATTAAAAAAAGCATTTGTTTTCACATCAGAATGGCATCGATTTTTCTGTTCCTTGGTTACATATTCCTCAATTTGGTACTGTGGTACTTTAAGGTAGGTTTCAATAAATTAGACCTTCTATAAAACACGGGCACATGTCTGGAACAAGATGCAATAAAATCACGGAGTTTTATAGAGCAACGCACACTGGTCAGCTGATTTTCTATTTGCGTTGCTCCATACAACTACGTGTTTCTATTGCATCTTAGGCTACTTTCACTCAGGTGTATTGAGCCTCATGTTTTGAAATTTATCTTTATAATAACATATAATTATATACTATTTAATATCCAATATTATTATCAGCATATTAGAGACAAGGCTCAAAACAGGAGGCTCGATACATAATACGAGCACTACAATACAATACGAAAGAATACCTCGTACACCTCGTACTACTGTTGTATATAGGCTACTGTTGTTCGTCCATCTTTTTTCCCTAATAAATAAATTAGGCTAAAAGAAGATTCAATTTTTAAGTTTTTTTTTTACTTTCTTTCAATACAATACACCTATGTGATAGCAGCCTTATGCTTAACAAGTACCCGTGTTTTGTAGTAATAATTGGAACCAACCTTCACAAAACCTGTACATCTAAAAGTCGAATTCAGATAAATTACTCACCTGAAAATAATCTGATGATGTGCAGCAATTCGACCAAATTTCTCAAAAATCTTCAATTTTCTCAGCCTTGCACTCAAACTACCATCCTTGTCATCCCATTTCCGCGCGCAGAAAATGGCGTCAAATTCCTCCAAACTATTTAAAAACAATTTAATCTCAGTTTTCAGCGTACAATTACTCAAAGATTCAATCAAGAAACTATCCGAAGACAACATGTAGAACAAGTAGATATACAAAGCTTGTACAACCGTTACTGCGATAAATTGAGCAAAGTTTGCCGGAGATGAACTTCCAGTGAATGGTTCGTAAACCATTATTGCGAATTTGAGTTCTTGAAATTCGATAGCTCCAATCATGTAGCTGATAAAACCATGGAGAGGAACCAGTAGGAAGGCCATACTAAGGCCTTGGAGCAGAAGTAGACCGGTTCTAGTATAATTCAAGTTGGTACTACGCATTTCTTCAATGATTTCCATACTTTTTCGGTGAAAAATTCTTTGTGAAGTCTCTTGTTGTCGCTAGGAATCTCAGGGTTCAGAGCTCTTTCACAAAGATCTTCGTTTTCTCCAATAACTCCACCATTTTTCTCGAAAAGGACTTCATTTCTACCAATAACTCCATCATTTTCCTTGACAAAATCTTCATTTCCTTCAATAACTTTACAATTATTCATTTCACGGAGATCTTCCCTTCTCCCAGACTTATCTTCATATCTTCCAAAACTATCCAGAGATTCTCTACGGGAAATAAACATGTTATCACTGCCAGAACTCGAATTCCCCACGTTTTGATGATGTTTATCGCTTGAAATAAGATTTTTACTAGCATGATTGTTCATTTTCCAAAAATCATTTACAAAATTATTTGTTTCCCGACTATTTTCAACATAATTTTCAATACTGGAAGCTCTAAACACAGTAGAAGAAGTTTTCAAACCACCAAAACTTTGTGTACCTTGATAACCTTTGTTCTCTACAGTCTTACCTCTATTTTCCAAACGATTTTTCCTGAAAAATCTTCGATTTTTCATCTTTAGTCGTCGTTTCTGTCTCTCCAGGCTTTCTTCAATGAGTTTACCACCACGAAACATAGCTTTCTCTCCATACTTGAACTGGATTCGCGTCTCTAATTCGAACAATTCCCCAGAGTACATAGCGCTCTTCATGTCGTCGAATTCGTAGAAATAAAGGATTTCCAAAGCTTCACAGAGTACTACTGAGGTAAGGATCACAGTTTCCATTGCATTCACTTTATCGTTGAAATTTAGACTGGTCCACATTTTTAGTACAATGAAGATGGATTGAGCGCAGAAATAAGTGGAGATTATTAGGATAGCTATGTCTCTAGATTGATTCTCTTTTTTCATTGTGTTTGGAGTGTGATTGTCTGATAAGGCAGTAATTACCTGGAATGAAAATTGATTCGAGGTTTATTGAGAATATCTAGAATTTATCCAGATTGCTATATCATTATGTTTGTAATATTATAATATCTGAAAATTTGGACAATTTATTATGCATGACTGAATTAGGAATGGAAGAATTTTTGGGCATTAGCCTGTCTTTTCTTACCTCATCTTGTATATTTGTACATGAATCTTCTCCTTCGTCTTCACTTCAGGGATTAGGTTTATCAAATAACCTGTACCGGTACCCGGTATTTGTACATGAATCGAACACTGGCGGCTCGTGCCCATGAAGCAAGTGAAGTGCTATTCAGTAGAAGATACGGACACTTCACCTGTTTCGTGGGTACGAGCCGCCAGTGGAATCGAATAAATAAATATCATATTGCTATAAAGCTCTAGATCGTTATTTATTCGAGGTGTGATTGTCAATTAAAACTAACTACTTGGAATTAAAGAATTGTCAGAGGTTGATTAGTTGATTGATTATTCGATTTTATTCAACCTGCCTCCATTCATTTATTTATTCTTCAGGTTTTAATACAGTTGTTTAAAAACACAGACCAATGGTTAAAACGGCTCTCACTTAACGATGACCTAAAGCTGATTAAACTCTTGATACAAAAAACAAAACGGAATGAAAAAATTATTTGAATTATTATACACAGCTTCAGTTGAATTCAATTTTGAAAAGATAAGGAATTAAAATACAAGGAGAATAAAAAATGGTTACCGGTATGAATCTTTTCTCTTTCAACTTGATACGTGTTTTGAAGGTATTTTAATTGGAAAAAGTATCAACTTGTCATAATATATACTTATTCTAAGCTCAGATCTTGTATTTTCTACAGGTAGTATGCACTGGCAGCTCGTGAGGTCAAGTGCCCGTATCTTTTACTGTGCAACACTTCACCTTTTCCCAAGGCACGAGCCGCCAGCAGTGGTATGGTTCTTCACCATTTTTCTATTACCTAGACGAGCTGTTAACAAGCATGCACTGCCATTAGTGGAAACAGTTCCCTCCCACTCTGTGACGTCACCAGCCAATGAGAAGGCGTTGTAGGAGTGGGACTGAACCAAAACAAAATGATGGATCGCATTGCAGCAAGCTGGTCGAGTTGACTGCTAACTGCCATTTTGGTTGTTGTACATTCCCCACTCACACAACGCGTTCTCATTGGCTGGTGACGTCACAAAGTGGGAGGGAGCTACTTCCACCAATGGGAATACATATGCTTGTTAGCAGCTAGACTCAGTAATAGGAGAATGGTGGAGGAGATAAGAGCTTGACCGAATATAATAAGAACTTGATTTAAAATTTTCATAAATAAACTATGTTGACTCGAATAATTGAATCAATTGAATAATGGATTAAATTTTCAGATGAACAAAAATACCGTGTATTTTCGGTGAAGCAATCTCATCCTCAATAATGCACCGAAAATAACGACATATTTAACTGATATTTTCAAAGCTTTCATCATTAATCCTTACTGGATCTCTAACTGATTAATCCCTATCTGAATCTAAGTTCTATTTTCAATATATAAGAAACTATTAATTGGGATTTGTATCACTGAGGCTTTGTTGATCAAAACTGGGTTCAACTTGGCGGCTTGTGCCCACGAAACAGGTGAAGTACTGTGCAGTAAAAGATACGGGCACTTCACCTATTTTATGGGCACGAGCCGTCAGTGGAACTTCAAGATGTATAATAATAGAGCATTTATTACAACACAAATTAATAACTAGATAAAAACGAGGATATTGAAATATCAAAATAAAATGCTGAGACTTACTATCAACAAGATAATTATTATTGATACATTATTCTCATAAAACGTTATTGGTCCTTAACACTGGCTGCTCATGTCCACAAAACAGGTGAAGTGCCCGTATATTTCACTGTACGGCACTTCACCTGTTTCGTGGGCATTGGTGCTTATGTGAATATTATTTGTTAAAAAATCTTGTCATTCGTAGTAGAAATTCAAATTCTGGAATAAACCCGAATTCCCACAGACCCATCTATCATAAGTCCAAGCAAGAAGACAACAGGAACTTATTAACAGGAACATTAACAGGAACAATTAACAGAAAGATTAACAACAAGAAGATTAACAGGAACTTACCATTACGATAGAAAGCTCATTCGAATAATTGTGCTTCCTTCCTCGGAGTGCACATGAACATTTTTCGTTATTGAGGTCCAATCTTGAATATACAAATCTAATATTTGCAGTACCCTATAGTTAGAGTAATAATAATACTGGAAACTGCAGCTAACTACTGAAATATTGGTACTTGATTAACGTAGAAGTTCTTCAAATTCTCAAGGCAAGTCCTCGATAATACTCCGAACAAATCCTTGTTAATCCTTTAATTGAATCCTTGTTGTAAAGTAGGATATATGTTTCCAATAAGTCGTGAATTCTAGACCAAGTGTCAAAATCTTTCTTGTCTCTCCAACCGACAACCCAGGACTGTTTGAATTATTGACAGTGCTCAGTGCCAGAACATCGAAATCACTTTTCTTAGAGTCATTATTTCCAAACCCTCACAACAATGAGGGTGATTTAAATAAATTATTCACAACTTCTCTATTCGGAGACACAAAATAAACAACAAACTACCACGCCCTGTTCCTCATAAGCCCTGTAACTTAGTATAGTAATTACACCCGGAAATAATTACACGTAATTATTGTTTTTCCGCAAGAAATAACTCCCAGAAGGAGGGATAATCATGGACTTTGCAAGAATCGTGATATCGTATTGCAAATAATTATTGTTATTGTTGGAGTTGTTTTGCGTGATTTGTGTCTAAAACAAGAATGGTTCTGGTTTTTCCAGATGGTTTATTTTTCAGGAAAAGTAGTTTTTTGTAATTATCTCGCCGTGATTGACAGGATAGATTTACATCCTGATGAGTCTTTAATGATTTTCGAATCCTTTTGAGGTTAGTTGAAGCTGAGGCCTTTTACAATGAGGTTTAGAAATCTTAGAAGAAATCCTAAGATTCTCCAGAAGAAGACCGACCCACACTTTTAAGTAGAAGTATGAATTCATTACACAAAAGTTATACGATAAAATATTCTTGCATTGTGTGCAGTAGCCTTTTTCCTGTATTACAAGAATTCTAAGTCTCCATGCAACAGATAACAGGTAGATAACTGGGAGGAAGACACAGTTATACCATAATATTGATCTTATCTGAGTAGAATCTTATCTTATACTTATCTGAGTAGAAGTATATAAGATAGTAGGCTATATTGACGTTATTTTGTCTTATTAATTCATTTATTCTGTAGATTAATTACAATAAAGGGTTAAAACACAGACAACAAAGTCCAAAACGTCTTTTCCCAAATTTCGATATCTGTCTTAGTTCGATTGTTGAATATTCTTCTTCTTATTTTCTGTTATAACTCATTAGTAAATAATAGGAGAATACATAGAATAATTTTTCAGAAATATCATTAATCTGTATGTTCTTCATATATTAGCTGACAGCAAAAAACTGAGCCGTTACGCATGTCTCTAACATACTAATTGAACATATTGATTAAATTACTGACAGCTTATAATTTATTAAGCATCTACTGTCCCTTTTGGTTCCAAAAAGATCATTGATTTGAAGTCTTTATACAGTCATCACAATTAAGGGAGGCATATGTCTTATAAGGGCTTAGTTCTTCTACTTAGCCCACAAGATGGTAGAAATAATACATAATTATTCTATTTTCATCTTCAATGAGCTTATTTCCAAGTCACAATTGGATTCATCTATTTTATGTTATTTTATTGATGTACAAATAAATAGTTGTAGATAGATTTTATAGTTTTTCTGAAACATCATCTATTTTGAAAACCTCATAAATTCATTCAATTATCACTAAGAATCTATTAATTTTATGAAACGATAAATCAAAACAACTTTCAGAATCTTGATAGTTTTCGATTTTTCAAATTTTCCTTATTTGAATCGGTTTAGAATGTTGAGATACGAGTAGGATGCTCTCATTATCTGTAACATAAATAGAAATAATTAGTGTTAGGAATCATCTCCATAATATTATTATTCGTAAAACAAAATGTACCGTACATCACTCCATTTTTTATTTTTTAGAGTTATTTCCTGTAAGTTAAATGCACACTAAAAAGTTTACTTTTATCCAAAGTTATTATGCTTGACTGGCGACTCGTGTCCACGAAACAGGTGAAGTGCCCGTATCTTTTACTGTACAGCACTTCACCTGTTTCGTGGGCACGAGCCGGCAGTGTTTTGCTTCTAAAAAGTTGAGTAATGTGGACAGAATCGCAAATAGGAACAAGATTAAAATTATTGATAGATCGTGTATTATTAGAAACGATCGCAGAACGTTTGATTTATTTTTACTAGCTAATTTTCTACTAGCTAATAGTGTTTCTCCAAAATCTAGTAACGTGATTTCATAGACCTGTTATTCGTATGAGTCTGAGGAATAGAATGAAAATTGTAAATTTTTGAATATTAAGTCGTATTTTCAACTTACTATACTACGCACAGGTTACAGTGACTATAGTATAAGAGTCTTATATAGTCACTGTACGCACAGGTATTTTTAAAATTTGACTGAGTCATTAACAATTCTGTAGAACTCAAACCGTTCCTTAATAGCAAACGTTTCAGGAATAAACACCTGAATAAAATACACATAATATAATCTGAGTTCTGCAGTTTATAAACTAGAGTTACTCTAGATAAACTGTTTCAAGATTTGTTAATGAACTGTAAAATTGACAAATCTATGTGTTTTTTTATATTCAAGTATTTTTGTTCTTCCGAAAACACTTTTTAATTTTCTAGTTTAGAGAAACATTGAACGTTGTGATAAGTGTGGACGATTTAAAAATATTAGATCGTGCTTTAAAACTTACTATGCTCAAGTTTTTCCTGTTGATAACAAATATTCCGTAGGATCCAGAAACTTTCGGAGGAAGACTGTGTCTTGCTATAAGAATAATCAACGATTTTCTCAAACTCACAGACATATTGTGCCATGATATTCTGTACAAGGCATCTCTCATTTCTTCAAACTGTGGGGAAAATTATAAATATTGATTTGAATTAGCACACTTCATTTAAAAGATTTTATAAAAAAATGACCGGCCTATACTCTATTCACGATACCTTGAGACGAAATAAACAAACCTACCTTGTAAACAAACAGGGAAACGTTTTTGCGATAACAAATCAGAGCAACGATATAGTAGTCTGTCCAAGCAAAGAAGACATTCTAACAATATGGGAAAATGACTACATCTCGGTCAATATTGATTTAGGACTTGTAAGTTTGGTTTCAAATTGTGGGAAACATTCTGATCTACAATTTGAGACCTAATTAATCATTTTCAAACCAATATTGACAGATCTGGAGTCATTCTCCCATCTTGCCACAGTCCCGACAAAAGAATAGCGGATACATATAAGCACACATACGCGTTACCAATGCTATGATGTGTCTATGCTACGTCATCGATTTGCTATATGTTTTGTCGTGACTGAGGTAGCCAACTCATACTTACACGCACACACACAAACAAACTTTGTTTATTTCGTCTCAAGTTTTTGTGAATAGGGTATAGGGTACTGGCGGCTCGTGCCCACGAAATAGGTGAAGTGCTGTACAGTGAAAGATTCAGGCATTTCACCTCTTTCGTGGGTATAAGAGCCGCCATTGTATGGAAGGCTACTGTTATTCTGAAAAATAGGCTACTATAAGTCGGCGCAATCTAAGTTGACGAAAACCCCTCCACTCGAGAAATAGCTACGTTGTCATTTTGCGTGAAATTGAAACTTCTCCTAACGCAAACACATTCAACTGAATGTTAAAAGTGACAGCGTAGCTTCGGAAAAATCACGCGGTGTTGTGAAACTCACTATTTTCATGATAAACCAGCTGTTCGCAGCTCGAATATCCAAGTCGATTAGCTTCAATAACTCCGATCTTTAACATACAATGATTCATGCATATACCGCTCTTCTTACTTTGAAACTCTTGAGAGGCCAAATTACGATCTTCCGACTATTTTCGACATTTGGAAAAATAATTTCAATTGTTTTTAAACAACTTTCTCGCTTCCACCACCCACTTATCTTCTCAAACAAAAAAGTTTCTAGATCATCGAAAATTTCATGTTTTCTGTTCGAGTAGATCGACATTGGCAAACATATTCATTAATTGAACATAGTTATTGGTCGGATATAGAAAATTCAAAAACCATTAGAAAACTCGTATTCTCCTTGTCATTTTGATATAAAAAACTTTATTTTCACTAAAACCCATGATTGTGAGAAAAGTGATATACAAAAGAAAGTAATGTTTTCGCGATTTTTCATTTTTTTCAAAAAAATCAAATTTCCTTTGAATCCTTCTACCCAGGAACTTTTTCAATACTACTGGCATTTCAAGGATAAAATTCTACGTTTAGATATGAGGTTTAATCGCGAATTTGAAGATGTTTCCATTTCACACAATCTGGCAACGTAGCTATTTCTCGGGTGGAGGGGGTTTTCGTCAACTTAGATTGCGCCGACTATAGAAATTAACTAATAACAAATTTTACTTTGAAATTGATAATACAGTATATCAGTTTCGTTGGTTACATTATTATCAATCTCTGCTGATCTTTCAGCTTATCACTTTACCAGAGATTGATAATAACGGTGCATAACTGACTCAAAAAAGTTAAGCGGTTTTGCCTGTCTCTTGTAAGTGATGTAACTTACTGACAGCTGATCAATAAAGTATTCATTGTTCGAAAACTGAACTTTAAAACTTAGGGCTGTTTAAAATGATTGAGAAATAAATGAAAATTAAACACCCTTTTAAAAACTTCAATTAATAAAACACAGAAATGTTTCGGCTCATTAGGCCATTATCAATGTTTGTTTGTTTGTTTATGGGTTCATGTGTTTTAATAATTTTAAAGTTTCAAAAAGGGTGTTTGATTTTCATTTATTTTTCAAGTATTCATTGTCTCTATTCATTCAGAAACATCATCTAGGCTGTAAGGCAATATACTTTCAATATTTTTTCCGTGAAACCGGCTCTATTGTGATTATTTCATGTTATTTGGGTATTTGAAGATTTATTGCGTTTTCACTTCAGTTTTAATTGTTTTATCACAATATTTCCAATCATATTCTTCGAAATTTATGTTAAAACTCACCCCATCTTCTAAATCTTGTCCTTCCTGGGAGTATTGGGCCAGTACCAAGCCTAGGCATAGAGAAGCCAGGCTATATTTGACCTTGAAAAAGAGTTCTCCCTGAAATAGCATCAAATACGGAATAAATTTATAAGTGAATAACTAAATATATAATAAATGGAGAGCTGAATAGTGGATAAATAATTTTATTCAATTGAACTACGTGATATTATTCATTATCTGCTCAATCTAGAATATGGAATATGCACTATATCAATGAATAAACTCGATCAATCCAATTTCTGTGATCTGATCCATTCTAAAATATGAACACTATAGCCTACACTTTAAATTCTTATCATTTATGGAAACGAATGCATTACATTATCGAAGAAATAATGTAATATGCTTGAAAAAAGATTCAATTTTATTACCATATAGGATCTACCATGCACTATATTGTAATGATAAAAAATATGTCAAAGAGATATGAAATTAATCAATATCAATATGATATATCCAACTATAGAGTTGGTTTCTTGTACAAAATATATCGTATAGGGATAGGCTATAACTCTCCATTTTGCCAGTAGATGGCAGCAGTAGTTGGATGATATTTTCAACTCCGCCATTTTCTCTCTCCTGATTGGTCGACAGCTTAAGAGAGTAACTATCAATTTCACCAGTAGGTGGCAGCAGTTGTTGGGTGATAGATATATTGTTTTTGCGTATATAGCATTGGTTACAAGTTGATAGTAGTAGTTCCAAAAAATGAGATATATCTTCGTCCACTGGCGGCTCGTGACTACAAAATAGGTGAAGTGTTGTATGGTAAAAGATATGGGCACTTTACTTGTTTAGTGGGTACGAGCCGCCAGTGTCTTCGTCTTCAATATTCTACAAGGTATTCAAGTTATTCCTAGTGAAGTTGACTGAATAAAGTGCTGCATTCATAAAAAGTTACTAGAAATTTATGGAAATTGAATTGATTCTTTCATTCTTACTTGTAATAGAAATAGAGATATGCAGAGCTCCACACAAATAGCAGAATGTAAATAGACTGCATTTTTTTCTATTAGTTCCTTGTAAGCCGATAATTTCCTGTTGAAAGATCAATAAGGCAATTTGAATTGAAAATATTTTTTATTTTGGCAATTTTACAATATATTCGAAGGAAATTGAAGTCAATTTTTTTGAACAAAATGAATTGGTTCAACTAGTTTCTAATCAATCTATCATGAACTATATCAATTGGCATAAACATAAATTTTTACATTAACCTGAAATTTTTTGAATTATATTCTAATCTTTCAAGACTGTATTAGGAATTATAGATAGTATGGGTTCAATAGTAATATTTTGTCATTGAATATTATCGATAAGTATAATATAATAATAATAATAATAATAATAATAATAATAATAATAATAATAATAATAATAATAAATAATAATAATAATAATAATCGATAAGTAAATGTGAATTGAAAATAACAAGATCTCAATAAAAATCTCATATTAATAATACATATAACCTAGTTCAATAATTATTGAGGAAAAATTCTAAAAATAATATTAATTCTCATCCCAAGAATGAATTTATTCCAATAATTTTGAAACTACATTTTTGTGTTATGTTTATTTCGTGATACTAAACATTTTTTTCAAGATTTTCCAATGAACTTACCTGTAAATTGCCTGATGATGTTTCACAATACGCTTGAATTTTTCGCAAATTCTCAAATTTTTCAACCGTACCATCAAACCATCTTCGTTACCACTCCATTTCTCCACACAAAAAATTGCATCAAACTCCTCTAAACTATTCAAAAACAATTTAATTTCTGTTTTCAGCGTACTATTAGTTAGTATGGCTAATATGAAGATATCCGATGTTGTCAGATAAAACAGGTAAACATAAAAAGTCTGCACTAATAGAACAAAAAAATATTGGACAATGTTTTCAGGTCTCGAGCTTCCAATTATTGGAATGTAGACTAAAATTGGTAGATGCAAATTTTCGAATTGGATAAAACCTATCATATAACCAACCAAACTGCCCAAAGGAGCCAGGAGAAGCGAAATGCTTAGTACTTGTAGGGCAATCTTTCCGAATTTAACTTGCTTATGATTCATTTCTGACATATCTTCGATTATTGTGTCACTTCTTTTCGAGAAATATCGTTTATCAAGTTTTTTATCACCACGTAGACCTTGTTCTTCTAGTCCTCTCTCGTTGAAATCATCCAGAAATCTATTTGAAACACTAGAATCAATCAAACTTTTCTGGGAAATACTTTGTTCATTTAGACGATAATTCAAATCAATGGAAGACTTTTGTGAAATATTTCGTTCATTCCCAAACCTATCTGTAATATTAGTTTGTTTCACATGAGGCGTAACACGGAATTCAGGTTTATTAACTACTTCAAAATTGTCAAAAATATCTTTTTCTTGAGTAGTTTTCCAGCTATTCTCATCAAATTTGTCAACTCTTTCTTTTAGATTATTGTCGTAAATGATTTTTAGCTTGTAGTCTTCATAATGAGAGTTCTCGTAAGGGTTATGAATATTGTTAAATTCGATGGTATTGGGTTTCCTGTTAATTTCATCATCCACCCGATTTCCTAGATCCCGAATTTCATCCTTTTTTAGATCTTCGTCGAATATGTTATTATTTCTCCTAATTCCTCCACTATCACGATTCCCATCGACTTCTCCAAAATCGATTCTTGTTGTACTAGTCCTGAATCGTTTTCTTCTGGATTTCCCATCATTCCCACCATTTTTCAAACGATTTTCACAAGCGCTTTCCACCATTTTCCCACCCCGAAATTGAGCCAATCTATCGAATCCCATGATTTCTATTCTCTGATTTGTACCGAAAAGTTCTCCAATAAACATTGAACTCAGTAAGTGATTGTAGTTGAATAAATAGAATATTTCCACTATACCAGATAGTACTACTGTTGTAAGAATCACTGTTTCCATAGCGTTAACCTTATCCTCAAAACTAAGATTTGTCCACATTTTGAAAACAATATAGAAAGACTGGGCACAGAAGTATGCTGCAACCAAAGTGATGATCAGATTCCGAATTCTATGTTGTTTTTCCATCGTTAATTTTCAATAAGGAATCAATATTTATAAATTTTCAATTGTGAAGTATAAGGATGAGAGTTCAAGTACGTTGTTCATCATTATGATTTTGTAGCCTGAAGCACGTTTGAAGTTCACAGTAGAAGCTTCAACTTTAAAACTGTGAAACAATAATATTGTTCTGAATTTTATCAGAAGTGTTTAAAGGTAACGAAGGTTCAGTTACTTGACCGGAATACTAAATATTGGAAGACTTTACGACTTCTTCTTTCACTTCTTCAAGTAACGAAGATTTCATTTTTCCTAATAAGATTATTGATGTGTCTCAAACAATAAGAAATTAGTAATGAAGTATTCAGTAGTTCGAATAGTGATATCTTCTATTTTGAGAGGATCACAACATTGTTTTTGAAGTTTACAAAAAATATCTTTACTACTTACTGAGCTAGCAACAAATTTCTATCAACAATTTTTGAAACCTTCATTGTTTGAAAATCATTATTGAAGTTCACAGAGCTCTCCACTATTAAACTGAACAAATATTTTTGTTATTCAAAATTAATTATAATTTTTAGTTCTCTTAAACAACTGTAATTTTTGATAATTCACAGAAACAGCTTTTCTACTGGCAGGAAATGTCCCATTCGTGAAGAAGACTGTAATCTAGATATTTCATAAATTTATTTTATAATAAAGTAGAATCTAATATTCAAATCTTTCCATCATTCTTCCATGTAACTGAGTATTTTTTCTCAACTGAATAAAAATTGACTCCTCAACTGAATAACATATTGAATAATAAAATTGAAGGATA
The DNA here is from genome assembly GCA_017141385.1 of Sogatella furcifera. Taxonomy (NCBI): domain Eukaryota; kingdom Metazoa; phylum Arthropoda; class Insecta; order Hemiptera; family Delphacidae; genus Sogatella; species Sogatella furcifera. The sequence goes on from CM029557.1 coordinate 945,229, forward strand.
GAACACTGTTTGATCACAAAAAAATGATTGGAATAGGCTAGTTTCCAATGGCCTACTGACAATGATATCGAACTTTGCAACTACGTTTTTCCACTTTCCCTGGATAAAACCTTGAATAAAGCTCTCACTTTCTCTATCAAAATACGAAAATGAATCCAGAATTGACCTTCAATCCAGTATAATACTAACTTGCTAAATAATTTGTTCTCAAAACGATAATACTATACTTTACATGTTAGAGAATAAAGTAATGAGAATATTTTATTGAGTTTTCTCTATTCATCATGAAAAATGTAAAATAATAAAAGGTTTCTCGAGTCTCTTATTACTATTAACCATGAAGAAGTGAATAAATTTATATGATACACCTCATTTATCATTCATACTGACCTGAATAATCACAGTATGATTCGAAGAAAACCAAACAAAAATGAATAAATGATAATAATCTCTCAATTTCATATTTCTCACGGCGATCCCAATTTTGGTAGGGGGGAAAGATCGAGAGGTGGTTTCCAAGATAAATATTGTCGAGAATCGTATTCATAAATAGTATTATTGACGTCACAGTGTCCTATTAGCGTGGTTTGTCTTTGAAAGTTATTGATTTTTATCAAGTTGTCACTGTAACAACGTTTTCTCAAAATATCGATTTTTCACTCTGCCTATACATATCACATAGGTTATGTTTTCCATAGAAGTTGGAATATCCTTCTCAACACACATTTATTCTTAAAACATAGTCTACTTCAAGTAACTGACATAGCCTATTATTTGCTTTGTCACTGAACATTATTAATTCATTCAGCCTTCGCTTCTGTTTGAATATTATTACACAAATCTTTTGTTGAGTGAAGAAAGTTTAGGCTACTCTATCATTGAGAGTTTGTCTCTCTTTTTATACGATTCAATATGTTGAGATAGGAGTATGATGCTCTCATCATCTGTAAAAGAATAGTAAATCAAAATAATTAATATTTCATAACATTTCCCCATTTTGCCAGAGGGTCTTCTTTGCTTGGACAGATTATAGTAGCCCTGACAAAAAGTAAACATTGGAGATGGCTTTTTCAACTGGAAATGAATAAATTATGCTGGAAATTAAATTATATTCCAAACCGATAAATAGGTTATAGTTGAATGACAACTTCAATTGACAACATCAGCTGTTGAAGCTCACAAGAAGCAGATGAAACAACCCAACATATTTTTCGAGAGCTACTTCTCCTTTGTTATCTGACTTCCTCCATTACCTACCTCAACAATTTTCCCATTCTCCTCGGTATTCTCTATTTTTATCGCATCATCATCATCATTATCACCATGCACCTTCGAAGTGAAAACTGTCTTTCTACAAAGACGAGTTACCTATCACAGATTTCCACCAGAATTTTCACCTCACTGCCAGTTTTCCTTAAGCATTTTCCCGGCGAGACAAGTTTTTCCGCCGTGCTATAGTCTGTCCAAGCAAAAAAGACACTCTGGCAAGATGGGAAAATGACTCCAACTCAATCAATACTGGTTCAAAAATTATGAATTTGGTTTCCAATTGTAGATCAGAATGTTTCCTACAATTTGAGAACAAATTTATAATTTTTGAACCAATATTGATCGAGCCGTAGTCATTCTCCCATCTTGCCAGAATGTCTTGTTTGCATGGCCTGACTAGACCTACCGTCTTTTTGCACACATATCAATTTTTCCCGCTTTCCCAGCTGTAGGGAGAACCTCATTTCTTTTTTTCGTTCTTGTAGACAGTTTTCACGGCCGCCTTTCTACTGAAAGACATCACCTTATTTTTCGTGTATGTTATTCTGGAACATTCTAACAGACCTTATCATATAATGTATTATTATGTGTTTATGAAAATTTCATAAATGTTATGAATTTTATCAAGAGCAGGCTACCCGTGCTTTGCACCGGAGAAAAATTATGTTGTTAGAAAAAATTAATTTTATCATGGATCATGATGGTGGTAATGTGGCTACAAAGATAGATAATTATTCACATTGTGGAAATGCATTCAATGAACAACTCATTTTAGAGTAACATACAAAAATAATGGAATTGGGTTATGTTTGACAATAATATACATATTTATTAATCGGATTTAGTCTCTAAAACAACTAAACCCATCGTATGAACAAAATCTTTGTGAGATAACATGTTTTTAAGTAGAGTTCTCATAAATACGAATAGAAACAAAGCTAGTATTTTATCATAGGCAGTATGAAAAACTGGAAGTATTTGAAAGAAAACAGCATGATTTGAATTACTGTAGATTGAATTCAATATTACATTCACTCCTGATCAATCAATTTGATTCTCGTTTCGTTGGTTCCGTCAGATGACAATATCATTCTACACTGGCGGCTCGTTCCCACGAAACAGGTGAAGTTCCCGTATCTTTTACTGTACAGCACTTCACCTGTTTCGTGGGCACGAGCCGCCAGTGACTTCTATCCATACTCAATGCTTCAACTCTCATGGAATGTTATTTCGAATAAATCACCACTGTATTAGATAGATTCATGTCCTCAAAAACAAAAACTAAAAATAAATTCATCATTTGTTTTTTGAAATTTAGGCTTTCATTGCTTATTCATACGATTCAACACATTGAAGTATGAGTGAGAAGCTCGTATAATCTGTAAAATAGACGAGAAAGCTCATTATTATTATTATTAATATTATTATTTTGGAAATTGGATTCATAAAGTAGCTTCATACTCGTAATATTGTTCTTGTTCAATATATCAAAAATATGAACGAAATCCTACATTAAAATATACTGTTTTCTTGAACTCTGGTTTTTTGTGTGTAGGCCTAATTCCAAATATTGTTAGTAAAATTGATTTATAAGTTTAGTAGGTGATTTGAGAAAAACTGAATCATCTTTATAGAGAGTGAAGCTCAATATTAGCAAAGACGTAGTACTATTAATGTACTATTAATAGTACATTGTCTTTGATATTAGTGATAAGAGAGCTATTCTCAAACTCATCAGGGACGGTATTACACGTTGATAGTTCTAGACCTAACTGAAGAATGGAGTTTTCTAGTCAAAAAAAGAATGGAGATGATTTTGTATTATTGGTGAAAAAGATATGATTTCGTATTTTCATATCTTTTCTTATGATAATAGAAATATAATTGTTAAATATAGGTCTGGAGCATTACAAATAATATTTATGATTTGAGGACGAATCATTCTCCAAACCGATTGTTTTCATAATATCATTATAAATTTATAAATAGCAAAAGGATTCCATAATTTATGTTATGAAATTTCGGGAAAATTGAACCAGAAAAGTGAACAAGGAATGTCTTGAAGAGACTTCAGCGTTCGTAACTCTTCATTCCACCAGTAGATGACAGCAGTAGTTGGATGATATTTTTAACTCCGCCTTCTCGTTCGTCGATTGGTCGACAACTTGAAAACGTAACTATTAATCTCACCAGTAGGTGGCAGCAGTTGCTGGGTGAGAAATATTGTCTCTGCTACTAGCTGACGGCAAAATGTTTACAGCCAGATTATTGTCTATAACTGACTTGAAACCACTGGTGGCTCGTGTCCACGAAACAGGTACAACACTTCACCTATTTCTTGGGCACGAGCCACCAGTGCTTGAAACCATTCAATTTGAATTCATAGATTGAACTCACCTCAATAATATAGGAGTTGAGAATAGTTTCGAATAAAAGCAAAATGGGAAGAATAGCCTCGAATTACCAACAAACAAAAATCTTAGAAGTTTGACAAAGAATAATATTATATATTCTATTATTAATAATGATAAAATATTCTACTTGTTGGAAAAACAAACAATTCAATAATACTACCCTTGCCGGATATAGTACTTTTGTCTATAGTGTAGTACGTCATACACTGAAATATGACATGAAATCAATATTTCCTAATAATTCAGTTAGTAAGAAGAAGGTTACACAATAATGAGAGGCAACACAAACTTAACAATCACAAAATATATTAATGATTTGTTCTCCAGTCACCTATTACTATACTGTACTATACTATAGTACTATTACCAGTACTATTACTACACTATACTACTATTACTATACTATACTAGTATTATTACTGTACTATCCATAGAGTAATATTGTCCAAGACTCTGTAGTACATTGTGTAACGGTGAGAAAATATTGAATTTTGAGAGCTAGGATAAAAAGATTTACTCAGGAGATCCTCCACGAATATTCGCTAATCAATGATCAGAATAATCATATTTTCGAAAATTAATTTGAAAACTGTTTGGGCGGAGAATTGAAAAATACTAGACCAACACTCATTCAAATATATTTCTATTTTCATGACCTGGGAGCCAACAATATCTATGGAATATGATATTCATATAATATACATCCAAGACATTCTTGATAATAGGTTAATTCATTTCTCCATACATCACATGTATAATTATATAAATATATGTACATTATGAAGTCAAAATACACTGGAATAGGATTCAACAATGTGAAATATAATGTTGATTAGAAATTTCCTCCTTATTTCCTGTTCAGTCGATTCAGCAGATTGAAGTAAGAATATGAAGCTCGTATAATCTGTGAAAAAAGAGAGAGCCTATCATTACCAGCCTATAATTATATTTGTAGCATCCATCATTGAATGTTCATGATTATTATCTTGAAGTAATTTTATTGGTGAATGTGACTTTATATACTTGAACTACCTTCCTTCGTCTCATCATCTGAGACACTAATTTAACACCAGATTATAATAGTAATAATATTAAAACAAATAGCGCAATCAATACTAATTATTGAATGATATAATAATGTTTCTAATAACGACAATCATCCTTGGAACCTTGTTTAGCCTGGTCGAACAAAGTATAAGGGCATATCTTATAGTCTGGTCAAGCAAAAAGATAGATGTAAATTGACTAGCTGGAAAATCCAGTCTTAAATTGCGGGAAACATTCTGATCTACAACCCAAGACTGAATTTATTATTCTTGACCCAATGTTCACCAAGCTAGAGTCATTTTCCCATTTTGCCAGAATTTTTTTTTGCTTGACCAGACTCTAAGATATTATGATAGGCTACTTTTATATTGATTAACCAAATATGAAATTATATAATTTCACATTAAATTAACAACTGTCTCATATGAAACACAATATAATAGATGCCACCCACTGGCGGCTCGTGCCCACGAAACAGGTGAAGTGCTGTACAGTAAAAGATACGGGCACTTCACCTGTTTCGTGGTCACGAGCCGCCAGTGATGCCACCATATCCTTGAACCCAGGATCAATTTATGTTTGGTGAAAAGTTCTATTCGAAGTGATAGAGTGCTATAGAAATAAACCTTATTATTATAGAGAAAACCTCACTTACCGTACTGAAATTCACTCGATTTATGTAGAAAACTCCCATTGAGCCAATTCTTGGAGGCCTACAGCATCTTGTTAGTATAATCAGCAGAGATTTCTGAACTCTGATTGGAAGATTGTGCCAGCTCATTCTATAGAACGAGTCCCTCACGTCTTCCAGCTGGGAATATGGAAAAATAGGCTAAAGTGGGGTTTTCATTGAATCGATAGGTTTCAAACTTGATTTCAATGGAAACAGATTAGATTCCTTTCTTAAATGACTCTAATTTGATGAGATCTTGTTTGATACCAAGAAAAGAAGACATTATGGCGAGATGCTGAAATGACTTCAGCTCGGTCAATATAATGGATTTGGTCTCAAATTGTAGAATGAAATGTTTCCTAACTTTGAGGACAAAATTGTGATTTTTGAACCAATATTGAACGAAATATGGGCATTCCCATATTTCCAGAATGTTTTCTTTGCTTGGACAGACTTACACTAGCCACTCGTGCCCACGAAACAGGTGAAGTGCTGTACAGTAAAATATGCGGGCACTTCACCCGCCAGAGACAGCCTATAATAATAAGATATCTCCAAATAATATAGCATTCTCTTTTTCTCATAACTTCCGTATTGGGGTAAGATGTATAATATTTGCCTATTTAATCTTTCCTATTATTGTATTTTCTCAATGGAATAATTGAAAATAGGAATCACAGTAATGACAGTAGTTCTAGGAAAAACTCCTATCCCGAAAAAAATACTATATTCTCCATGTTATTCATTCAAATACAATTATTAAAAAAATATTGAAAATAGAGTATTATAATAGAGATGGTTTTGTTAGAAATGATATTGAAATTTTAGATTCACATAAAATGGAGTCGAGTAGTGTCACATAAATGATATCGAAGATATTTTCCAGGAGAAATCATTATAAGTCGTTTCTACAATATGAATATTGTTGCTTACAGTATAATGTATAACATAGAATGTAAAGAACTTTAAAACTTGGGGCTGTTTAAAATAATTGAAAAATAAATAAAAATCAAACACCCTTTTTTAAAGTTTTCAAAAAAAGGGTGTTTGATTTTTATTTATTTTTCAACATAGAATGTTTATACCTTCAGAAATCATAATAAATAGAGTAGAGCAGTCTTTCAAAATGAAATTCATTATCCAGGAGAAACCCCTAAAGTGGTTGAAACATAAGAAAGAAAATTTTTGATGGAGGGGAGTCGAAGAAATACCAACGAAAGCTATTGAAATTAAGCCACGCCTCTGGACTCCGCCCATTTGCTATTGGTCGAGAGTCAGTGGCGTTCATAACTCTCAATCCGCCCAGCAGATGGCAGCAGTTGCTGGGTGATATTTTCGCCTCCACCAACTCTATGCTGATTGGTCGACAGCTTGGAAATGTAAGTCTGAATTTTACCACCAGGTGGCAGCAGTTGTTGGGTGACATTTTCGACTTGGCCAAACATCTCTACTGATTGGTTTACAGATTGGAAATGAAATTCAGAATTTTAACACCAGGTGGCAGCAGTTGCTGGGTGATATTTTCAAAATCACCAACTCTTTGCTCGAAAGCTTGGAAATGCTTGTTGCTTTCGTTCATGCGCATTTTCTGATAAATTATTATGAATATATTGAATTACTTACCCCATTCTCAACTAACTGTCCATCTTCCGAGAGTTGAGCAAGAATTATAACCAGACAGAGTGCAACCAGGATGTATTTCAATTTCAACGAATAGTCACCCTGTAGAAAAAGATTCTAGGATAAATTTGATATTCTCTCTCCACAGTGCTTCAGGAACAAATCCAATCATCTTTCATGTAGGCCCATTATAAATTATTAAATCTAGCTTAGAGTGTGGCTCAAGATCTATCTATATAATGTAAATAGAAATCCATGCAGAGTTTGAAGAATTATAGTGGCCTAATAGATATGAAATTATTCTCATGGCTTTTTATGGTGGGAAGACCCTTACGGGTAGTCCCACCTAACCAATGTGTACTGGTCACCCATCCAAGAGCAATCCAAAGTGTTCGTGACTTGACATCACGTTCACCGGTAGATCACCCTCACCGAGAGACCAATAGTCAATACAGTCTAATAAATACCCAGCCTAATAAATCTTGCTTATTAGTTCTTGTATTATTTCATTCATTCGCTTGCTCACAAAATAATACAACATGGAATTGAAAAACAGACGTTTACTCAGAGCCCTATTCCAATAATTATTTAGATAAAAATTTTTAGAAGCCAGTTTATGTCCCGTATTGAAATGATTTGACACAATTCCAAATACAAGGAGGGTACTACACAATAATAGTTCCATGATCATAGTTGATCATAAAAATGGAAAGAGTCAAATAGATGAAAATACGAAATCATATTTTCATCTCTTTCCATATGATCAACCATCATTATAGAACTATTATCGTGTAATACCGGCCTAAGAAATCACAACAATGGGAAATTATCAATTTGGAAGCAATTAATAAGGTTGTTATGGAAGCCGAAAAACACTTCCAATGCTGAAATATTCCCAAATATTCAATAGAAATTCACACTTACTTCAACTAGAAGGAAAATCGCAATACACAATTCCAAACATATCGCACCATTTATATAGATTACTCGAAAAGCGACCAGCTCACTCATGGTTACGATTCTACTGCAAAATTAAAGCAATTTATTGAAATTTCATTTGAGGTTCTTGGTAAAATGAGCAGTGTTTCCACCACTAGATTGATCATAATAGTGAAGTTATCATTGTACCATTAAATAGAGACTTGGCTCATTGAAAGCTGAATGAGATCTATGAATACAAATTTTCCATTATTACACCATAATAATATAATCTATTTGAGAAATTAAACAAATGTTTCCAGGCTGAAGCCTATTGCAACAAAAACTCTTACAACATAATAATCTCTATACAATAGAAATGGCACTGATTCATTCATTCATCACCTGAACTAAAAATCCGCACCGAACCGGATGCGTTCAAACTTCAGGCATGTTCAGTTGGACGTTTAGACGCGCGCTAAGAACGGATTTTAAAAACTTTTCAAGGATACGCCAAATATTTGAATTTTTCTATAGTTTTTCGACGTTTTCCTTATGTTGATATTTGATGGACAGGTTCAGATAAGGTCTAGAAATGTTGTTTTGAAATATTTTTGGTATCCGTTCAAGATTACGCCAGTAAGAAGTTTTTGAAAATTGTAGATGTATTGCGGGTTGCATATCTTCTGCCTTGATAAGACCAATCCTTACTGTAAATTCAATGGTTCAGCGAGATTATGAATGAAATAATTTGGAAGATATTGAATCAAGCTTTAAACTATATCCAATATACTTCTCAAGGTTATGCTTGGGTTTATTCGCGTTTTACTATTTTTGGAGTTTTTCTTAGATTTTTAGAACCAATGAGCAGAAAATGTTGAAATTTGGTAAACAGGTCCAGATTAGGTCTAGAAATGCTGTGTACAATAAATGTTGGAACCCTTCTGAGGTTACGCCTGTAATAAAGTTTTCCAATGTTCGGAATCTACACTTTTGTTTATTTCACTACTGAACTGAATACATTTAAATCATATACCAGGTTGAGAACAGGTAATATCCTAGAACAACTACTTAGAAGAACCCTGTTAAGTGATAAATGATGATCAAAGCAAATCCATTCTAATGGAATTTTCAGGCGAACGAAGCGAGCCTGTTCATCTCAGCTGACACTGACAGAGGTTACACAGGCGAGCGAAGCGAGCCTGTTTGACTCACTATCAGGCGAGTCGGAGAAGGCGAGCCTGCCAGCTAGTATATCATATGGAAAGAGATCTAAATACGAAATCATATTTTCATCTCTTTCCATATGATCAACTATGATCATAGAACTATTATCGTGTAATACCGGCCGTAGGCTATAGGGATCCCTACGAGATTAATTATACTAAATACCTTGCACATATGATTACCAAGCAATAATCAGTGATTCTCTGGGAGCTTCTTTAACATATTATTTATACTCATAAGTATCAAAACATTTTATTCAACTAATTAAGTATTATTTGAAATCTGAGTAATTCATTGAAATTGTTTGGAAGCCAAAAAATTCTATCAAGTCCTCCATCCAGTTTAACTGAAGAAAAGAAATAGAAATAAGATGACTCTACAAAATTGAACTTTTTTTGTAAAAAATGTGATAATCAGATAATCCTAGTCAACCTATCTTACCTGAGAATGACTTGATGATGAGCTGCAATATGATGAAACCTCTTCGCAACAATCCTCTCCTCCACCGAATAACACTTCCAATCGAAATCCTCTCCAAATTCACCCAAAAATCTATTGAATTCCTCCAAAGATTTCAACAGCAAAGCTATCTCAGTATGATTCATAGAATAAGCCAACAACGCTATAGTTACCATATCCATGGCTAGTTTGAAAAACAAGTACACAAACATGAACTCGAGGAATACAACTAAAATAAACTGAGTGATACTCTCAGGCGACGAACTGTCGGTGAATGGAAAGTAAGTTAAAAAAGTTGTTTTTAAATCACTAATTGCAGCATCTTTGAAAAAATAATTGATTATATTTATAAAGGGAACAATGTTTATCCCTAAACACAAAGAACAAACCATTATTTTCGAGAGCGTGATACGTTTTGAACAAGTTTTCGAGAAAAATTTGATTATTTTCAAACTTTCTAAGGAGGGTCTACGAAGTTCCCCAGTGGTTAAATCACTTATTCCTTCATCAAATTTCCCACTAAAACTAGTGAAAGAATCACTGTTTGTCATACTCTCATCAACATTGTTTGTAAAATAAATATTACGATTAGTCGTTACAATCTTGCTTGACAATTGATTCACTTTATCACAAAAACTTCTATCAAAAAATTCACTACTGTTAGAAATATTGTCACTACTTTCAAACTTCACACTAATAGAATCCCCCGAGAAAATTATTATCCTCTCTTCTTCCAAACTTTCTTGTTCAAATAGTTCGTTGGGAAGAAGTTTCAGTGAGTTTTCATACGCATCTACACAGTTTAGAGTGTTGAACATTTTCAACTCTCTATTTCTAGTAAAAGGTTTGTTGTGGTTTCTAGAGATTTTTTGAAATTTTTCACGTGGTTTTAGTAGTTTTTCTTTGGAAAACAACGGCGTTTCAACGTTACTTTCATCTAGATTCTGATTAAGATGAAATTTTTCTATGGTTTTAACTTTATTTTCATCCACTTTTTCATTGGGGTGAAGGTTTTTCTCGTTTTTCATCACATTCTCCAAATGCACCCTCCCGCGAAAGTAAGCGTTGTATGCATTTTTGTTGACAACTCCCCCCTCCAGACCGAAAAGCTTACCAAGTATGGTACTCTCGTTGAACGCTTCAAAACGCTGATCAAGCAAAATATCGCATGCCATACAGAGCGCGGCCGCCGTCAGAATTAGCGTTTCAAGACTCCAGACTCGGTCTACTGCAGTCATCGACTTCCACTTTTTCGAGATAATTATCACGGTTTGTGAGAAAAAGTAGGTGACAATGGTCAATATCGAGATTTTTAGAAGTTTCGATACCATGTCTGATTGTAACTCAACTTTCAATTAAGATAATTCAATCTCGTTGTATTGTAATGTTGTTAGTAAATGATTGATGATGCTTTGTTCTAAATATAATGGAAAAATGGTTACATCGATAGCGAAGATAGTATCGATAGTTTATATATCGATATAGTGTAGGTATCGTTTTAATTAAAAATAGCTGAATGTGGAAATGTGGAACTATTTATTTTAATATTGAGTAGCTCATTATCAATACCAATCACTTCAACAGTTAAGTCTAGCCCCGTATCGCTTCGATTAATTCTTGTAAACAAGTTTGTCAATATCAGTCTCTATTATTCTAAATTTTATGAGGTACCTACGATTGAATTTGACATTTGAAGTTCAAATAAAGTTTAATACCTTACTGTAATATTGATATTAATGATGCTGTCTTCCAAGTTATGTGAGTTTCAAGTTAGATTAAGATGAATATAAGGGAATTTTTTATTGTTTTATTGTTTATGCAAGTTTCCTCAAGGGGATATTGATAATTATGAATAATTGAATAATGCTGTCTTGTTAGTTATGTAAGTTTCATGATGAATCAAAATGAACTCGAGGAACTTTTTATCGCTTTATTGGTGTTTGTTTTTTGAGCGAGTTTCCTCAAATTGAATAGATTAGGTGAATTGAAGAAATTTAATAATTCTACGAACTTTCTATTCTACAAATGAAGTGAAGAAATTGAATAACTTTTCAAACTACCAATCACAACACTGGGAACACTTCAACAAGCCTATGCATTCAGTTGGAATGTTGAAACTCATTATTGTATATTCATTTATTTATTTATTCAAGACAGCACAATAATATTAACAGGCGAAAACTCAGACACAAATGGCCAAAACGTCTTCCTAATTTCAATATAAATATCAATATAAATATCAATATCAATATCAATATGGATAAATAGAAATATCACAAGTATAGGTTATATTAGAGTTGTTGATTCTGTTTCAAAATAATCAATGTTTGGGAGAGAGATGCAATTTAAGAGAGTTCAATGTCAAAGCTTCCTTGAAGGTCTCACAAATAAATTATCATCATTATAACAATAATATTTTATTTTACTAGGTCTTCACGAATAACAAAAGGCTTATAACGATAATAATAGCTTCTTTGTCTCCTTCTCACTATTTTAGAATATATTTATTTTTATTAATTTATTCTATTATTTATCATCAAATTACAACATATGAAAGGTTCAACAGAATAAGTCAACTCTCAAAACTGTCTTTCACCAATTTTCACGGATTCAAATCTAGTACTAGGTAACCAAGGATTGAATCAATTATGAATGGAAATCATGCACAAAATATAGCACAATTTGAATTGTTTTCAAGGAAAACTCTAAATAAAAACACATAACCTCGAATTACTAACCACCGGGAATCTTGAATAACGTTTTTGAATTATCAATGATTGAACAAAATGTCATATTTGCTGGAAAAACAAAGAGTCCAATATTTCTTCTATAAAATAATAATAATGATGAAGTCCAGTTAAAGTCTGTTCAAGCAAAGAAGACCCTTTGGCAAGATGAGAAAATGACTCTAGCTTGGTCAATATTGGTTCAAAAATGATCAATTTGATTTTAAATTGTAGGAAACATTCTGATCTACAATTTGAGACCAAATCGATAATCTTTGAACCAATATTGACCGAGCTGGAGTCATTTTCTCATCTTGCCTGAGGGTCTTCTTTGCTTGGACAGACTACTGACTTGCTTCCGTTTTTTGCAGTAAAAGTATGACGGAGAATCAATATTTCCTAATAATAGACCATGGATCAAAGGTGTGTCGAAGCAATACAGATATAGTGAGCGAATCTATGTACAGCTGACGTAAAAAAGTTAGGCGGCTTCGTCTGCTTTCTGTACTACCTTAGTCTCTTTCTCTCTCATTCTTTCTCTCTATCTTCCACGCTCTCTTTATCACTTTCTCTTCCTCTCTCACTCTCTCTCTTACTTTCTATCTCTAACTCACTTCTCTCACTCTTACTGTTTGTTTATTTTCCGCGATCAAATTATAGCAATATTTTGTAAAGTTAACGTGTTGTTTACGAATAAAATTAGTGTTCTCTCTTATTTGGGGTTGTTTGCGAAGTACTCGGTTAACAATAATTTTGAAGCTCTTATTCTAGCCATGAAAGGTATTATTTTCACCAGGCGATATTATCTAACAATCCACAGAGAAAGAACTATCTATAACGTTGTCTTGATGTTTTCAGTCAGTTAGTGTTGAGGCTTGGAGAGTGAAAATCCCTTCATATCAAACAAAGTTACCCTAAGAAGTTTGGTGTTACAGGTGGTGTAGTTTTCAATGGATGTGTTATCTTTCTGTTATCCAGAAAAAGTCTATTGCTTCATTGTAGTGCATTGTTTCGACGAATGTATTTTCGAATATGAAAATGTTTAAACATAATGAATTTCATGTCTTCACTATCTAGTAGAATGACCTTTAATTACTATTCAAGTTCCCTGATAGTAAAGTGTATACGTGTTATGAACTGCATATTTAGTAGTCTATGTGAGTTGGAAGCAAAAATGATATAAACTTTTAAAAGTGGTTAAAAGATTCCATTTAAAACATTCTTCATCATTCTGTATTTGGGATATTCACTAACAAGGGTTTTGAGTTATTCAAGCAAGTTTAATAGTAGAGTAAAATTTCAAATTAAACCTAAACCTTGATTCAGAAATTTTTCAAAAAAATTCTTTGCTGTTCCATATAAATTTTTAATTCCCATTATATTCTATTATTTACTCATCAAAGAGCTAGTAATATATTTCTATAAACCCATTAGTTCTATTGATCATGTTTGGTTCGATTATTCAATAATTATAATGATTCAAGACTTTCGATTCTATATTAATTCATCCAATACATGTATTATCTTGTGTTTCTTATTGAGAGTATAGCTGAATACAGATAGTTACGAAAGTAAAACCTACTTGATAATCAGATTCTACGTGTCATAATCATTCTACATGTCAAAAAACCACTGGCGGCTCCTTCCCACGAAACAGGTGAAGTGCCCGTATCTTTTACTGTACAGCACTTCACCTGTTTCGTGGGCACGAGCCGCCAGTGCAAAAAACCTGACGTCAAAAAATCGTTGTGTGTGAACCAGTGCTTCACTCACAACCAAGTTTCCTCCAATAACTGGAAATGCACCCGATAGAGAGCGCTAGTGTTGCATAGCGGAGTTTAAATCCTTATCACCGCTGCAGCAGTACCGCTTAACGGCTGCACCATTTTGCAACCTGATGTAACTTCCTACTCAAATTAACATGTATTAGATAGGGAAAACATTGTATTACAATTCGAAAGTTGAATGAAATAGGATAGGATTCGGGTTGATTTCGATTTTCGGCGAATTTATGGAAGCTGCAGGAGATAGACAAGCATACATGTGATATGGTCTGTCCGAGCAAAGAAGAGCCTCTGGCAAGATGGGAAAGTGACTCCATCTCGGTCAATATTGGTTCAAAAATCATTGATTTGGTCTCAAATTGTGGATCAGAATGTTTCCTTTGATTGAGACCAAAACAATCATTTTTAAACCAATATTGACCGAGTTGGAGTCACTTTCTCATCTTGCCAGAGGGTATTCTTGCTTGGACAGACTATACTGGGGATTTCGGGGGAGATTTCCACTCAATAGACTGCAGAGAAGTCGTCTGTCCAAGCAGAGAAGGCATTCTGGCAAGATGGGAAAATGACTCCAGCTCGATCAGTATTTGATCAAAAATCATAAATTTAGTCTTAAATTGTAGATCAGAATGTTTCCTATATTTTGAGACCTAATTTCTGATTTTTTAATGAATATTGTCCGACCTGAAGTCATTTTCCCATCTTGCCAGAATGTCTTCTTTGCTTGGACAATCTACCAGAGATTGATAATGGTGTAGCAACCGAAACCGGTATCTCGTTTTTTTAATTAATTAGTGGTTTGACAACATCTTGTCTTTTAATTTGAACTTTCTATCACTATATTATTCTCTATTCTTCTATTTCTTCAATTTTTTTGAAATATCTAAGCTGTTCGAAATTCGAAATTCATTGAATTCATTCTACTTGTTTGAGCTCTTTTCATCAGAACTTACGAATTTCCATGAATCGGGCATCAACAGTCAACATAATACTTTGGAAACATTCCAGGAATTATAATGTTTGTTGAAACGCGCGTTTCATGCTTTGAAAAAGAAATTCTTACAGTTATGAAGACAAAGAAGACATTCTGGCAAGATGGGGAAACGACTTTAGCTGGTTCAATATTGGTTAAAAAATTATAAATTCAGCCTCAAATTGTAGATCAGAAAGTTTTCTGTAATTTGAGATCAAATTTATGATTTTTCTACAAATGTTGACCGAGCTAGAGTCATTTTCCCTTCTTTACAGAATGTCATCTATGCTTGGACAGACTTTAAAAGTGAATATGAAAAGTATTTTATTGAAAAAAAAAACTGACTCTGAGTCCTTTACTCATTCATCCTGCTGAGCCAATTACTTTTGGGCTGTCACACTACGCCACTTCAGACGCGCGGCGGGTTATGTTACATTTTTTACCTCGCGTTTCGACGCGTTTTGATACGCGTTTTTTCGTGAGCAAATAAAACGATTGGACGGAATTCTGGGAATATCATACGGCATTTGATGTTGAAAAGTCTCGTTGATGCACTCTTATAAATAGGCCTATATGTGGGAGTGGGCTAACCCATACATATCATAACATTCAATATATTTCATTCAACATTGGAAAATAAATGAAAATCAAACACCCTTTTAAAAAACTTTAAAATTATTGAAACATAGACATGTTTCGGCACATGTTTCGGCCACACTAGCACATTAGGCCTAATGTGCAGAAACATGTCTGTGTTTCAATAATTTAAAGTTTTTTAAAAGGGTGTTTGATTTTCATTTATTTTTCAATTATTTTAAACAGCCCCAAGTTTTAAAGTTCAGTTTTGATTCAACATCTTGTCTTTTCATTTTATATGAATATTACTACAGTAACTATATAGAACTACATCTTAATCTTATATAGTCACTGTAAATAGTACCAATAATATTCATCACCTCTACAAATACTCAACAAGTTAGATATTGAATAGTATTATACCAATGGACTATCAAATTACAAATTACAAGGCCGAGGAGAATTTTGAGTTTCTGCATATTTTTAATAATAAAGGCAGAACTCTCAACATTCTGGAAGCTTTAGAAATAACCAGGGCCACTGAAGATCATTCACAGTTAAGTTTGAACGACCAGATCCAACTCAATCAATACAATATCACAAATCTAATTTTATCATAATTTGTTAGTCAGATATTACTGTATTAGCTCATTCCGTTGTTTTCCTCATCTTTCCGTATATTTTCACTCATATTTTGTAGGTTATTATGTAGGCAGGCAGGCATAGGTAGGCAGCTATTCATCGATCTTAAATTGTATTTTCTGTTTGAAACGCCATTTTGTAATGTTTGAATGAACCGCTAATCGGAGAGGAGCTTGTCTAGGCCAATAGCAGACGTTCACGGTCATTGGCTCAAGCGTCGACCAACAGCGGTGCTTCACCATTAGTATAAATACTGATGCTCTGTCCGTTAAGTTTTAGTTTACCAGAGATTGATAATGGTGTAACAACCGAAACCGGTATCTCGTTTTTCTAATAAATCAGTGGTTTGACAACATCGTGTCTTTTTATCTATTATGGATAACTACCATAATATCAATTTCACAACTACTCAAAGACTATCAAAATGTTTGTTTGTCAACGTTTGTTTGTTTGTTTGTCATTCACTTCACTATTAATAGATAGATTTAATTTTTTGCCATCGGACCATACAGTCACCAGCATCGTCAATAGAATATTATCAATACTAAATTAAAAATAATGTGTGAAAAACTCCTCCAAAGAATAGAAATGGTTTGCATGCAGTATATCAAATAGAGATTTGCTGAGCAAAGAGTCTGGATATATTGACTTAGGCAGCCAATTATAGATCTTTGTTATAAGACGTGATGAGACCTCATCAGACCTTTATTAAGACGTGATGAGACCTCTGTATTCAAGTTAATCATGTATGTTGAGTTTCATAAAGCAGAGATAAATAATCAATCATCAACCAGGAATGAAGTAACTTGTAGGTGACATATTGATCCTATCAACCATAAGCTAGTTTCCGTACCCATGCAATGGCGTAGAACACATCCAGTTCATCTGTTAAAGTGTAATGCAACAACAAGTACTGTTACTCCAGAGACGGGAAACGACTGAATATCTTTACTAACGACAAGCCAGAGGAGGGAATCATATTAATATTAATTAATATATTGTCTACACCACCCCCACACGATCTAGAACGAGATCCATATGCCACAATTCCGAAAATTCCCCTTTCATCCGCCCCAAAATATCGCCCCAAGCGCGCTGCTAAAAGGGATCCCAAACGCTGCCTGCTGACATTGACCTTCAAATACAGGCGCGCCCCACCCAACCTGTGCTCCAGTGCGGTAGGTAGGAAATTTATCCACCGAAATAGCATTGCAGCCGAGCTCCCCCTGTGAATTATCTCGGCTCGGCTACCAGGCTGACAGAATTCGGAAGAAGGTAGACGCGAGTTCCCCGAAGTTGGGAGGACTGCCTCCCACTTTCCACTTTCACCTCCCACTCCAGAACTCTATCGCTCCCGAATTCACTCCCGAATAACTCCTCATCCCTCTTTAGAAACGCTCCTCTACAAAACCAATGGATAATATTCACTATTTATAGTGAATAATATTTACTAATTATAGTGAATTACATATTATGGAGTACCGTATGTAATTACATATTACATATTTTATACAATTCTTTCCATATTCTTTGACAAACCCATTGGCGGCTCATGCCCATGAAATAGGTGAAGTGCTGTACAGTAAAAGATAAGGGCACTTCACGTGTTTCGTGGGTACTAGCCGCCAGTGAAAAAACCTTCAATCTCATAGAATTATTTTTAGTGTTAATTGTTGGTGTGAATTCTAATTTGGAACATAACCGTACTTTGGACATTTTAATCTGAATTACTTGGAGTTGAAAAAGTATTGTATTGGTCAAAAGCGTGTTTTTTCATTATTTCATATAGTAATTCTTATAAAATAGATTACTAGATTACATAAGAGTCATTTTATAATGCTAACATGTAATGCTGAAATTTGTGTTGGACTTTGGCCACAAAGTATTGGATTATTATGGATAATATTAACTAATAGTGTACTAACAAATATTATGTATATACTGCTAACAATATTATGTAAATAAACATGTAATGCTAATAAATAAAAATGATTTCAAAAGAGTACTGAGATTGGTATTTTACATAGAAAACATTGATAAGTAGCCTTGAAAAAGGAAATATCAGTATCATAATGTAAGGCCGGTATTACACGATAATAGTTCTATGATCACATCAGGGCCCTGATCATATTTGTGGAAAGAGATGAAAATACGAAATCATATTATCATCTCTTTCCATATGATCAATTATGATAATAGAACTATTATCGTGTGATACCGGCCTTGAATAATAGGCCTATTTGTTGGCAATAGCACTTATAGTATTAGCATAGACTAGCTATACAATAGAATATTATATCTACGGTATTAGTATTAGCTTTCATACTTCTCAGCGCATCAATCTCTTATTGATTCATTATAAATATGAACAACGCAGAAAAGAGCTATTACCTCTTATAGAGAGAAACTAGCAAGTAGTCGTCAACTCTCATCATCATCATCATCATCATCATCATCATCATCATCATCATCTCATTCATTTCATTACCCACGCACAAGCCTATATCTGTTCATGCTCACCTTCAGAAAAAAATAAAATAGAAGTATTCTATCACGGTTTTCGTGTGTAGGCCTGATTATTGTATCATTTTCATGACCTTATACTTTGATACAACCTGCTCCTCTGTTATTACCCCACCACTTAACCATTATACCCACCCCCTCCAACAAAACTTCAATATTACACCACCTTTCTCCACCAGAACTTCAACCCAGGGCCTATCCAAACCACCCTCAACGCCCCCCCCCCCAAGGCATCAATTCAGGGGCCTATCCATTCACCTCTCACCAGTCGAAAATTCTAAATAATTTACCACGGCTAATAGCTTTCAGTGGCTCTGTGTGTGGATAGCGACTTTATACAGGAATTCGGTCCCAAAATGTCTGGTATCAAACCAGCTGCCAAACCTTACCCCCCCCCCCCCCCACCCGCTATTTTAACTGAACACAGCCAACCCAAAAACGATGCAAAATATTCACGGAATCTGTGGGTGAGGGGGGGCCGCCAAAGGGGTATTGCACTTTACCCCCAACGAAATAGAGGTTGGTGAAATCGGGATCATTCTGATATAGTCTGTTCAAGCAAAAAAGACCCTCTGGCAAGATGGGAGAATGACTCCAGCTTGGTCAATATTTGTTCAAGAATTATAAATGTGGTCTTAATAGTAGATCAAATTGTTCCCTACAATTTGAGATCAAATTGATAATTTTTGAACGAATATTGACCGAGCTTGAGTCATTCTCCCATCTTGCCAGAGGGTCTTCTTTGCTTGTACAGACTATACTATAGCCTACTGTTTGCACGAATTTCAGTGCAATAAAATTATAATTGACATAATAAGGCCGGTAAAATTACATGGAAATATTTCTATCATTATAGTTGATCATATGAAAAGAAATGAACGTATATATTATGATTTCGTATTAATCTACAAATATTTCCATAATTATGATTAACTATTACGATAATAGGAATATAATCGTACAATAGGCCTTAGGCTTTATAGATTTTAGGAAATCGTGGATTATTCATGGACATTTTCATCTTTTCTACGTTCAGTTCAAAATAATTTTTTAGAAATTTCCATTCTATACACTTTGAGTTCAATGGCGGCTCGTACCCACGAAACAGGTGAAGTACCCGTATCTTTTACTGTACAGCACTTCACTTGTTTCGTGGACACGAGCCGCCAGTGTTAGAGTTCTCATCCACAGTCAGTTCGGATTTTGACAGACAAAAACTGTAAGTCCATGGGGAAGACGGCAGTCCAAAATAACTGTAAACCGCCAGGCCGATCATTAAACGATATTGTCTGAAATTTTCACCGACTCTGTGTAATAACTTGAAATTGTCAGTAAAATTGAAATTAAAAATTCTATCTTAATAAAATTCACATCCCATATGTTTAAGCCGTTTTCTAAGTTTTTTATACAACTACCGCTATTATAGATGATATTGATATTATTTTTTCATTATTGGAATGATTCTAAACAATCCTTACCTCGATACGATGCTGATATAGTCCGTCCAAGTAAAGAAGACATTCTGATAAGACGAGATAATGACTCCTACTCGATCAATATTAATTTAAAAATTATAGATTTGGTCTCAAATTGTAGTTCAAAATGTGTCTACAATTTGAGATTGAATTCGAAATTTCTGAACCAATATTGATCGAGCTGGAGTCACTTTCCCAACTTGCCAGAATGTCTTCTTTGCTTGAATAGACTATAATTTAACAACATAAATTGTAATTGATATCTGAAACTAGGATATAACTTATTGCAAGAGATTAGTTGCAACTTGATTAATATTTTCAAAGAAAAACTCTGGCTTGTATTTAACGTTGAAAGTCCATCCATATTTCCACCAATAACTTCTCTGTGAAAAAATATTGAAATTGGATCTGCGCCAATAATAATTATTACTGCAACTTGTCCAAGAGACTAGTTGCAATTTAATTCATGCTCGATACTGTACTATTCAGAAAAACTTCCAGCTACTTTTAAACTTTTCAAAGCACTTCCATCACTTTAAAACTGCTCACTTTTCAGCTTTTTCTCTTCTTTTTTAATCTTTAAACTGAAGAAAACTCTTCACAAACTACATTTCTCTTGCAAAATGGATGCAATTTTTTTTTTTGGTGGGGGGGCGTAGTGGTGGAGATGGGAGAAATAAAGGAAAGGTTGGAGTAGGGGTGAAAATAGGGAAGAAATAAGTTGGGAAAGGAGGGGAGGGGCAATGAAAAGGTTTTTAATACTCTTAAGAAAAGTTTGCCCTTTGCTAGCCATTACGGAGTACTCCATTCAAAAATCTTGAAAAGTGAAACTCTTTGAAAACTTCTTCCTCATACTCCTCTACATTCTCTCGTTTTTTGTGTACTGTGCATGATTTTCTCTTTTATTATGACTGTTCTTTTCCTTTTCTCTGCTTCTCTTCGTTTATTCCATAGTAGCCTATACCACTGGCGGCTCGTACCCACGAAACAGGTGAAGTGTCCGTATCTTTTACTGAACAGCACTTCACCAGTTTCGTGGGCACCAGCCGCCAGTGGCATATACTGCAAAACTGGACCTCGATTTTCTCTCTTCAAAGACTCTATTATAAGTTCAAGAAAAATTGATGGAAAGGAACTTTTTGAATTTTCTTTTCAAGAGTTGAAGAGTTGAATGAAAGAAATTGTTTGAATTTTCCTCTAGGATTGAAAAACTATAATTATGTTGATTTATAGAACAAAACAATATACATAGCTTAATTCCTCCTCAAAAATTTTGCTAGGGCCATATTACTAACACAAAAAAGTCAGGCAGTTTCATCTGCTCTTTGTGTTCTCAAACAGCTGATTTTGTTAATTAGACTTTTCGATGAAAATAAACTTCCATAGTTGTCACTAGTTTCGTCCTGTTGTGGTGGTCATCTTTAGACTGAACAGTAAACTCTGTAGTCTGTACAAGGTTATGGTGTGGAGGATGACCATCACAACAGGTCGAAACTAGTGACTAATATGTAAGTCAAGTTTATTTCCATCCAAAAGTTATTTCTATTGAGTTTAAATTCTAAAGTGGAGAAAAGAATGGACACACAACACCATTAGACTTCTCGTTCAACTACACCTTGATGATGTGTTTAAAATTGAACAAGGCAACACTGGCGGCTCGTGCCCACGAAACAGATGAAGTGCTGAACAGTAAAATATACGGGCACTTCACCTGTTTCGTGGGTACGAGCCGCCAGTGCAAGACAATAGATGCTTTAAATCAGCTGTTTGCAGTTTACATAATGTAGAATAAAAAGACGAAAGCGCTATACTTTTCTGGTGTTACTATATCTCTGAGTTTGCTTCCTATTGGTGGAAACAGCTCCCTCATACACTACAACGTCACCAGCCAATGGGAAGGCGTTGTGTGAGTGGGGAGTGTGCTACAGTTGAATTGTTGCTTCCTATTGGTGGAAAAGCTCCCTCCTACTTCATGCCATCACCATCCAATGGGAAGGCGTTGTGTGAGTGGTGAGAGTGCTACAGTTGAACGGTTGCTTCCTATTGGTGGAAACAACTCCCTCCCACTTTATGACGTCACTAGCCGATGGGATGGCGTTGTTTGAGTGGGAAGTGTGCTACAAGCAAATGGCGGCTTTGTAAGATATCGATGCAAGTCAGTTGACAATATATAATTAGTATAATATAACTTAAATTCGTCAGCTTTCGATCCTTTCTATGAACATCATTTATCATTTTTCATCTTTGAATGTGTCTCTCACTAGTTATAGTAGGCCCACAATATAGTAGTAGGACAATATATAATTAGTATAATATAACTTACATTCATCAGCTTTTGATCCTTTTTATAAATATCATTTATCATTTTTCATCTTTGACTGTGACTCTCACTCGTTAGTAGGCCTACAATTATTATTCGTAATTCATCAATTATTAACTTCAAAGATGTTTCTTTCATGGGTGACATTCAATGCTTTTTGGTATGAAACATGGAAACTTTATAATAAAATTACATAAATAACTGTGTTGGATTTTCCACAAAAAACTCAATAATTCCTATATTGCAATATTTCATTGTGTTGCAGATTTCTCATCATTAATCTACAGATGGAGAATCATAACTCATAACTATTCATATCTAATTTCCTCTTACCTTTATCAAACCAATCTGCTTATCATTACAATGCTCAAGATTACTTCTAGTAGGAAAATATTAATACTATCAACTTTGATAATGTCTATCTCTTCTCCAGTTTAGTCAACTATGAGCTTTTTATGAGCTCATAATCGCTGAAAATGAGGGATGAGGGCGCTGAGCTCAATATTATACGGCTTTTTTCGAAACAGCGATTTGCACTTATCTTACCTACATAAACGACCCCTCTCCTCACCGCAACAACTAGTTCGTCAAAGTAAAGAAGACATTCTGGCAAGATGGGAAAATGACTCCAGCCCGGTCAATATTGGATTAAAAATTGTAACTATAACCTAAAATTGTAGAGGGGGATGTTTTCTACAATTTGAGACCAAATTTATGATTTTCGAACCAATATTGACCGAGCTGTAGTCATTTTCTCATCTAGCCAGGATGTCTTCTCTGCTTGGACAGAATATACTTCCTCGACTTTTTGCTAGCCCTAAGATGACGTAATTGAAAAGGTATTAGTAGGTTCTATATAGGTATAAGCTGTATAAGTATTAAGGCCGCTCTTTCTGATTATTAGCTTCGAAGAGGCTGTTTTCAACAGAAAGCCTACTTTCTTTATGTAACTTTTGAAGCTTTGTAGCTTTATGAAGCTTCATGTAACTTAACTTACAGCTTTGAGAAAGAGTGAGCCTATCCTAATCCATTCGTTATTACTGAATGGTGCTGGAACATTATGTTTGAGACACTAATATTGTCGCTATAATATTGCAGTGGTCTTATTTTTTCTTCAACATCACAACAAGTATCAGAGACATGTTGTTCGTAATTGAGCTGAATCTTTACAAAAGGCTATAATAAATTATACATTATATGTATATAAATAATATTATTATCATTATTATTATTAATAATATTATTATTATTATATGAGATAATCAATGGGATTCACAAACTCCGTTTCAGACACCACTATTCTTGGATGTCCAATTTTTCCTCTTAATTTCACTAGATTAAAAGAACTTCGCAAACACTTAATGCACTGGCGGCTCGTAGTAAATAGTACTTTTACTGTACAGCACTTCACCTGTCCCATGGACACGAGCCGCTGGTGACAGTAATATATCATGATATTTTCTCCAAGATTCATTGAATATTTTGAAATTCAATAGTACGCTGATTGAGTAAGTTCATTTACTGACTGCATGCTACTTGAAAGTAAAGTTATCATTCCTTACCGACGGCTCAAGCTGCGCAGCTCCAACTAGTGCTCGAGACGCGCAGCTAGAGACGCACAGCTAGATCCCGGATTTGAAATGTATTATTCATTTATTTGATAAAACACATTACTTAATGGATAAAACACAGACAATAATATTGTCCAAAACGTCTTATTTCCAGATTTTGTTGAAAACTCCAAATAAAGGTTATGTCCACAATATTAGAGAGGGATTGATTCAGAATACACGTTAGCAATACTGATTCATTGATTTATTTACATTTTTTTGTTATTTTATTAACAATTCATTGATCCACTACCCTTCTGTATTTGGAGAAAACACTACAACAAAATTGTTAAAGATAAGATAGAGTAGTGGATGTTTTTCAAGTGAGGTATTCATATTCTTCCAAGAAACTCTTGAAAATTCTTGTTAAAATTTCCTTCATTCAGGAGCTGTCCTGTCAAACGTCCTGAAAATAGATGAATTATTCAATTTGAAGTGTACGTGAACGTGAAGGCTTTTGATTTCTCAAAAAAATCAAAATATTGAAGTACAGTTTTGTACTCTATCCTCCATTCAATCTCTTCGATTTTTTTTTTTTGTTGTCAAATGTCAGCAGTAGCAGAGGTTTATATATAGGTTTGTATATTTTGCGTAAACAGAGAACCGAGAAGACCCGCTGTTTAAACATACTTTACATTGTGATTGCGTGTCTTCTCAGCTCGCGCAAACTATCTTAGAACTTCTCATTGAATAATCATTTCAAATTCTCGTTAAACTGGATATTAGGCTGGAGATTAAATGAAATCTATGATTCCAGCAAAAACTGATTGATCGATTATGATTATGTATTCGATAGCGGTTAGTTGAATGTAATGACCGATAACTCAATTTCAACTTCGTAAAAAGCTACGGTTAATATTTCAATTGAGTTCTCACTGTTCATTAATGACTTAGAATACATTGGAAAATCAATTCGAGTGAACCTGAAATATGTTGCATGAGTTAATTATGAAAAAATTCGTACACTATTGATTACCATTAAGTTTCTTTTCATTCGTATGATGTTGCCCGTTCGTGTGTTCACTCGTATGTCACAACATACTCTCCAAAAACCTGTAAGTATTCAAACAAATTATCAATATTATTCATGAGAAAACAATTGGGAAACTCAGATTGCTATCACGATCTTACATGGAATCACATTACATACAATTCGAATAAGAAATTATTATAATAATTTTTTGTAGTTTTCGAGAGTTTAATTCCTACCAATAAGTGTTTTTCACGCAGTTAGTCTTGGATCAAGGAAGGAATTACTTCATTATTTCAGATGATATCATCCCAGAAAGCTTTTTCAGGAATTCCATACCTACCTAAATAATGATTATATCTGTGAAATTCACTGGCGGCACGCGCCCACGAAACAAGTGAAATGCTGTACAGTAAAAGATGTAGGCACTTCGCCTCTTTCGTGGGCACAAGCCGCCAGTGTAATTTCAAAAATTTTATCAGAATTTAGAATGAAATCACTCATCACTTTGATAGCCTACAACTTGCTTATTTCACATGAATTTATTATTTTTAGAAATATTATATCTAGAAGCATTCTCATACATACCGACATATATCTGTCGTCCAATAGAGGTACCACTTCACTTTCTCCTCCCTATAAAAATAAGATCAGTTTATTGTGGAAAATTATTTAGAATATTGGAATTGATTCAAGATTTTGAAGTATCAGACGTGTTCAAGATTGGAGAACCAACGACTATCGAATTATCTAATTTTTTATTATTCTATCACTGTGATAAAGAATCTAATCATGACTTCACTTGTATTCATTGCTCTATAGTGATTGCTTATTGTCTGACTAATATGCGACACATCCCACACGGACAAATCATCCATGCAGGGAGTATCCATAATATCTGAAACACTTGTATTTTTTGTAAATATGTCAGTTTTTTTGAATAAACAAATTTTAATTTGAAAAAAATTGACATTGAAAAAAAATTCCAGTGAAAACTCCAGATTGTCATTGGTAACATAAAAAACAATAGAAGAGATTAAGAAACAAGATTCTCTGTAGAATATATGAAATTTTAAATACAAAGGAGAGAAATACGTCATTATTCTCCATTATTATTATTCTTGATGCTGTTAAAGTTATACGTAGTTACTGCTTCAAGTTATGTAGCCTAATTTAAATTTAAATTTTATTTTGCCAAAAATTACAATTTCTAATACAATAAGAAGTTGTATAAGCAATTGAAAAAAAGCATAATATTTAAATACAAATAATGCAAAATACAAAGTCGAAAACATAACTCATAACCATAAAATTGAATTAAAGTAACACAATTTTCATATAAATATTTTGGCATATTTTGGCTTATACATGATAGATTTTGATGAACATTTTACTAGGATAAAGGATTATAACTTTTTTATCTTCATCAAGTACTTCATGCAATTTATTCCAATTCAATTCAGAAGCATGTAGCATGTCTTCACAAATTTTTCACATCTTTTATTTATGTCATATTCAATCAAGATATCGATTTAAAGCAATATTATTCAATGGGTTATTGTCATCATTGATATCTTATAAATTTATCACAGAATTTTATGTAGTAATACTCACAAACACAGCGCTCATTGAGATGAAATGAGTCGACTTTCTAACAACCATCTAAAAGAAGAGAAAAGATTACAAAATTAAATTGAATAATGGTAGAAAATACGTTCAAAAATGTAAAGTATGTGACAGAAAATACCACGATCTACTTCCTTTATTTCGATATAGGATAAAATACGATTAAAGCTTTTAAAATACTTGGAAAATGTCTACATTTATTATATTCCATATTCAAGAACAATTACAAGAATGAATTTTATTAATGAAAAGCATATGAAATCATTTGTGATTGCCAATAAATTGATAGTAGCAATCGATTCAATATTAGCATACCTTTTAAATGGTATAATAGAAATATATTCTAATCTCATCTCATATTCTTATCACAAAATTGATGGATATCTAAAATAAGCCTCCAAATTAACCCTTCTG
This sequence comes from Sogatella furcifera, assembly GCA_017141385.1. Lineage (NCBI taxonomy): Eukaryota > Metazoa > Arthropoda > Insecta > Hemiptera > Delphacidae > Sogatella > Sogatella furcifera. Next base: position 972,495 of record CM029557.1, read on the forward strand.
GCTCAACCTCTTTCTGAGATACGGTAGGCTACTGTTCTCAGATGAAGTTTTCACATAATAATAATATTCGTGTAACCTGGCTGGCTCAGGTCTGATGTCAGAGTTTTCAGGTCGCTCCTGATCGTTTTCACATAATCTTGATTAGTTTGCTAATCTGGAGATCCCAGTCTATGATGTCCATTATTGAAGTAATAAATATCATCCATTCATATTCGCCTAAAGCTGATAATTATTTGTTTCAATCAAGACATCTTTTTCTGAAAATTGAGCAATTTTTTCATGCTTGTATACTTACAGGCTCGACCAGAGTCCTCAGATGTGGAGGTAGCAATATAACTTCCTGTAATAAGAAACCATCCGTAATTCACAAATAAATCATAATAAGAAATTCAATATGAAAAATAAATTCTCACTTAAAGATGGTCCAGCTTGCAACAATAAGCAAGGATTAACATTACTTTAATCATTAAACAATATTTGAAGTTCAGCAATTTGATTATTTTAAGCACTTGAGCATATTATAGAGGTCTGATCCATCATTTTGGAGATTTATAAAACCAATTGGTGTTATTGATAGAACCAATAAGTTGTGTATTAATAATTCCTGTCAGATGAATAGAGGGTCATGTATCTTTCATAGTGCTAGTATAAACTTTGTTTACTTTTTTCAACTGATGTAGTCAACTAGAGTTGTCATTAGCTAGATTATTGGTTTTTTAATCAAAAGATGTCTCACAATAACTGTTATTAGTTTATATCTTGTACAGGACACTGGCGGCTCGTGCCCACGAAACAGGTGAAGTGCTGTACTGTAAAAGATACGGGCACTTCACCTGTTTCGTGGGCACGAGCCGCCAGTGGTACAAGATACAGACGAAACCGCCTAACTTTTTACATCAGCCATAAGTGTGATACTAGTTTATTACCGTGTGGTATTCCAATCTTCATTTCTCTGCGATTGATAATGATCAATTTTATTAATATTTAATAGTCTCTGATTAGTCATAAAAAATCAACACTTACCTCGGCGGTATAATCTAGATCGGTGATCTCATTTTCGATTTGCAGATCAGATAACAATTCAATTTCTGTCTGGAACAGAACAAACTGAATTACGAGATGTTAATAATATGATCTAGAACAGAAAAATATATAAAATAATCAAAATACACACTGATTGCAAATGCGGAATCTTAAATTATTATCGAAATGCATAGTGATTCAGATTGCCAAATATATTTTTGAACTCAGTGAGTTGATATCTTGTCTTTAGTTACAAATTGAATGATTAATGATAATTAACATTTTTGTCATCAGTTACAAATAGTGAACATTATCCACTATTTATTCACGACGAATCAAGCTCGTAGAAATAGTAGGTCTATAATAAGCTGGTCCAAATTCGTACCAACGTATCTTTCATTCTTGCCCGTATCTTTCACTATAATTATAGCACTTAACCTGTTTCGTGGGCACGAGCCGCCAGTGCAAATTCATAGATTGGATTAGAATTGAAAAAGCAACCATAACAAAATGACAGTTGCAAGTAACATATAAGCAAGTTTGCATCAACATTTGAGACACCATTTTGTTGGAGTGAGCTCCCCACAGAATGCCTTCTCATTGGCTGGTGACGTTACAGAGTGGGAGGGAACGATCTCGACCAATAGCAAGCGACTAGAGGGGGCGTGTCAACATCACAAACATCACGAATCAAATGAATAATGGATGGATTGTTTGGTGGGACTATTCTTGATATTTTTAAAATAACGGAATCATATCACTTTTCAAATTAATGTGACAGGAAAGCATTACAAATCTATAATAATATGATGGATTGTTGATTATATCACTGGCTAACAACATTCTATATTCGCAATTGATTGTTCTAATGATTGAATGTTGAAATTGAGAGTAGCCCAATTATGTTATATTCTATTATAAATAATTATTTCACAAAACTGCACATATTTTATTGAATAATTCCTTCAAGTCACGTTTTTAAATGATGAAGCATTCCATAATAATTATATTGATATCATTCGTTATAATTTATTTATGACTTTTGGTATTATTCTTCAATAAATTAATGGTTTGTGAAACAAATGAGAACTATGAAAACGAATTGATTGAGTTCAATTCCACTGCTCACATAATTGGCTTTCATAATTTACAAGAAATTGAGACTCAAGTTGACAAGTTGAATTGAAAAATATATTCTTCCAACTACATGCCTTAAAATACTCTTTTAAAACCAATTTAATGAATTAGGAAGAGCATAATATTATTATTGTACATGTATTATTCTACCGCAAAGAAATATAGCATTGATCAAAGAGAGCATCAACTCATATGATGCTTTCTCTAAAATTCTTCTAATAATTATCCAAATCATTCTCAAACAAATTACAAATAATGATATTTTTCAACAATTTGAAAGTTCAAACTTATTATTATTTATTGAAAATAGACTGGAAATTGATTGAGAACAAAACTACTCACGTCGAGAATCTCCTCAACCTTGGCTGTCATCTCAGCATACATCTCAGCCACTGCGTCCAACGCCATATATGCCTCAAAATTTTCCTGCTCAGTGGGCGGAGCCTGTACTGCCATACCATCCAATCCCGCAATTAACAGAGCGTTATTCTCCACTGCTGCCCTCAGAGCTTCCAACTGCTCCAGTGTATCAATTCCCTCAATATGCAGGGTATAACTGCCATCAGTATCCCCAGGAGGCACCAGTTTAGCAATGGTTTCAGCCCCCATCACACTCAGAAAACTTGCCGGATCCACTTCTGGCATCACCTCATTGGGTAGCGGGCCGGAAACAAACACCGGTACTGGTTGGATGATAACTGGGTTGTTGAAAAAGTAGCTGGGATCCTCCATAGGGTAGCTACCCCCCATATTCATGAAGCTGGAAGGGATTTGATTCCCGTTTAAAAGTGGTCCTCCGGGTTGATTTCCCATAAAATCATCATCAAAAATCAGGTGCGGGTCACCAAAGCTCAACAAGTTGTCTCCTGCACCCAGATCAACCAAATCAAAATCTCCGTATTTACTTCTGTAATGATCAGTTAACTTCAATAACACATCTGGGGACGTGTTTGCACCAGGTTTGGACAATTTTTTGATCATAGCCAACAATTTACTACGCTCTGAATTTGGTTCAAAGTTTGAAATATCGTTGAAATCTAGTTCTAAAGTATCTAGGTGAGGATCATGTTTGGTTGTAGAAAGCCCCAGCTCCATTGCTAAACGATCATCTTCCAAGAAACTGTTATGATCTATTACAGGTGTAGTTTTGGCGACAAACTCCTCAATTTCTTCAATGACGGCTTCGTCATCAGTGTCTAAAGGTATGTCCAAACGTGTTTTTTGACTGACTTTCACATGTTTCCTCAATCTGGACACTAAACGATCGAATTTAGCTTGATCTAAAACATTGGGCTCTGAAGACATCATTTTTACCACGTCATCCACTATCACACTGATGTAGTCCAACTCCAAATCTAGATTTTTCACTGCGTGGCGATGGGAAATGTAATGTCTCAGTTTCAGTAAATGTTTCCTGTAGTAGATTGTGTTAACTAGGTCAGGTTCTAGTTCTATAACTTTCTCCATTTCTCCAATTAACTTCATGAACGGTTTAACCTCACGTGAGAAATGGAAGGGACGTCCAATTTCCTCCAGAATATCTTCAATTACTTCAAAATAAATTTCAGAATCAAGAAGGTCAGGTTCTATAGCGATGGACGCTCTAAACTCATACAAAATATTGCGATAATGTTCAGATCGTGTACCTTCTGTACCTAGGTACTGGAAATCCGGTATATAGTTGTACAAATCGAAGATAATCGGTAGATATTTGTAACGGAAGATCAACTTTGGTTCACGACTGATTAACTCCTCAAGTTTTCCCATGAGTTGTCGGAAGTTTTCCGTGGAATACGGGAACAACGAGTTACAAGTTAGATAAGTTGATACACGAGATAACGTTCCCACATAGGTGTGTTGGTTTTGAATGTTAGAGTCTGCCGAGATTACATCAGATACTTGTTGAACCATACCACGGTATAAACCGCGGTTCACGCCTTGTGTACCGAATAAATGAACATCTAACAAAAAATCGTACAGATTTCCAATGGTTGTAAAGTATTGGTTATGGTTTGTGATCTGTGTTTCCTCGCTAATATGGTTCTCCACCTCGAATAACAAATTGATTAAAAGTTCTGAATCTGGTAAAACTCCGCAAGTATCATCGAATGCCTTTGAAACCAACAATAGCAGAGTGGAATATTTCCCAAAACTATTTATATTCGGCTCCTCTGATAACATTTTTTGAAGTTTTGTCAAGTCTTGGTAATGGTGATCATCTATCAACACTTTCAAACCAAACTGTTTCACATTGGAAATATACTCAAAAAGATTGTTAATTAGTGGAAAGTATTTTGTAGCTTGAAAAACGTTTATTTCACTGTTAATCAAACCTTGTAACTCTGTGAGCAAAGTTGTGAATGGGTCGCTAGTATGTAGGAAAAAGCTTGGTGTTTCAATGTAAGGTTGAAATATCAGAAAAAATCTCAGTCACAACCTCAGGATGTTCCAAATTTCTTTCAATATCACACTTAATTTCTGTCAACAAACCGTTATAATACTGTGAATCAACTGCACTTATACCATACTTTTTCACAATTTTCGAATATTTTCTCAACTTTTTCATTTTCAACGAATATTTCCTGGTGTAAACCACTCTAGTGACAGTTTCACTTGTTGATAAGGTATCTTCCAAATTCGAAATCAAAGCTTCGTAAGAATCTACATTGAAAGATTCGTATTCAGGTATGACTAGCAATTCATTCAATTGAGAAACATTATTCTCATACCAGACAACATCCTCCACCTCAGGATCGGAAGATATATCCAACATCATTTCATCCAACACTGTGTTGAAAAATGTGGGATCCACATACTTTATACCATATTTCTTTACATCTACAACGTATTTACGTAGCTTTCTCACGTATTTCGAGTATTTTTTCTCAAACAAAATTGTGTGCCCAGTTTGAAATCTGTCTTCAATTTCAGTAATCAAACTTGTGTACTGATCTAAGTTACTCAGATTCTGATCGGTCTCGAAATAAGTGGATAATTCATTGATTAAACCTTCGTAGATTGTAGTTTCTTTGAAAATTCCATCATTTTCCAACTCATTCAACAGTTGAGACAATGTGAATGAGTAAGCGTTAGTGTCTACAACTCCAATACCGTATTTTGTGGCTTCGGTAGTGAATTCTGACAATTTTCTCAAGTGAACGGAATAGGTTTTCTGGTATAAATCACGAGATTCCGTGCTCAAATATGTATCAAGTTCTGTTATCAAATCTGTGTAAGGTTGGAAATCGTAGTTCACATAAGTCGGAGTCACGAAGTACTCAGAAATCTGTGAAATTAAGTTCGTGTATCCTTCATCCTCTACTTCATCAAGTCCCAAGTCCTCTTCAAGCTCGTGAAGTATCAAGTTGTAATGATCGGGATCTACTGCTTCTATTCCATAAGCTTCCACATCATTTATGTATTTGTAAAGTTTTCTAATCAGGGTAGTGCGTTTTATAGTCGTTTTTGTTGTAATTGTTGTTTTCACAGAGGTTTTTTGAATGTAACTCTCCAACTCCGATACAACCTGTTTGTAGGGTTCCAAATCGAATTCCACGTGACAAGAAGTGTCGAAATAATCTGAAATTTCAGCAATAAGATCTTCTAAAACTTCCAAATTCTCGATTTCTGTGTCTGTAGATAAACTACTCCATAGTTGAGTTACAATCAGTTGGTAGTAATGGTTATCTACTTTATTCTTTCCATACAACACGACATCTGACGAGTATTTTTGTAACTTTGTCAACATTTCCAAATAATTTTCGTAAGCGGAAAACGGTTTCAAATACGTTTCAAGGTCGCTCACAACCGAACTGTAAGGATCTGAATTGTATTTAACATAGGTGGGAACACCGAAGTAATCAGATATCTGTGACAAAATATCTTGATAATATTCTTTGTTAGTTAAACTCGTTTCCAACTCTAGTTCCTGATTGAATTCTGTTAAAATATCCTGATAGTGTTGTAAATCAACAGCGGTAGCTCCGTAACTTTTCACATCTGCTGAGTATTTGTACAATTTTTGTAACAAGATTGTGATTTTTGTAGATTTTGTCAATATTTTATCTTGTTTTATGTAAGTTTCCAAATCGGCGACAAGTTCTTGGAACGGATCCACTGTGTTCATGATAGTGGTAGTAGTTGTAGGGGGGTCAAAATAATTAGAAATTTGCGAGATCATACTCGTGTATTCTCCCGCGAATTCGATTTCGGGGTCAGTGGTAATTTCATTAGTCAAACTTGTCAATAGTTCTTTGTATTGTGTCATATCTACAGATTTGACACCAAACTTTCGAATTCGCTTCACAAACTTTTGTAGTTTTGTAATTTTCAACGAATACTTTGTGGCGTAAACCACGCTGGTATCAGCACTGATAACATTCTCCAATTCAGTAACCAGATTACAGTAGGGTTCCAAATCTACTGATACATAATCGGGTGTAACAAAGTATTCATCCAATTCTTTCATCAAATTTGTTGTCAAACTTACGTCAACACTTTCATCCAAAATCAACAAATTGTTCAACTGATGTACTAAACGCGAGTAATGCCCATTATCCAACCTAACCACCCCGAACCGTTTAACATCCGAAACATATCTAGTCAACTTTTTCAAAATTATTTTGTACTCTGTGTATTTTTTCGAAGTTTTCAACACACCTCCCAACTCTGTCATCAAATTTCTGTAAAGATTTATCTCGTTAGTTTCACAATCTTGAGGATCGTAGACTTCCTGAATTTGTGTAATGTAATCTTTCAAAATTTCACAATCTTTCAATGTTTCATCATTTGTGATCTCCAAATTCAACTCAGATAATATTTTTTGATAATACCCCACATCAACGGCGCTAATACCGTAACGCTCGATATCTGAAGTATATTTGTGTAATTTTTTCAGTAGTAGAGTGTATTTTGTGGATGATACACTGTTGATAGTGTTCGTTTTTAATACAGTTTCGAAATTTTGTATCAACATTTGATAACTGTCTAATTCTTGATGTTCAACGGTTGTGGTTTCAAAGAAATTTGAGATTTCCGAAGTGATTTCAGTGAATTTTGAGATATCTACCACTGTATCATCCAAAGTTGCAACTTCGTTTTGAAGTTCATGCAGTAAAACTTTGTAACTATCAACATCCACGGCTCCAATACCATACTTTTTCACAACTGAGGTATACTTGTAAAGTTTTCTGATCAGTGTTGTAGTTTTCCTGGTGTAAACGACTTTGGCTTCCTGTTGGAAAAAATTGTCCAAATTTGTTACCAACGTACTGTACTCATCCAAATCATCATCGTAGGTAACATAGCTGGGAGTTCTGAAGTAGCTGAAAATTTGGTTGAAAATTTCCGTGTAAATTTCTGAATCCCCTAAAAGTACAGTTGATAATTCATTGGAAAGTTGAGTGATTACTTCAATGTAATGCCCAGTATTCACAGAACACAACCCGTATCTTTTCACGTCGGAAATGTATTTGTGTAACTTTGTCACAAGAAGAGAAATGCTTGTGGTGTATTCAATCCTTGTATCTGAGCGTAAAGTTGTCTCTAAGTCGGTTACAACCATTCTGTACGATTGAAGATTATCGACGAAAGTTTCTGTTGTATCTTCAAAGTGTACCGAGATTTTTGAGATCAAATCTACGTATTTTTTCTGTGCTTCAATATCCAAATCGTTGATTATATGTTTTTCCAAATCGGTTAGTACAGTACGGTAGGTTTCCACGGGTATAGAACTTTTTCCAAAGACTTTCACCTCAGTAATGTAGGTTTTTAGTTTCAAAATTTGGTCCAAAAATATTTTATTTGTAATTAATTCAGTATCTGTAGCTAAATACTGTTCAAAATCGGAAATTAGTAGTTTATACGAATCCAAATCATAGGAAACGTAAGTGGGTGTATCAAAATATTCAGAAATTTGTAGAATTAGATCAACGCATATTTTAGAAGATTCCTCGCCCATATCTTCATACACAATTTCCATAAGTTCCGACAAAGTTTTCATATAATATTCATGATCTATTTCCGTAACCCCGTACCTTCTCCAATCGGAAATATATTTGTAGAGTTTTGTAATGTGTACAGAGTATTTTGTAGTGTAAACAATGCCCGAACTAGTTTGTAAATACTTTTCCAACTCAACTATAGCTCGTTCTATGAAAGGATCTACGGAAACATATTCGAAAACTTGTTTATCATGAGCAATCTCTGATATTTCTTCCACTAAACTCATGTAAACTTCACAATCTTTCTCAATATTCTCATCCAAAGCTATCTCAGCTTGTAGTTCCGATATGATACGCTGATAATCTTCCGTATCAACCGCACTACTTCCGTATCGTTTCACGTTTGATACGTGTTTGTAAAGTTTTCTAATAATTTTCGAGTACTTAGTTTTGTAAACAACTGTGGAACTAACCTGTAGATAATTTTCCAATTCAACAATAGATTTTTCAACGAAAGGATCAAACTCATAGGTACCATAACTTGTGTCCGAAATATAATCAGAGATTTCTGTCACTAAACCTGCATACTGTTCACAATTTTCAATACTGGGATCGGTAGAAATATACTGTGAAAATTGATTTAAAACTGATTGATAACTGGTCAAATCCACAGACTCTATTCCATACACTCTTACATCGGAGATATATTTGTAAATTTTAGTGATTATCTTTTTGTAACGTGTGGTGTGAAGGATTTTTGTATCAGTTTCAATAAAACTCTCCAACATATTAATAGATCTTTCAATGAAAGGATCCACTAATTTTGTAGTAGAAGTTTCAATTTGTATACTTTCTTTCATATACCCTGTAACTTGCCCTATCAGAGACATATATTTATCTATATCATCTATACTCATATCGTTGAATATCTCTTCTCTGATCTCTTCCAAAATTTGTATGTATTCCGTGTTATCTACATATTCCATACCAACACGTTTTACCTCAGAAATATATTTATAAATTTTTGTAATGTAAACAGAGTATTTATAGTGATCAATTTTGGGTTCAGCGAGGAAATAGTTTTCAAGTGTAGAAATTGATCTATGAATGAATGGATCCACCTCATGTAAACCATAGGACGTATCCTCAATAAATGTAGATGTTTCAGTGATTATATTCTCAAAAATTTCAGAATTTTCGAAAGTTTGATCCTCCTTGATTTCCACAACCATTTCATCCAACAAATCATGATAAATTTCGTGGTTAACAGTTTGTAAACCAAATCTTCTAACAGTTGTAACATATTTACGTAGTTTCAAAATATTTTTGTAATATTTGAAAACTGTTTTCACGTCTTTTTGTTGAATGAATGTTTCAATCTCATTGATAGAACGCTCAACAAACGGATCAACTTCGTAGGTACCCAACAGAGGATTCTCAACTTGTTCATAGATTTCATTGATGAGGTACACAAAAATTTCAGTATTTTCAACACCAATCAACTGATCTTCACGAATCAATTTTGAAAACTCTTCAACTTCAGTTTTGTAAACTTTGAAATCAACCACTTCCAAACCATACCTTTCAACCTCGTGTACAAATTTATACAGCGTTGTAACGTACTTAGTGTACCTAGTATACTGGATTTCAGTACTGGTAGTCAAGAAATATTCAACATCTTTAATTAATTTTAGGAAATTTGGATCAACCTTATGCACAATGTAATTAGGGTTCTTAATGTAATCAGAAATCTGGTTCAATACGTATGTAATTTCTGAAGTTTTCTCAGAATTTTCATCGTTTTGCGCTAAATCTACCACCAATTCCTGTACAACTCCATTGTATTGTTCAATATCCACCGAACGTATACCGTATCTTTTGATGCTTCTAATAAATTTCCGGATTTTTGTGATCTTCACACTAACTTCAACATTGACCATAATTTGAGGATTGGACTCCAAGTAAGTTTCCAAAACATTTACGGATCTTTCAATGAAAGGATCCACCTCTACCGTGTCGTAACTTATCATATCTATGTTATGATTTATGTCGGAAATGAGTTTCAAATATTTTTCGGGTGTTACAATTGTGGGGTCGTTGATAATGTATTTTTCCAAATCTTGAAGAGCAATCTGGTATTCTTCGGGACACACGGCTTTGATACCGTACAGTTTCAAATTTCGAATATATTTTGTGAGTTTTGTTGTGATTTTTGTGTATTTGAACGAGTAAACTGATGTGGATCTTGAACCGATTAAAGTTTCCAATTCCATTATTAATCTGTTACAAGTCTCAATTTCCTGTATAAACTCTTCATTAAACCCTTCTTCAACTACAAATTCTGAGATTTCTTGAACAGTTTCATCAACTTCATGAATTTCAACATCTTCTTCAACGAACGCTGCCAAATTCCTGGGGTTCATTACTTCTTTGATGTAAATTTCAATTTCATTCATTATTTCCCCATCGTAGCTCTCAATATTCACGTCACCTTTTTCAGCTCCATTCATAAAATCATTCATACGTGATAGTAGTTTCGTGTAATTGTCTTGTATGACGTCACTAGGTTTCCAAGCCATGAAATTTTCTACATCATTCATAATTCTTTTGAAAACACTTCCCACCTTACTAGATTTTTGTTTCACGATTTCTGGGATTGATTTCAATTTATCTTGTACTTTATCTACTATTGATGAATACTTTTTCTTGTTGACAATTTTCCTAATACTGCTACGTTTGATCGAGATTGATTTCACTTTTTTGAAAAATTTTTCCGAGAATTTCAAATTTGTTTTTAAACCTTTCACAATGTCCCCATACTTTTTAACGTTCTTCAAAGTTGGGTGCGATGTGAAAAATGTGTTCAATTTTTCAATAATCTTTTTAACCTTCTTGATCAACAAATTATCAGCCGAATTAATGCTTTGTTGCGGTGCATAAGCTTGTAATTCTTTGACAATTTTCGATAACTCATCAATATCTTCCACATCTTTTTCGGATTTCATCAATAAACCCAGTTCCCCAACAACGTCCAACCAATTATCTTGCAAGATTTCAGCATTGTCAGCGATTTTCTTCTCCTCCAAATCCAGTTCTGCCAGAGGTGTTTCAAACAATTCGTTATCAATTTCGTTGTCAACTTTTTCACCCGCCAGATACTTTGTCACCATCCCGTTAAAATCGACATTGGGATACATGTTGGCCAAATAGTCTTCGTCGAAAGGGAAGGCAAATTTGAAATCTGGACCCGAAATGACGGTCTGGTCGTCTTCGGCACTGTCCTCGAAACTTCCCAATTTTTCCAGAAGACCTTTCATGCCTCCTCCGTTCAATTTCAAGGTCAATTTGTCGGTTGATTTCCCAACCGGTTTCACAATATCGACAGCGTCTATACCAGTAATGGCCAGTGAAAATTTCCCTTTAAGTTTTTCCTCGACAATTTCTTCGACAACCTGTGGAAAAATTAAGAAAATTTAGGTTATTATCAATGATTTTCACATGCAAATATCGATTACGAAATAATTCTAAAAACAACTAAGTAATTAAAAAAATGTATAGAAATGAAGCTCTATGTGCGTATCAGTTTCAATAAAGCTCTCCAACATATTAATAGATCTTTCAATGGAAGGATCCACTAATTTGTGGATCACTTATTATTATTCATAAAATCAACAAATTTTATCAGATTCGAACATTTTGATAATAATAGCCTACCTAAACTAAAGACAATGAGTGAACTGACCTATATACTAATCTTGAATTCAAAGTCTTTTAATAAATGAAACTTATTATCATTATTAAGTTTATCATTATTTCATAATTATGAAACTTATTATTATCATTATCATTCATCCTCCAGTTGTCCATCTTGCGATTCAAATTAGATTACAAATGAGAATCAATAGGCCTAATAATATTATGAAGCATCATCAAATCCCAATCCCATCATCATCTCAAACAGTATTTGAGAAGCTTTAAGAAACAAAAGAAGGTCTAAAAAAAATAAGTAGAACAAAAAAAGTTTGTTTGACTTAATTACATGCTCACTTTACTCTTTATTACTTGATGGAAATAATGACAAAACAAATTATAGTGCAAGTGATGGTTACTCACAGTTTCAGTAACAGTTTTTGTGTATTGACCCTGGAAATAAAAAAATGATACCATTTGTATTGGATAATATTATTCGTGAATCTTATTGAACTTCCTATTATTATAAAGCACTGGCGGCTCGTGCCCACGAAACAGGTGAAGTGCCCGTATCTTTTACTGTACAGCAGTTCACCTGTTTCGTGGGCACGAGCCGCCAGTGTTAAAAGCTATATTGTTACCTCAATGTATTCGAGAATGGATCGCTGGATTGTGTTCTACAGTTCTGAGTGAATCTGAATAACTCCAGGAATAGATTTATTTCTAATAACTAAAGCTCATCCATTGGCTAAGACAATATTATATACATCGTTTGAGAGAAAAGCAACTTGCTTATTTCAGAATTGTTTTACTCTCAAAATTGCTGAATAATGTCAACATAATATAGTGAGTAAACTCACATTTTAGTTCCTTTCAGTCTGATATGCCATATTATGCACATCAAGTAATTATGAGAGAGATTTCATGGAGTCATATTATAGAGGCAAGTAATGTCTGATATTTTGTGCTAGGCTTGTGTGGAATAATACAATAAGAATATCAATAGATGAATTTCAATAATAAGCAACTCACATCTTCTCGAATAAAGTCCAAATAGTCACCCAATCTGGTCAACATTTCTGATGGGAGTGCTTTCTGTGAAATAGAAAGAACAGAGCAAAATTAAAGCATATATTACAATATATACACATCATAACCAAATATTATAACTGAACAATATCAACTGAAATACTCCATTATGAAAACCATTAGTTTCTAAATTTGGACTCAAAATCATAGTAAGAGATTCTAATCGATTGAAATATATTTTAATGGAGATAGAAGACCCCTTTCAAAACTTTTGAGCTTCAGAGAGCTCTAATAACAAATCAGGGAACATCAGAGAGACAATTACAAGAAATAAAATAAGAAATAAAGAAAGGAAAAGAGGAAGGGAGAAAGGAAAAGAGGAAGAAAGAAAGAAGGAGCGAAAGAGAATAAAGAGTAAAGTAATGGAAAGGAATCAGAGTAAGAGATTTTGACATAAATTTACAAACATAATTTCTCTCTTACCTTCTCGATAACTTGCTCCAAATACCTGATGATACGTTTCTTGGATATTTTTGTTTTCTTACTCTTGCGTTGCTTTTTCTTGATAATTTTGACATCTTGCATCACAGTAGGGTGTGACTCCAAGATCTCAGAAGTTGTAATTGTTGTAGAAACCGTTGATACTGTCGCAGGAAGGGATTCGTAGAAAGATAGGTCGCTTCCAGTGAAAATCTAGAAAGAAAATTCAGAAATTAATAATTTGATGGGAATTGTTCAAGGGAAGAGATTCAAAGACTCAGTATATTCTGTCCAAGTAGAGAAGACCCTCTGGCAAGATGAGAAAATGACTCCAGCTCGATAAATATTGGTTCAAAAATTATTGATTCGGTCTCAATATTGTAGGAAACATTCTGATATACAATTTGAGATGGAATCAATATTTCTTGAACCAATATTGATCGTGCTGGAGTCATTTTCTCATCTTGCCGGAGGGTCTTCTTTGCTTGGACAGACTATACACTCGATTGTTTTAAGAAGAGTTTCGCTAATCCAAAACACCATGTTACACATTAAAAAGTCTACATTTGGAAAAATGAAAAATAGGTGTTTTTGGGCGCAAACCTGTTAATTATTTCTTTTTACATGACCTAATGGTTAAGAATGTATCATTAACAATCATCAATAATAATTAATTGATAAATTATCATAACATTATGGTTATTAAGGAAAATTCAACCAAAAGCTCATATTAAGGACGTTTCATAAATCGAATCTAAATTAAAAGTATAATTTTGTCTCCCAATACATAAAATCATAGACTAACTTAGATATATAAGTCTAACATATATTAGACCAAGTCTAGATATATTAATTGAAAAATAAATAAAAATCAAACACCATTTTTTGAAAACTTTAAAATTATAAATTATAAAATTTAAAATTTAAAATTTAAAATTTAAAATTTAAAATTTAAAATTTAAAATTTAAAATTTAAAATTTAAAATTTAAAATTTAAAATTTAAAATTTAAAATTTAAAATTTAAAATTTTTTAATTTAAAATTTAAAATTTAAAATTTAAAATTTAAAATTTAAAATTTAAAATTTAAAATTTAAAATTTAAAATTTAAAATTTAAAATTTAAAATTTAAAATTTAAAATTTAAAATTTAAAATTTAAAATTTAAAATTTAAAATTTAAAATTTAAAATTTAAAATTTAAAATTTAAAATTTAAAATTTAAAATTTAAAATTTAAAATTTAAAATTTAAAATTTAAAATTTAAAATTTAAAATTTAAAATTTAAAATTTAAAATTTAAAATTTAAAATTTAAAATTTAAAATTTAAAATTTAAAATTTAAAATTTAAAATTTAAAATTTAAAATTTAAAATTTAAAATTTAAAATTTAAAATTTAAAATTTAAAATTATAATTATTACTATTTTTATCCATATTGAGAATGGGCTAATGTGCCGAAACATGTATGTGTTTTTATAATTTTAAAGTTTTCAAAAAAGGGTGTTTGATTTTTATTTATTTTTCAATTATTTTAAACAGTCCTAAGTTTTAAAGTTCATTATTCTAGATATATTAGTCTAACATAGACTAATCATAGATGTAGCTTAGTATATCTATGAGAAAATACACAATCACTACGAGAAATATGTGGAAATGATATGTGAATAATAGCGTAAATGATAAGAAAAATTATACGTAATAATTTACCTGGTTTAGAATCATCCTTCGTTCTTCTATAGGAATTGAAGGCATCAACATAGGATCAGACACTAATTCGTCAATGTAGTTCGGTAGAATTTCTAAAACCTCGGCTTCAAGAGCGACAGGAACAAAGGCATCCTGTAGAAATTCTAAAGATATTTCAGTTTTCGTACAATTTATGGAATAATGAGACAATTCTTAATATTTTCTGTGAGAATTCTATTATGAGAACACTTGAAAAATTGTGATTCATGTGTGTGAAACTGAATAATGAGTTATATTGTAGGAACTTGAGAATGAGTAGAGATGAATAACGAACTGTGATTTTTCTCAACAAAAGCATTCAAGATTATAATTCGAAAAAAGTGGAACTAAGTTGACTACACCAACCAGAATTAGTTGTCAACTTGAATTAACGATTTTTTAGAATTCTGCAATATATGTTATTCTTTGTATAATTTTCTCGTAGACCTGTTAAATTGATGAGTATTATCTTCAAATTCTGAGAAAATATAAATTTAGTTGAGAAAAATTTGATAGATTTGGAAAACAATTTCGAGAAAACACTTGAAAAATATTGTGATTGATATAATTATGTGTGAAGCTTATTATTTATTATTTATATTACCTACTTTTTTGTTTTGAATAATAAGTAATGAAAAATGACTTTGAATTTGATTTTCATAGCTTACATAGTTGGGCGTCAGTTGATCTCCTCTGGTCATGAACTCCACATATCCATACAATCTATTGACCAGGTTGATTGGTAATGTTCCCTGTACAAATACAATCCATGTGAAAAATTCAATACTACTAGAAAAATAGAATTGAAAATGAGAATAAAAACTAAAATACTAGTAAAATAAAGTTTAGTTAAGGATTATTGGAAATTGTTGATAATAGAAGGACACCGGTTGAAGATTCATTTAAGATTAAATAAGTACTTTTTATCAGAAACAATATGGAGTTGCATAGAAATACGGCACTAAAAGCTATATTGTTTAACCACAGATTAATTGGAAATTGAAGATACTATTTTTGGTTGTTACACCATTATAATGATATATAGCTCAATAATATATCAATATAATGTATTTATTTATCAGGGATTGATATACTTTATAATAAAAAGGAGTAGGAATTGTTATATTCTCACATTCATTAAAAATATCGAGATACTGTTTAGATGGTTGTTCACTGTTACACAATTTAATAAAATTTAATCATTGAAATCTTTAGAAATTTCAAGTCTACTCTAGTATTTATATTCAATAATTTTGGAAAATTATCACAATATCACCTCTACAACCACTCAAAAATCAAAATATGTAATTCTTTAGCATTACGTTATTTTATTGTTCGATTTTAATTACACTACTTTCCAGATCTTACAGAAGCTATTGTATTCAAGAACATTGTAATTTTATTTGTTGCCTAATAATTATATATATTGCATTATAAATTTTGTAGTTTTCCATTGTGAATTATTATGTAAAAGTTCCGATACTCACTCTAGCGATAATCTGCTGCAAATAATCGACTACAACAGGCCTGGTCACGGTGATACTGCTTTCTTCAAACTCATAAATCTCTTCCACTTCTGGAATTTCACTTTCAATTTCAAAAACTTCAGTTGAATAAGTTACTGTGGGTTCCATCAAAGGTAGGGTATCCAGGAATGCTGTATCAGATCCTGTTAAAACCTAGAATGGGTATTTGAAAAAAATTAATTAGATGATAATGAAACTAGAATTTTAGTAATGCTAAAGTTTGCGCTAGCTAAGAAGACACACCAACTCAGTGTTAAGTACCAAATGTCAGTAGTCTGTCCAAGCAAAGAAGACCCTCTGGCAAGATGAGAAAATGACTCCAGCTCGGTCAATATTGGTTCAAAAATTATTAATTTGGTCTCAAATTGTAGATCTGAATGTTTCCTACAATTTAAGACCAAATCAAAAATTTTTGAACCAATATTGACCGAGCTGGAGTAATTTGTTTATCTTGCTAGAATGTATTCTTTGCTTGGACAGACTAAACCCTTTATTTAAGTGAATTTATTTGAACACTGTCATGTTTTATGCCTTCCTGAAGGGCATTATCAATTAATGTGAATGAATAAACAATATTAAATTAATGCTGGACCGAATTCCTATTTATGTATTTTTTGTGTTCAAATAAAAAATACTGAAATAGTTTCGTGATCCCAATCTCTATTGAATGTTCGTTTTTCATTGGCTCAACAGCCCATAAAGGGCCTAGGCCTAACAGCTGTTTGCCAGTTCCATATTCACTCCACTATACAGCAGAGGTTAGTGAATAATCATCAACCAGAATAGGGGTTAATGATTGGATAGGAGTTGATGATTGATTATAATTGATGATTGATGATAGGAGTTGACGTGTGGTTAGCACGTTGATCCTCTCAATCATAAGCTAGCTTCTGTAACCAAGTGACGGCGCAGAACACCTCTGAATAACGTGCAGTTCATCAGTTAGAGTGTACTGTAACAATTACTATTCCTCCAGAGACGGAAAACGACTGATAATCTTCACTAACGACAAGCCAATCTTCCAAAAGAGGGGATTTTTATTGAATGATATGTATTAACAATAGCCCTAGACTCAAAGGAAATAGTATGAATAATATATTTATTGATTATGTATTATTAAGACAAACCTGGTTCAGAATAAACCCTAGTTCTTCTTGTGGTAGATCGGAAATTAAACTTGGATTAGATAAAAGTCCGGTCACATAATTTTGTACAGATACGTCTGTAGAGTCTTTTTCCATGATAGATGGATCCAACATTGGGTCTTGAATAGTTATTGATGTGTCCTGCAAAATGATAAAAATAGTTCAAATTTCGCTTTGTCCCAATAAGTAAGCAATTGAATAATATGAAATAGGAAAATGTGTTTTCAAGCTCTCATTATTACGGTATCTATTACCTTAATCAATTTCAATTTCTCACTTCAATTTCAATGCCATTATGTCAATACTGTAACTTATTTCAGTTGCTTAAATAGAGGAAACTCTTAATTGATATTATTTTCAATTTCACTTTCTTAATTATTATGTACATGCGGAATGATAAAACAATTTACCTGTTGATAAAATGTTTCAGTGATACCATCATCATCATCATCAACCTCTTGAATCATGACCTGTAACTACAGATAAAAATTACCATCAAACTGATGAATCTATATTTATAAGGAGAATGTCTCCATTTTAGATCATCTTAACAATAATACTTGCTTACTGCACGGAATCTATACTGGGAAAAAAGGCATTCAAGGGAGCCTGGTAATTTAAAAGGTTCAACAATATCCTACAGGAACAATATAAGTATTTTTATTTATATATTTGAGAAATCACATATCGTAGTTATCGCAATTTTAATAATAAAATAATACTGTAAGTATAACCAGGAAATCAAATTCGTAGAGGGTTTGATTTGAGAGTTTTTAGACAAAGTTAAATAAACAAAATGTTACTTGTTTCGGCGTAAGTTGAAAAAAAAGTTCAAGATTTGATACCTATTCTATGTAACTTGGTACCTCGCGTATGATGGGTAAGATAGGGAATGCAATGCATTCCAATTAGGAAGCTAAATGATAGTATGTACTGAAACCAAATAATAAGCGAATAGCTTGGCTCCAGTGACAAAGGCCTCGCTCTCCCTATCTAGCGGAGGAAATTGTAACTAGAACGAAAGCATCGGATCGAACGAACGCTTGTGATCATAAACAAACTTCTAGTTTTGTTAAGATAAATAATCTATTCCAATGAAACATCAACGTTGAACATAGATTTTGGATCATTTATTTGTTATTAAATCCATACTCAACGATTGATTAATGTCATTATCAAGTAATTAACCAGTAATATACACAACAAATGAAGCATTGCACCAAGTGCAAAGTTGAGTTGAGAAGTCCACATGTTTTCGATGAATCGTAGATTTGTCCCTGATGATTCAGGATGTTTAAGGAGACTGAAATGTATAACGTTTTATTTTGAATACTTTTTATCTCTTGTTATTCTTTGATAGCATTAACGGTTAAGTTATAATTTCCATAAAACTAAAGCCCTGTTATGCGCTTGCAGCCTTAGTTACATTTTTCAACGCTAGGTAGCGGTAGCGTGAACTTTTTAAAATCGGCTGAACAATAAAGTGAGAAAATCAATCTTTCTAGATCATTTAAGGATGTATTATCACTTAAAAATTGTAGACAAATCCATTTTCAACAGTTTTGTAGTGTGAAATTCTTTCTAATAATGAAATTTTGAGGTATAATTTGAAGGTAAAGAAAGCATTGAAGCAAAGGGACCTGCGATTCTAGTTAAACTTTCTGTTACTAGATCTCACCACCATCCATTCTCTTGACGAAGAACCAACGGTATCATTCTATTAAATAAGAGAATTTCAATACTTTTTGAGTGGTTGTGAAGGTTCCTCCATGATTTCACAATAATAGAAAGGATTCTAAACTATTTTTAAAACATAATTTATGTATACTCACATCTCTGCCCAGATAATCGATGTAATCAACAAGTTTAACCATCAGTTCTGAAGGAAGAGCTTTCTGAAATATTTAAATAAAAATAATTATTGAATAATAGAATTGATAAATAAGATGAAAAATCAAATACCCTTTTTAAAAAACTTTAGAAGTATTATTTTACAGACATGTTTCGGGACTCAGCCCGTTATCAATGTGAATAAAATAATAATTATTGAATAAAAGTTAAATTTTAAATAAATTTAATTTAATTTAAAGTTTAATTTTGAATAGAGAAATATTAAACAGCAGACTAGTAAATGTAGAATGAATTGGATAGGTACTGGTTTATTTCTATTATATTATAGCAGTATAAATTACTCGTGGTAGTTAATTTTAGTAGTTTATTGTTGTTTAATCATTATTGACATGAGAATGACTTAGATTTTAAAAAGACGATAGATAAGAGTTATCTCAATCATTGGAATAAATAAATTATCAATTGTACTGGATATTACAGTACTAAATACTGATATTATTGAATAAATTATCAATAGCTCTTGTATGAAAAAATATTATTGAATAAAAATTAATTAAACTTAAGACGGAGAAGGAATAAATTCTGAGTAAGGAAAAAGGAACAAAGATCACGAAGGAAGAAAACAAGATCCTAAACTATAGACTATATTAATAAAAGCAATATTTCACTATACCTGTTCTATAACTTGCTGTAGATATCTCAATATTTTCTTCTTCAAAACAATTCTATTCTTCCTTAACAGAGTTTGCTTGACAACTGTTACATCCATTTTCGTTATCAGTTCTTCTTCCGAAGACGAAGAAGAAGAATATGAAGAGAGAGACATTGATAAAGATTCGGTTAAAGGAATGTCGAAGAACGTGGTGTCTGATATTGTCAAAACCTGTTGAATTCAAATCAAATTATTGAGGCTTTTGTACGTTTATCATTTATTTAGAATCAAAATGAAGCGAACTAATTCGCTCTTAAAGAATGTCCTGACAGAGCTGAGTATAAATAAGAGACACTTGTCAACCACCTCATTTTTGGCAGCAGCCATAAAAATTAATTCTTATTTTTTTTATTTTATTGATTAATTTTAAAGTTTTCTAATAATTATCAATTTTATTTTTAAAGTATACAGTTTTTTCTGCACTCGATAAGAAGTTTCAATATAAACTACATCTCTTTGCCAATAGTCAAGGTCACCTTATGTTGGCAGTGCCAAAAAAAAAGAATTTGGAATAATTTTACATCACATTATGTTTTTGTTCATTTTATTTTATACTTTTTCAGCATTGTTTGTCGTAGGTAAAGTAGTTCCAATAAACTGATACAGGAATTACATAGAACATTCTCCACTATAATTATAACTGACCTTGCTCAAGAAATCATTCAATTCTGCTGGTGGAATTTGAGTTTCGAATTCCTGATTAGTGACCAATTCTTCAATATAGGTTGGTACTGCTTCTATCAGTTCCGGATCCATGGGAGGTGGTTTGAATACAACCTATGACAGACAAAGTTTTTTGAAAAAATTTATTTATCCATTTAAAAATTTTCTGATTAGTACCTTATTACAGGTTCAGTAATAACTTGATATTTTACATCACATTGTTGTTATTATTATTAATCTATTTTTTATTAGAATGTATAATATGGAATTTGATAAAGTTGATTAAAAAGTAGAGAAAGAGCTCTTGGAAAAACATGGAAGAATGAAGGTTAGCTAATCTCGAGTACCAATTCTCATGTATCACTTTATAATATTGACGAATTTTTTTTGTCTTTTTCCACGGTAATAGTACATTACGCCACAAGCCTTGGAAGTGAACGTTTACGGTATGAGGATAGTTTCCCGGGCGAGGCTTGCCGAGCCTGGGAATAATTCCGAATACCGTAAACAAACTTCCTAGGCGAGTTTGCGTATATTTCTTTTCGCCTCACTTCAGATAAGCATTATCAATCAAATTTCATTTAATCAATACTTCACGATTAACAATTCAATCTGAATGAGGTTATAGCGATTGCTGATTCAAACTGATAACTGAATAGGTTAAAAAGGTGCACTGTCACCCGATCTAGCGGACGGCCTGATAACTACTACGTTAATCCTGTCAGCTGCTGTTGTCCACGCCCGGAAAGAAAGTTCTCGCATGGAAAGGAAGTCTTACCGCTCGAGGACAACAGCTGACTGTTTGCGTATGTAAATGACGACTTTCAAGTCTACATAGGGACCGGTAAGCAGCTTCTTTCTGTGAAGTGTGGCGAAAATGTTTTTTAATAACTCCAATTCCTCAATCAAACGAACCAATATGTTTATTATTACTATAACTATATAACTATTATGTTTATTCAATAAATAATACACTACTCTACTCCTATACTCTATATCCATAGATATAGTAGACCTATCGAAGATAAGTATAAGTATAGGCCTATATTCAGTTTATCCTATATATTCCGTTGAGATGTAGTGCACAATATAGAAGAATATAGAAGAGATCAATATTGTCATTATTCACTTTTTGATCTATTCATGTAAAAAATACAATCCTGCGAAAGAAGTAATGAGACAATTGAACTTCAATCAAACTATAATTACCGGTTCTAGAACAGGTGTCACAACTGTCTCAGTGACCATAGTTGTAGTTTCAACAACTGGTGGAGAAACTACTTCATCAATTGTTTCAACTTCAACGACCTTTGTGTCCATAACTACCTGAAAAACAAGAGAAATTATTTTTCTGAATGTAACATTTTGTGAACAAGTTACAAGCAAGAGTTTATCAAGAATATTGAATGTTTTGAAAAATGGAATTGAAGGAATTTCATTGATTTAAACAATTTTCTTAAACTAGTTTATCAAGAGCTTGACTTGAAATATTGATAATTTCATGCAAATTGATAATGATAATGCAAATGTAAGCTTTGGAAAATATGAACTATGTAAGACTCACATTAGGTAAAGCTGATGTGGTTTCAGTTTCTGTGATAAATGTTTGCAATAGTGCTGCCATCTGTGGTGAGTGCGGTCCAAAGGTTGAAATTGTTTGCATCATCTGAAAAACAAAATTGAATCAATATCAATATTTACCAGAGAATAATCACATTCCTTTTAACATCAGAGTGATTATAGGAAATAGTTTGAAGAAGATGTAGTAGATATATTTTTGTACGGGATTATAATAATACTGTAAGAATAGTAAATCGTCCATACAAATTCTAATGGATAGTAGGCTATTAAAAGAATAGTACATTATTAGAAAGGAATTATGGTTTCGGGCTATTATCATAGCTTTCAATAATTACAGTAATATGCACTGGTGACTCGTGCCCACGAAACAGGTGAAGTGCTGTACATTAAAAGATACGGGCACTTCACCCGTTTCGTGGGTACGTGGCTCCAGTTAGTATGGAGATAAACCAATCAAAAATATAGACGCTCAAAGATAGTTCAACATGTTCACTACAATTCTAGCTTGCTATTGGTCGAAATGGCTCCCTGCCACAAAAAGGCGTGTCAAGCTGTACTGCCATCCTATTGGTGGGAAGAGCTCCCTCCCAATCTATGACGTTGCCAGCCAATGAGAAGGCGTTGTGAGAGTGGGGAGTGAACCTTTACTGAAATGGCGGCTCTCTTATAGGGCTACTGGTTTGAATAGGACTGGACTAATTTATACTCATCATAAATAAGAATTTGATCAATAATAATTTTAATTTTTTGTAAAATTTATCTTATTTCCAATTAAGTATTACTTAAATATCAATCAAGTTTTAAACAATAGGTGAATTGGAATACTCCGATACTGTTAAAAGTGGAAGTTTAAGTTACTGGCGGCTTGTACCCAAAAAACAGGTCAAGTGACCGTATCTTTTACTATACAGCACTTCACCTGTTTCGTGGGCATGAGCCGCCAGTGGTGGTCTGATAGCTCGTTACAAGAAATGATAGAGAACAAATTTGTGAATGAAATCTTAATCACGAATACTATTTTGAATTATAATCAATTACGGTATCAACCTTTACTTCAATAACTACTCACAATTTTGATTGATATCGGACGCGTTCGGGGGCACTGAGCCACATCTTCAGTATACAAGGGGTATTTAAATACTTGACCTTTGAAATCTTATGGTATCCTGGGTTATGTAGGAGACAGTGAAAGTTGAGTGAAAGTAGCGATTAATAGTTTATTATTGAACAATATTCGAAATTATTTTTCGTTTTTTACCTCTTGAAGCATATGGGGAGCATCATTTCGCTGTATAAAGTCGGTCCAGCATACGGGGGTACACGTGTCGGCCTCATAGATTGTTCCTTGAGCTTGTAAAACTGTTGTCTGTAAATAGAATCGTATATTGTTTTTATACAGAGAGTGAGATATAGTTGAAAAAAACAGGAGAGCAAGGAATTATTCATAATTTGCCTCTATGTTTCAATTTGAGTATTAGCATAGTTTGATGGAAATAATGATACTAGCCGGCAGGCTCGCTTCGCTCGCCTTCTCCGCCTAACCAGGGGTCTCCGCCCCGTGGACCCCCGACATTATAGGCAGTGTAAGTGAGTCAAACAGGCTCGCTTCGCTCGCGCGCAAAACCTCTGTCAGTGTCAGCTGAGACAAACAGGCTCGCTCCGCTCGCCTGCAATTCCGTTCAGTAGGGGTTTGAAATTTATTGAGCACAGCATTTCTACACCTAATCTGGACCTGTTTACCTAATTGGAACATTTTCTGCCAACTTGTTAAAATTTAAGAAAAACTCCGAAAATTCAAAAAAATAGTAAAACGCTAATATTAAGCGTAACCTTGGGAAGTATATCGGACATAGTTTGAAACTTGATTCAATATCTTCCAAATTAATTCATCTATAATCTCGCTGAACCATTCAATTTACAGTTAGGATTGGTCGTATCAAGGCGGAAGATATGCAAGCCGCAACACATCTACAATTTTGAAAACCTGATTACTGGCGTAATATTGAACGGATTGCGAAAATATTTTAACACAACATTCCTAGACCTTATCTGAACCTGCCCACCAAATATCAACATTTTCTACCGATTGGTTCTCGAAAAAATTGAGAAAACGCCGAAAAACTATAGAAAAACTTAAATATTTGGCGTATCCTTGAAAAGTTCCTAGAATCCGTTCTTAGCGCGCGTCTAAACGTCCAACTGAACATGCATGCCAAATTTGAACGCATTCGGTTCAGTGGATTTTTAATTCTGGTGATGAATGAATCAGTCAGTGCCATTTTGCTTACATAGATATAGATTGTTTGGCGGATTATATTTATCCTAACTTATTACTAATTATGAATCTATTATTCCATATTTCCAATGTGGTGACGATCTATTAGAATTCAAAATGTCACATATCCCTGAGCTTCATTCTTTTAGAAATACGTTTGAAATTTTATCGAGTAAATAATGAATAATATCGAGTTCTGTATCACTGCTACGTATCAGATATTGAATTCTGTATCACTGCTACGTATCAGATATTGAATTCTGTATCACTACTACGTATCAGATATTGAATTCTGTATCACTGCTACGTATCAGATATCTGACATGTGAATCAAGAGAGTTGAGAAGGTTTGTGGAATGATTCAAGTTGAAGACAGGATATACGATATCAAAACTTTAATCAATAAAACAACAATATTTTGCAAATTCTCAGTTCATAAATTACTCCATAGCTATATAATGAACTCGATTTATTGTGGGAATCATCATTGATACTTGACCACCTACTGCAATTATACAGGATGAGAACACTCCAATAGATTTTTCACAATAATAAAACGCTTAATCAAGTGCATGGATTACTAAATATCATTACTCACTATATCCTGCACTCTGCGTTATCTTTACAGATAAGCAGGCTATTAATTGATCTCAAAATGTGAATAAGAGAATAATTGTATATTTTTATGGATTGAAGAAGTACGTATTGCATTAAGCCAGTGATTGGAATATTCAAAGTCTCTAATCAAAAAGTAATACTTGATAAAAGCTTGGATTTGATCAAACTGAAACACTTCATAATATTTTGGAGTTGATCTCAACATACTAGACTTATTTGAAAGTTTTCCTTATTGCTTCTGAGTAGGCCCATGTCAAGTGGGATAAGCAAAAGTAGTGGGAGTATACTTCACTATAATTATACTATTCCATTATAATGTACTATTACTATACTTATTCGATAATACTTACTAGTAAGAGAGGTAAGATGAGAAAGGTATTGAAGTGCAGTTTCATTTTTGATCTGATTCTCATTGAGAATAAAGCTTCGAAAATGTTGTAGAAACGATGACATGCCTTTAGGTTTCTGAAACAAGAATCCTCCTCATATTAAACGTAACTTGATTATTAAAAAAAATTAATTAATCAATTGAAATCCAATAAATATTAAAAACTGTATTCTTTTAGCATGGAAAAAAAGAGTTTAATAGATCAGTTTCAGTTCCAAAAGCGTCGGCTCTCTCATAACGTTATGGATATTATGTGATTGAATAAAATAAGAAAAATTCAGGAAAAATTGATAATATAATATAATAACCTAATATTATATTTGTGGGAGAATTATGACCTCAAATTAAGAAGCTTCAAGTCATTTCTCTGTGAATTCTCTATAAAGTGTAAAATTGTTTCAAGTCAGGGACTATGAATTCTGAACTCTGGGTTCATTCCTGAAATTTACCCAACTTATTACACAATTTATAAGAGATTATCTTGGACACCAAATTATATCAATACTTTGAAATTCTTGCAAATTATTTCCATATCATTCTCAATAAATGAGTCATAATCTTTTTCGAACTGAATGGTCCTCTCAAAATATTTGCGACTAGTAAACGTATGTTCCTCATTGAACCTGATAATAGTTATTCATAATGAAAGAATGAACTTATTCGCCGAGATGAATACATTCTACATCTTTGAATAATTAAACTTTACAAATTTTCAAAAAAATATTTAATTGTTACAAATTTTGCAAATTGTTACTTACTTCATCAACCCGTTTCTGGCCTTTATTTTCGGTTGGCTGCTGTGGCGCGGCGAACTGCCAAAAACGAAATGAACGAGTACAAAAGCGAATTCGCAACAACCTTGTTCAAAAAAGAACAAAACAGAAACGAAACAAAAGGAGACAGAAACGGAACAATAAGACAAATTAACGAAGAAGGTATGACGACATTCGTTGTAGAGAACTTCAGACATCAATTGACAATAATCAGAACGACAATCAAATAAAAATATTGAAGATTGAAGAGAGAAAGAGAAAAGGAGAGAAGATAGAAAATAGAAGAAGGAGAAAGAGAGAAGACAATGAAATTGAATTTGATCAAGGAGAGAAACTTGAATTCGATGAGGTAGAAGAAGGAGAAGAAGAGAAAGAGAAGGGAGATGGATAAGGAAATGAAGAGGAGGAGAAGAAGAAGAAAAGGAGGAGAAAAAGGCGTAGAGAAAAGGAGGAGGAAGAAGAGGAGAAACAATAGAATGAGGATGAAAGAAGAGAAAGTGTGCAAAAATAATTGAACGAGAAAAAATGGTAGGAGGATGATGAGGAGGGTGATGGGAAGAAGAAGAAGAAGAAGAAGAAGAAGAAGAAGAAGAAGAAGAAGAAGAAGAAGAAGAAGAAGAAGAAGAAGAAGAAGAAGAAGAAGAAGAAGAAGAAGAAGAAGAAGAAGAAGAAGAAGAAGAAGAAGAAGAAGAAGAAGAAGAAGAAGAAGAAGAAGAAGAAGAAGAAGAAGAAGAAGAAGAAGAAGAAGAAGAAGAAGAAAGTCAGTAGGCATCAAATCACCAAAAGAGACCCGAATAGCAACAAAGTTTGGAATAATCAACATTAATGAACTGACATGATTCAGACAATATCTATCAACTTATCAAAAAAGAGTATGAGAAATGAATTTGAATAATACCTCATCAGTGACTGATTATAACTCAGTGTATAGTCTGTTCATGCAAAGAAGACATTCTGGCAAGATGAGAAAATGATTCCAGCTTGGTCAATACCGGTTCAAAAATTATTAATTTTGTCTCAAGTTCTAGAGCGAAATGTTTTGTACTATTTAAGAGCATCTATATCATTTTTGAATCAAAATTGACCGACCTGGAGTCGTTTTCCCATCTTGCGAGAATGTCTTCTTTGCTTGGATACCGGTATACTATGATAATAGTTGTCATCACATGTGATTTGGAGTTGAGAAAGGTTCTAGTTTTTATTCTGGTCGTTAATTGTTTATTGTCTTGTATAAAATGAAGCTGAATCCGTATTCAATCACAGTAAGCAGCTGAAATCACTATTAACAAAATAAGAACTAAATATTCGTATGTCTGTCCAAGCAAAGAAGACATTCTGGAAAATTTGGAAAATGTCTCTAGCTCGGACAAGATTGATTGAAAAATCATAAGTTCTGTCTCAAATTTTAAGAAACATTCCGATCTCCAATTTGAGACTAAATTTATAACTTTTTCACCAATATGGATCGAGATGGGTTCACTTCTTCATCTTTCCAAAATGTCTTCATGCATGAACAGACTAGTAATAACAACATATTATGTTTGGGAAGGGGGGTCGAGAGTGTGTTGAGATTATATTTATCAAGATTTGAAGGTCATGAGAGAAAATGTAACATTTTTATCATGAGAATTTGCAACTTTGCATAATTTAAAAACCATTTTTGAGATTATGATTCTTCAGAATATGAGATGAGTGGAAATGAGGGCTCTTGTGCCTCAACTTCGCCCACAGCATTTACCAAGAAGTGGAAAAATAAAGAGGAAAAATAATAGAATATAGCAGGCCTACTGTCTTACATTGAATATGTTATCACCAGAATTGATGAAAATTGAATACAAATTGTATTTTAACATTATTAGACCTACAAGAAATGAGAAATATATCGAGTTTTATATTTTCTCCTATCTTCATTCAGATAAAAGTTCCCATACTTGGAGCAAATATTTATAGTTTTTGGAGATAAAACACTTTCATTCGATTGTAAAATGATTCTAGTTCGAATTATCAAATTGTGAACATCTTTCAATAGGCTATAAACAGCAGAAGCTATTAGGCTATTAGGCTTATTGTGACGGCTATTAGGGACGGCAGAATATTGATTATCGAATAATTATTAGAAAATCATTTTCGGTAACTGTATCCTAACAATACTAAAAAACTAGGTAAAAAAAATGTCTAAATTATTTATTAGTCTATTGGGATATTACAAATATCTTCAAGGCATTGTATTGATGTAAAACTTGTCTTTGTCAACGAATATAACCATCGAAAAGGCCTTTCAGTCCAAACAAGCTCGAAACTTGACTATTAGGGCCGGTTTCTCCAAAAAAATTAATCTGAATTTTGGATTAAACCATCAGCTGGGGCTCAATTGAAACACAAGTTAATAAAAGTGACCATACACTGACAGCTGATAGTTTAAACTAAAATTTCAGTTAAACGTATTTGGAGAAACCGGCCCTTAGTTACTATAAGGGCCGGTTTCTCCCAGAAAGTTAATCTTAATTTTGGATTAAACCATCAGCTGGCTCAATTGAAACACAAGTTAATAAAAGTGACCATACACTGACAGCTGATAGTTTGAACTAAAATTTCAGTTGAACGTATTTGGAGAAACTGGCCTTAAGTAGATTATCTTGAATAAACTCATATTATGAGGAAATTGTAATGAAAACCATGTTTGCTGGCTTGAGTTTTGAATTTGAATGCATCAACCTATAAATTATTGAGCACAATTTATTGATGGTTTGCATTATCAAACACCTTAGGGCAATAAAATATCAATAAATTTTCCAGGCTTTGTAGATGTAATAGGCTACTTGAAATTTAGAGACCTATAATAATATTATCAGCATCTTCCTTCTCAAGGTCGAAACTCTGGGGAATTTTGAAGAGTCTTTGAACGCTATCAACTTAATGTAACTTCCCAATTCATTTTCATTGTATTCTCTACTTCTTCACGTCTCACGACAAGGCGATAGTCATATCAGTTAGAGTATAATAGTCATGTGACCTCACTTCTCAGTGGAGTAGAATTTTTCTCAAAAAATCTACATTGAAATTACATGGAGTACCGCAATGAAAAAATTGTCTATGACGTTTTTTGAATCAGTCCAAGATAAAATGATATCTGAAGTACTTTTAAGATAAAGCTGACGCCAAAAAGTTAGGCGGTTTCGTCTGCTCCTTGTGCGCTATAACAGCTGAAGTTATCAATTGAAGTTGTCATTCACTATGCCTGGATGATGCTTTTGATATCGAGAGAGACAATTTGTTACATCACGTACAAGAGACAGACAAAACCGCCCAGCTAGTTTGTGTAATCTATAAATTATCGGCTCCTTCAATTGATTTCAATTTGCAAAGTTTTATAAATTGACTACATCGACTGTGGAAGTTAGTTGTGGATTTGTTTTTGCGGTAATTAGACATTGTCACAATGAGAGGTATCGAGCTTGTTACTTTGAGCGTACTGCTCTTGTCAGCCCAGCAATTGGTAATTATTTTTAATCATAAATTATATTTTGAACAATTGGCAGATATTTTGTTTCTTTGTAAAGCTTTCAATCTCTAAGAGTTACTGTTGAGAGATTAATGTATTATTCAATTGGTAATAATAATATGAGAATTTTTCTTTGAAAAGTTTTCAATCTTTATTTTGTTATTATTGAGGGATTAATGTATGCATCACATATTTATTCATCCAATAACGTTCAAAATCCACTTCGTTGTTAATAAATTGATATAGACCTACTTCATTGTTTATTTCTGACGACTAAAAGTTAGGCGGTTGGCGAATGACTGTTGTAATCGCTCTTGAAGACAGCTCCAGACTGTCCTGACAGAGCTGAGAATTGAGAAGTTAGGCTAATTGCCTAACCCCTATACCCCTGCTAAACAACTTTTCAATTAATTTTGTCTGCCAATTCAACTCCATCAAGACTATAAGTATTTGATAAACATCCGTTTTTGGCAAGAGAAATTTCTGTAGCTCATTTTGAACTCGACTTGAAAAATATTCAAATTTCAAATATTGAACATTTTTTTTAAATTTTCTGTAATCAATGTCTGAATCTTATTAAATCTTATTGAATCTTATTGAATCTCATTCAATCTCATTTAATCTGATTGAATCTCATTTAATCTGATTGAAGTTCATAAGTGATGGAACTTTTCAAAGCTACTTCTTACTATATAAGATGTATTAACAATGATACATATCTAAACTTAATTATACTTTCATGAAATGGATATGTTACATGTCGTATTGATATTCAAATGTATATAATATCACATGAATTTCTATTGTACTGTTAAATGTGGCGTTTCCAATTCAAATTTATTTCATCCATAAGTTATGTAGAAATGTTTCTTGCCTAGATATACTATTTTACCAACAAAATTTGTTCTACTTCCCTCTCTTATCCATCAATAATTACAGTAAAACTAATGAATTTCCAATAAATTTCACAGGCTACATGCAGCCCAGCCCCCTCCCAGGGTATGCTGGACTCTGTGCTGTCGGGTCTGACCAATGCTCTTGAAGCATCGTCATCGGTGGAAGTTGCATCGCAGATGAAAAGTGCATTGGCTGCAGCCGGATGCAGTGAAACTGCAGTTGAACAGTTCAAAGTCACCTCGGGAAAAGCTTGCATCAACGTGTTCCAGGTGGGAATTTATTTAGGCTCATTAATCAACTACTTACTTATTCATCAACTTATTTCAAAGGCGAAGTTATGACTCAAACGGCCTCTCTTACACTTAACGTTAAGGGTGATCTTATAATATTATTATTGGAAGGTTTATGTAGAATATTTTATAAACTAAGAGAATAATTCCTTCAACTTAAGAATCAAATGTATTGAGGCCACTTCACATTATTCATGCTTCATACTTCACATATTTTCTATGCAGTAGTGATACGAGAGTCCAAAATTGATACGCAATCTTGCAGGAAGGAAGCTCATTGATACAAAATATTTATGCAAAGTGCAGTTGGCTCAATTATTGATAATGCTGAAAATTAAGGGAAATAAATGTTGGCTTTCTGAAACTTATACGTACCGTAGTTCACTTTATGTTCTAATTTTAAAAATGTTTAATCATTGAGAAATATAATTAGTTTTTTCCAATATGACGGCGATCTATCAGCATTGCAAATGTTTCGTATCAACGAGCTTCCTTCCTGTATCAATTTTGGACTTTGTATCATTTCCGCGTATCAAGAATTCACCTTGTTAAAGAGGGCTCAAGAAAGATATTATGAATAGTAGTTTACGAAAAATTCCAGTTAAAGTCAGCTTTGAAGCCCAACCAAAATTTGATCAGTATCAAGATCTCTGTTCAACATAAATGAGGGTAATAAATTTATGTTAATTAAAATTATCTCATAGAAATGATTAATTATGTCTTTGGTATTTCCAGGCTACCGTATCCTACCAGCAGTTTTTCTTGAATGTGATCTACGCTACGGATAAAACAAAGATTTACCTCGACAAGAGCTGCTTCACCGGTCAGAGAAGCTACATCGCCGAATGTAAGTAAATACTGAAAACAAAAATAATAATGATTAACATAATGAATAATATTATTCAATACTTGATGGAATATGATAAATGATCTGCTGGTCCATAAGATTCGTTTACTAAGTCATGAACAACTTTTTGAACCGACGTTATCGGCGTAGGCGATAACCGGCGTTATCAGAGCGTAGGCGGAGCTTGGAGGCGTGTCCAATGGAAGTCGAAGCTCTTGCTACTGCTATCTGCTGGCTGACTTTGGAACTATTTAGAATGTTTTTGTCTGTTTTGTTTTTAATTTTCTGGAACTTACCCATACTTCAGAAACCAGTTTAATGAACAAACCACTTTAAAGTAAAACCAGTATAATGCCGGTATTACACGATGATAGTTCTATGATCATCGTATGTGGAAAGAGACGAAAATACGAAATCATATTTTCATCTCTTTCCATATGATCAAGTATGATCATAGAACTATTATCGTGTAATACCGGCCTAATGAACAAACAACTTCAAAATAAAACCAATATGGCTTTCGATGTCGAGAGCTATAAAATAGGCCTAGTTTGTCCAAGCAAAGAAGACCCTCTGGCAAGATGAGAAAATTACTCCAGTTCGGTAAATATTTGTTCAAAAATTATTGATTTCGTCTTAAATTGTAGATCAGAATGTTTTCTACAATTGAGAACAAGATTATAATTTTTGAACCAATATTGACGGAGCTGGAGTCATTTTCTCATCTTGCCTGAAGGTCTTGTTTGCTTGGACAGACTGTACCCATAAAGGTAGGTTCAACTCGCCTGGTCACCCATCCAAAAGCAGATCATAGTGTTTCTTGAATATTGTCTTCATATCAAGATTATCGAGTAGGATATATCAAGAATATTGTCCAGTATCAAGAGAAGATACTAACAAATAATATAGAAGTCTATCCTAGACTTGTTTATTTGTAATTTTTTCTTATTCGTGATGAAGCTTCGATCTCATAAATTAGGAAATTTTCAATGTTCTTATTTAACTGTCGTATTGGAATTAAAAATTTTCAATTTTTTCTAATTCTTGATAGAGCTTTGATCTCATAAATTACAAATTATCAAAGTTCTTATTCAACTGTCGTATTGGAATTAAAAAATTTTAATTTTTTCTAATTCTTGATAAAGCTTTGATCTCATAAATTACAAATTATCAAAGTTCTTATACAATTGTCGTATTGAAATTGAAAAATCTCAATTTTTCTTCTCTGTTTCAGTGAAATGCTACCTGGATAATTTGGAATACAGCAAACAGGAGCCGCTGTTCAAGACTGTGAAAGGCCTAGTCGATGAAATCAATGCTGTAGTGAAACTTTACATGGATAACTACAAGAGATGCATCAAAGAAGAGAACTACGTCAAGTATTCGGTTGGAAGTGAGGAGTTCTCCAGTCTGGAATCTGTGGTGAAGGCGCACTGTCCTGCTGGAACCTCTTTGGAGGCTTTGAGAAAGTTCTAATTCTATGGAATAAATAAATTATTAATTTGAAGAGAAATTGTTTCATTTGAACATTCATTTATATTGTTAGCCTACTAATCATAACACCGAGTGATGATCAAGTAATACAACAATATACATTCATTTTTTGGGAAGGAGTTTTTATCATATTAGAAAGTTTTATGTATCTCATTGTATTGTCTGTCCAAGCAAAGAAGACATTCTGGCAAGATGGGAAAATGACTCAAGTTCGTTCAATATTTCTTCAAGAATTTTAAATTTGGTCTCAAATAGTAGAAAACATTCTGATCTGCAATTTGAGATCATATTCATAGTTTTTCAACCAATATTGACCGAGCTGGAGTCATTTCCCCATCTTGAGCATAATATTATAAAACGGATTGAATTCAAAACAATAATTAAAATTCAGTTATTATTTATTATTCACTTATGTATTCACACTAGCCGGCAGGCTCGCTTCGCTCGCCTTCTCCGCCTAGCCAGGGTGCTCCGCCCCCTGGACCCCCGACAGTATCAGCAATGTCAGTAAGTAAAACAGGCTCCTTCGTTCGCCTGCCAATTCCGTTCAGAATGGATTCAAAATTTATTGAACAGAGCATTTCTAGACCTAATCTGGACCAGTTTACCAAATTTCAACATTCTTTACAAATTTATTCTCAAAAATCCAAGAAAAACTCCGAAAAATAATAAACGCTAATATTGAGCGTAGCCTTGGGAAGTATATCGGACATATATTGAAACTTGATTCGATATCTTCCAAATTAGTTCATCTATAATCTCGCTGAACCATTGAATTCACAGTAAGGATTGGTCGTATCAAGGCAGAAGATATGCAACCCGCAATACATCTACAATTAAAAAAAACTGATAACTGGCGTAATCTTGAACGGGATTCAAATATACTTTAACACAACATTTCTAGATCTTATCTGAATCTGCCTACCAAATATCAACATTTTCAACCGATTGGTTCTTGAAAAAATTGAGAAAACTCCGAAAACCTAAAGAAAAACTTAAATATTTGGCGTATCCTTGAAAAGTTTTCAAAATCCGTTCTTAGCGAGCGTTTAAACGTCTAACTGACCATGCATGCCAAATTTGAACGCATTCGGTTTCGTGGATTTTTAGTTCTGGTGATGAATGAATCAGTCAGTGAATGAGTCAGTCAGTGCCATTTCGCTTTTATAGATATAGATTTATATATTTACATTGGTGTTATTGACCACACAATATCAGAAAATCTGCATCATGAGGCAGACATCAATAAAATTGATGGTTGGTTCATGTCTGTTATTATCTCTAAACTCTGTCAGTACAGTATGGAAGCGACCTCCGAAAGCAAAACGGTTTAGTCGAGATCACCCACTCTTGACAACCTCAACTTCGTAGACCGTTTGTCGTCTGATCTGACAGAGCTAAGCATCAATAACAATCATTTGATTGGCGAGTGCTATACATTTCCGAAATAAACGTGCGTTACTGCAACTATCTATATCTATAAAAGCGAAATGGCACTGACTGACTGACTGACTGACTGATTCATTCATTCATTCATTCATCACCAGAACTAAAAATCCACTGAACCGAATGCGTTCAAATTTGGCAGGCATCTTCAGTTGGACGTTTAGACGCGCGCTAAGAACGGATTTTTAAAACTTTTCAGGGATACGCTAAATATTTGAGTTTTTCTATAGTTTTTCGGCGTTTTCACAATTTTTTCGAGAACCAATCGGTAGAAAATGTTGATATTTGGTGGGCAGGTTCAGATAAGGTCTAGAAATGTTGTGTTAAAATATTTTTAAAATCCGTTCAAGATTACGCCAGTAATCAGGTTTTCAAAATTGTAGATGTATTGCGGGTTGCATATCTTCCGCCTTGATACGACCAATCCTTACTGTAAATTTAACGGTTCAGCGAGATTATAGAAGAACTACTTTTGAAAATATTGAATCAATGTGGATATACTTCCCAATGTTACGCTCAATATTAGGGTTTCTCCATTTTTCTGAGTTTTTCTTGGATTTTTCGAGAACGAATTGGCAGAAAGTGTTGAAATTTGGTGAATAGGTCCAGATTAGGTCTAGAAATGCTGTGCTCAATGAATTTCGATTTCCTTCTGAACGGAATTTGCAGGCGAGCAGAGCGAGCCTGTTTGTCTCAGCTGACACTGACAGGGGTTTTGCAAGCGAGCGGAGCGAGCCTGTTTGACTCACACTGTCGATACTGGCGGAGCCCCCTGGCTAGGCGGAGAAGGCGAGCGTAGCGAGCCTGCCGGCTAGTATTATTATAAAACATTAAACTTTACAATCATCAAGTTTTACAGAAAAGTTAGTTGCTCCTCTTTTCAAGTTGTTGTATTCAACTACATTTTTCTTCTCTGGAAAGCAGCAAGAGATTCCTTTAGAATTTCAATATTAGGCACCACCGGTATTGTAAAGTTTTCATCATGAAATGAAAGTTTCCAGGACACAAATTATCACCAGCCTGATAACTTTGCTTTCATTCTGACCTCTTATAAAAGAAGAAGGAGGAGAAGAAGAAGGAGGAGAAGAAGAAGAAGAAGAAGAAGAAGAAGAAGAAGAAGAAGAAGAAGAAAAAGAAGGAGAAGAAGACAAACTGGGATGAAAAATTGTACTGAAAATGTTGTAAGCTAAACTTGAAGTCTCAACGACCAATGAATGCCCAGTATAGTTGTTCTTTTCACAAAAAAGTAGCA
Organism: Sogatella furcifera; assembly: GCA_017141385.1. Classification (NCBI taxonomy): domain Eukaryota; kingdom Metazoa; phylum Arthropoda; class Insecta; order Hemiptera; family Delphacidae; genus Sogatella; species Sogatella furcifera. The sequence goes on from CM029557.1 coordinate 1,008,779, forward strand.
ACTTTCACGAAAAAAACTTTTGCACAAAAGTTGTCCTCAACTTGGACAGAAGTGACAGATTTTCTCTTCTCCCCCTCCACTTCTCTGTCCATCTATTATTCTTCTTAAACCCCCTTCCACCCCCCTACTTCTTCCTCAACTCACACTCCTTTCTGCAAGATAATTATTAATTTTTGCTAATTACCTCGTCTGCCAGCCGTTCTCAATAAATTATTATTCTTTTTCGAACAATTTTGAAAGCCTTTTTTGGGTCCAATTATTTTTGAGATTCTCTTTGTCATGATTGTCATTATCATTGAGTTCGATTTTGAAATACTCATTTTGTTCAGACGGATATTTCTTGGAAGATTTAATTTTTATTTTCAGTAAGACAATAAGTAAAATAGTTGAAGAGTGATAAGTTTGAATGGAGTAATTATGTCTACAAATACGTTGGGTACTGAGGAGTACCTGGTAGAAACACCATTTTGTAAGGCTGAGGCCGCACTGCCGGTGGGTAGAGCCTGGAGGGTGGAGGGTAGTTGGTAAATCTATAGATCATACACACCATCCACAGTAATACATCGTATGAATGGTATGACGGCATTCTGTTTTTTGAGGTTATGTTGTCCATATTTGAGAATTTCAAGATGGCGACTGAACACGTACCATTCATACGATGTATTACTGTGGTTGGTGTGTATGATCTATAGATTTACCAACTACCCTCCACCCTCCAGGCTATACCCACCGGCAGTACGGCCTCAGCCTAAGAGCTGAAAAAATAACTTCAAATAAGTAATATGTTTGACACACATTATCATCAAAAATCAAATAAAATAACTGAATATAACCTTATGAGAAATATGAAACGCTGATATGAGAAATATGAAAACTTCTACTAGCAGGTTATGTCAAAGTAGTTGATAATCGTTGGGCATCATATGATAATAGAATTTAAATAAGTAGGCCCAATCGTGATCATGTGATCAATGCAATTTATGTCCCAAATAAACAAAAAAATCAGTTTGTTTCATCCCACCACTACAAACAAACACTTCCAATCTAGCTGCTTCAAAATTTCTCGTCAATTCCGAATGAAAATTGCCAAAAATAGTTGTTCTTACTCAAAATTCACATCAATTAGTATTTAGGAATTTCATGTGATATTTTGCTCGATTAAGGTAAGTTTTCTGTCTTATTTAGTAATTTTTTGCATTGATAGTAGCCTAGGAAGTACAGTCACGAGAGTAACCCCAAACTTAACTAGATTTCAAAGGCTGGTATTAGATTAGGCTCAGCCTAATAGCAAAATCGGTATTATTACTATAAAGTTTATCTGTTCTCATAGCTTTGATAGAACACCAGATCTTTAAATATTTTTCATCTTGAAAAACAGTTCTAAGAAATTACCACTGTTGGGAGTAATAAAGAGTATATGGTATTATTTTTTTATCAAATTTTTCAAATCAGTGTTCTATGTCAAAAGTAAAAATTCCTATCCCACTATTCTTTATCTTGTTTTTTCTTCTCCAATCTTTCTTCCTTACATTTTTCCTCCACATCTCATCCCTTTCCATTCCCTCCACTCTTTCTCACCCTACCTATTACATGGGAAACCATAGTTGGTTAGGTATAGTCTGTCCAAGCAAAGAAGACCCTCTGGCAAGATGGGAAAATGACTCTAGATTGGTTAATATTTGTTCAAGAATTATAAATGTGGTTTTAATAGTGAATCAAATTGGTTCCTAAAATTTGAGATCGAATTGATAATTTTTGAACCAATATTGACCAAGTATGAGTCAGAGTGTTGCTTGAACAGACTATACTATTCCACCTCGCTTTTTTTATTTTCAGCACACCCAACCATATGAAGCCTGTGTTTTTGTCAGAAGTGTAATCAATAATATTACATTTTTCTGTTTTATTGAATTCATTGTAATTTATGTGATTTAATAAATTCAAATTGAAAGTTCAATGTCATACTTGAAACATCTTAAAGCAAAATATTGAAGATTTCTCCCACTTTATTTACAGTTCATACAATACACAATGACGTCAAGAGTATCAAAAACAAAACGCTCCGATGAAGCGAAAAAACATATACTTAACGGCCTCAAAAGACTTTTAGAAACAGATGGAGCCTCCACAATCGAACTGAAAAAATTCATCTACCAAAATCTGAACGTTAAACCAGAACACCGACCCAAACTTTCCGCAATGCTTCAGCTGGCCTTACGAAAAGGACTTCAAAACGGAATTCTGGTCCGAAATGAGGGAAAATTATTCCTGAACGATGAAGAAGGAATACCGATGGAGGCGGCGCGAAAGAGGAGGACGAAGAAGACAAAAGGAACGACAGTGAAGAAGGGAAGGGGAAGAAGCATGAAGAGGGCAGGAACAAGAAAGGCAGGAAGAAGTAAGTCGAGGTCAAAGTCGAAGAAGAGTAGGAAAGGCGGGAAGAAGAATGATTGGTAGATGTCGTTTTTGAATTTTGTTAAAATTTTAAATTCTCAAAATTTATTAGTTTTGGTAATGTCAGTGGTGTATCGAAATTTTTCAGGCAGTAAATAGTCTTCCAATACATATAATATTTGTTCATTTATTAATATTGTTTATTGAATTTAATTCAAGTAGGCTAATTTGTTCTTAGACCATTCATACTTTGTATATGAATTCATGAACTCTGATTATGAATGGTCTGAGAATTTGTTATTACAGTTAGTAATAGAATGGTCAAATGAACTCAAATTGGAAAAAGTTATTAACAAAATTTCTATAAACTTCAAGATTCCAGAGCCTTATGGCAATATGTTAATAGACCATATCTATGATCACATCCTTCAAATGAGAGGGCTTCAAAAGAGATGTAAAATAATGAGAAAATGATAATTAGTCTCAGATAAGAGAGAGGAATAAGTTTTACTCAATCTACTTTTCCTCTAATCATCACTGGCGGCTCGTGCCCATGAAACAGGTGAAGTGCTGGACAGTAAAGGATACGGACACTTCACCTGTTTCGTAGGCAGGAGCTGCCAGTGCCCATCTGCCCATCTCCCAAGGAATATCAAACTGCTGCTCATTTAGCTAATGTGCATTGAAACAGCGAAAGGCTATCTACTTATTATAGGCTACTACACAACTATGACTACTACCAAGATTCTTAGACACAGAATCTTGTGTCTAAGAATCTTGGGCTACTACTACACAACTCCTGAGTATATTTTGCTTTCAAATACAAGCTTCAACCCTTCTAAAGCCTTCCACAACATGGAACAAACTGTAAACATATGTTTATATACAATATGTACACTATATTATGTAAAATATGTTTATGTATATGAACTGTAAAATACTGTAAATATTTAAACTTTACACTGTTCCACAATCGTCTTTCACAATAAAGAACTTCAAATATAGGTATATAGTCTGTTCAAGCAAAAAAGACATCCTGGCAAGATATGAAAATGACTCCAGCTAGGTGAATTTCGGATCAAATATTATAAATTTGGTCTCAAATTGTAGATCAGAATTTTTCCTACGATTTTATATCATATTTAAAAATTTTGAATCAAAATTGATCGAGCTGGAATCGTTCTTCCATCTTGTCAGTATGTCTTCTTTGCTTGGACAGACTATATATAGCCTACCTACATCACCATCTTCAACAATAGCCATGCAATTACTGGCGGCTCGAACCCAAAAGGTGAAGTGCCCGTATCTTTTACTGTACAGCACTTCACCTGTTTCGTGGGTACGAGCCGCCAGTGCATGTAAATCTCTTTGTAATGAAGAGAACGTACATTTGTATGCCTCACTCTTGAGCTGAGTTGACCCGTCGTTACAACACACTTTACATTGTAACTGCGTGTCTTCTCTTCTTGCGCGAACTTTACTCTTTGTACTATAGTCTGTCCAAGCAAAGAAGACCCTCTGGCAAGATGGGAAATTACCTCCAGCTCGATCAATATTGGTTCAAAAATTATACATTCAGTCTCAAATTTTATATTAGACTGTTTCCTACAATTTGAAAACAAATTTATAACTTTTGAACCAATATTGACCGAGCTGGAGTCATTTTCCCATCTTGCCAGAATGTCTTCTTTGCTTGGACAGACTGTACTTGTAAAGCGGACGGCGTCATATTGTAGTGTAGGGTAATTACCTTACATGTGTGCACTTTTGTCTTTGTTGAGTTGTAGTGCGTACTAGCTGAGAAGGAACCCAGTCACAATACACTTTACATTACGATGGCGTATATTCTCAGTGTAAGCAAACTAACTCGGCCTCCTTTGGTAACAGACGGTGAACGGCTTAGCTGGCTCCAAAACTTGAGGCATTTATAAAATCACTTTTATTAATCCTCAGCTCTGTCAGGACAGTCTGAAGCTGTCTTTGAAAGCGATTTACTATAGCTGGGGTTGCTCTCGTTTTGATGTTCTCTCGCAGACAGCTCTCCGACTGTCCTAAGAGAGCTGATGATTGATAAAAGTATCTCAACAACCGCCTTAACTTTTGGCGCTTGTTGTAATTTTGTTGATGTTTAGAAGCCTTTCAATGGTAAAACTAGAACAATATAGGTATTAGAAGTGATAAGTGTATAACTATAGGAGAACGTATAGGGTGTAGGTAGGTATAGTCTGTTCAAGCAAAGAAGACCCTCTGGCAAGATGGGGAAATGACTTCAGCTTGGTCAATATTTAATTTGTTCAATGATTTTAAATTTGGTCTTAGTAGTAGATCAGAATGTTTTCCACAATTTGAGATCAAATTAATGTTTTTTTAACCAAAATTGACCGAGCTAGAGTCATTTTCCCATCTTGCCAGAGGGTCTTATTTGCTTGGACAGACTATATAGTATGTAGAAGTGTAGAAGCCTACAAGGTTAATTTTATGGTAGACTTGTAGCCTGGATACTAACTTTGATAACGAGGTTAATATTCAAGGATATACCAACTCTGGTACAGTGGAAGCTGACTGTTGAATTTCAAGTGGATGATACTTTCTTCAACAGTTATTCTATTACAACATTTCAATGGAACATTGAAAGTTTTTCATGTTATTTGGCTTTATAAATGGAAAATTAATAAATGGAATGACGTTCTTGGAGTGGAAAATTTTGGCAGAAACTGATATTTTGGTATATCCTGACAGTACTGGCGGCTGATGCTAACAAAACAAGTGAAGTGCTGTACAGTGAAAGATACGGGCACTTCACCTGTTTCCTGGGTACGATAGCCGCCAGTGCCTTACAGCTTTGGAATTAATTTGTGTACATCCACCTAAATTTGAGAAGTTTTGGGCGTTTACTTGTATCTCACTCCCATGAACAGTGTATTATTTTGTACGGAAATAAATTGGTTTGTAACATCTGGAAAGATTATTTACACCATACGTATAATAGCATAGCTTCCTCTATTAAAAGAAGCTATGATAATAGTAATATACTCACTATAATCATTATTTATTTATGATCAAATAAATATGGAAGGTGAGTACAACAGGCATAATGTCCGTTGTTGATCTATAAATATACAACTCTGTGTTTTACTGCATCTTGTGCCCGACATGTGATTTGTAGTGAAGGAAACCTACCTCAACTAACATAACGAACCCAATTCCTACTATTAAGCATGTTATCATAGAACAATTATATCTTTGATAACAGAGTTCACAAGATAAACACAAAAGATCCTATCGAAAAACCATTCTCCAATCTCTGAAGTCCCCGCAGCAGAAAATTTCACAGTTGAAATTTTGATGGAGAACTCTCTTTCCCGCCAATAAACTTCCGAATCGCTTGCAGGCTTCAATTCGCGCGCGAATATTAAGATAAGTTGCTAACAATGTTACAGCTTTGTCCATACAGAGAAGACATTCTGGCAAGATGGGAAAACGGCTACTGCTCGATCAATATTGGTTCAAAAATTATGGATTTGGTCTCAAATTATAGATCAGAAAGTTTTCCACAATTTGAGACCAAATCTATCATCCTTCAACCAATACTGACTGAGTTTGAGTCGTTTCCCCATCTTGCCAGAATGTCTTCTTTAATTGGACAGCCTATATCAGGGTCCCGGTGGGGTTTGAAAACTGCAAAAAAAGTTCGCTGAAGAGATTGAAAACAACTGAGCTACCTTAGCCGAAAGTTTGCGAGATTACTGTGAAAAGTTGGCAAAATTACGGTAAAAAGTTTGACAAATTACTGTAAAATAGCTTAGGTTGCCAGTTGTTCGGTTATTGAAACTTTGATGGTTGAAAAGTTTGGGTCGGAGTGAATCTTATGGAATATTATGATGTTACGGAAATGTTTGGAAGAGTAATTGTTTGGTAATGTTTGAGAGATACCTTCTGGCAATAAGTTGATCATCTCTTTGTTTCATAGGGATCATAATTTTATTACGTTGTATAATGTTTTGGTTAGTCAATAAATTATTAACACTCAATGGAGGAGATTGATTGTGGTATAGAATGTCCAAGCAAAGAAGACATTCTGGCAAATGAATGCAGCTCGATCAATATTGTTGAAAAAAATATAGATTTAGACTCAAATTGTAGCAAATGAATTTGAGACCAAATCTATCATTCACTGGGATTGGTCACCGACATGCAGTCTTATTACACTCAGCAGCTCGTCATGGATCAAGAAATCATCCTCTTCAAATCTATCACCTTAAGATTGTGACTTCGAACCAATATTGACCTAGCTGGCGTCATTTTTTTATCTTGCCAGAATGTCTTCTTTGCTTCGACAGACTATAATGTTCAGATTCAATTACTTTATTCATTTAGATTACATAATACAGTAATTCAAATCCCATGCTGTGAGAATAAAAATAAATGAAAATTACACTAATTACAATCGAGAGATTAGATTAGATTAGATTATTAACTTTATTCAAGTATGGTACAGCATTTACTATCATCCTAGATTCTAAGAATTAAACATAAATCTTATTACACGATTGGTTCAAATAAGAAATACATATGCAAGGAACTTAGTAAATTACAGATATATAGGATCTAATATTCTTACTGTTATAATTATGATTGTGGTGTATCTACATGAAATGGCGGAGTTTGGAGAAAGATGTCCATTCTTGGAGAAGGATATGCAAGGATATCCCTCCCATTAACACTCAACCGTATGTTCGAGAGATATCTTGAAAATAATTGATCATCTTGTTTCTTAGGAATCATAATAAAATTATTGCAGTGCAAATGTTCTAGTTAGTACTTACTAATAAGTGATTTTACTGGTTGAATATTTGTGGAGGAGCCAAATAGTGGTTATCCTAAATTACATTTTACAAAATATTAATATTTATAATAAGATATTTAACAAAATATTATCAAACCTCAGATTGATTGAAAATCGAGATATCGGTTCCGGTTGCTACAGCGTTATCAATCTCCAGTAAACTGAGATGTAGGATCAGCAGTATATCATACTAACGGTCAAGCACTACTGCTTATAATAGTTACTTGAACCCAGGGCCCTCCCGTGGTTTTTCAGCGCCCTGTGCGAGATTTTGACTTGCTTATTTCAATGTATTGTTTCGTATTTTTATGTATTGGATACGTGATGAGCAAAAGCCAACAGGAATTGATAAAAATAACTAAAGGCTATCTACATTGAGCGAAACTGTCACATTACACCGTACTTTATCATAAAAATATTAAAATTTTAATTATTGATTAATTTATTCCATTAGTTTGCTTGAAAGCACATAAGGGAGGGAATAATAAAATTTTCACAGAAAAATATTGGGTATCATCATAAATATTCCATTTCACTGTAAATAAAGATGTTTTAACAGAAAATAGGAAACTCAATAACAAACAAATTGAAGATTTCAGCCATTTTCACTGCTCTACCCAACTTTCTTGAATGACATTTGAAATAGTTCCGAATTCAGCCAGCAGAATGCAGTAGCAATAGGGTGACTTGCTTCGACTCCCATTGGACATGCCTCCAAGCTCCACCTACAATCAAAATGGCGAAAACATCGGTTGGAAAAATTCCCAAATTCAACCAGTAGATGGCAGCAGTTGACGGGTGGTGTTTCAGTTTTGACTTGGACACGCCTTCATGCCCCGCCTGCTCCTTTCTTATTGGTTGACAGTGTTTCGTGAGTTCTGTCCTAGAAAATGGCTGCTAGCAACAAAATGATGGATAGTGTATCATACACAAGAATTAACGCTGACTTACTATTGACGATCTTGTGCTTATATAATATTCATTTATGTATTCAGGCTGGATAGATTTTATCAAGTTAGTATTTGAAAAATTTATTTATAGAATTTAGACTCAGTTTCACTTTTATCGTGTAACTTAGGCCAGTTCTAGACTCCAATAGTTTTATGTTGTCTGAAGAAATGAAAATATGATTTCGCACTCCCATCTAATACTTATCAATTCTATTTATATACGATGAATGTAATGAAATAGAACTCAAACTAATCATGATCTAATCACTGGCGGCTCGTGCCCACAAAACAGGTGATGTGCTGTACAATAGAAGATATGGGCACTTCACCTGTTTCGTGGGCACAAGTGGATCTCACACGGGCGCCAGTGGATCCAGCCTACCAGCCTATTGCCAGAAAAAAGTTTGAAAAACTACTACAATTAGGTAAAAATGTCAGATAGACGTTTTTATCGGAAACTGGCTTGTGTTTGATCAACAAAGTGTAAGGTGGTTGTCAGCCAACAATAGAATAAAATTTAAGAGGGGCGTTTCTTGGCCTGCTTCATACATTTATCGTGGTTTTTCAATAATTGATCGAATCAGCAAATGATCAAATTGGCTACTTGGCCAAATTCTGATAAATAATAAATTCTAAACTTGGTTATCTTTTTTGCAGCACTCTTACAAGAATTAAAAGTCGAGGAGAAATACTGTATTATACAAATTTTGAAATTAAGGGCAATAGGATGTACCAAATTGATTGATTCACCAAATTTCCAAATTTTCGACACAATCAAGATATCGGTTTCAGTAGCCACAACATTATAAATCTCTAGGTATAGTCTATCCAAGCAGAGAAGAGCCTCTGGCAAGGTGGAAAAATGACTCAAGCTCGGTCAATATTGGTTCAAAAATTATCAATTTGATCTCAAATTGTAGGAAACAATTTGATCTACTATTAAGACCACATTTATAATTCTTGAACAAATATTGACAAAGCTGGAGTCATTTCCCCATCTTGTCAGAGGGTCTTCTTTGCTTGGACAGACTATAACTCGATATCAATCAAATCTGTAGTTCGACTGTATAATTATCTTGTCGTTTTACTCTTTATGGGTGACTACAACTATATCACCTACTCAAAAGTTAAATTGGTGAAAATTCTATTCCATTGAATAATCCGGTCGATTAAACTATTCTGTAAGTCCTATAACTATAGTAACTAGTAACTCTGTAACTAGTCTGTAATCTCCTATTCTTTATGGATAATTATCACAATATCACCTTCACAACTACTTAAGAGTTAGTATAAAGTAAAATTTCAAAAGATCAATTTTATCTTATTGGAATCATTACGTTCCTTTTGATTAATCTTCTCAAAATCAATGGTTTTTGTACACTGTAAAATCTTTTATTATCTTTAAGGTCACTTGAGTAACATTCTTCTATTGGTGTAACAAATTGAACCCGAGAACTCTTGAGAGACCTGAGAAGCAAATAGTGTCAGGGCAGTATCAGTCTCTAGAGAATCCATTGCTGTTTTCCTACCGACTTGATTGATAGCCATGAGTGGAACTCTCTACGTCAGCAGACACCTGAATCTCTTTTTCACCTCCTCTTCTTTCTTTCTTCCTCCTTTTTGTTCATCTTCTTCATTAATTTATTACTCTTCCAATTTCTTGATCTTTTTTCCTCACTTACTTTGTATCCTCTGCTTCACTTACAACCAAGAAAATGTTAGATTAAGGATCTAGTAATTAATTATAATTATTTTTATGATAGATTCACTTCGTTTGAAAGGTAAAAAATCGTGATATTCTTATTCCTGATTTTGGCAACCTTAGACCATTCATACTCTAGACACGCTAATAGAGCTTGGTTCTATACTGAACGCTGAGGCAAACATCTGAATAGAAGTTTTGACCACTCTGTGACGTCAAAATCTGATCACATGTTTGATTCCAAGGATCTCCTCTAATAGCGAGTCTAGAGTATTACCACTCTGTGACGTCACATGTTCCATGTTTGCCTCAACGATCTCCTCTACTAGCGAGTCTAGAGTATTAATGTTCAAGTTGACAACCTTCAATTTTTTATATCTCTTTATACCCTCCCCACCACTCTAATATTGATTTCAAGGAACTTAGTTAATTCAAGTTCTCACGTTTATTTATTCCTTCAATGACTTTTTACGAGGCGAAGTTGGGACTCATAGGTCCTCTCTTACACTCAACCTTACAGTTTAGCCTGTCATCTTCTATTTATCATCTTTTAAATTTTTTCCATTTGCTTGATGTTCAGTAATTGCAAAAAATGTAATGATGTTATGATAATAATTATTAATGTTTCACATGCGATTAGAGTTGCTGAATAATCTATTCAATTATATTTCCTTCCCCATCCTTCTCAGCATTTCCCCCTTCTCCTCTTTTTCTCACTCTTTTACTCCTCCTCCTTCTCCTTCCTCCTCCTCATCCGCCTCCTCCTATTCCTTCTCCTTCTCCCCTTCTCCTCCTTCTTCTCCTCCTTCTCCTCCTTCTCCTCCTTCTCCTCCTTCTCCTCCTTCTCCTCCTTCTCCTCCTTCTCCTCCTTCTCCTCCTTCTCCTCCTTCTCCTCCTTCTCCTCCTTCTCCTCCTTCTCCTCCTTCTCCTCATTCTCCTACTTCTCCTCCTTCTCCTCCTTCTCCTCCTTCTCCTCCTTCTCCTCCTTCTCCTCCTTCTCCTCCTTCTCCTCCTTCTCCTCCTTCTCCTCCTTCTCCTCCTTCTCCTCCTTCTCCTCCTTCTCCTCCTTCTCCTCCTTCTCCTCCTTCTCCTCCTTCTCCTCCTTCTCCTCCTTCTCCTCCTTCTCCTCCTTCTCCTCCTTCTCCTCCTTCTCCTCCTTCTCCTCCTTCTCCTCCTTCTCCTCCTTCTCCTCCTGCTCCTCCTTCTCCTCCTTCTCCCCTTCTCCTCCTTCTCCTCCTTCCCTCCTTCTCTCCTTCTCCTCCTTCTCCTCCTTCTCCTTCTCCTTCCTTCTCGTTCAACTCCCATTCTACTCCCCTCCTAATCAAAATGCTCTCAAACTATCTACCAAAGATACCAACTCATCTCAAGTGTTATCATTGCCAAGACTAGTATAGGTAAGTCAGCTGTTACACAATAAATTCCAAGATTATGGACTTGAAACTTCTAAGTAGTTTGACCATAGTCTGTACTAGCAAAGAAGACATTCTGGCAAGATGGGAAAATGACTTCAACTCGATCATTATTGGTTCAATCTTTAAAGTTTTGGTCTAAAACTGTAGATCAGAATATTCTCTACACGTTGATACCCAATTAATGATTTCTGGACAAATATTGACCGAACTGTGGTCATTTTCCCATCTCCCCAGAATGTCTTCTCTGCTTGGACAGACTAAAGCATACCTCATACCTTCCACCACGGTATATATCTCCTACAATATACCTCCTTTCCTCCCATCCTCAGTCAGCTACATTGACCTCAAGGAATCCTTAGACGACCACCTCTTCCTTAAGGAATCCTTAGCCGAGCATCTCTTCCTTAAGGAATCCTTATCGTACCTGCATCCCCCAATGTCCGCAATATGAATGGTATTCCCAACATTTCTCAAATTATCTGAGATACCAACACGAACGACCTTAGAGATGAATTAATAGTTGACTTTAGAAACAGTTGTTATAAACCGTTTAATAAGTAACTGGTTTCAAGAACCTGTTGAGAGATAAACTAGTTATAATAACGTACATTTCGCCCGAGTTTCGTGAAAACACCTTATTTCTAGTGTTCTTAAACTCTACCTATACATTCAAAATTGATCGCAAGAGTTACCTGTGTTACTTACTCACATTCACCTATCTTCAAGTATGTTGTCATCATTATCTTTCTTATTACCCACGCACAAGCCTAAGAGCACTGGTGGGCATCAACCTTGGAAACAAAACAAAATAAACCATACTGAACTTCTTCCTATGCGTTTTTATTCAAAATGGTTTTAATTAAATTAATTCAAATTTCTCCATAACAATATTAATGAAGAGAATCAGTTGAATTATTGTTGATAAAGAAAATCGTTACAAAAGTACAAAATCAACTGATACGGAATCTTTTTCTTCGTTGACCGATCTCTATCAACTTTATCAATTGAGTTGAACAAAGAAATTATTTTTCTATTAGGTAAGTGAAAATTCTATTTTTTCTTGTTCTTGATGTTGGCAAACACTAAACAATTATTATGTTCTTATAATTAGATAATAATTAATTAACTGAACGTTCTTCCATCAACATTAACTGATAAGAAAGTTATTTCTCAGTTGACCAATATTTATGAACGTTATCAACTTTATCAACGTTTTCAACTATCCCAAACATTATCAACTAAGTTGACCATTGACCATAAGTTGAGTCAACATAAGTTGACCAACGCAATTCCTTCGTTTCTTGTTCCGAAATCTTGTTCCTGACGTTGTTTTGTTCCTGTTTCTGACGTCTTGCTCCTGACAAGCAGCTGCCGGCTCTGTTTTGGAAACTGGCATTCATTCCAGGAATGCTGCTGGCTTTCAGCTAGATTATTCCTGAGGGACGGATAGCATCAATTATTCAAGGAATTCGGGATGGGAAAAGGGAAGTCATCTACATAGACAGATTCCCTGAGACAATGGTCATTGTTCTGTGGTCCGGGGAACTAATCAGTCATTGAATTGAATGGTCTATGAAGTGAGATTTTGGATGAGAAAACAGTTAAGGATGGTTCGGTAAAAGTGGATTGATATTCTGAAAACTTCATTATATTTAATTGAAGAATATAATTAGAACTCTTAAAAAAATTATTTCAAGGTCCATAATATTATAAATAGTATTTGACCGAAAATGTTAGTTTAAACGATCAGCTGACTGAAATTGAACTTTCTATATTATTGAGTGTAACCCACTGGCGGCTCGTATCCACGAAACAGGTGAAGTGCTCGTATCTTTCACTGTACAGCACTTCACCTGTTTCGTGGGCACGAGCCGCTAGTGATGCAACCATATCTATACACTGTATAACCTTTGGCACAAACTGAAAACTGCTATTGATAGGCTAATACGCAGGCCTTAGATGATTTCTTGGAATTCCAAAGAACATCGAACTGAACAAATCATAAATATGTAATTTCATTGGAGATATGATTGTTGGTTGAAAAATAATCAGAAGTACGTTACTTGATTTTCTATTATTTATTAATATAGTATAAAATATGTAAAAAAGGGAGAAAAATTGGAAATATTAATGTTGTTTGAAACATATGAATGTGATGTGCTTGATTACCTTACATATTAACATAACAATAGCCTGGTCGAGCAAAGAAGACAATCTGGCAAGATGGTAAAATGACTCCAGTTCGGTCAATATTTGTTTAAGAACAATCCATTTGTATTCAAATTTCACATAAAAATATTTACAACAATTTAAGACAAAATTTATAATTCTTGAATCGTTACTGACCGAGCTGGAGTAATCCTCTCATCTTGCCAGAATGTCTCCTCTGCTTGGACAGACCACATTCAAGGTCATTCAAAGTCATTCACTTATCCAAGGTAATTAGCCGCACCTTGTAGGCTGATTTGGCGCGGAGCTAATTTGCAGAGCAAGCAATCAGTGATGACGTCACTCGAAGGCAAAATTAGATTCCAATGGCACTGGCAAAGTCTGCCCAAGCGAAGAAGACATTCAGGCAAGTTGGGAAAGAGACTACAGCTCGGTCAATATTGATTCTAGAAGTATGAATTTGGTCTTGAATTGTAGAAGACATTTATATTAATTTATATTTATATTTATATAGAATACATTATATATAAAATTTTCAATATTCGAGTGAATATAGTCCGAGCTGGAGTCATTTTCCCATCTTGCCAGAATGTCTACTCTGTTCGGACATACTTTACCAGACCGAAATTAGTGTCCCATGCCTTGAACCGACTTGAATTAGTGTCTTAAGGCTAGTGGGACTGATGACTTAAATTACACTAGATCCGATGTAACGTTAGACCAAAATTTACATCTTCCCCCTAGAGTTACAATGCTTCTCCATCTTATAAGTGTTACTTCAAGTTGTACTTCAAAAATTGACAAAACATAGCACAAGTGATAAATTTGTGTATAGTAGCGATTTTTCGATTTTCGATCGCTATCTCTGAGATTTGGATGAGATTCACACAATCGCCGCCATTTAAATTTCTCTTAAGAATCCGACTCTCTTCAACTTCCATCAATAAAAAATACAAATTTATGATTCCTTATTTAGTTATAACCCTTATTGTTGAAAATGGCGTTTTTTGAGCATATTTTTTCAATTATCTCAATAACCGTTGGAGTTACAGACTTCAGACTGGTTTCATTAAATTCCTCAGCTAATTTTACATAGGATTTATTTATTTTAGAACCTCAGTAAAGCCTCTAAAAAATTAGAAAAATAATTTTCTTTTGAAAAATCTAAATCTCCGCCATTGTTATCTCGGTAACAAAGCGTTTTTTGGGATTGGTCGCATGGAACTTTTTTGTCTACTTGGTGTAAGGAATCAGCCTGAGAAGTATTGCACATTCCTCCTGAAACACCCTGTATAGTAGCACTCTGACTCAAATTATACTGAATCGAGTGTAATTTTTTTCCTAGAATGAACCGTGTACTTCGTACGTTAAATATGTTACTCTAAATCGTGAATTACATTAGAAAGTTTAAATAGTAGGACACTACTTGAATCATACTGGATCTGATGTTACTTTCGTCGAAGAGTATATTGTATTCGCCCTATCTTATATATGTGCCTATCTCGAAGTTGCGTGTTACATCAAATAGTGTTTAGAGTGTCTTATAGCTTGTTGAAGTGACTACTTGGCAGAGACCTAAGCAAAGCTTGGACCACTCTGGACCAATTAATGTTTGGCAGATAGAAGATGGTGTTTGCTGGAGGAGAGAAGAAGAATAAGAAGAAGGAGATTGAGAAAGAGGAGAGGAGGGAAGAAAGGGGAAGAAAAAGAGAAGGAGGAGGCAGGAAAAATGAAGAAGAATGAGAAGAAAAATAATAAAAAGAAGAGGAAGAATAAGGATAAAATAGATTCTTCCATTCCACCTAATCCGCTATAGATCATTTCCTCATCTTATGTCTTAGCTCTCTCTATTTTCTAAATCTATTACACAATGATATATCATTATGTTTGAAATCTACATTTCCAATAAATCGTTCATTTTTTCTTTCAGGGCCTTTCCTCAACTTTTTATAACATCTTATTTCATCTTACCCATAGAATATTACTATCATATCTTTCCATCTAGGGTTTGCTACAATATATTTTCTTTAAATTTTCCACTATTATTTCCTGTCTCCCATTCTGAATTAGAAATAATTAGGCTTCTTATGAAGTTTTCTCAATCAATAAATACATTCGGTGCTGACCTGATAAATTTGTGAAGGTGGGATGTGAATGAGAAGGAGGAGAATATGTTAAAGGAGAAGGAAAAGAGGAAGAGAAGAAGGAAAAATAGGGAGGAAGAGAAGGAGAAAAAATAAGAAGAAAATTACCAGAAATGTGTAGGTGAATCTAGAGTAGTCTACGTATAGTCTGTCCAAGCAAAGAAGACCCTCTGGCAAGATGGAAAAATGACTCCAGCTTGGTCGATATTTGTTCATGAATTATAAATGTGGTCTCAATAGTACATGGAATTGTTTCCTACAATTTGAGATGAAATCAACCATTCATCAACCAAAAATGACCGAGCTTAAGTCATTTTCCCATCTTGCCAGAGGGTCTTCTTTGCTTGGACAGCAGCAGCTGTTGTACCTATGACCTTCTCTCCAGTAATTATTTGCGGTGATGGGTTAGCAAAGATGGTTGAGTGGGGGGGGGGGCGGTGTTGGGGTTGTTGGTGAAGTAAGGTCTAATGTCTTCAAATGGTGTACCCTTTAGGTGCTTCAGGGGTAGGAGGGTTGGGGGGTAAGGTCTGTGCTCATCAGAAAGGGTGAACCAACTTACAGTGATTGTTGTCCCTTCCAGAATCGTCATCAACTTCTTCTTCTTCATTTTCTTCTACCTCTTTTCTTTTTCACTTAGTCATCTCATCCCTGTTCCTCATTTTTTCGACTTCTCCTCTCAATTCTTCCTCTCATTCTGCTCTTCTTTCTTTTTATTTCAACTTTTATCGCCCTACCCGTGCCCTCTTTTTCCACTTCTTCTACAGCCTCTCCTTCTCCTTTTTCTTCATCTTCTTCTGATCTTCTCTTTATCTTCTTGTTCTTGTTCTCCTTTTACTTCTTTTTCTTCTTCTTCTTCTTCTTCTTTTTCTTCTTCTTCTCTTTTTCTCCTTTTCTTCTTCTTTCTCTTCTTCTTTTTCTTCTTCTTCTTCTTCTTCTTCTTCTCCTCCTTAGTCATCTCGTCCCTGTTCCTCCTTTTTTCAACTTCTCCTCTCAATTTTTCCTCTTTTTCTGCTCTTCTTTCTTCTTATTTCAACTTTCATCGCCCTACCCGTGCCCTCTTCTTCCACTTCTTTTTCAGCCTCTCCTTCTCCTTTTTTTCATCTCCTTCTAATCTTTTCTTCATCTCCTTCTCCTTGTCCTTGTTCTTGTTCTTCTTCTTAAAATAATATAAAATAAGCGCTTGATTGAAAATAGAGATTGGAAACAGAGTGATAGGATGGCAAATAGATCAAGAGAAAGGAGAAAGACAGAAGTAAAGATGAGGAAATGAGATGTCAAGGATGGGGTGGAATGAGAGAATCTATTCCACTCGGATTTAATTACACTATCCTTGATGTGATTTATTTCTAGGCTTAATTACTTTCACACGTTTGTCTTCTTTCTATCCTCCTTCTCATTTCCTCATTCTTTTACATTTCACTTCTTCTTTTTCTCTGTTCTAGAATTCTCCATGTTGAATAGAAAAGATAGCCAGAGCTTCGAACGATATAGTACTGCATAATGCTTTGTAAATTAACTCCATTTTTTTGTTAATGAAACATATCGAAATGAATTATAACATAATACAGTGTATTATCCATGTTCAACTAACTCCAGAAGTTGGACGTTTTCCTCTGCTCTTTGTGCGCTTCAACAGCTGATGCTGTCAATTTTAGTTGTTATTCAGCTATGCATAGTACTGTAATGATGTTTTTGAAATCAAAAAAATCAATAGAAGCTTAATATAACAAATGTAAGTATAGTCTGTCCAAGCAAAGAAGACATATTCTGACATGATAAAAAATTACTCCAGCTCGGTCAAAATTGGTTCAAAAATTATGAATTCAGTCTTAGATTCTAGGAAACATCTACAATTTGAGACCGGATTTATCGTTTTTGAACTAAGATTGAGCTGGAGTCATTTTCCAATCTTGCCAGAATGTCTTCTTTGCTTGAACAGACTATAGCTCGGATGAGCTAGGTACTGTTGTTTTTATACTTGGAACAGCCCTCGCCAGTTGCAAGATCGGCCGATAGATGGCAGCAGCTGTTGGGTGGAAGTGTGTTGTCTATTCTTGACTCCGCCTACTCTTGCTTCTCATTGGTCGACAGTTTCAAACGCATACAACTCTACATTTCGCCTGTAGGTGGCAGCAGGTACTGGGTGATATTTTTGGAAAATCTACTCATATTTCTATGAATTGAAAGATTGTTATTTATTCATCTATTTCATCAAATTGATAATACATCGAAAGGAGAGAAATACAGGCGTTAGCCCAAAACTTCTTCTACACCAATTTTGATTAAAATGTCCAAATTCAGGAAACGCTCCTTTTCACACACTTTCCACGTTAAACAATTTTGACTCAGAAAAACATAATAGAAAATTTTGAATTCAGAAGGTTTATAGAAGGAATAAATATAGAAAATCCATTAAAATAATCATTCTAGAACTTAAAACTAAGAATAATTATAAACTTAAAAAATTTGGAGCCACAATCAAATCACTAGCTTACAAGTTATATAAGCGAGTTCTCAAAGAAATAAAACTAAATATTAAAATTCTCCTTCACTACAAAGAAACGATAAAAGTGAGTAGAATAGGGTAGGGCCTACGTTTATATTACAAAAGATTCGAATCAGCTGACACCAAAAAACATGGCGGTCAGTGTTGTTTAGTTTGTTCAAGTAAAGAAGACCCTCTGGGAAAATAGGAAAATGACTCCATCTTGGTCAATATTTGTTCAAGGATTATAAATGTGGTTTTAATAGTAGATCAAATTGTTTCCTACAATTTGAGATCAAATTGATAATTTTTGAAACAAAATTGACCGAGCACAAGTCATTTTCCCATCTTGCCAGAGGGTCTTCTCAGATTACATCTTCATAATATATTATATATAACATATATTTATATATATATATATATATATATATATATATATATATATATATATATATATATATATATATATAAATTACATCCACATCTACAAATTATTCTTAATGTAGACGAGTTCCAGTTTCAAGTCTGGAAATGACACTTCAAGTCCTTCCAATGACACTTTGTTTGTCAACCGCGTCCGGACCAAAATAATTCTGTAAATGCATTGGCCCACTTTGTGTCTATCACAATGCATTCGAAATAAACCAGAGTGTCAGTCTGCCGGTGAAATGCACCTGACATGTTATAATTAGTTGATGAGAAGAGGCAGCACACAAAACATGTATGGAAGGATGGGGAGGGAAAACGAGTTGGAGAGAAGGGCGAATAGAGAGAAAGAGGAATGGAGTGAGAAAAAGATGTAAAGAGGAGCGAGGAATAAAGATTGAGTAAGGACGAAGATTGGATTATTCACTTTATTCAAGTAGAGTACAGCATTTATGATCTTAAATCCTAGATTCCGTAAATTAAACATGAATTTAATTACACAATTGGTTGAAATTAAAAATGAATATTCAAAGATATGTAGTGAACTTGCTAAGTTACAGATATATAGGATTCAATATATATACTGTTATAATATGATTGTGATGTATCTACATGAAATGGCGGAGTTTGGACATAGATGTCCATTCTTGGAGAAGGACTTCTCTCATTAACACTGAAGAATGAGATGAAGAGATAAAAAGAAAGGTATAAGTGAGAAAAAGCGGGATGAAGAAGTTCAAAAATAAAAAAAATGAAGATAAATTGTTATGAAGGATGAAAATAAGTACAGTAGAAGATTGGGAAAGAGTGAGAAGATAGATAAGGGTTATTAAAAATTGGAGGAGGGAGTCTGAAATATAGCTGGCGTTTTGAGTTGTCATTTAGCTATGTCTAAATGATGTTTTCTAGATAAAAGGGACGATAGATGCTCCATATCAGCTGTTCAGGCTTACATCAGTGAGTTACATCAGGTACAAGAGACAGACTTTCTTCAATTATTATGATTGTTTTTGAACTCTTAATAATAATTGTAATTCTATGAATTTGATTGAACGACAAAGTATAAACTTATGATAAATGTCAAACTTAAAATTATATTATTTTGAAAATCCAAGGTTACGGCAGGAGGTGAACAAGGATACCAAAAGAAAGAGAGATAAAGCAAGAAGATAGGTATAGTCTGACCGAGCGAAGAAGACCCTCTGGCAAGATGGGAGAATGACTCAAACTCGGTCAATGTTGTTTCAAAAATTATCAATTTGATCTCATATTGTAGGAAACATTCTGATCTACTATTAAGACAACATTTAT
Organism: Sogatella furcifera; assembly: GCA_017141385.1. Lineage (NCBI taxonomy): Eukaryota > Metazoa > Arthropoda > Insecta > Hemiptera > Delphacidae > Sogatella > Sogatella furcifera. The sequence goes on from CM029557.1 coordinate 1,028,618, forward strand.
AATTCTTCAACAAATATTGACCAAGCTGGAGTCATTTTCCCATCTTGCCAGAGGGTCTTCTTTGCTTGTACAGACTATACATCCAACGAGGAAGACAGAAAGAGAGAAACCACACGTGCAATGTTCAGTGAGTGGCAAAGTGCTTTAGCATGTCGACATACGAACATGTCAGTGAGGAGGAGGAGGATGATGAGGAGGTGAGGAGGATGAGGAGGAAGAGGAGGAGGAGGTGACTGACATGACGTCAGCGCAGGACCAAGGACCTCATCCAGGATTAGATCCAGGACAGAGCAGGACATCCTTTGAGTGACACGTTGAGTCCTGCGAATGTTGGACGACGGCTATTTGAGGTTACCAGCTGTCACAAGGCTCAAAACTGCGATAATGCAAATTTCGAAGAGCTTTATTATTATTTTGGACTGCTCTAAAAGTGTGTGATGGACATGTGGAGTTGGGATGGTATAGTCTGTACAAGCAAAGAAGACATTCTGGCAAGATGAGTAAATGACTCCAACTCAAGCAATATTGATTCAAAAATTATATACAGATTTGGTCTCAAATCGTAGAAAAGGATGTTTTCCACAACTTATTCTAGAGTGATAACGTTTGAATCAATATTGACCGAGCTGGTGTCATTTTCCCATCTTGCCAGAATATCTTCTTTGCTTGGACAGACTATAGCATACTCTGTGAAATAGGCAAACCGAAACGGTTGGTTTTAAGCTCTACTGGCTGTTGGAACGTAACAAAACGAAACGTTCAATTAAAAGTGAATTTGAAGCACATGATGCCGTTTTGTTTATAGTTCAGAGTTTTCACACACAATATGAGAAAATGAAAAGAATGATATGCATATGGCTTTTTTTTGGGGAGCTACCTATAAGGGTAGGTTCCACTCGCCTTGGTCACAATCTGGTCACCCATCCGAAAGCAGTCCAAAGTGTTTGTGACTGAACATCACAATCATCTAGCAACCGTTTCACTGAACAACCAGACACACCACACTTATAAAATAATAACATTGGCGGCTTGTGCCCACGAAACAGGTGAAGTGCTGTACAGTAAAAGATACGGGAACTTCACCTGTTTTGTGGGTACGAGCCGCCAGTGATAAATAAGAATTGTTTGGTACACTTGTAAAGTCTGTCGAAGTGAAGAAGAGATTCTGGCAAGATGGAAGAATGACTTCAGCTTAGTCTATATTAGTTCAAGAATTGAAAATTGTGTATAAAATTGTAGAACTGAATTTTTCCTATTATTTGAGACAAAATTATTAATTTTTTGACAAATATTAATCCAGCTGGAGTCATTTTCGGATTTTGCCCGAATGTCTTCTTTCCTTGGACGGACTAAAGTTATGTAACCGAAAAGTTCTTGATTTTGTTGAAATCTGGTTGTTTTAATGTTCGAATCTAGTTGGGAGAAAAGTAAACCTCTTCAAAAAGGTAATGTGTGATTTATGATTTATTAATTATACACCAGTATCCAAAGTGCAACAAAGTAATCAACGTGTTTCTATTGCATCTTGTATTCTTGTAACCAACATATGCTCAAGACTCGTAGAAGACTAATGCTCAAGACTATAGTAGTAATTGTGAACTACTTTTAAAAGATATTGACTTTCAATTTGTGTTATTCATATAGTTTCAGGCATAACATGTATTTGAAAGTCCTAAATTTTCATCCAATTCTCCTAGTTCATTATAATACATTCAGTTTATCACAATCCTCAACTCTGTTCTCATCTAATCTTGATATCTATAGATACAATACAGTTTGTACTATATGCTGCTCCACCAAATAATTATCAATTACACCCTTTCATAGGGTGAATGATATCCATTTATATGCTTTTAACGAAAGTTTCACAAGAACAAAACAGCTTGAAATCTCTTTTGAAGAGCCCTTCACACATCTAGAGATTCCCAAGGGTATCTTAGAGAAGGAGCCAAGGACTAACACAGAAGTGCTGAACTTATCACATCTCCTTCGATCTTCTTCTTCTTCTTCTTCTTCTTCTTCTTCTTCTTCTTCTTCTTTTTCTTCTTCTTCTTCTTCTTCTTCTTCTTCTTCTTCTTCCGTCTTCTTCTTGTTCTTCTTCTTCTTTCTTCTTCTTCTTCTTCTTCTTCTTCTTCTTCTTCTTCTTCTTCTTCTTCTTCTTCTTCTTCTTCTTCTTCTTCTTCTTCTTCTTCTTCTTCTTCTTCTTCTTCTTCTTCTTCTTCTTCCATCTTCCTCCTCTTTTTTCTTGTTCTTCTTCTTCTTGTTCAACACATAAGTGCAGAACTTATCCCGTCTCATTTTTATTCTTCTTCCTCTCTTTCTTCGTGTTCTTCTTCTTCCGTCTTCTTCTTGATCTTCTTTTTCTTCCTCTTATTCTTCTCCTCCTTCTCCTCATCGTTCTTCTTCCTCTTCTTTTTCTTTGGTCTTCTTCTTCTTTGGTCTTCTTCCGTCTTCCGTCTTGTTCTTCTTCTTTTTCGCCTTTTACTTCCTATTCTCCACCTAATGAAATTATTTTTTCCCTTCTTTTTGTTTTCTTTTTTCTCTTATCCATCCTTGTCTCCCTCCTACTCTTACTTCTCATTCTCTTCTCTAATGGGTCGCCCAAGTTGAGGATAAGACGTTCCAAATGGAAGCAATTTGAAACGTATCATTTAGCAAGAGTGAAGAACTTGCATTAGAAAACTTGGCTTTTGTCTATTCGGCACTATTATAGGGCTGTTTTCCGTCTTTTTATTGTGATTTTTGTTTATTCTATACTGTTCTCTTTTTTTCTACTCTTCTATTACTATTCCGCATCAGTTCTCGTTCCCCCACTACATCAAATCCATTGCATTATTGATCATTTAAAATTTGAAAAAGAGTTCTCTCGAAATTATTAATCATCAATTTCCATCCATCCGTTCATTGAAAATTAAATTGAAATGAAAGACAAAGTAATTCCATTTTCAATATATTTCTAAATCGTGGGGATGATTGGAACAATGATTATCACCTTCGCAATCACTGAAAAAATTATGAAAATTGGACAGAATACTTATAAAAACTCATAAAAGTAAAACTCATAATAGCCTACTGAGCTGTTTTAAGTATTCAATCAAATTATCAATAAAAAATCAATAGAACGCGAATTTCATTTCCTGAATGGAAACATTCATGACCAATGTCACTGTTGTATTGTAGCTACTGCAACCATTTTGTAGCAATGCGATGAGATCCGCCATTTGGTTGCAGTACACTCCCCATTTTCAAAACGCCTTCTCATTGGCTGGTGACGTCACAGAGTGGGAGGAGCTAATCCACCAATAGCGAGTGAGTATTGTTTTGAGCCTGCTAACATGGTTTTCACTCATTCCCAATTTCTACAGCGTACAGCGTTCGTACAGCGTACAATCGTACAGTGCAGGAGAGAAGCTAATTATCATAGAACATTGGGATAAAATATTGATTCCAGTGTGTTTTCCTTATTCGACAATTCAAGAAATCGAAAAAAATGAGTCTTGGCTCTCTGAAATTGAATTCTTCATTAGTTCACATTAGGCCTAATTCAACTTTAATACATAGATGACGTTGTAATGCTTCAAAAATCATTAAGAAATAGAATCAGCTTATTTCCAATTTGGTGACAATCCACAATTAATGCACTGGCGGCTCGTGCCCACGAAACAGGCAAAGTGCCCGTACCTTTTACTGTACAGCACACATCTGTTTCGTGGGCACAAGTCCGTGGGCACATTTTGTGGGCATCCAGTGGATTATTGCTTATGTCTTGTGTCAACTAGCTTCCATCCTCATTAAGAATTGGAGTCTGCAAAACGACTGAGTATCATAAATTCGCCGTGTAAAGGTGTGTTGTTACTGGTGCGATAATCGTTGATTGTGAACGATGAATGTTGTAGTCGATCAGCTGTGGCCAATCACAACTCTTGTTCTTGAATAGCAAGAATGATTATGGTTCATGATCAACCAACATCGCAGCAGTAACAACATACCTATAAACTATAGAAGGCTTCACGATTTACAGTATCACAACTGTATAAAATATGTAACAAAATTCTCATCCAGTAACCCAGCTGCAAGTCACCAATTTCTAAATTTCTATTCAGTTTCCAGATGTCACCAACAATATTCGTCATTTCACAATTGAGAACAAAATAAGCCAGAACTGAATAACAGCCTCCTGAATAACAGCCTCCTGAATTACAATGATATCCGAAATAAGTCACAAATGTTGGTTTCCTAGTGTATTCGTCATTCCATAATTGAGAACAAACCAACAATTGAATTACGAATACCCAACGCTGAGTTACAAACTACTGAATAACAAATATCCTGAACTGAATATAACAAATATCCGAAATTAGTCCCAAATGTTCCCTCCACGGTGTAACAGGCAGCCGCCAAATTCACTTCGCTGTGTGAATTGATCGTATTAATCAGCCCTACTGCTCAGGAACAAAGGACAAAGGACTATTGCCTACGACATGACTGCTTTCAAGTACCTACAAGCAAAGAAGACATTCTGGCAAGATGAGAAAATTACTCCAGCTTGGTCAATATTCATTCAAAAATAATGAGTTTTGTCTTAAATTGTAGAAAGAATTTTGTTACAATTTAAGAACAAATTTATGATTTTTGAACAAACATTGACCGAGCTGGAGTCATTCCCCCATCTTGCCAGAATGTCTTCTTTGCTCTGATAGACTATAGCTCCTTTCAAGTGCCACCCAACTTATAGTGACGGTGGTGGGGAAGGACTTCGCGACATTCATTGTCGAGCGAAGTTGTGACAACGTGACTTGAAAGGACTTCGCGCCGTTGTCGCCGCAGCTTCGCGTGTATTGTTTGCTTGAGAACAATATCTCTGCCAATAAGCCGGGAAATGAACAATTTGTTGACAGATTTTGTATGGCTTAACACTGGAGTTGTGGAGTAGGAGGTTTCTCTTGAGAACTTTGCTTATAGCTTCAAAGTAAGAGATGGGGGTTTTTATAGAAATTATTATTGTGAAATTTATGTTGTATGAAAGTGGAATGACACTCATTCATTTACTCTTCCAGTTATAATAATTAATTGATACATTCAATTGTATTGTATTACTTGTAAAGATACAAGTAATTGTATCTTCATAAACGTTTTGTATAGTGCAGAAGAGGAATAAAATTTATTTGATTTGATTTGATTTGATTTGACATTCATGCACTCATCAGCAGAACTAAAAATCTACTGATTTAAAATTTGGCAGGCGCGTTTAGTTGTAATTTCAGAAGCCTCCAGAAAACAGATTGTTGTAAATTCCCAAGTGAACGTTCAATATATAAGTTTTGCTGATGTATTTTTCCAGCTTCTCCAGATAAATCATAAGCCGAAGATGTTTAGATTAGCTCTAGAAATGTTATAAATGGAGAATTCTGAAAACCTACTAAGAATCCTCCCAATAAACTGATTTTCCAAG